>CM030364.1:264549563-265149563 GCA_017893485.1 Hemerocallis citrina
GTGATATAGAACCATGCTTGAACCATGGTTCAAGATATCAGCCTATACTGAGATGATACAGCTAATATGATAGGATTTTGACATAGCTTTGTTCGAGGTTTAGTGTTCCCTCTTTCAATGTATTTCGTCTTACAATTAGAAGGGATGATAGTTCTCAGTTATTTCGATGTTATCGTTTAATCATTTATTTTCTTTAGAAGAGTATTGCAGTTTTACTTGGATGTATGTACAGCACTAAATTTCAAACAATCTTATGGGTATGTCTGTTGTCAATGCATAAATTGCTAAATACAGTATTCCCATAAGCTGTGAAAAATTAAAATATTCTCTTTATGCATGATGCATCGACCGAAATTTCAGTAACGTAGGTTGTTGTTTAATAGCTTGATAGAGAGATTGTAACATTCTTGATTTGGGCTATATCGAATAATTCTAACTTTGTAGTCATTACTCGATCGGTAATTTTTGTGTCGACTGTCCATTACTTGAGTATAGGAAACACTGAGAAAAATCATACAACCAATTTATGGTGTTTCTGTTTTCTGACGATGTGCTTTCAACGTAATACTTTTATTACAGGGTAAGCTAATTGTAGGTGCATTATGAATTTTTTTTTTCTCTTTTTCTCGTTTTAACTTCTCTTTTGGCATCATGGTTCTCTTCATTGTGATATGTAAGGAATTACAGAACATGTGAAATCAGTTCAATGTATTAAACAACATGCATGCTGATTATTAAACAAGCATGCTGATTATTAAACAGTCTTCTCTCTACCATGCTTGTTTAATAATCAGTTGAAATTAATAATTTATTTGCTTGTTTATACAGTCTTCTCTCTACCATGCTTGTTTAATAATCAGTTGAAGTTAATAATTGAATTTAGATTTTGTCACACGGACTTATGGAAATATGGCATAACTATTTTTTTTTCTGTGTTATTCAATTGGATAAGCTAAGCCTCATTGAAATAAAGGTATATTGAAAAGTTTGACTGAACTGTAGAATGAGCTATGCTTAATCTGACACGATCTCCTACTCGGTGCTTAGAAGCATTTGAGCAAAGACTTTACTAGTATCGTGTTTTCTGGTTATAGTATATATCTATATTGCTGGACATAAATACATCATTGATTGTTTACACCATCTGGAGTGTAAAATAGCAAAATGAGTATCTAGCTCTCATGCTGAATTATCATGATGTTGTCTTTCTAAATTTTGTAGAAGCCTTAAGGGCAGTCTGTTTATGGTTTAGGTTCTTTAGGATTACTTATTCTTGGGAATAACATGAGAATTCTTTCTGAAGTGTCTCTTATCACAAATTTTATCCCATATCTAAAGTTTAAGAACCGCTTGGGGGGAGGGGAACGTCAAATATAAGAGACTTCCTACATTGCAATTCAAAGAAAGAAATTATGCTGTCAACAACTTAACAACTTAGTTAACTTGGAATTGGAAGTTTATATCAATCATCTAGTTTATTCATGACTATATGTTTATTAGTTCAGGGTAACCACTAAACTATCATGGACTTATTTTGATATATGTTCACTTTACTACCATGGTTGGTAGAACTTATCATGAACTTATTTTTAGTTGGTAGAACTTATCATGAACTTATTTTGATATTTTTTCACTTTTCAATTATTAATCACACTGACATTTTTTCATCTCCATTTATAGGTGGGAGATGTTGTGAATGAAATGAAGAATGCGAATTGTTTTGATGTTAGTCACTGAAGGGTTTTTTGTCGCCAGTTTTATGTTTATTAGATGTACCTTTTTATTTGTTTATTGTACGGATTCAAGTTCAATGTACGAAATTGTTTTATGATATTAGATTTTGATACACAACTTTTCAAAACATGTATAAGTTGAATGGTGTTATTGATGTTTTATATATATGCATCTGGAAAATTTTCAAAACTTTTCTATGCATCTGTAGGTTTTTTTTTGCATACAGGTCAAAATAAATAGTGTTTAAAAACGTTGTGAAAAAAAACACCACTCTTACAAATGATAGCGTTTTCGAAACGTTATTAAAGGCATAGCATTTGGAAAACACTAAAAATACAATAGCGTTTCGAAAACGCTATTGTATTTATAGTGTTTTCGAAACGCTGTTCCTTTTATAGCATTTCTTGGAAACGCTATGGACATACCATAGCGGGGGCATTGACAGCGTTTGCAAAATGCTGTCGTATATCTTTAATAGCATTTACAAAATTCTATCAAATGGCATATATGTTGTAGTGTCTATACATATCATCTGATACTATAGATTGTAAACTTATCTTTTCAATCACCATAATCTAGTTAAACTGTGCAGTCTTATGA
Organism: Hemerocallis citrina; assembly: GCA_017893485.1. Lineage (NCBI taxonomy): Eukaryota > Viridiplantae > Streptophyta > Magnoliopsida > Asparagales > Asphodelaceae > Hemerocallis > Hemerocallis citrina. Next base: position 264,551,898 of record CM030364.1, read on the forward strand.
TGCTCCTTGCATTGTCAATAAAAAGCCACAACTACAAGAATATCATCATTACTGGTTCATCGGATTCGTCTTTTTTATCTCAACAACTTTCATTCTTACAATTATTACTAGGAAATGTGTATGTTAGTATTGATTAAGTCTGGAACATTTTTATCTTAATCAACCACCTTGATTTTAATCTTTTACTAGCATTCAGACTGAACTCCTCTAATATACAATAATTAGGCATGAAAAAAGTAACAAACAAAACAAAGAAAAATAAGTAACTTACTTTCGGAAAGGGAGCATACCTGTTTCGCTTAAACCACTGTGAACTTAAATTTATATAGACAATACTTCTAAAACTTCACACTAAGATAATTAATATCCTGAAAAGTAAACAGACAGATATGAGAAGGTCATAATAATAATAGTTACTAAAGTAAATTTGGAATAAAAGCATTACCAATATTATTATTAAATCACTCATATATTCAAAAAACAAAGCTCTTATATGTAATACCCCGCGTAAGATAATATTATGTATATATATATATATATATATATATATATATATATATATATATATATATATATATATATATATATATATATATATATATATATATATATATTTCAGTGTGGCTTGATTATATATGTATGAATGATGGAGTGTGTTTATTTTTGTGGGGCGGTTCGTGTGGATGGTTGCATTCTCGATGATGCACGAGAATGAGAAAGACCGATACTAGTACATACATTAGTTTTGAGTGTGGTGCATATGCAAATATGTAATTGTATGGTACTACAATAGATATACTTTGCATGCACTCAAAATCTAACTTCTCATCTCTGATCTAGAGCTTGATCAAGACAAAAAAATTCAGCCATGTACTCATTTCCAAACAATGGGCTAGAAACCATTGGTTTTTGGAAAAATGACTTGCCACCCCACCCTACACGCCCCCCCCCCCCCCTCCCTTCTCACTCTCTTGAGCTCTGAAAATTTCAGAAAAAAAAAGAAAGAGAAGGAGAGAGTGAAAGAAGCAAAAGAAGGAGTGTTCTCAAGCTTTAGGAGTAGGATTTGAAGGAGGGAGTTCAAGACAAATCTCATCTTCTCAAGCCAACCAAAGGGTGGAGAGTTCTCTAAACTTGTTCTTGTTCATTCTTGTTTAATTCCTTACATGCAATGAGTATTAGTAGTATGAGCATTGTTGATTAGGAGTAGACTGTTAGAATCTGAAAATGAAAACATAGAACATGATCTGCATATATTTTTCCGAATTTCCAGAGAACAAAATAACTAGAATTTGATCATGAAATTTTTACAGAATGATCTCATATATGTCTAGAAGCTTCATGATTTATTTCGGATTTTTCTGATGTTATTTGATATTTCAATAAAATCCATTTTGAGGACTGAGTCGTAAGGCAGAGACTGGGTCTGTCTATTGTAACAACTGAACTTGTGAGAATTCTTAAAATTAATTTACTCATGATCTATTTCTGAAATTTTTACCATGTTATATTTCATGCATCAGGACTCTACAGAAAAATTATGGAATTATTTGGACGAAATTTGATGCATGTTCAAAATTAATTAATCAAGAGTAGTCAAGATAGTAACTGAAGAACAGCAGAACCTTTATGCATGTTTATAACAGGTAGAACTACTTGATTACTTGGAATTTGGATGTGAAACTTTTTGCATGTTATACATGATGATGTCTAGTTTCTGGAAAGCAAGTTTTATGACCATTTGATAAGCATGTAATTTATGATGAATATTTTAGCATCTACTGTGCAGAACCTAGTTAGGATACTCTTATAGCTCTGTATGAGCAGAATTTGAGAAAGTGTACAATTAAGAAATTGTATGAGAAGAGATTATAGCTCTAGAGTTTTCCAAAAAGCCCTATTTAAAGATATTCCTGTGAGTAGATTAATAATTCTGATTTTGCAAGATTGGACAGAAACCAGGTTTTGAGCTGAAGGCACTGTTTGAGTAATGCTTTATGTATGGTTCTGTATACCTTTGGAAAATGACTATTTTAGGGTAATCAAATGAAACAATTGGGATTGGTGATCAACTATAAGGTTGTAGAGGACATTCACATCTTTCTACAGAACTTGGATTTGTACCATTCTGATGAGCAGGTAGAGTTTTATACTATTGGTAAGGTGCAACCAGTGTACATGAAGTACATAGGCTGAGGTTTGTAAGGCTATTTTGATGATTTAGATGACTGAATCTGAGGTGATGACCAACTAGAGAGTTGTAGCCTAGGTCTTTATCTTTCCATATGGGGTTTGAACACCCAAATCTGAGTTGTATTGTGGGAGTTATGATCTTTTTAAGTTTCAGGCAGAAACACCATAGTTGTTTTAGTCATGGTTTTTGACTAAGTGTTGGATGAACCTTTCCCCTTGTGTACATAAGAGTTGATAACTCATTGTTTGGGAGATAAATGGTATCTATTGCTGGTCTTGTTGGTGTTTGACTCCTGTTGAGGATGTTGTGACTAGAGTTAGTCACAAGGGTAGGGTGATACCCTACGTCTATTGACCCTAGATGTGAACTTCTGCCGAGGAGTTGGACGTCCGAGTTGGTGCCGTCGAGTTGTATTCATGCCGGTTAAGGATGAACGCGGGCCATGGTGAGGGACAAATTCCAAGCTAGGGGAAGTGGCGAGCAGGACTTGTGTCGCCGGGGCCGCGAGTCGATAGGCAGGATAGTGGGAGGACCCCTTTATATCAATTGAGTGGTTAGAGTGAGTCTTGGATTAGGGTGATGAATATGTACATTGCATTAGTACTAGCAGACTATGGTCGGGTGTTGTACTTTTCCTGTCGTAGGGACACAAATTTGGTTTTCAGGTTTTGAGTTTGCAGGTCTCGTATTTCGATCTGTTAATTTCCAAATAGCCAGGGTAAGGAATGGGAGAGGAACGCATGTCGGATAGGGGGATTTGACCCTCGAGGCCGTCATGTTCCTATGCGCATGGATTTTGTTTTATATATGAATCATTAACGTCATGGGTACATGGTTTTGTACCAGAAGGTTTTTCATGGCTTTTTGAGTGAGGTCCGTGCGCGGGTACTAAGTGGAAAATGCGACCACCACTTTAGGGACTGCAGCAAGGAACTAGACCGAATGACTACAACCTCCTCAGACACAAAAATCTATTGGGAACATGATGAGTACAAGAGTAGGATGTATGGCGAGGGATTGAACCCTACAATCAGGAGAGGCGAACTCTTTGGAAAGTATGTAGTATGGGATGCATATGTTTCCATTGAAGTTGATTTTGGGGAAGTATGAGTATGGGATGCATACATTCCCAAATGAACTGCATTAGAGTAGGTGCATCGTATGCATTTCTTGTGCATTAGATTAGGCCATGTCATGCTTTGATCTGGAACGTATGTAGTATGGGATGCATGCGTGTCCAGTCCCAAAGTCTTGCTGCATTAGAATAAGGCATGTGACTGGTGCACTTAGTTGATCATGGCATACACGAACACTAGGAAATTAGGATGCACATTTCTTTTTCTATTCAAGATGGTTTGTGGTTGCTAGTTTGGAGATCGCTATTTCTTATCAGCATTGCATCAGTTGAAGTACTAACGTTCCCCACCTTTTAGGTACTGATCCTACATTTCGAGCAGGTGCAGAAATATCAGTTGCGCAGCGGAAGACTCAAGCCGGGGGGGGGGGGTGGGTGGGTGGGCAAGTTCCAGGGAAGCAGATTGACCACTCAGCGGAGCTTCGGCGGTGATCAGTCGATTACCATTCCGAGAGACAGCTGATAGCTTTACAAGAAGAGTAGGTAAATATTTTGTAATAAGATGTAATGAGTTAATGTAATTTGTATTCTTGTTCAAGAACAAGATATTGGTTGTAATCGATGATGTAATGACCTTATTTGGCAATAAAAAGTTTTTAAATTTCTGTTATTACTGTGTTGAGATGTATTTGAAGGCAAAGATTCTGGTTACATCACGGATGTCCGGTAACGGGGATCCGGGGCGTTACACTATACTCCCACACTCATGGACATGTAGTCTATCCCCATGACAGTCCACCTTGTAGGTAAAAACAAAATAATAAGTCATCTCACATGAAAAAACAAAGCAAAATACAACTCATCCACAACAAACACAACTATCTATCCTAACATTAGAGGATCCCTTCATGACATGATTCATAGAAAACTCTCAAACAATATGAAAAATACAATAGAAATATATACAGTAGGAAACCTAAATTATATCTCATAGCAACACTAACAAGGATTTATAGAAATGGACCAAACAATTAAATTATATCTCATAGCAACACTAACAAGGATTTACAGAAATGGACCAAACAATTGAGAAGGAATGATATAAATACTCACCTCTCCATCTTTAGCTCCAAATCTTCCAAATTTTTTTATCAAAATCACTACAAATGTGAACATAACCCCCGACATTTATTTTGGCCTTTCCCGACGCTTATAAATGCCGGGGTTTAACCACCTAGTGCTTAAAAAATTGCCGCCGCAAACGCCGTCGTTGCCCCTGCCAGGGTTTGTTTCGCACTACCCCGATGCTTGCAAACGCAGAGATGTTTTAATGAAGCCTCAACAGTCTTGTTTACCTTCCTCGAGACTGATCTCACGCCGGGTTCCATTTTGATTTTTTTATATTTTTTAACATTTATTTACCCCGACGTTTACAAAACACCGGTGTTGGTTTTAATTTTTTAAATATTTTTTCACTTAACATCTTTCCAGGCGTTTGCAAAATGCCGAAGTATGTATTTTTATTTTTTATTTTTTTAATTTAAAAATACAGAAAACAAATATAATATTTTTAAAATAACAAAAAAACCTGTACACAATTCATAATAATGTTCAATACAATATAATTCATAAGCATTTCAACAAAGTCATTATATATCAAAATTCACATGCAGTAACATTAATTCACCAACATACATACGAAATTTGTTCTTTAGTCTCATGTAATTAAACACAAGTTTAACTTACAAAATTTAAAAGAGTCAACAAAAGAGTTCTAAGCCAATTTCTCTTATATATGCTAAATTATGCAGCATCGAACAATCACCTAGCATCTCCAGTGGAAAAAGCTTGCTCAACATCACTACAAAAGGGCAGGGAATTCCCGGCGCTTGTTTTTACAATTCCCGGCGTTTATCAAACGCCGGGGTAAGCCATCCTGGCGTACGGTAAAACGCCGTCGCAAACGCCGGTTATTCCGCCACCGGGGAATATATGGCCAAACCCTGGCGTTTGCAAAACGCCGCCCTTGGTATTACAAAGCCCGGCGGTAATGTTAATTACCGCGGCATTTTTTTTAAAAAAATATATAAACAAACCCCGGCGTTTGGCAAACGCCGGGGTATCTGATTTTTTTTAAATAATAATAATAATAATATTATTTATATATATATTTATTGAATTATATATATATATATATATATATATATATATATATATATATATATATAGGGGCGATTCGAAATTAGGAAATACAGATATATCCCAATTAGGGGGGCGATTCGAAATTAGGAAATGTTAATATTTACGAGCCAAAAAAATACTATAAACAATCAGACATGTAGATATATTCCAATTTGATATCAATTTATAATAATGTACAGCATATATATTTCATAAACAATTTGCTTGCTCAAAATAATAAAAGCCCAAACAAATTTTAATTAACATTTATAATTCATTGAAAATTTTATGAAGTCACATTTGAAGGTAATTACACATGACAATCTTCGACAAAGGCATAGTATGAAAAACATAACACGACAAAAAAAAAATATCCAAAAGTGATCAGTTTGCTGGTAACTTGCTTTCTATTAGACCAAATGGAAAACATAATATGAAGAAAAAAAAACTATCCAAAAGTTATCAATTTGCTGGTAGCTCGCTCTCTAAGACCATCATCCTCAGATTGCAGCAGCAGCTCGCTCTCCAAGACCATCATTCTCTGAAATTAAAAGAAATAAACATTCATAAAAACCATGTTGCATGTATAGTTTAACTTGGCTCATGAAAAGCATATATCAAATTATGTCAACATACTGAATTTCATCTAACTGGCTAATATCAAATTTGATATCAAATTTTCAAATTGCAGTTAGTTTAGATACTAAATAGAAAGGGGCATGCTAATCTTGATTGTTTCCTTATAGAGAGAGAAAAAAACAAGTACGCATATGAACTTATAGGTTGGATTTACGAATTTGGATGAGTTTCAGTATCAGACCTTAATTAGGATATAATATTAGAAAAGACAATATATATATAGCTGATGCAGTTATATAGTGAGTAAAGGAGATATATGATTAAAAGTCCCTAATTAACTTCACAAGATCATATTGAAGGAGGCTAACAAGTAGTATATATGGAACACTATCGAAGCTAGCTATCGTAAGCAGTAAAATATTCTTCTGAGTACAAAGCACCTGAAAGAAAGTGGTACCCTTAGTTATACTCAATGATAAGATCTCCAACAACAAAAACCATCTTCCCATCATGTGCTGCATTTTCCTAATTTCTTCAGTATACTTGGGATGGTTATTAAAGCTATTTTCATCTCAAATCTTTCATGTTCTATCTAAATTTGTAGAGAGGCATATAATGTTAGTGTTGAACTGTTAATACTTTTACATGCATCGACCCTAACAAAATGGACTGATACACAACAGAATCTAAACATAAAAAATTAGATCTATGGATGAAATGAATTCTAGAAACAGAGTAGGACAGACAGAATGTCATTCTGTTGTATATCTAACAGCTGTAAGGCGAAATAATAAGCAAAGATCAATTTTGAAAGCTAGCTGACCCTGAATAAAAACAATTCAGGGTCAGCTAGCTTTTGGCCCATACTTTGGTGGTGACTAACGGATGATTATAAATGCATGATTCATGGGCATGCACCCATGTGATCAGTCTCCTATCAAAAGATTTCCTTCATTTGGTCTGCAAAAATTACAAACCATGCATGTTCTATTGAACAACCTCTTATCACTACAAATAGGATTTTCAAATAATCAAAAGCTGAAATGGCAAGATAAACTGAAGGATATTCTTAAGCTAAATCAAGTATATGTATGGTACCCAGACAAGCAGACGCTAACTTCTGTTCCTTTTGTTGCTTGCTATTGGACTTGGTGCATGCCCCCCTTTTCAATTTCTTGTATTTTATGACTCTTTGTCTAGAAAGCATACACACAGACATGGATATGCAGACACGGATATGATGTCGACACACACCACACAATAATATGGAGAAAATCTTGAGAAGTTACATGGAAACAGCTAGTGGTGTATAGGATTCATGTGTTCATGGCTACTAAATAGAAATGTCCGGTTTATGATTCATTGTTCATGACTCTTGAACTTTCAGTGGCTATCAGAAAAATGAACTGACTACAGATAGAAGACAGACTTGTTATTCAAAAGAAATTTATTCATCAACCTTAATAATGCATGGTACTGAACAATTATACAAAACACGATGAATCCGTATCTAATCATTCAATGTATCTGACACTGAAAAACATAAATTTGATATTCCAGAGGCTAATGAAACCAGAATTATATAATATTTTGGTCCATAAAAATCTAAGAAAAGATTTCACATGATTTCTTGTACAGTGTACTTAAGGAGTGAACCATTTAGCGGTCTCCTTGATGCTTTATGATAAGAAGATATAAAAACTGTACTCATTTTTGTCACTGCATGATTAAACAAGCATATAACAAGAAGTAAAAAACAACTAACAAAAACCACATAGGGCAGATAAGAAGAAAGAATCATAGAATTGAAGTAAATAAGATTTTACCACTTACAAGAAGAGACAATCCCATCTACCGTGAACGTCTAACGGAGTCGTCATCGATGGAATCACGTTCGCCGACTCCTTCATTCATCTGGTTCATCTGACTGGCTCCTGTAATGACTCTATCGCTTTGCTGTTTAAGGCAAAAAAATACACATTATGTTTCCAAATTTGAAAAAAAAAACTTCATTTTAAAAAATGAAGTTATGCACACACATACACAACCAGCAATAGGACAAACAAATTATCAATAATATTTACGATAGGCAACTAAATATAAACTATAACCTGTCTTGGTATATGATCAGGTTCGACGACATTCGTTTCCTTAAATAAATGTGAAACTTTTTCTTGAAGTTTTGAGAGTTGCGTCTCGAGAGAACGTATCTTTTCATCTCTGGGATCGGGTTGCGTAGACAAAACATCACGAGATCGAGAGGGTGTGGGCCCTAACCCCTTCCCACGCACACGTCCATGGCGTTCTTGGCCCCATTCCTGGACCAACGCTTGATGCTGAAGTTCCACAATATTCACGGATTCTGTGGGGGAGTTGGCGACAGCCGCGGATGAGAGTTTGGCGTATCTGGTTCTAGCAGTGCTCTGTAAAAAACAACAAGTAAAAACAAGTAAGATGTCTTTCATTTTATAGTCAAATTAAAAACCAAATTAGCCCAATTAAGATAGGACACAATTACTGATATCGATGCTGCCTTTGCTGAAGCAAACACGCCTTGTGAGTTAATGTGGGTGGCGTCGAAGAAATCCAAATCCCCGTATTGATCTCCGCCTCCATGCTCTGCGTCCTGTATATTAGAGAACACAGAGAAATATCCAAACCTCAATAAAGAATTTTATGACAAATGATTTTAAAAAGTCATGCTTACCATTATCGCACGACGCCTTGCGAAGCTCGTACCTCCGGATGTGTGTAAAACATCCTGTAGCTGTCGACTCGCACGACCTCTGTCGGCCCTTTTCTACACATTTTGTAATTATCATAAACAAAATTAAAATGGTTAATTAAAATTAAATAAACAAAATTTTAATTTCCTCTCCTACAACCCGACCAACTAATTAGACTAATCCATGCAATTAAAATTCTCATGTGCATAATATCTATAAGTAACAAAGGGTTGCAACACTCAGGTCAATCAATAATTAAATGCAGTATAACAACAGATTGGATTGGGATAAACCTGAGAAATAACATCTTCAGAAATGCACTATAACAACAGAGCAATCAATAATTAAATCATGTGTACATCATGTGTATTATTTTTGTCAAGCTTATTGATTGATTTATCTTAGAATGCATTCACTCAGATAGACACATATCACATCTTCATGACATCAATGTGAAACAAGACCTAAGTGGGACATGAAAGGATTTACATGAAGCTTAAACATTACTAATGGGATAAACCTGAGAAATAACATGAAGCAGTATAACATGAAAGGATTTACACTATGAAAGGATAACATGAAAGGATCTTATTTCAACCAGTATAACATGAAAGGATTTGGCAATATTTACCACTTTGATTGAGATATAATGTTATGGGGGTAAATTGAAGAACAGAGCAATCAATAACATCTTCAGAAAAGCAGTATAACAACTATGCTATGTAAAGCTTGTTTTATAACAACTATGCTATGCTATGTAAAGCTTCATAGTATAACAACTACACTATGAAAGGATAACATGAAAGGATCTTATTTCTTGTAGAAGTTTATATGGTAGATCTTTAATAAAACATTATCAATGAAGTAGAGTCAATGAAAAAACGAAACACCAACCATCCAGTACTTAATACACCCAAATTTGCTTGTTTTATGGAAACAGAAAAAGGTTCAGCTGATTACTGTGCACACAATGTTTCCTGTTGAAGTCTATGTTACCAATTATGATATAGAAACTTGGTACTAAACATTTTCATGTTGCCCTTTAAACTCAAATCAGATAAAGAAACATAAAGAAATAGACTGTTACCTTGTTGACACAAAACGCCGTTTTGTTTGTAGTATACAAATAGACTCTCAAAGTTTTAAATCATGCAGGAAAACAAATGGACCAAAGTCCAAAATAGCAATCGAGGTACAGAAATATGCTGCTCCCTCATGCAAAATATGGTTTGTTTGGAAAGGGAATCCCATCTGCACCAAGTATTTCTTAAGGCTTTCTTGAAAGGCTTTCCTTTACATGTAAAGATTGCCATTTCTGATATATCCAGTATCCTATCCACTCTACTATGTTAATTTGTCTCCTCTACTTACCAAAATGAAAACTTAGGCTACATAATTACCTGTGCCTTTCAGGCATGAATCTGTGCTTAACAAGCTCTATAGTCTATACTATTTAAGTCTACCAGGCTGCAAAGCAGATCAGTTTTGCTGATATAGAGCAATCCACAGCCTTCTTCCCCATTTATCTAGTAATTCATATTGAATCTCTATATAAGAAGTGAGACCTAGTCATATGTAACTGAAAATCTAAGAAAAGAGAAATTAAGTAGATTCCAACTTAGTGTTGGAGTGCAAATGGAAGCGCTTTCAAAGACAACACCTGAAAAATTATAACAATAAGAAGAAAAAATATTATCAAGAATTTTCTCATACAAATTTATAAACAGTTTTAAGGATTATATATCTTGACTAAAAAGAAACAATCTAATTTCTGATAATTCCAAGATTAAAAACCTCTAAATAATATGTCTAAAATTCACTACTCTGGCAGATATTTTTCCCATACTGATTGTTCTGTTAAATATTTTCAACTGCATCTCGATCAGTTCGATAATTTACTTCTCAAATATTCTGCCTTTGTTCAAGCAATCTTATGTAGAAATTAAAATTAAAATTAATCTTTATGCTTACCTTTCCCTCCGGTGAACTCCAAAAATGACACAGGTATTCCCAATCTAATTTTGTGACACCTTTTGGGACTACTCTTATATTTGCAGCCATAGTCCGGTCCTCGTCGTAGTAACTTGCCTTCAATTCACACTTAAAGTCTCTCCACTTCTTAGACATAGATTTGCTTACCCAATCGGAATCAAGTACCGCCGGGTAATCAAATTTGGACTGTGTATGAACAAGAGTCAAAGTTAGTAACATTTTTTATAGGTTTGCTATGTGTCCATGTTCATGCTGTCCAAGATTATACAAGTGAAAAGAAACATTTGCAATGTCATTAGGCACGCTAGTCATCTAATTTTAGGTCTATGAATTAGACTAAAACTCTAAAAGAGTTGAATACCAATCTTACTAGTCAGTGAGCATGATGATGCATATATTGGCTTGTTTAGCAAAGTTGAATTTTGTAGATGGCCTCATGAATGATTTTGAAGAAGATGAACTATTATAATCAGTATTATTCTTTTTGAAAAAGAATTTCACTGATTGTAATTGTAAATATTAAGTTGTTAAAGAACAATGTCTTATGATTTTGTAATCTTATAATACTAATGTGACAACATCATTTTTATTGCATGAGATTGAACAAAACACTTACCACTTTGATTGAGGAGTATTCAATGTATATAGTTGATGGTTACTCTACTATCTACTATCTATGTATCTGATGGTTTAAAATTTTCCCTTCATCTTTTATCCTTTTATGAGACTTCCTAGCATTCACGTCCAGATAAAGCACACAGAAGCATTCGTATTAGTTCATCCAAAGTTCCATGGAGTTTTTTGTTCCTTCATTCTCTTCCTAATTCTTGTTAGACAACAGCATGAAAGATGCTACATTTAATGTAAAATAAAAAACAAACTACAAAACTGGTTGTTTCTCTTACTAACTGCATTACTGAGAATGCCACTACACCAATGATTTTTCATGTTGCATTTTAGAAAAAAATAGAAAAGAAAATAACGAAGAATATAGACAATGAATTAGTTTATGAAAGTATTTCAATACAGAATATTAATTATTTCTAATGCATGTACACAGTAAAAGTTCAACATATAGACAAACCTTGTCCTTTCGAGCATCATAATTACTAATCCCAGGTTAAGTAAGAGATGAACTATTATATCAGCAGGTATAAGATGAACTATTATATGTAGCATGTACAGATTGGAGCATTAAATGTTAAACTATGAACGGGAGCTATATGACATAGCAAGAAATTGAAGAGGCAAATCAATATATTATTGTATTCATTTGAGTAGTCAAACAAACAATGAAACTGAAATAATGGCCTACTATATACGACCAGCAGCAAAAAAATTTGAAACCATATGAACTCTCACATCCATCAAGTTTAGAAACATTTAATTCTAAATATTACCTTAAGAAGTTCAAGGGCTCTTGCCCGTGTAGCAGCTGGGATATTTGTCCATCGATCATAAGCAAGAGGAAGGTATTCTGAATTCCTAGGAATTACGCCTATGAATGATGCAAAAGAGGAAGCATGTTTACCCACGGGTTGGTGATCATCGTTCACCTCCACGAGGATTCGTTGACCTTGTGGTTGCTTCCAAACATTCACCATCTTCGTTGCTCCCCGAGTCCTTTTATGGGGCAGGGTGCTACCCTCACCCACCTCATGTTCACTACCCCCCTCGTTGGGAGGCTCCTCACATGTGGGCTCCCTATTCCTTCGCGGCATGATTCAAACCTATTGACAAAAAAGACACATAAAAGGAGTACATAACAACAAATCAATTGAATATTTAATAAGTTTGTAATGAGATTGAGTTGTTAGTATGGATATCTTTCCTCTAATAATACAGCCATTTTGGTTTCACTTGTTATAATACGATAAAGCTTTTGTTCATTTTCATTTGGTTGATCTTATAATTCTATTCTGGATAAGTTTCTTACGACATAGATTCTGTTTTCAAGGAAAAAGAATAATGAAGCATGGAAGAATGGAAGAATGAAGTGAAAGCCACAGAGTTTTTAGAAAGTTTCAAGTGAGATGCAGCACAGTTGATGTTGTTAATGATACATTCAAATATATATGACTAATGATATGATTAATGGTCTGTCGGAAGAGAACTATTAACATCAAAGAAGGATAGTTAATTAAAGACAACATCTTGATCACACAACACATTCACAATTGTGTTCTTTAACTTTCTTTACAGGTTGCTGAAAGTGCATGTGACTTTTATTGCAAGAACTTAGGTATTCCTTCTTCCAATAAAATTGAAATGTTAGTTTTTGAAATTAAATTAAATTATAAGGCTAGATGTGTTGAGAGAATATATCATACAGTACTGAAGTTAGGAAAGAAGACTTCATCCTTCTGCTATTGATTGGTTATCCATGTAAAATAAAATAAAAAAGTTTCCAAAGTTGATCGTAGAAAATCTGCTCGGTGGAAAAAGCACTGCTAATTCAATTCTAGAGAATGCACTGCTTATCAATCCAAGAAGAACAAGAAAAAATATTAAAGATATGCTCCAACCTCCGAACTTGGATCATTACTAAAATTGCACAACCACAACCTTCTTGGTTAGACAAGCATATATGCTCAATAGATAACAGCGGCTCAACTGGGAACAAAAACAACCAATAATCTTAACCTACCAAAATGAAAGATTTAAAGTAATCAGGTTCAAAAATGACTTCCTTTAAAGATTAGTAGATTAGAAAATATTTGGCAACATTCTGAATACACACAAACCATCTATCAATCAAGCTAAACTATAAGTAATCAAACACATCTGGGCATATTTCTTTCATGCTCTTTAACAGAGAACCACCATCTACATCCAATTACTTGGGGGCAATTATGAGTTCATTATGATACTGGTACAACATCAGATGAAAAAATTATCTTGTACTGCTGCATTGTTTATTCAAGAAGCACTATAATCTCTTTAAGGAACAAGTCAGTATTCTATGTAATTATGTTTGAATCTAAGATCGACTTTAGAACTAACACAGTAAGATGCTGAACATTCAAACAGACCAAAAAACAAAGCAAGAATACAACTGACATAAGAAAAGTATGATCTCCTAAAACAGAAACAAAAAGACAGACAAAAGCAAAATAACTTTGCATAAGCTTCCTTATAATTAAATGGCCAAAAGAACAAATCAACGAAACACAACTATGTTAACAAGGGTTCAAATAATAAACAAGAAATCAAAAAAATAACAATGGTATTAAAGGTGAAATATAGCTACTTACTACTTCCACACTGGAGGAAGCTTCTTGGTCCTCTTGTAGTAACGATGAATTCGGCTCTCAACAAGGATCAGCCTGAACGGGTGCGAAATCGAAGATAAAATTGGGTTTCCGCTGAGATTGAGGGCGACGATGGAAAGAGGGATAAAATAGAGGGTTTCGGAGAAGGATCAAGTAGTGGGATTCGGAGAGATTGAGGGCGACGAGAGCGACGAGGGAAACGGGGAAATAGCTAGGGTTTTGGGATTCGGCGCGAAGAAAAGGGGGGAAGCGAAACCGAAGGCGCGAATAGCGAAAGTAGCGAAAGAGATAATGGGAACTGGGGGAAATGGGCTGGGCCAAAAAAAAATGGGACCCAAGCCCGGCGTTTCTAAACAAACGCCGGGATATGTGGGCTGACCCGCTGGCGCTTTGGAACAGCGCCGGCGCTTTGGAACAGCGCCGGCCTATATTTGCCCTTTATTCCTATATCTTTAGTAGTACATGCTATTTCAATACATGGCATTAGCATGAAGAAAGAAATTTAGAGTGCACACTATCGGCCCAACTAGCAAACTGAAGATTGTAAAATAGGGGCATGTAACTGATACTGAACTTGGAAAATACTGTAACTCAAGAGGACTTTTCTCAGAAAGATGAGAAGTCATTCCTACAATCTCATACAAAGAAACAAATGGAAACTCCCAACTGCAGCATCATATCTATTTAACTTGGAATTCCCCGCACTCGTTTACCAAAAAAAACACCCAAAAGTCCTAAACAGTGCCAACACAGATCTAATGATCATCCAAGCTTGTAGTCAGTTTGACTAAAGTCCTAAAAAACCTGCCAGAGTACAAAGATGTGTGATCAGTTACCAGAAAATTTGACTGAATTTATTAATTTACATGCATGTATTTGCTAATGAATGCATAGTTTTAAAGATATCCAGAGGAAATTAAGCACGATGTTCCATAACATAGATAAATCAACTTAGGTGAATATATAGATAATATAATTCTGTCATCAGCAAATCACAAAAAAAATTCAAGAATTCTGTCATTCTGAAAATTTACAAAGCAAAGAATTTTTACCAAAACGTGTTGAATGTTAATTAACAGTTGACATCAGCAAATCACAAAAAAAGGTAAGTATAGAACATAATATAAAGAATTCTGTACTTCTAGTGGCACCCCAGATACAGGCTAAAATAACCAGACAAACAAGATAGGACACAAAAAAGCGACAAATGGAGAGTTATATATTCTACTAGTAAAGGGAGAGTTCGGTGCATGTAATTATATCTATCACATGCATCTGACATGTGTCCAACATAAGACTACTTCAAATAAAAGTGATTAGTTTTCACATGTCAAAGATTATAGGTACTCAAAGCCATATGCAAATCTCTATGATGCGTGGACACTTCTTTTCTGTTACTGTATCATGCCACCAGAAATGCATCGATGCTCCTGTCATGCACACGAATCCGGCATGACACTAGCTATCCTAGTGTAGTTGTTCAATTTCCCCTCGTTTCATTGTCTTATATCGTACCTTTGTTTGTGCCTCATGCTTCTTAAGAAAAACTACACTTTCAAGTTTTAGGAAAAAAAATTCAAAATGTTACCACTCTATATATAGTCACCATAACACAAGCATCTAACTTTGACATATCACTACTTCAAATATAAGTGTTTAGCAGTTTCAAAGATTATAGGTCTTCAAAAAGACATTTGTGAAACTCTATGATGCATGGACATTTCTAGGTGGTAGCCATGTCGTATCATAAATGTACAAGGCATTCATGTCACTAGCTATTTTAATGTAGTGTTTAAAATTTTTCCTCGTGCCGGTGTGTCATGTCACAATCGTCTCCATGTGCTTGCTTTTTAAACAAATCTACGTGAAAATGAATTCCTTTTAGTACTTTATTAATTTCACAACTCTAGTTTGTAGGCATTCAAACATTCAAAGCTATAATATATATAATAATATTATATAAAGTATTTATTGGAAATTAAGAGAAGATAATAAGTTAAATAAGTGAAGCTAATAAGATTTTAATACTTACAAGAAGAGACAATCCCGTCTATAGTGTATGTCTAGCAAATTCTTTGTTGGTGGGATCACGTTCGCCGGCTCCCTCTTCATTCATCTGACTGCATCCTATAGGGACTCTATCGCCTTGTTGTATAAGGCAAAAGAAAATATACATTAGGTTTCTAAGTCGAAAAAAAAATCTCTATATTGTTCTGCACATTGTTAAAGTTAAATATTGTTTAGAAATTTCTCACTTAGGTGAGTAATTAAAGGGACCCTTTGGTTTTTTTATTCACTTAATCCAGGCTCCAATCAAAATAAACTTACAGATACAACTCACACATACAACCACACATGGACATACACCCAAAAATATTCATCATACACACATACACAACCAGTAGGAAGACAAATAAATTATCAAAAATATTCAAGTGACAACTCTATGTAAATTCTAACCTGTCTCGTTATGTCATTGGAGTCTTCTACATTTGTTTTCCTAAATAGATGTGCAACTTTTTCCTGAAGTTTTGAGAGTTGTTGTAACGCCCCGAATTCCAATCACATGTATTCGTAGCACAAACATGATCTTTTACTTCGAATTCGTACAAAAATAAAAGGAATTTAAAACTTTTTGATTACAATATTTTTTTTACATCAACACAGCGGAATTTAAATGAATAGAACATGATATACAATAATGAAAAATTCTTTAATCTTGTAACTGTCTTCCCAAAAGGAATACGGAATACGGTACGTGACTAAGCCCAGCGAATGGTTTTCACCATCCATAAGCTATACTGATCTACTTAGCTCAGCCCAACAGTAAATATAGCAATATATTCAACCACACATGCATGAACAATTATAAATCAATATTATTTATTTGCAACAATAATTAATATCCCAAACAAATACAAGATCTGAACCAAAACAAAACTTCGGGACTACAAGCCCAATACAAGTCCCAGTACGGTAACATGAATGAAATAGATCAAAACAAAACATTAAGCAAGAATTTTCCAATACGCAGCTAAAAATTTTTGCTCACCAACTCCAGCTAGCAGGCAAATGATCACCAAAACCTGCTCATATAACAATTACAAGGAAATAGGAAGACATGAAGACATGATGTCCGTTAGTTGCAAGTTTCGGGCTGCAATTAGTACAAGCATGAAAATGGAAGGGAAAAATATGAAACAAACAGGAAGTACTGACATGGAGAAAAGCAACAGTAGGTGACAGTCTACAGATAACAGGAAATAGTAGGTAAACAGTAAAGATAACAGTAACAACAACAGTAAGGAAAAACAGTAACAGTAACAGGGTGTGACAGTGAAACAGTTATTCTTATGTCTAATGTTCATTACTATCTAGGTAGCACTTCATGCATCCTATCCATTTATCACATGGTTGCTACATTCAAATAGTTTCGTTTTAGATTTCGTAGTGAAACCTATAGGGTCGTATATTTAGACAAACAGTGACAGTAATAGTAACAGAAAACAGTAATGGTGTCATGGATCATGCCCTTATGCATCTACAGAAAAACAATTGGTACCACAGTAAACAGTTAGGAGAAACGAGTCCTCATCTGAATACACATTTCTATATTGTCCATTACTAGATCTTTCCCTTAAACCCCGACTTAATTATTTTTCATTATTATTAAACAGGTGTGAATGAACACAAACAGGGAAAAAGACATGGCAAGAACAAGGGACAAGTCTAAGATGAATAGGGAATACAACGGGTGACACAAACAACTTATAACAGTTAGATCAACGAAACTTCCAGTTCTGGACAGCAAGACGTTACTGCACCGAAACTAATATTCCCGTTGCTACAGGACTGTAAATCTAGATCCGTCAGAAAATCTGGAAACTAGACTCTCTTTCGAATCCAAATCATATATACAAGTCATGCATCAGCCACAGTAATAGGGTCTAAAATAGCGTTTAATGCAGAATTTATGTTTAGCCCGAATATGCAAAATCTTGTTTGTAAGCTTGAAAAAGGTTTAAAATCATCATAATTAGATTTTAGAAAAATATGGAAGATTCCCTAGCATATCTATTCTCAACATATTAAATATCATGAAATTATACTACAGATAGTCTAAGCAATATAATTGGGAAAACAGAGTAGTGTAACAACATTGTAATTCTGAAAGTTCAGACACAACAGTACCAAAACAGAGATAATTCACAAAATACAATTCGAAATCTAGATCTGTAAAAAGGGTAGTAAACTAGATAAATCAGGCTACATTTCATATTCACAAAGTTTTCAAAAAAAATGACTAGAATCATGTTGAAAACAGAATTCTTTACTGAACAGTATGCAGTTTGGAAATATATTGATTGGTTTCATAAGCATGGAATGAGTTATAAAATTCATTAAATGATTCTAGAAAAAATTATGGGTTTATCCTAGTCATAACTAAACTTACTGAGAAAAAATATCAAGTCCAAATTCTACTTTTAATATCAGTTTTAAAATAATAATTCATACCAAAAATCATATAATTGAGAATTTGGAATTTACGATACAATTGCAGTAAAATAGTGATAACTCATGCATCAAAAATTGGAATTCAGATCCGTCAAAAGTTCTGAAAACTAGAAAACAAAGCCTACAAATCATATTCAAAAATTTATTTATTTTACTAATGTTAACAGGGTTGAAATTAGTGTACTAAAATAGGGCAGCAGTAAAACAAAACTTATTTCATGCATATTATCAGATAATTTAATTACAATAGATCCAATCTAAGATGTCATACAAAGCATGGTATCTTGGTTGCTCAAATCAGCATGGCATGTGTATTAACAGTCTATAATGAGATAGTACATCTGACAAAGCATTCATGTAACAATCATTTACAACATACGGTGTGTCACAAGCAAGCATACAATCAAGATGTCCATCTAAACTAATTTTATTTTTCATGCAATGGGTGACAACTTATTGTGAAACAGTCATGATCAAGAGATGAAGGAATGGATCAACTAACAAGATATGATTTCACCATGAGAGTGACAACAAGGCATGCAAGACTACTTACAGAACATACAAGCTACTTTTCTGATAAACGATGACGAAGATGTAGAAAGAATAACAGGAACAGATCCCGACACACAAACACAACCACACGTGCACAAGGGACAACACATACAATAGCAAGACTTCATGTGAGCTGCACGTGTTCTCCAGAACACATAGCGACGATAGCAGCAACAGTAGGTGGCGACGACAATAAGGGGACGACGGCGACAGGGAAAGGCGACAACGGCGGAGCAACAGAGGGTCGAGGGGTGTGGTTCTCGAGCACGGCAGCGACGACAGGGATGGAGGAGAAGACGGGGACAACGATGAGGTGGCACAGCGTCGAGGGTAGCTCGACATAGTGAGAAGACAACGGGGACTCGGCTGACGGCGGCGACGGCACTGGGTGTCGCGGTGCTCGAGCGAGATGCGCGGCAGGGAACAGGGGAGGTCGGGGAGCACTGGAGCGAGGGGATTGGGAGTGGGGATACGGCTGTTGAGGGCGTCGAAGGGAGGAGCGGGGGGGGGGGGGGGGTAGCGGTGATGGGTTGAGGGGGGGTCGATGGGGTGCAGTAGGGCATTCGGGAGGTAGGGGATGAGGTGACGGCTGAAGAAGAGGAGAGAATGGGATTAGGGTTTAGATAATTAGGGTTAGGGTGAGATTAGTAGGGGTTATACAGAGTCAAAGCAGGTTTGGGTTACTGGATAGTATCCAATATGAAGAGAAATAGTCAAATATTAATCAAATAGGCCATGAATTAGGTTGAGACAAAACACAAGGGGAAGAAAAATTATCTAGATCAATCAAATTGAGAGACAAAGGCTGAATCAAAGCAAAAATGAATTATAAAGAGAGAAAGAACAACACATTATCCAAAAGGGACGAAAATAAATACAATCAGAAATAAAGTAAAATAACGAGGAATTTAATTAAATACAAACAAAAATACAATAATGAGTCACAGAGGTTACAGATCCTACCCACCTAACAAGAAGAATTTTGTCCTCGAAATTCAACAAGAACTACATAGGGTAACCCCGAAAAGAAAAGAAACAATAACAAAAGCAGGAATAACAAAACAAGGACTACACAAACAAATGAGGAAACTTTTGCTGGATATCCTTCTCTAGCTCCCAAGTCGACTCACCCGGTGAGTGAGGAGTCCAAGAGACTCTAACCAGCTTGATCACCTTATTCTTCAACACCTTCTCCTGCTGGTCCAAGATAGCAACTGGCAGAATTTCACAAGACAAATCCGACCTTACGGATAACTCCGAGTAATCGAGCACGTGGCTTTCATCACGAATATACTTTCTCAGTTGCGAGACATGGAAGATGTTGTGCACTCCAGATAAAGTCGGTGGCAATGCAAGACAATAGGCCACCTTGCCTACTTGCTCCACGATGTCAAACGATTCGATGAACCTAGGGCTCAACTTGCCTCCGCCACCAAAACGAATGAAACCTCGCCACGGAGATACCTTAAGCAAAACATGGTCTCCCACCTCAAAATCCAAGGCTCTCCTATGGACATCAGCCTATCTCTTCTGTCTTGCGCGGCTTGAAGATGCCTCTTGATCTGAGTCACAACATCCATAGTCTTGGTGATCAACTCCGGACCCAACAACTTCCTCTCGCCAATGTCATCCCAGCACACCGGCGACCTACACTTCCGACCATAGAGTGCCTCGAACGAAGAAGTTTTAAGACTGGCATGAAATTTATTATTGTACGAGAACTCCACAAGATGCAAGTGGTCCTCCCAAGAACCTCCAAATTGCAGCACACAGGACCTTAACATGTCCTCTAGAGTCTGGATGGTTCTCTCTGACTATCCATCGGTCCGATGGTAAAAAGCTGTGTTGTACTTCAACTTACTCTCCAGACTACTCTAAAGACTCTCCCAAAACTGAGATATGAACCTCGTATCCTTGTCGAATACAATACTAACTGAAACCCCATGAAGTCTGACGATCTCTTGCATGTACTTCTCAGCTAGGCTCTCAGTAGACTATCCAACTCTGAAGGGAACGAAGTGAGAACTCTTCGTTAACCTGTCTACAATCACCCAA
The DNA here is from genome assembly GCA_017893485.1 of Hemerocallis citrina. Taxonomy (NCBI): domain Eukaryota; kingdom Viridiplantae; phylum Streptophyta; class Magnoliopsida; order Asparagales; family Asphodelaceae; genus Hemerocallis; species Hemerocallis citrina. The sequence continues at coordinate 264,573,036 of CM030364.1, forward strand.
ATGGCGTTGTGACCCTTGGGACTCCTTGGCAAAGCGATCACAAAATCCATGGTGATGTGCTCCCACTTCCACTCCGGAATGGGAAGAGGCTGAAGAAGTTTGGCGGTCCTCTGATGCTCTGCCTTCACCTGCTGGCAGATCAAGCACTACGACACAAATCTTGCTACGGCCCTCTTCATACCATGCCACCAAAAGTGAAGCTTCAGGTCCCGGTACATCTTAGTACTACCGAGATGAATAGAGTACGATGATTGGTGGGCTTCCTCAAGCAACTTCTGATGAACCTCACCCTTCGGAACACACAATCTGGACCCAAAATGAAGCGATCCATCAGAGTGAACAACCATATCGGTCCTCGTACCTGCTTCAACTTCGGCTCTGATACCACTGAAATCCTTATGACGCCCCACTTCCTAAAAGGAATACGGAATACGGTACGTGACTAAGCCCAACGAATGGTTTTCACCATCCATAAGTTGTACGGATCTACTTAACTCAGCCCAACAGTAAATATAGCAATATACTCAACCACACATGCATGAACAATTATAAATTAAAAGTATTTATTTACAACAATAATAAATATCCCAACCAAATACAAGATCTGAATCAGAACAAAACTTCGTGACTACAAGCCCAATACAAGTTCCAGTACGGTAACATGAATGAAATAGATCAAAACAAAACATTAAGCAAGAATTTTCCAATGCGCAACTCAAAACTTTTGCTCACCAACTCCAGTAGGTAAATGATCACCAAAACTTGCTCATATAACAATTACAAGGAAATAGGAAGACAGGAAGACATGATGCCCGTTAGTTGCAAGTTCTGGGCTGCAAGTAGTACAAGCAGGAAAATAGGAAGAGAAAAAATGAAACCAAACAGGAAGTAATGACATGGAGAAAAGCAACAGTAGGTGACAGTCTACAGATAACAGAAAATAGTAGGTAAACAGTAAAAATAACAGTAACAGTAATAGTAAGGGACAACAGTAACAGTAACAGGTTGTGATAGTGGAACAGTTATTCTTATGTCTAATTTTCATTACTATCTAGGTAGCACTTCATGCGTCCCATCCATTTATCACATGATTGCTACATTCAAACAATTTCATTTGAGATTTCGTAGTGGAACCTATAGGGCCGTATATTCAGACAAACAGTGACAGTAACAGTAATAGCAAACGGTAACGGTGTTATGGATCATGTCCTCATGCATCAGTAGAAAAACAGTTGGTACCACAGTAAACAGTTGGGAGAAACGAGTCCCCTTCTGAATACACATTTCCATATTGTCCACTACTAGATCTTTCCCTTAAACCCTGCTTGATTATTTTTCATTATTATTAAACAATTGTGAACGAACACAAACATGGCAAAAAGACATGGCAAGAATAAGGGACAAGTCTAAGATGAATAGGGAACACAACGGGTGACAAAACCAACTTATAACAATTAGAACAATGAAACTTCCATTTCTGGACAGCAAGACGTTACTGCACCGAAACTGAGATTCCCGTTGCTACAGGACTGCAAATCTAGATCCGTTAGAAAATCTGGAAACTAGACTCTCTTTCGAATCCAGAGCATATATTCAAGCCATACATCAGCCACAGTATCAGGGTCTAAAGTAGCGTTTAATACATAATTTATGTTCAGCCCGAATATGCAAAATCTTGTTTGTAAGCATGAAAATGGTTTTAAAACATCATAATTAAATCTGAGAAATATCTGGAAGATTCCTTAGCATATCTAGTCTCAACATATAAAATATCATGAAATTATACTACAGATAGTATAGTCAACATAATTGGGAAAACAGAGTAGTGTAACAAAATTGTTATTCTGAAAGTTCAGACACAACAGTACCAAAACAGAGATAATTCACAAAATACAATTCGAAATCCAGATCCTTCAAAAGGGTAGTAAAATAGACAAATCATGCTACATTTCATACTCAAAAAATCTTCATAAAAAATGACTAGAATCAGGTTGAAAACAGAATTCTTTACTAAACAATATGCAATTTGCAAATATATTGATTGGTTTCATAATCATGGAATGAGTTGTGAAAGTCATTAAATGATTCTAAAAAAATAGGGGTTGATCCTAGTCATAACTAAACATACCCAGCAAAATATCAAGTCCAAATTCTACTTTTAATATCAGTTTTAAAATAATAATTCATACAGAAATCATATAATTCAGAATTTAGAATTTACGATACAACTGCAGTAAAACAGCGATAACTCAAGCATAAAAAATCGGAATTCAGATCCGTCGAAATACTGAAAACTAGAAAACAAAGCCTACAAATCATATTCAAAAATTTATTATTTTACTAATGTTAAAAGGGTTCAAATTACTGTACTAAAATAGGGCAACAGAAAAACAAAACTTATTTCATGCTTATCATCAAATAATTTAATTACAATAGATCCAATCTAAGATGTCATACAAAGCATGGTATCTAGGTTACTCAAATTAGCATGGCATGTGTATTAACAGTCTATAACGAGATAGTACATCTAACAAAGCATTCATGTAACAATCATCTACAACATACGGTGTGTCACAAGTAAGCATACAATCAAGATGTCCATCTAAACTAATTTTATTTTTCATGCAACGGGTGACAACTTATTGTGAAACAGTCATGATCGATCAAGAGATGAAGGAACGTATCAACTAACAAGATATGATTTCACCATGAGAGTGACAACAACGCATGCAAGACTACTTACGGTATTTAACTTGTATGAAGAACAAATAACATACAAGCTACTTGCCTGATAAATGACGACGAAGATGTAGAAAGAATAACGGGAATGGATCTCGACACACGAACACAACCACACGTGCACACGGGACAGCATGTACAATAGCAAGACAGCACGTGCGCTGCACGTGTTCTCCACAGCACGCAGCACGAAAGCAGCAACAGTAGGCGGCGGCGACAGCAAGAGGATGATGACGACAGGGAAAGGCGACAACGGTGGAGAAACGGAGGGTCGAGGGTTGCGATTTCCGAGCACGGCAGCGGCGATAGGGATGGAGGAGAAGACGGGGATAGCAGTGAGGCGGTACATTGTCTAGGGTAGCTCGATGCAGGGGGAAGACGATGGGGACTCGGCTGACGGCGGCGACCGCACAGGTTGTCGCGGTGCTCGAGCGAGACTCACTGCAGGGAACAGGGGATGTCGGTGTAACACCCCGCAAAATTGGAAATTACAATTTTGCCCCTGGGTGTTACCCACGTATATTTTGTAATGTGTTTCACTACATATTTTGGATTCGTACTATTTATACATTTTCCGTATTAATTTCAGTCAACTAAAATACAATATTTCAATCCCTGGGATTTACGTGCTTTTTACGTATCTTGATGCACGTGTTTCCACCATTACGTATAATATTTTCTATAGGTTTAAATTATTTATTTTTATGTATTTAAATCTATTTTATAAAACAAAAATTTATTTTTCCCTTGTTTTGATTAAAATGTATTTTTCGATTTTTGCACGTATGGTGCACGTGCAAATTTTTATTCTCATTTTGCTACTCTCATTTTACTATTTTAAGCATGCATTAGTTTTATTTAGCCTTTCTTTTGATCCATGGATCTATAAACTAAAATGTAGCCCATTAGGAGAGGAGCCCACTAGATAATTAAATAAATTAATTAGTAATGAGCCCATGTAGCAAGCCCACTAGATAATTAAATAAATTAATTAGTAATGAGCCCATGTAGCAAGCCCACTAGATAATCAAACTAATTAATTAGAAATGAGCCCATGTAGCAAGCCCATTATTAAAATCACAAATTAAGTTATACATGACAAGTTACAATATTAGTACACATTTTTGAGTTATAGAAATGTGTTCATATTTGTTTGTGCATGTATGCATGCACACACAAATGTATTTGGACCATTTTGTGGGCTAGGTGGTAGATTAATGGAGTGGTTAAGTTCATGGAGAGTGGGGAGATGAGAGGTTGGGAGTTTTAGGAGTTAAAAATATGAAGAGGTGAGAATTAAAAAGAGAATTAAAATGAGAAGTTATTAGGTGGGAGATTTTGCAATATAGTCCCTAGCATTGTCCTATAAATAGCAACCCATCTCTCATTCTTTTTCACACCAAAAATAAAATAAACAAGAGAAAAAAAAAAAGAGAAAGAAAAGAGTGTAAGAAAAAAAAAAGAAAGAGAGTTATTGTGCTTGGAGGATCTCTTGCTTGGAGCTATTGCTAGGAGGAGAAGCCTTACTAGGAGCTAGGAATCATTGGATCTAGAAGTGGTGCTCTTCCCTTCATTAGTCAAGCTTCAATAAGGTGGGTGTTCTCCTACTTTCTAATTTTTAGAATGTGCATGCTAATAAAAATGAATGAGTAATTTGGAGGTGATTAGTGAATCATGCTATGTTGACAAATAGATTAACATTGTGTTAGTGGGTGATTTCTTACTTTCTAATGTAGAGAATGCATGCTTAAAATTTATAAATGTGTAGTGTAGATTGAACATGATATGATGTTTGTAAACAAAATCCATGTTAATATAGTCTACCATGAATGAAGAAATCTTGTTGTGATTAAGTAACCAATTGTCACCATATTAAGGAGAAAGAAGAATTTTGACAACATAAATTAATACAAAGAATCATGTTAATATGCTTAGGAAATTTGTATGTGTTGAATATACGATTCATGTGTAATATTGTTATACTAAAATTATGCTTGATACCATGATGAGTCAAATGAAGAAAGAAAGAAAGATGAATTAGATTATTACTACAAAATATGTCTACTATTGCATGTTGTTATGTAAAAATATAATTCTTCATAAAAGAATTATCCTTGATGATTAAGAGACATGTTTATCTTTATTACCAAAATTCAATTAGTTTGATGGTGGACATAAACTAGTCTTCATGAATAAAACTCCTAGAAATCAAGTTTTTTTGAGAAAAATGCAAAATCTATATCTAGAATGAGAAGGGGAATTATTTAAAAATAGAAATATATTTTAAAAAGAGTTTGGAATGAGATTTGCTACTGTTTTTAAAATTTATCTCGGTCAAGAGAAAGTTTATTTCAATATCATAAAGTGTTGGATCTTTGGATAAACGATTTTTAGGTAAAAAGAAAAAAAAAAAAAAACTGTTTTGGGTCAGTCGGGTAAATATTTTTGAACGTGGACCAGTTTGGTAAATAATTTCAAAAGTGGACCATTTTGGTAAATAATTTCGAAAGTGGATCAGCTCTGTAATTATTTGGGTTGAGGACAAAATACATTAAGGCCTTCTCCCGTTATAATAGTAGAGAAGTAGAGATTAATTAAGAGCATAATTTAGATTTTTAGAAGAAAAGTAAAGTGTTGGTATGAGAATAAATTGTCTCAAGGAGATTATTTCTTTTAAATTGAATACTTGATTAGTATACATGCTCAAATTGGATAATGAGTTTCTGACTTAAGATTTTAATTATTAAAGAGTATGAGATTTATCGTTGTGTGAAATGATTTTTCTTTTGAAAAGGTTATACTCTAAATTTTGTTTAAGAAAGGTTAATGTGGTTGAGATATATTATATGTGCTTAAGTTGCTAAAGAGACTTAAAGTGATGGATTTATGTCATGAAAAGAATTATTGTTTTCAAAGATTGTGAACGAATGAATCATGAGTGATGCAAAGATGAGACATTGATTAAAGTATGGATAAGTTAGAGACATGAATATAATAAGTTAAGACATGATTATTAAAGGGTATATGTACCCATGCTTCTTGTACATGAAAGCTTATGACATTGAGTTAGTAAGACCTCGGTACCGGCATTATTGAAAGAAAAGAATTGAGAAATGATTTGGAGATATGACTAAGGAGCCATCTCGTATTTGTTGATTAAGACCGGTAGGAGGAAAAACTAATTCTTTGAATGGAAATTATTCATGTCTTGAACTTAGGAAAATTTAGGCACATACGTGAAGATGTAGTAAACTTAGGGAAACGTAAGTGGGGTGCTCTATATAGTTGTTGGTGGACTCCAAGACTATAGACCCAGTTGGTGGACTGAGGTTGCCCTGTGGGAGACGGATTATTATATTTTAGTCCGGGACTATGACGATGGGTCAGCGGTGGACTCCGGGATCTTGAGTAGTCGGACGGATGGATTTTTGTGTTTACCGTCTCCAATGTATATATATATATACTGGGCTAGAGGGTCACATACGGGACGGTTCGTACGATGTGGAATCTGTTATAACAGCTGGCGGTGGACTCCAAGGCTGGGATTCACATTCGTGGAATAGTCTGAACTTTGTTTTGCTACCGGGTAGTTTCCATGGCGAGGGATCGAGCCCTGTATTGTGAAGAACGTAGGCGCTTGCCCTCGGACCTATGTAGTATGGGATGCATAGAATCCGAACAAGTGTGCATTAGTGTCATCCTAGTGTAGGATTGTGTGCATTAGGCATTAAGGCATGACATACACTTATGTTTAGAATAATCACATTTTTGACACTTTATATGTTCATTCAATCTTTTTGTGATTTGTTAAAGTATGAGATCGTTATACTATTCCCGGCATAGAGAGGATAGCCGTGTATAACATTTCGTCAGTTGTAAGTGACTGACGTGCCCACAGACTGACATGCAGGTAATGGACTATTCATGGAGTTATAAAGTGGACATGCTGTTGCTGTTTAGAAGTTAAAGAAGTTGCAAATGATACAAGTTATATTTTGTTATCAGTTGTTGTAATATTTTATTCTTCCGCTGTGTAAAACCAAGTTGTAATTGAACTCTGATGTATTGTGAATGGAAAGTTTTAAATTTCCTTGTAAAATTGTACGAAGTGAAGTAAAGATCCTGTGAAATCTCGAGTTTGTCCTTATTTGAAATTCGGGGCGTTACAGATGGTATCAGAGCATGCTTCACAAGTAGTACAAGTTTATAAGGAACGATAAAAAGGGACGATAAATTTGGGAACAAGCCAAAAGAGTCCTTCTGTCAACCGGGTGTAAACAACCCTAAGCGACACGGTATTTAAGCGTCTTCGGAGCACCGCTAGCTGGGAACCGACTCTTACGGCTAACCCAAGTAAATCAGAACTTGATAGACTGAAGATTTGTTTAGGAAGAGTCGTAAGATCATTAACTATAGTCTAGAACCTGTGACACCTTATTGAGTAGTTTCAATATTATTCCTGTGGACACTAGAGTGTGAGTTTCAGTCTATAGAGATTTAAATGTAAGTGATTTACATTTGTGTTGCTCTATACACTGATGTTTTCTCTTTCTTTTGGATGGCTGGAGTCGTGAATGCAGTAGTTAGTGACTTTCATTCATGATGTTTTTCTCGTATACATTGATATGAGAGTGTATGCGAGCACATTTTCCCCTGGGTATCAGAGTGGCGCAGTGGAAGCGTGGTAGCTTGAACCGTCATTCATGATACCTTACACACTTCCCTCTCAAATTATTTTGTAGATTTTTATCATGCTACTTTCTCCATATTTTTTTTCAAATAAATATTTTTATGATTTGAATATTTATTATTTGTCTATCTTCCTTAGTCTTGATATTTTAAATTTATTTTTTCATGTATTTATGTCAATTTATGTTTACCCGTTTATAACTACTATTACTTTCCGTATTCTCTCAAGTTTTAAATTACCGTGTATTAAAATAATATTGCAATCACTATTTTCTTCATTTATTATTTTGGATTTTTCTTATGAAATTTTCTCATGTGCACTCATTTTATATGATTTTGATTTCTATGATACTATAGTATCTTATCCTATATGTTTTTAACAAGATTGAAATTTTCTTTGACGTGTACAAAATACAATCTTTACCCTAGCGAGTTCCGGGGACGGAACTACTCTAAGGGGGGGAGAGTGTAACACCCCGCAAAATTGGAAATTACAATTTTGCCCCTGGGTGTTACCCACGTATATTTTGTAATGTGTTTCACTACATATTTTGGATTCGTACTATTTATACATTTTCCGTATTAATTTCAGTCAACTAAAATACAATATTTCAATCCCTGGGATTTACGTGCTTTTTACGTATCTTGATGCACGTGTTTCCACCATTACGTATAATATTTTCTATAGGTTTAAATTATTTATTTTTATGTATTTAAATCTATTTTATAAAACAAAAATTTATTTTTCCCTTGTTTTGATTAAAATGTATTTTTCGATTTTTGCACGTATGGTGCACGTGCAAATTTTTATTCTCATTTTGCTACTCTCATTTTACTATTTTAAGCATGCATTAGTTTTATTTAGCCTTTCTTTTGATCCATGGATCTATAAACTAAAATGTAGCCCATTAGGAGAGGAGCCCACTAGATAATTAAATAAATTAATTAGTAATGAGCCCATGTAGCAAGCCCACTAGATAATTAAATAAATTAATTAGTAATGAGCCCATGTAGCAAGCCCACTAGATAATCAAACTAATTAATTAGAAATGAGCCCATGTAGCAAGCCCATTATTAAAATCACAAATTAAGTTATACATGACAAGTTACAATATTAGTACACATTTTTGAGTTATAGAAATGTGTTCATATTTGTTTGTGCATGTATGCATGCACACACAAATGTATTTGGACCATTTTGTGGGCTAGGTGGTAGATTAATGGAGTGGTTAAGTTCATGGAGAGTGGGGAGATGAGAGGTTGGGAGTTTTAGGAGTTAAAAATATGAAGAGGTGAGAATTAAAAAGAGAATTAAAATGAGAAGTTATTAGGTGGGAGATTTTGCAATATAGTCCCTAGCATTGTCCTATAAATAGCAACCCATCTCTCATTCTTTTTCACACCAAAAATAAAATAAACAAGAGAAAAAAAAAAAGAGAAAGAAAAGAGTGTAAGAAAAAAAAAAGAAAGAGAGTTATTGTGCTTGGAAGATCTCTTGCTTGGAGCTATTGCTAGGAGGAGAAGCCTTACTAGGAGCTAGGAATCATTGGATCTAGAAGTGGTGCTCTTCCCTTCATTAGTCAAGCTTCAATAAGGTGGGTGTTCTCCTACTTTCTAATTTTTAGAATGTGCATGCTAATAAAAATGAATGAGTAATTTGGAGGTGATTAGTGAATCATGCTATGTTGACAAATAGATTAACATTGTGTTAGTGGGTGATTTCTTACTTTCTAATGTAGAGAATGCATGCTTAAAATTTATAAATGTGTAGTGTAGATTGAACATGATATGATGTTTGTAAACAAAATCCATGTTAATATAGTCTACCATGAATGAAGAAATCTTGTTGTGATTAAGTAACCAATTGTCACCATATTAAGGAGAAAGAAGAATTTTGACAACATAAATTAATACAAAGAATCATGTTAATATGCTTAGGAAATTTGTATGTGTTGAATATACGATTCATGTGTAATATTGTTATACTAAAATTATGCTTGATACCATGATGAGTCAAATGAAGAAAGAAAGAAAGATGAATTAGATTATTACTACAAAATATGTCTACTATTGCATGTTGTTATGTAAAAATATAATTCTTCATAAAAGAATTATCCTTGATGATTAAGAGACATGTTTATCTTTATTACCAAAATTCAATTAGTTTGATGGTGGACATAAACTAGTCTTCATGAATAAAACTCCTAGAAATCAAGTTTTTTTGAGAAAAATGCAAAATCTATATCTAGAATGAGAAGGGGAATTATTTAAAAATAGAAATATATTTTAAAAAGAGTTTGGAATGAGATTTGCTACTGTTTTTAAAATTTATCTCGGTCAAGAGAAAGTTTATTTCAATATCATAAAGTGTTGGATCTTTGGATAAACGATTTTTAGGTAAAAAGAAAAAAAAAAAAAACTGTTTTGGGTCAGTCGGGTAAATATTTTTGAACGTGGACCAGTTTGGTAAATAATTTCAAAAGTGGACCATTTTGGTAAATAATTTCGAAAGTGGATCAGCTCTGTAATTATTTGGGTTGAGGACAAAATACATTAAGGCCTTCTCCCGTTATAATAGTAGAGAAGTAGAGATTAATTAAGAGCATAATTTAGATTTTTAGAAGAAAAGTAAAGTGTTGGTATGAGAATAAATTGTCTCAAGGAGATTATTTCTTTTAAATTGAATACTTGATTAGTATACATGCTCAAATTGGATAATGAGTTTCTGACTTAAGATTTTAATTATTAAAGAGTATGAGATTTATCGTTGTGTGAAATGATTTTTCTTTTGAAAAGGTTATACTCTAAATTTTGTTTAAGAAAGGTTAATGTGGTTGAGATATATTATATGTGCTTAAGTTGCTAAAGAGACTTAAAGTGATGGATTTATGTCATGAAAAGAATTATTGTTTTCAAAGATTGTGAACGAATGAATCATGAGTGATGCAAAGATGAGACATTGATTAAAGTATGGATAAGTTAGAGACATGAATATAATAAGTTAAGACATGATTATTAAAGGGTATATGTACCCATGCTTCTTGTACATGAAAGCTTATGACATTGAGTTAGTAAGACCTCGGTACCGGCATTATTGAAAGAAAAGAATTGAGAAATGATTTGGAGATATGACTAAGGAGCCATCTCGTATTTGTTGATTAAGACCGGTAGGAGGAAAAACTAATTCTTTGAATGGAAATTATTCATGTCTTGAACTTAGAAAAATTTAGGCACATACGTGAAGATGTAGTAAACTTAGGGAAACGTAAGTGGGGTGCTCTATATAGTTGTTGGTGGACTCCAAGACTATAGACCCAGTTGGTGGACTGAGGTTGCCCTGTGGGAGACGGATTATTATATTTTAGTCCGGGACTATGACGATGGGTCAGCGGTGGACTCCGGGATCTTGAGTAGTCGGACGGATGGATTTTTGTGTTTACCGTCTCCAATGTATATATATATATACTGGGCTAGAGGGTCACATACGGGACGGTTCGTACGATGTGGAATCTGTTATAACAGCTGGCGGTGGACTCCAAGGCTGGGATTCACATTCGTGGAATAGTCTGAACTTTGTTTTGCTACCGGGTAGTTTCCATGGCGAGGGATCGAGCCCTGTATTGTGAAGAACGTAGGCGCTTGCCCTCGGACCTATGTAGTATGGGATGCATAGAATCCGAACAAGTGTGCATTAGTGTCATCCTAGTGTAGGATTGTGTGCATTAGGCATTAAGGCATGACATACACTTATGTTTAGAATAATCACATTTTTGACACTTTATATGTTCATTCAATCTTTTTGTGATTTGTTAAAGTATGAGATCGTTATACTATTCCCGGCATAGAGAGGATAGCCGTGTATAACATTTCGTCAGTTGTAAGTGACTGACGTGCCCACAGACTGACATGCAGGTAATGGACTATTCATGGAGTTATAAAGTGGACATGCTGTTGCTGTTTAGAAGTTAAAGAAGTTGCAAATGATACAAGTTATATTTTGTTATCAGTTGTTGTAATATTTTATTCTTCCGCTGTGTAAAACCAAGTTGTAATTGAACTCTGATGTATTGTGAATGGAAAGTTTTAAATTTCCTTGTAAAATTGTACGAAGTGAAGTAAAGATCCTGTGAAATCTCGAGTTTGTCCTTATTTGAAATTCGGGGCGTTACAGTCGGGGAGCACTGGACCGAGGGGATCGGGAGTGGGGATGCGGCTGTTAAGGGCATCGAGGGGAGGAGCGGGGGGGGGTTTAGCTGTGATGGGTTAAGGGGGACTTGATGGGGTGCAGTAGGGCAGTCAGGAGGTAGGGGATGAGGTGACGGCTGAAGAAGAGGAGAGAATGGGATTAGGTTTTAGATAATTATGGTTAGGGTGAGATTAGTAGGGGTTATATAGAGTCAAAGCGGGTTTGGGTTACTGGGTTGTATCCAAATGGAAGAGAAATAGTCCAATATTAATCAAATAGGCCATGAATCAGGTTGAGACAAAACACAAGGGGAAGAACAATTATCTAGATCAATCAAATTGAGAGATAAAGGCTGAATCAAAGCAAAAATGAATTATAAAGAGAGAAAGAACAACACACGATCCAAAAGGGATGAAAATAAATACAATCAGAAATAAGATAAAATAACCAGGAATTTAATTAAATACAAACAAAAATACAATAATGAGTCGCAGGGGTTACAGTAACAGCTCATCATTGTGACTTTAAGTCCATGCCAAGTCTAGTCCTGCAACTAGAAAACTATGGGTACGTCAGTTGCATACTACTGACACAATGCTATAAAACAGCGATCTCATTGACTTAGCAACCACAAACTTGAATGCATAAAATGAAAATGTGACTATCCTAAACATGTCAGTGTATGCAATGAATTAATGCCTAATGCAGAATTTTATACTACGATGACACTAATGCATACTTGTTCGGATTCCATGCATCACATTCTACATAGGTCCAAGGGCAAGCACCTATGTATTCCACATTATAGGATTAAATCCCTCACCATGAAACCAACTACTATGACTACTACAATATTTAGACACCCCAGAATACTGGAGATCAATCCCTCTCCGTGGATCATTCTATGGCCTTTACATCCATCGACCCGGAATACTTGGGATTGTCTCACTCCGCGAGTCATTCTTGAACCCTCATCGCACAAATGCCCCATGAGCGTCGCTCTCGTCCCGAAATACGGAAGATCATTCCAGCTCCGTGGATCATTCTGTGGCCTTTACATCCATTATCCCGGAATACAAGGGACTGCCTCACTCCAAGGGTCATTCTGGAGTCCATAACTCACATTTGCTCTTTTTTTATCATATCTTCCAACTATTGCATGTCCTTAAGTTTAAGTTTTAGTTATTAAGACCTAGAGTTTAGCTTATCCTCCGGACTTCAACAAAAACACTGAGACAGTTAGCCCACACTGACCACTTCTCAAGAGAAAGTCAACACACGCTAGTTACTTCCCAAAAATTCTTATATTCCAACTGCCGGTATTCTGGGCCTCACTCACTCTAGAACAACAACTATCTCAATAGAGACCACATAGGTTACATCTAACCTCATCAAAGATAACACAATTCTTTATTCATAAATTCTTCTTTCTTCAATTTCTTTGTATTCATAAAATATGAAGTAACAAACTTAAACTTTCATAGTCGATTGAATTAATTAAAGCCTTGTAGGAAAACTCAACTATTCCCTTAATCAAAAAGATTAATAACCATGACATTTAACCAAGATGAGTCTAATTGTTTTCTACTTTTAATCTTCTTTAATCATGCCAAAAATCTTATTTTTAATTTGGATTCAACGATTCTTCAAACACATTATTTAATGTGAATACCACTTCTAATTCTCACAAATACATCATAAATATTGTGGAAATAATTCTTAAAGCCTCAATAATATTTTAGAACAATAATATAATCTTTCCCCAAAGTTTATAACATGAAAAACCAAAAAAAAGATAAAATTAAAACAACAAACTGTGTATGGCCAGCCTCGAACCCAAGACCCAATAGCCAACCTGCAAGCCCCCTAACCACTACGCCACTCGCAGCGGTTGAAAAGAAAGCACTCAGTGCTTTAAATACTGCTTCACTGCTTCTTCCATAAAAAATATCAAATTTTATTAAAAAGACAGAGCCTCTCAAGACTCGAACCCACGACCGGGAACCACTATAGACAGCGCTCAGAAGCCATGCCTCGACCTAGTAATCCAACAGTCGATCTCTGAACATATAGAGGGTGTTTGATACACGGATTGAAAAATTCCTAGGAATGAAAGGATTCCCGGGAATGTGAGGGTGGGAATAAAGATTGCCGAGAATGTTGCATTCTCGCGTTTGGTATAGTAACATTGCATTCTAGGGAATCATTTGTTATTGTAATTTTTTATTCTAGTTTTTTGAGTTTTTTTATTGTTTATTATGAAAATCACACGAGAATGCTCAAATCCCATGATTTTAAGAAGAAATATATTTTTTTAATCTAATTTTTTGGGTTATTTTATTATTTGTTGTGGAAATCCCATGGAAATCCTCAAATCCCATGGTTTTTGGGGGGAATGGAAATCCTTCCCAACTAAGGATTTTGATTCCCTTAGAAATCTATCTTTCCTTCCAAAACTATGCTTGCCACATATCAAACAAGGTAATCTAAGAGGGAATATGAAATTGCCTTGCACATTCTCACGTACCAAACGCCCCCTTAGGAGTTAAATTCCCTTTGTTTAAGAATTCAGTTTATAAATTTCTTTTTAAAAATTATCTATTTCTAAATTGCTTGTATTGATAATTCAAATTACTTCCAGATTTCATTCTTCCCCAATATTCTGTGTATTAACATAAGTAAAATTTATAAAACTTTTATTTTTACAATAGAATGAAATTTCTCCCCAAAATAGTATTAATCTACCAATACTTCTATAATTGAAATATATAAATTATTGTTCCTCCTCCAATTTTATTTTGGGAAAACATTACACCAACATAATGCAATTTAATATTAATGAAATTACTTTCATACAATTTCATCATAATAGAATTATTTAAAGTTTCATATACACAATACTTTATTTTGACCTCTACATGAACAATCTAACATGTATCAATTAGAAAAATTAGAAGATTTCTATTCTTACATCCTACTGGATGCTACTTCCATTTTCCTTCTAATTAACACGGATATTGCAATCAAATTGGAACACAACAAGCATCTACACAAGTCATACAACAATCAAACTAATAATGTGCAATCTAGAAAGCTTCTAAATTCAACATATGAATTAAATTTAGCAACTAATCATATAGAAATTAAGCATGCACATTTCTACTAAATTAGAAGGCAACAAGAACACCCACCTCTTAGAAGATCTTAATTTCTCCGTAGAAAATGAACTCTGAGAAGCCTCCGAGCCCCTCCTCGAAATTCGTGCCTAAAGGGAGAAGGAAACCCCCAGCAAAGCATCGACAGCAGGAAACAGAAAGATGTCTTTGATTTTTGTTTTGTTTTGCTGATTAGTAAGTGGGATGGGGTATTATAAAGGAGTTAATTAAAGGAGATTTAATTAACTAACCACTAACCTGTAATTACCTACCCACTAATCCACTCACCCCCCACTCATCTCCTCAACCAAATAACCGATTAAAACTAGTGGCTATTGTTGGACTTATTTTGGTGTGCAATGCACGTGCATACACGTGCTACGTGTGTGCACACAATTTATTAATAGTTTTTATTTAAATTAAAATGCATATATTATAATATGTAATATGTATTTCATAAAACTAGTTTAATTTAATTAAAATTAGAGTTTTTCATGCAAAAAAAATATATATATAAAATAAACTCACACACTTCATAAATTTTATTTCCAAAGAGAATACAATTAATACGTGCACTGCAAACACGTGCATTGCACGTAAAAATAAATATTCAAATATGCGATAGATTTGATTAATGGGAAAATATTTATAAATAAGAGAAATAAAATATACGAAAAATAAATTTCATTAATTTTATACATACAACAATGTAATCAACACGTGATAGAAAACACGTGCATTGCACACATTAAAATATATTTGAGTCAAAAATGGGAGAAAAATGAAATTAAATTTATAAAAAGAATTCGAACAAGTTATAATAAATAATTGAAATATGTAGAAGTGTTACACGTAACGATGGAATATACGTAATCGGCACGTGTATCGAAAGCACGTGAAATGCACATCAAAACACAAAAATCAAAATTAATATTTGAGTTGGCTCAAAATAGGATGAAAAATGAATTTTGAGATGATGGAAAATATATAATTAATCGAAATACAAAAATACGTAGGATTTTTATATTAAAATACGCTACGGATATTACCCGTAATGGTACAAATTACATGTGTATAACACACGTGGAGAAAAATTGTCATAACTCAATTTTGCGAGGTGTTACACTCTCCCCCATTTAGAACAGTTCTGTCCTCAGAACTTACTAGGATAAAAATTGTATTTCATACACACCAAGGAAAAATATTATTATTGTATATAGAAAACTGCAAATATTAAGAAAATAAATGTAATATAAAAATATGTAATTTGGAAAAACAAGGTAAACTTATATAAGAAAACTTTGAGTATCAGAAATTTATAAGAACGGAACAAGAGACTAGAAAAATGACCATAAAAGATAGTATAGATTGAAAAAAAATTCGTACAAAAATAATATTAGGTAAAGTATTAGATAAAAGGAAAATATAAATCAAGTTGTTTATTGTGAAAGAGCTTGGAAGACAAAGCAATTGGAAAGAATAAAGAGAAGCATAGTCAATAGATACTTCAATAAATTATTAATAAGCTTAGTAATCAAAATTTATCAAAGTAATAAGCGATAGAATGATTAAAATCGCAAACCGAACTAGTACTATAAATTAAGAGATAAAAATTGAATTAGCAATTTAAGAGAAGACTATTGGATAAAAGTTTAAAAAATATACGATCATGAAATTCAATTAAAATTATAAACAATATAAGATGAAAATAGTTTTGTATATCAAGTTAATATCATAAAATAATTCGTAAAGTAAATTCAATAGCTATATATACGATTTAAAAATTAAATATATAGAATGCTGGTTGGTATATATCAAAATATTTTCAAATGGTCAAGTAGAGCAAGAAACTAGAATATAGTATTGCAATTAATCGTAAAGACAACAATATCATAAATATGAAATCTATAAGCAACTGGAGAAACAAAAAAAAAGTAAAAGTAACAAGACATTATTGAAATAATATATAATATTAATTTCAAAGAAATAAAATGTAAATAGTAACTAATAGTACCTATAAACAAAGCCATATTACATGAGTAGTCATCAATTATAAGATGAGTTAGCAAAAATAAAAATAAGGTGTAGTGGTATAAAAATACAAGAATGCTAACATATGTAAATATATAATATCTATATAATAAAACACAAAGAAAGCTATCAAGTGGCTCTCCTTCAATTCTCCCAAAAATCAAAGGCCCAGATCTAACCTCACAAAACATATTTTCCCTCCCAAAAGTTTTCCCCAAAACTCAAATTCAAATCCCCCACCAAAACAACTCCTATATTTATTTAATTTTTTTTTTCTCTCTCTCCCTCCCTCCTCTATTCCAAAAATTAAGAAAATAAAAATTTTAATTTTTTTTTAAAAAATTAAAAATTAAAAAACTAAAAAAATTAAAAAATTAAAGACTTTAAAAATAATTCAAAAAAATCAAAAAAAAAAATCATATAATATGTTTTTTACTGGACCCCTAGAAGTTTCTCATATAATATATTTGTTATTTCAATTAATTTGCTGGACTTCCAAATCTATTTTATATGATCAAACAAGGTGCACCGTTCCGAAGACGTGCCGTAGGCACGTGTCAACGGGCAAACCTAGTATATATACAATATCGTAATAAGAAGATAGCAAAAATAGTTAATAGTAAACATCAATAATATAGAAAAATGAAATAATGTATATAGGATAGATATAAAAATAGGTATAAACAATAAGGTAATTAATTAAAAATGTGCATGTGTTATAAATAGTAGAGTTGAAGTGGTATAGGCTAAGTTTTAAAACATTAAAAATGGTAAAACTAAAATGGTAAAAGCTGGTACAAAATGAAATAATGGTAAGTAAATATATATAGAATTAAAAGTGGGGGTTATTAAACTAGAACAATCTCTTTTGTTGTGGGTTCGCCTCGTTGGTGTCCAACTGCAGACTTGCCTTATTGACCTCAAGTTGCAGAATTGTCTCTAGGACATCCGATTGCAGTTGACCTTCTGGACATTCGGTTGCAGACTTTGCCTCGACATCCAGTTACAGTTTGCCTCCATTAATATCTAGTTGCCTTCTCGACATAAAGTTGCACCAAAATGGTGGATGGAATGATGTAATCTTGCAAATGTACTTGGACATGGGATATTTAATTTAAGTGTGATGTTACGTTTTGATATTTGTGATATAAACATAGATGTAAAAGTTGTGATAGTGAGAGGATAAAATGAAATAGAAAATTAAAACAATAAAATATTAAAATAGAAGTATAGATTTTAAATATCGAATATATAAAATTAGTAGTAATGAAAAGGATTAATAACATTAAGACGAAAATAGTATAAAGTATGTAGTAATGTAGTAATTGGATAAGTGTAAAATGATATGAATAGTAAGTATGTTGAAATACATGATATATATATAGAAATCGGTGGAAAGTACATGTACTAACCAAGAATGTCAAAATAATAAAAATTAAAATAAAGTAAAAATATAAGTAGTGAGTGTATATAGTATGTTGGAGAAGTATAAAGCAACAAAATTAATAAGTAGCTATTAATAGTGGAAAGTATATATAACAAGACAACTAGCAAATAATATGTAATAACAATAGTATCAGATATAGGCTATAAAACAAAAATAGTGGGAAAAGAAGATTTATAATGTGTAGAATTATGTCACATTTATATAAGAAAAAATATTAAAATCTTGTAAAAAATATACTGAAATATATAAGACAATATAAGGCAATGGAAAAATATAGTATCACAAAATCAAATCATATATAAAATGAATGTACATTTAAAAATATAATAGAAATAATAAATATAAAAAAAACAATATCTGCAATAATAAGTAATAAGTGTTACCGCTAATTCTGGTGTGGGGGTAAACAGATAGAATTTGTGGGTTCGTGGAAAAACCTGAATAGCAGATCCGAACCTGTTCGTCTGAGTTGGGCAGTTGAGCTCCCGCCGTGCACCTGCAAGGAAAGTGCGAAACACCGGGGTTGATCACGGCGACGCACCCTCCGACGCTCTTGTCAGTAACCAGAAGAGATTAAGAAAGAGCTTAAGCAGGTAAAAGAGTCATTAACCTTGTCACAGTGGTGGGTAGGAGGTATTTATAGTCGCCAAGAGAGATATTAGGGGCCT
This sequence comes from Hemerocallis citrina, assembly GCA_017893485.1. Taxonomy (NCBI): domain Eukaryota; kingdom Viridiplantae; phylum Streptophyta; class Magnoliopsida; order Asparagales; family Asphodelaceae; genus Hemerocallis; species Hemerocallis citrina. The sequence continues at coordinate 264,591,951 of CM030364.1, forward strand.
GATTTCCTGTGTAACTATTAGGAGTAAAATCCTCAGTCCATTTAGGAAAGCTGGTCCCTGATTCTCGGTGGGAGCAAATCAGGCCCGTTGATTCAGTCAAATCAGTGACCCTGATTTGCTCCTGCTGATCTGGGTTCGTCTCGGGTCGGGACCCGAACCCGGTTGAGGTGGATCCGTTCACGGGTTATTGGATCTGTGAGAAGGAGATCCAGTACCCGCTTCAGACCTGCTGGTCGGTGAAATTACCGTTTTACCCCTGAGCTTTAAGATTCGTCTCCGATGTGAACGGTCCCGATTTAATCCTATTTTTAGCCATATCACGAGCCCCCCACTCCTAGAGACTGAGTTTTTCAGTCTTTGAGGAGTAGTTTTACTGTTCTAATAGCGTACGAGATTTTATCGGTGTTCTTTAAGGGAGTTTTGGATCTTGCTCGGGGTGTAACGGTATTATTCTGGGCATGTAAAATGCCCAAAAATATTCTCAGAATTTTCTGGATTTTTGGTGACTTTTCCAGATTTTTCTGAATTTTTTCTCATTTTTTTGAATTTTTTATTCATTTTCCGAATTAAATAATTAATTATCAAAAATATTAATTAATTATTCTAATTTAATAATTATTTTTCCAGAATTTTAAAATATTTTTTCTGAATTAATAATTATTTTTTAGAATTTTTAATTAATTTTTTCGATTTTTTAAATATTTTTTCGGATTTTTTAAATAAAAAACAATTAAATAAATAAATTAATTAAATTAAATAATACCTGACACGTGGCGCGTTCTGCGCCGTCGGATCCTGGCACGAATCTCGAGGAGGCGCAGTTCCCAAAAAATCATTTTTTTTGTCGTTTAGCGCACGTGGCGCGATCTGAGCCGTTCATCAACTTTTGCGCGATTTTCTGGAAGATCCAACGGTTGTAGTTGCTCGGCTGGTTTTTTCTCCGTTTGCAGGATCGGAAAGGGACTTGTTCGGCCCCCGACCGAGCGACTGTGGCGAATTTTGCGCAGCGGATTCGAGCCCCAAAACGACCAATGAGGTGTTGCCACGTGGCAATTTTTTTTTTTTTTTTGCTGCTCTTTCTCTTCTTCTTCGTCTGCTCTGCTTCTTTCTTTCCTCTGCTTTCGACCACGGCGCCTCCGACTCCTACCCCGACTCCGACTTCGACTCCGTCACCGCCCCCGTCCCCGAGGGCGTCAATGGAGTTCGGTGACGTCGAAGTGGCAAGGCGAGCTCGCGAAGTGGAGGGATCGGCGACGAAGCTCTGAATGAACGGAGCTCGGCCATGGATTCGATGGAGACGGAGCCCGCGTAGTTCGGAGCTCGTCGAGGCGGTGATGGAGCTCGATTGTGGGAGAGCTCGACGCAGTGGTGAGCTTGGCATCGGAGCTCTTTGAGGTGGTTGTGGAGCTTTGTTGGAGGAGAGCTCGGAGTGGAGCTCGTCGTACGCGGAGCTCGGGAGAACTCCGACGATGGGTTCGGAGCTTGGACGAAGGGCTCTGCGAACGGGCGTGCTTGTGAAGTTGGCGTGTTGCTCTTGGCGAACGCAGTCGAGCTCGAAGGTGACGAGCTGTCTTGTGGAGCTCGGAAGGTGGTCGAAGCTCGAAGGTGATGGGCTGTTTTGATGGAGATGGAGCTTCTCTGGGTTTTGACGGGAGCGTGTGAAGTTCGATCATGGGTTCGGCGTCAAGAATGGAGCTTGGAGGCGAACTGTGAGCTCTAATGGCGGCGAGCTCGAAGCTCGGAGCTCGTCGAGGGAAGAGCTCGGAGCTCGGAGCTTCCGGAGTGGGAGCTCGGTTCGATGGCGATGGAGCTCGCGTAGGAGGAGCTCGGCGATGATTGCGGTGATGGAGGTCCAGTTCGCTGACGGAGCTCATGCCACGGCGATGCTCGGCTTATGTAGGTCGGCGAGGTTGGGAGCTCGGCCATGGAGTTGGAGAATCGAGCTTGGGACGAAGCTTTTGGAGTTGGGTCTCTTCTTGGTTGGTTTTGTTTGGTTTCTGTTTTGGAGAGGAGAAGAAGGTGACGCTGCGTACGGGGTTCGGGTTTGGATCCCTTAACGGGTCCGAACCCGTACAACCGACCCGTTTCCCCCTTCTTTTTTTTTCCGGCCAATCCGAACACGGATTTTGAGGCAAATTTTCAGCCATTTTGCAACTCGGTATGGCAGTAGCTCGGATGGTAGATCCGAGCTACGTGGCCCGATCTGGACGGTTGAATGGTGGCACGAATCTCGAGACGGGCCCAATTCCCAAGAAAACACGATCTTGTCGTTTAGTGCAGCTGGCAAGATCTGGGCCGTCTGATCGAGATCTTACACGAATGTTGAGGAGAAAGTGTTTTTCTCCGTTTACAGCCTCGGATGGGCACTTGCTCGGCAGCCGACCGGACTCTTTGATGTTGGGCTCGGATTCGACAGTTGCTCGGGTTCGGTTCGGATTTTTCCTTCGCGCGAGTGGGTCGGCTCGGATTTCCGAGCTGTTCGGTGCAGCTGTATTGAGATCCAGTTTCCTGGTGCTACGGAGGTCCGATCGGGGCGTGCGACCCCTCGTTTCGAAGCTAGTTCGAAGATCTACAACTTCTCTTTAGGAGTGGGATGAATATCCGCTCTCCTTCATGGTCAAAATAGCCCCGCAACATCCTTGTCTTCATGAAGTTGATGAGTGTTTTGGTCTCAGGGAATTTGTGGCGGAGGATCTTCACTCCTAGGGGCGGAGAAGATGTGCCAGGAAGACCCTTGTGCTAGGAAGACCCTTGTAAGATGTGCTAGGAAGACCCTTGTAAGATGTGCTAGGAAGACCCTAGGGGCGAAGAAGAGGCACAGTTTTCAAGAAAACACTATCTTGTCGTTTAGTGCCGCTGGAGCGATCTGAGCCGTTGATCTCAGCGCGGATCTCGAGGCGGGCACAGTTTCCAAGAAAACACTATCTTGTCGTTTAGCGATGCTGGCAAGATCTGGGCCGTCTGATCGAGATCTTGCACGAATGTTGAGGAGAAAGTGAGTTTTCTCCGTTTGCAGGATCGGAAAGGCACTTGCTCGGCAGCCGACCGGGCTCTTTGATGTTGGGGTCGGATCGACACTTGCTCGGCATTCGAGCAGATGGAAGAGCTCGGCTCTGGAAGAGAGCCATTTGGGAGACGAGTTTGAGGAGCAACTCAAGGAGAGAGTTGTGAGCTCCGAACTCGTTGAGAGGAGGTCCGAGCGGAGCGAAGAGCTCGGCTCTGGAAGAGAGCCATTTGGGAGATGAGTTTGAGGAGCAACTCTATGAGAGAGTTGTGAGCTCCGAACTCGTTGAGAAGAGGTCCGCTTCGGGGATGAGCGGGGCGAAGAGCTCAACTCTGGAAGAGACCTATTTGTGAGACGAGTGTGAGGAGGGACTCTATGAGAGAGTTGTGCTCCAAACTCATTGAGAAGAGGTCCGCTTTGGAGGCGAGCGGAGTGAAGAGCTCGGCTCTGGAAGAGAGCTATTTGTGAGATGAGTTTGAGGAGCAACTCTTGGAGAGAGTTTTGAGCTCCGAACTCGTTGATAAGAGGTCCGCTTCGGGGATGAGTGGAGCGAAGAGCTCAGCTCTGGAAGAGAGCAATTTGTGAGACGAGTGTGAGGAGGGACTCTATGAGAGAGTTGTGCTCCAAACTCGTGGAGAAGAGGTCCGCTTCGGAGGCGAGCGGAGTGAAGAGCTCGGCTCTGGAATAGAGCCATTTGTGAGATGAGTTTGAGGAGCAACTCTTGGAGAGAGTTTTGAGCTCCGAACTCGTTGAGAAGAGGTCCGCTTCGGCAGCGAGCGGAGGGAAGAGCTCGGCTCTGGAAGAGAGCCATTTGTGAGATAAGTTTGAGGAGCAACTCTTGGAGAAAGTTTTGAGCTCCGAACTCGTTGAGAAGAGGTCCGTCTTGGAGGCGAACGGATCGAAGAGCTCAGCTCTGGAAGAGATCTATTTGTGAGACGAGTGTGAGGAGGGACTCTATGAGAGAGTTGTGCTCCAAACTCGTGGAGAAGAGGTCCGCTTCGGAGGCGAGCGGAGTGAAGAGCTCGGCTCTGGAAGAGAGCCATTTGTGAGATGAGTTTGAGGAGCAACTCTTGGAGAGAGTTTTGAGCTCCGAAATCGTTGAGAAGAGGTCCGCTTCGGCGGCGAGCGGAGGGAAGAGCTCGGCTCTAGAAGAGAGCCATTTGTGAGATGAGTTTGAGGAGCAACTCTAGGAGAGAGTTGTGAGCTCCGAACTCGTTGAGAAGAGGTCTGCTTCGGCGGCGAGCGGAGGGAAGAGCTCGGCTCTGGAAGAGAGCCATTTGTGAGATGAGTTTGAGGAGCAACTCTTGGAGAGAGTTTTGAGCTCCGAACTCGTTGAGAAGAGGTCCTTCTTGGAGGCGAACGGAGCGAAGAGCTCGGCTCTGGAAGAGAGCTATTTGTGAGAAGAGTTTGAGGAGCAACTCTAGGGGAGAGCGGTAGCTCCGAACTCGTTGATAAGGGGTCCGCTTCGGAGGCGAGCGGAGTGAAGAGCTCGGCTCTGGAAGAGAGCCATTTGTGAGATGAGTTTGAGGAGCAACTCTTGGAGAGAGTTTTGAGCTCCGAACTCGTTGAGAAAAGGTCCGCTTCAGCGGCGAGCGGAGGGAAGAGCTCGGCTCTGGAAGAGAGCTATTTGTGACACGAGTGTGAGGAGGGACTCTATGAGAGAGTTGTGCTCCAAACTCGTGGAGAAGAGGTCCACTTCGGAGGCGAGCGGAGTGAAGAGCTCGGCTCTGGAATAGAGCCATTTGTGAGATGAGTTTGAGGAGCAACTCTTGGAGAGAGTTTTGAGCTCCGAACTCATTGAGAAGAGGTCCGCTTCGGCGGCGAGCGGAGGGAAGAGCTCGGCTCTGGAAGAGAGCTATTTGTGACACGAGTGTGAGGAGGGACTCTATGAGAGAGTTGTGCTCCAAACTCGTGGAGAAGAGGTCCGCTTCGGAGGCGAGCGGAGTGAAGAGCTCGGCTCTGGAAGAGAGCCATTTGTGAGACGAGTGTGAGGAGGGACTCTATGAGAGAGTTGTGCTCCAAACTCGTGGAGAAGAGGTCCGCTTCGGAGGCGAGCGGAGTGAAGAGCTCGGCTCTGGAAGAGAGCCATTTGTGAGACGAGTGTGAGGAGGGACTCTATGAGAGAGTTGTGCTCCAAACTCGTGGAGAAGAGGTCCGCTTCGGAGGCGAGCGGAGTGAAGAGCTCGGCTCTGGAAGAGAGCCATTTGTGAGATGAGTTTGAGGAGCAACTCTTGGAGAGAGTTTTGAGCTCCGAACTCGTTGAGAAGAGGTCCACTTCGGCGGCGAGCGGATGGAAGAGCTCGGCTCTGGAAGAGAGCTATTTGTGACACGAGTGTGAGGAGGGACTCTATGAGAGAGTTGTGCTCCAAACTCGTGGAGAAGAGGTCCGCTTCGGAGGCAAGCGGAGTGAAGAGCTCGGCTCTGGAAGAGAGCCATTTGTGAGACGAGTGTGAGGAGGGACTCTATGAGAGAGTTGTGCTCCAAACTCGTGGAGAAGAGGTCCGCTTCGGAGGCGAGCGGAGTGAAGAGCTCGGCTCTGGAAGAGAGCCATTTGTGAGATGAGTTTGAGGAGCAACTCTTGGAGAGAGTTTTGAGCTCCGAAATCGTTGAGAAGAGGTCCGCTTCGGCGGCGAGCGGAGGAAAGAGCTCGGCTCTAGAAGAGAGCCATTTGTGAGATGAGTTTGAGGAGCAACTCTAGGAGAGAGTTGTGAGCTCCGAACTCGTTGAGAAGAGGTCCGCTTCGGCAGCGAGCGGAGGGAAGAGCTCGGCTCTGGAAGAGAGCCATTTGTGAGATGAGTTTGAGGAGCAACTCTTGGAGAGAGTTTTGAGCTCCGAAGAGGTCCTTCTTAGAGGCGAACGGAGCGAAGAGCTCGGCTCTGGAAGAGAGCTATTTGTGAGAAGATTTTGAGGAGCAACTCTAGGGGAGAGCTGTAGCTCCGAACCCGTGGAGAAGAGGTCCGCTTCGGAGGCGAGCGGAGTGAAGAGCTCGGCTCTGGAAGAGAGCCATTTGGGAGATGAGTTTGAGGAGCAACTCTAGGGGAGAGCTGTAGCTCCGAACTCGCTGCTTATGCGAGAGAGTCAACGGTTGTGGGAGCAATTCCGAATGGCGAACCACTTCTAACTCGCTGAAGAGCAAGTTATTTGAAGCAGAATCGAGCCAAGTGTTGGACTCCGAACCATCGGTAGAGGTAGTCAACTGTTGTGGGAGCAATTCCGAATGGCGAACCACTTCTAACCCACTGAAGAGCAGGTTATTTGAAGAGGAATCGAGCCAAGTGTTGGACTCCGAACCATCGGTAGAGGTAGTCAACGGTTGAGGGAGCAATTCCGAATGGCGAACCACTTCTAACCCGCTGAAGAGCAGGTTATTTGAAGAGGAATCGAGCCAAGTGTTGGACTCCGAACCATCGGTAGAGGTAGTCAACGGTTGTGGGAGCAATTCTGAATGGCGAACCACTTCTAACCCGCTGAATAGCAGGTTATTTGAAGAGGAATCGAGCCAAGTGTTGGACTCCGGAACCATTGTTAGAATTATTCAACGGTCGTGGGAGCAATTCTGAATGGTGACCCTCTTCTAGCCCGCTTAGGAGCGAGCTTGCAAACTAGAATCGAACCAAGTGTTGGACTCCGGACTCGTTGAGGTGAGGTCCGCCTGGGAGGTGAGCGGAGCAAAGAGTTCGGCTCTGGAAGAGAGCCATTTGGGAGAAGAGTTTGGGGAGCAACTCTAGGAGAGAGTTGTGAGCTCCGAACTCGTTGAGAAGAGGTTCGCTTCGGAGGCGAGCGGAGTGAAGAGCTTGGCTCTGGAAGAGAGCCATTTGTGAGATGAGTTTGAGGAGCAGCTCTAGAAGAGAGTTGTGCGCTCCGAACTCGTTGAGAAGAGGTCCGCTCCGAGGTGAGCGGAGTGGAGAGCTCGGCTCTGGAAGAGAGCCGTTTGGGAGAAGAGTTTGGGGAGCAACTCTAGGAGAGAGTTGTGCGCTCCGAACTCGTTGAGAAGAGGTCCGCTCCGAGGTGAGCGGAGTGAAGAGCTCGGCTCTAGAAGAGAGCTGTTTGGGGGACAAGTTTGAGGAGCAACTCTAGGAGAGAGTTGTGCGCTCCGAACTCGTCGAGAAGAGGTCCGCTCCGAGGTGAGCGGAGTGGAGAGCTCGGCTCTGGAAGAGAGCCGTTTGGGAGACAAGTTTGAGGAGCAACTCTAGGAGAGAGTTGTGAGCTCCGAACTCGTTGAGAAGAGGTCCGCTTCGGAGGCGAGCGGGGTGAAGAGCTTGGCTCTGGGAGAGAGCCATTTGTGAGATGAGTTTGAGGAGCAGCTCTAGGAGAGAGTTGTGCGCTCCGAACTCGTTGAGAAGAGGTCCGCTCCGGAGGCGAGCGGAGTGAAGAGCTTGGCTATGGAAGAGAGCCTTTTTGTGGGATGAGTTTGAGGAGCACCTCTAGGAGAGAGTTGTGAGCTCTGAACTCGTTGGTTAAGGTAAGTAAGTTGCGGGAGCAGCCACGTAGAAGAAGCTCTCCAATAAGGTGAAGACCTCTTGGGAGGAGCTGGGAGATCCTGAGTCTTAAAGATCGGTGGGCCCTTCGGTTTGTTTGTTGGCTCCTCAGGGGGGGAGCTCGGGCGAGGAGCTTGGTGACGAGGACTTCGGAGGTTGGAGCTCGATGGTTTGAGCTCAGTGAGTTGGAGTCGAAGTCAGAGCTCGACGACGGAGCAGACGAGAAGAGGGGTTGAGCGCGGCATGGGGAGAGCTCGACGGAGCCATGGGAGATGGAGCTCGAGCTTCGACTGAGCTTGGGGAGTGGAGCTCGGCGCTCCTTAGGGCGAGGGAGGAGCTCGACAACGAAGAGGAAGCTCGGGAGGTTGGAGCTCGGCAATGCAGTGGATGTGAACTGTGAGCTCGGAGCTCGGAGCTCGTCGAGGGAAGCTCGCTGTCGTGGAGCTCGGCAATGCAGAGGAGTTCGGTGCTCCTCATTGGAGCTCGGCAATGGAGAGGAGTTCGGAGCTCCCCATTGGAGCTCGGTCGCGAGGGGAGCTCGTCGAAGGTGGTTGACGAGTGGAGCTTGGAGCTTTTGCTTCTGCAGGTTAGGACCAGCGGGACCGTTAGGGGGTTGCTGATTCAGAATAGGAGGCTGGTCCTGTTGGAAATGGTCCTCGGCCGGAGGAGGAAGTTGCCCCTGCTGCGGAGCGGGATGGACGGGGACTTCCTGCTGTTGATCAACAGGGTTGGGTCCACGGTTGGACCCCCTGGATCTAACTTTTTTGGGAGGCATGGCTGAAGAAGAGCCAGTCGACGAGGAAGAGGCGGAGGCTATTCGTATGGTTTCCCACAGACAGCGCCAATCTGTTACCGCTAATTCTGGTGTGGGGGTAAACAGATAGAATTTGTGGGTTCGTGGAAAAACCTGAATAGCAGATCCAAACCTGTTCGTCTGAGTTGGGCAGTTGAGCTCCCGCCGTGCACCTGCAAGGAAAGTGCGAAACACCGGGGTTGATCCCGGCGACGCACCCTCCGACGCTCTTGTCAATAACCAGAAGAGATTAAGAAAGAGCTTAAGCAGGTAAAAGAGTCATTAACCTGGTCACAGTGGTGGGTAGGAGGTATTTATAGTCGCCAAGAGAGATATTAGGGGCCTGATTTCCTGTGTAACTGTTAGGAGTAAAATCCTCAGTCCGTTTAGGAAAGCTGGTCCCTGATTCCCGGTGGGAGCAAATCAGGCCCGTTGATTCAGTCAAATCAGTGACCCTGATTTGCTCCTGCTGATCTGGGTTCGTCTCGGGTCGGGACCCGAACCCGGTTGAGGTGGATCTGTTCACGGGTTATTGGATCTGTGAGAAGGAGATCCAGTACCCGCTTCAGACCTGCTGGTCGGTGAAATTACCGTTTTACCCCTGAGCTTTAAGATTCGTCTCCGATGTGAACGGTCCCGATTTAATCCTATTTTTAGCCATATCAAGTGGTAATTTAAAACTTAATAAAAATACGTAAAAAGAGATAGAAAATGTAAACGAGTGAACATAAAAGCACATAAAAATTTGGAGGACAAAATTTTAAGACTGAAAAACAAGTAAGACAAACTTAAAAGATTAAGACTAAGAATTGTAGATAAAATAATAAATATAAAAGTGAATTAATAGTGTAAGAAAATAATTATTTGAATTTTATTATTAAAGGTTAAAGATGAAAAGTATTACGAGGAAAATCCACGAAAAACAAGAAAATTAAAGAGAAAAGTTAGTCTAAGTATAAGGTATCATGAATGTAGGTTCAACCAACCGTAGCATTCATGATACAAAGGAAGACATGCTCGCATACAATATCACAACAGTGTATATGAGGAAAGTATCATGAATGAAAGTTTAATAACTTCATCATTCATAACTGCAAACTGACACTCACACTTATAATGTCCAACCCAATTGTGTTTTCCTTATAATTTTGTACTACTTGTTGAAGTCGGCTATGATACTATTTGTAAAGCCCCGAATTCCAAACACATGTAATTCGTAGCACAAACAGGATCTTTTACTTCAAATTCGTACAAAAATACAAGGAATTTAAAAGTTTTTTATTACAACATGTTCTTTTACATCAATACAGCGGAATTTAAATGAATACAATATGATATACAATAATGAAAAACTATTCAATCTTGTAACAACTCATCATAGTGACTTTAAGTCCATGCCAAGTCTAAATCTGCAACTAGAAAACTGTGGGTACGTCAGTTGCATACAACTGTCGCAATGCTGTAAAACAACGATCTTATTGACTTAGCAACCACAAACTTGAATGCATAAAAAAATGTGACTATCCTAAACAGGTCAGTGTTTGCAATGACTAAATGCCTAATGCAGATGTTTACACTACGATGATACTGATGCATACTTGTTCGATTCTACGCATCCCATTCTACATAGGTCCTATGTACTCCACATTATAGGATTAAATCCCTCGCCATTCAACTAACTACTATGACTACTATAAGATTTAGACAATCTGCGAGTATTGGTTCTCGCCCCGGAATACTGGAGATCAATCCCTCTCTGTGGATCATTCTGTAGTCTTTACATCCATCGTCCCAGAATACTGGGATTGTCTCACTCCGTGACTCATTCTGGAACCCACATCTCACAAATGCCCCATGAGCGTCACTCTCATCCCGGAATAATGGAGATCATTCCCGCTGCGTGGATCATTTTGTGTCTTTTACATCCATTATCCAAGAATACCAGGGACTGTCTCACTCCAAGGATCATTATGGAGTCCATAACTCAAGTTCGCTCTTGTTTCATCATATCTTCCAACAAGTGCCTGTCCTTAAGTTTAAGTTTTACTTATTAAGACCTAGAGTTTAGCTTACCCACCGGACTTTAAAAAAAACACTGAGACAGTTAGCCCACACTGGCACTTCTCAATAGAAAGTCAACCCACACTGGTTACTTCTAAAAAATTCTTATATTTCAACTACTGGTATTGTGGGTCTTTCTCACTATAGAACAACTGTCTCAATAGAGATCACATAGGTTACATCTAACCTCATCAAAGATAACTCAATTCTTTATTCATAAATTCTTCTTTCTTCAATTTCTTTGTATTTTATAAAACATGTAGTAACCAACTTCAACTTTCATAGTCGATTGAATTAATTAAAGTCTTGTAGGCAAACTCAACTATTCCCTTAATAAAAAAGATTAATAACCATGACATTTCACTAATATGAGTCTAATTGTATTCTACTTTTATTCTTCTTTAATCATGCCAAAAATCTATTTTTAGTTTGGATTCAACGATTCTTCCAACACATTATTTAATATGAATACCACTTCTAATTCTCACAAATATATCATAAATATTGTGAAAATATTTCTTAAAGTCTTAAATAATATTTTAGAATAATAATATAATTTTTTCCCAAGGTTTATAACATGAAAACCAAAAAAAAAAATAAAATAAAATAAAATAAAATAAAATAAAATAAAATAAAATAAAATAAAATAAAACAACAAATTGTGTACGGTCAGCCTCGAACTCGAGACCTATTAGCCAACCTGCAAGCCCCCTAACTACTAGGCCACTCCCGGCTATTGAAAAGAAAGCACTCAGTGCTTTAAATACTAATCCACTGCTTCTTCCATAAAAAATCAAATTTTATTAAAAGACAGACCCTCTCAAGATTCGAACCCATGACCGGGAACCACTGTATACAACGCTCAGAAGCCACGCCACAACCCAGTAATCCCACATTCGATCTCTAAACATATAGGAGTTAAATTCCCTTTGTTTCAGATTTCAGTTTATAAATTTCTTTTTAAAAATTATCGATTTCTAAATTGCTTGTTTGATAATTAAAATTACTTCTAGATTTCATCCTTCCCCAATATTCTGTGTATTAACATAAATAAAATTTATAAAACTTTTATTTTTACAATATAATGAAATTTCTCCCCAAAATAGTATTAATCTACCAATACTTCTATAACTGAATTGTATAAATTATTGTTCCTCCTCCAATTTTATTTTGGGAAAGCTTTACACCAACATAATGCAATTTAATATTAATGAGATTACTTTCATACAATTTCATCATAATAAAATTATTTAAAGTTTCATACACAATACTTTATTTGACCTCTACATGAACAATCTAACATGTATCAATTAGAAAAATTAGAAGATTTCTATTCTTACATCCTACTGGATGATACTTCCATTTCCTTCTAATTAACATAGATATTGCAATCAAATTGGAACACAACAAGCATCTACACAAGTCATACAACAATCAAACCAACAATGTGCAATCTAGAAAGCTTCTAAATTCAACATATCAATTAAATTTAGCAACTAATCATATAGAAATTAAGCATGCACAATTTTACTAAATTAGAAGGCAACAAGAATACCCACCTATTAGAAGATCTTAATTTCTCCCTAGCAAATGAACTCTGAGAAGCCTCCAAGCCCCTCCTCGAAATCCGTGCCCAAAGGGAGAAGGCAACCCCCAGCAAAGCATCGACAATAGGCAACAGAAAGATGTATCTTTGATTTTTGTTTTGTTTTGTTTTGCTGATTAGTAAATGGGATGGGGTATTATAAAGGAGTTAATTAAAGGGGATTTAATTAACTAACCACTAACCCTTAATTACCTACCCACTAATCCACTCACCCCCCCCCCCCCCATCTCTTCAACCAAATACCCGGTTAAAACTATGGCTGTCGTTGGATTTTTTGGTGTGCAATGCACGTGCATGTGCGTGCTACTTGTGTGCACACAATTTATTAATAGTTTTTATTTAAATTAAAATGTATATGTTATAATATGTAATATGTATTTAATCAAACTAGTTTAATTTAATTAAATTTAGAGTTTTTCATGCATAATATAATATATATATATATATATATATATATATATATATAAAATAAGCTCACACATTTCATAAATTTTATTTCCAAAGAGAATACAATTAATACGTGCACTGCAAATGCGTGCGTCACACGTAAAAATAAATATTCAAATATGCGATGGATTTGATCAATGGAAAAATGTTTATAAATAATCAAAATACAAAATACAAAAAATAAATTTCATTAATTTTATACATACAACAATGTAATCAACATGTGCATAGAAAACACATGCGTTGCACGTATAAAAATGTACTTGAGTCAAAAATGGGAGAAAATGAAATTCAATTTATAAAACGAATTTGAACAAGTTATAAAAATAAATAATTGAAATATGTAGAATAATTACATGTAACGATGGAATATACGTAATCGGCACGTGTATCGAAAGCACGTGAAATGCACGTAAAACCACAAAGATTAAAATTAATTTTTTAGTTGGCTCAAAATATGATGAAAAATGAATTTTCAGATGACGAAAAATATATAATTAATCGAAATTTAAACATACGTAGGATATTTATATTAAAATACGCTACGAATATTACCCGTAACGGTACAAAATATATGTGCGTAACACACGTGGAGCAAAATTGTGATAACCCAATTTTGAGGGGTACTACAGCTGCGTCTCGAGAAAACGTATATTCTCATCTCTAGGATCTGGCTACGTAGATGAAGAAGAACGAGATCGAGAGGGTGTGGATCCTACCCCTTCACACGGGCACGACCATGGCAATCTGGGCCCATTTTTTTGTCCAATTCTTGGTGCTGAAGTTGCACTATATCAATGGGTGTTTGTGGGGGATTTGTCGGTAGCCGATGAGTGTTCGACATATCTCGTTCTAGCAGTGCTCTGTAAAAAACAGATCGTAAAAACTCGTTTTAGTATATTACTTGTTTAGGTTGTATTATCATTTCCATATTGGGTAAAATATGTGAATAGATATAATCAATTACCTTGAAATTTGAAGTCTGAGAACATACCCATTATTTACAAATCTAGTTACAAGTTACTAAAGTGTCTATGTATCTGATAACATCTCCTATTCAATATGCCATCCCATTGTCAAAGGAATGTAAATGGAAGTTTCCTTTTCAACAAAAATATAAACAAACTTTCATAATTTCTTTTAGTCTGATTAAAATCAAACAACAAAGAAAATAAAATAATCTACCATAAAGTGATTTAGTATATCCTTATGGTACTTCAAACAATTCTCATGGTTTTATCTGAAATGCAAAGTAGATACCCAGGATAAACTATATTAACTAAAAATCCATTTATTCAATGCCTAGATAGGTAGGCAGGTAGGTCTGGACACTCATTTTCAGTTACTTGAAGATACTCAGGCTTCGGAGTCCTATCTCTCTGTATTTACTATATAGTCTTCGCTTCGGGGACGGAGGTCCTACGGTAGGTAACAACAGGCACAAGCACTTGACCGAAGGGGACCAGCGCTTCTACTCCTCCACCGAGGAGCCGGAGCTTGAAGAAGTCCCAACGGGTCGGCATATTCAGGCATTAATTTGAAAGTTTACTATGTAGTCTATTCAACTTGAAAGCTTCAGGACCACCCCATGCATTGAAAGTTTACAATAGTCTATTCAACTTTTGAATTTCTCTGTATTTACTGAATTGTAGCATGAATTGGAAATGTTGATTATTATTCTCACTAGATTAAATGCATGAGCTATTATCTTAAGAATTTGAAGGGCTATAGCCCGTATTGCAGCTGAAATCTTTGTCCATCGATCATAAGAAAGAGGAAGATATTCGAGATTTCTAACCATTACGCCTATGAACGATGTGAAAGTTATGACATGTTTACCCACAGGGTGATTATCCTCGTTCACCTCCACGATGATTTTTTGGCCCTCCGGTTGTGTCCAAACGTCGGCCTTCTTCATTGCTCCCCGAGTCTTTTTGGGGGGCTGGGTGCTCCCCTCACCCACCTCATATTGACTACCCCCTCGTTGAGAGGCTCCTGACTAGGCTCCCTATTCCTTCGCGGCATAATTCAGACATGTTTACAAAATCGTACACATTAAACTTCATCTAGTTAAATGAGGGGCTGATAAATACTAATACAATACACCAACCTAAAGCAAAGTCATTATGCCTAACATCTAGATCAACAATTGCCAATCCCACAAAATTTCAACAATGATTTTCAACTCATGCATTATTGGTTACATATGTATATTTTAAATACTTTAGCTAGTATCGGAAAAACAATAAGCATCTAGGATTCATTCAGCCAGCCTTTTTGACAAAGCAATTAGAAACAATTTAATAAGTAAGTTTATTATCAAAAGTGACATATGCCAACAGTATTGTATATTAGTAAGAGAATCTGGGTACAGATGAGTTTCTTTTGTTTCCTTATTTCCTTTATCAAGATCTATATGCGATTTTTTTTGTTTACGTTCAATTATTTAGCATATACATATGTAACCAATAATAGCTTAAAAAAAGAGTCAGGGACTTACAACTCCATAAACAGTATAGTACTTAATAACATAAAAAAGAAGTCAGTGACTTACAACTCCGCGAAAAAATGATTCTAGAGAAGAACAGAGTTTCTGCAGGCAATGCACCTTCAATGCTTCTATGATCACACTGCACCAACATAAACAAACTAAAATGAAAATAGTTGAAGACTAATATATTCAAATAATAAATCATGTACCCAGGTAGTGTAAAGAACTTATGAAAGGCCGACACTATATTTGTCAACTATCCAAACTCATCATCTTACACACTTCATGTTGTCAGACCAAATATTTCAAATTCTATTTAGACCTCCCTAGTCACATAATTGGTTTGAAGTTTTTAATAAACCTGTTGTGCAAATTATGAATCCTGATTATAATAAATATTTTTTTCTAACTGACTAAACATACAAATACTAATTTCGAGAGTAAGGAACGACAATACATTATAATTATGAGCATTTTGGATAAAAGAAATGATAATCTAACTATCAATATTGTCCAATACATCACCTGGCTCTCCATCTGTGCATAGCCATTTAGGTATACTATTGTCTTCTGTTATGTTCACATCGAACCTCGAAAATTTAGCATCAACAATATTACTGACATCTTCATCCCCATCGTCTGATGTCTCTCCCAACTAAAGTACATCTCTTGGCTGCATAATAAGTGTCACGTAAGAATTAGGCAAAACTAGATATTCAACATAGAACATTTGGAGGACTTGGGATGGGAACACAAATGGTTCATGGTTGATTGGTGTGCCAGTATGAATCAAATTTGAAAAGTTTACAATTGTGAAACCTAATATATCCTTGTTTTGGGGATAATTCTTATCCATACCAGCCCAGTCCCCGCGAAATAATACCACTCGAAAATGACCGTAATAGTCCAACTCGATGATATCAGTGAGCACTGTTAGGGTTATATACTGAAAGCATCACTTTTGTATTAACTTTATTTCCTTATTTTTTTGAATGAGAATCATATTGGGCATATGTTTGCATATTGTGTTTATTATAATATTAATGCAAGTGTCTGATATTCTATAAGGTTGATAATATGGTGTGAGGTGACACACAGAAGATCATATTATCAGTTCCCTATGGAATATATAAATAGTTCACAACCTAGACGGACTTGGACAATCCATTGGAAAGGTTGTAGTGTAATCTGGTATTAGTCTGTCTTGACTATAGGTTTACACTAGTACACTTTGTGTGTATTGAACAGGACCACTTGAGGTTGTTCTCTTTGTACTGACTACAAAAGAGAACAAACACCTCTGTTATTATGGATGCTTATGCTCTTAATCCAGATATAATAACAGACATGTATATGCAGTGTGCATTACTTTGACTCATAAAAGAGTGAGATTCATTATGGATCAACAACCTCTATGAATTGGGTAATAGCATTGTATGTATGATGGGCTGTTGATTGTAAAAGGAATCCATGTCCCGATACGTCGGGTTGATGATGTCCCCTTAAGGAGCTCATAAGGATTGTCATGTAAACCCTGCAGGTGGATTACATCCGACATGACAAATAAAGTTGAGTGGTACTACTTAAGGATAAAAGATGTTGATCAATGTAGTTGTCAGTAACTTAATTTGATCAACAGACATTCGATATCTTAACATGGGGAGTTGAACGAGCATATAATAAAAGGAGCCCATAAATATAATTTGGGATTAGGAAGGTAGTGCAACAATAGCTCCTTAGTGGACCGAGCTATTGTTAATGGGCCTGGGTTGTGTGTTCGGGCTGAACACGGGATACCCAGATCCGTTAGGAGACCTAACCCTAATTTCTCCACATGGTCCCTGCCGTAGCCTTATATATATCCTCTATTTTCTCTGGCCGTCATTGACAATCCAAAAAAAGATAAAATTTTTCTCAAAACTCGTGATTCACGAAAGGAGAGAAAGAGAGGTCAGCCAAGGAGAAGAAAGGTTGGGAGATCGTCGCCCACACGACGTCCAACCCGAGGAAGGAATACGTGCAGAAGATCTTGGGGCTGCTGTCGTCTTCTTCTCACCGCAGGTATAATTTGTGAACCCTAGTTTCCGCTATATAGGGTTAGATCACATTTTAATCTGTTTATATTTAACGATCGATACGCACACCAATCCGTAGTCCTGGGAATCATCTCAGTTCCATCAATTGGTATCAGAGCCGGTATTGGATCTGCGTATTGATTGTTACATCCATGTTGTCCAATAAAACTTACGTTGTATGATAGTCGGTAGATGTAGATCTGTTCTAACTCGGTTTTGCAGGCATCTTAGATCCAACTATTATGGTCCAATGCATATTTTGTTTGTGTTGTTGTTGTTTTGTGGATGTAATTATGGATGTAATTATGTTGTTTTGTGGATGTAATTAAAATCACGAGGGTTGATCATGCTTATAATTTTGATTTTTCAATCTAGATTATGTGTGAACTCCTTCGGGAGGCATAGGATTGATGTAATTTTAATTTTTCAATCTAGATTATGTATGAACTCCTTCGGGAGGCATAGGATTGATGTAATTTTAATTTTATTTTCGATCGATCGTGATGGCGGTGGTGGCTGTTTCTGACGCCGGAGGAGATGCTGTTTTTAGGCAGTCCGGAGATCGACAGATGGTTTTCGATGGTGAAATCGGCAGCCAAACCTAAAAAAAAAAAAAAAAAAAAATCAGGTCGAACCCCGTATAGCTCCGCACAGGGTCAGATTTGGGCTTCGCACATTCGGGGAAGAATCAGGAAGGATGGCCATAATAGTTGGATATTTATTTTCAAATTTATTGCCATTATTGCTTGTTCTGATTATGCATGCTTATTATATTGTGATGTTTTTTTTGAAAAACTAGGATCACATTAATAATGGACAACATGGACATAAATTAACTAGTAGAAAAACCCTCATTGTTAAATAACTAAGTGGGAGAGGGAATTTTTTTTAACATGAATCCCACGGTCTCCATTGCTGGTTTGTAGGTGATATAATTATACTTGCGTGTTGGCTTTAGTGCTTTCCTCCATATCGGATGAGTTTAATTATGGATCACCAGTATAAACTTCCTTAGGGATAATTATAGAAAGTTACCTAGTATGTGTTCACTTCTCCATCTGAAGGAACTCAATACAAGATAATGGACTTAGTATTAAGCAATGGTATACACTTAGAGACAAATAATGGTATCCTCCCCATCGGAGTCACTGCTATTATTTGTAGGACCAAAGCAAGACCAACAGATTAATTTTATTTGTCATAAAGTTGTGTTGACATGATAGTAAAATTAATAGGAAAAACCTACTTGAACAAATATTGAATTTGTATACGTCCACACTATCGTGGCATGCTAAATTCATGGTGTTTAAGGTGTTGGTGAATTTTTTATTATTATTGTTTTGAGGGAATCAATATTTAATTAATTCAAAAAGTTATGCCCTACATAATTTTTATTTTATGTGATTCTTAGGATTTCAAAAATGGGATCTTTCAGTCCACTTATGGTGATTCTTAAAAAAAACAAACTTACTGGCCCTAATTATATTGACTGGAAACGTAACTTGGATATTGTCTTAACTGCTGAAGAGTACAAATTTGTACTCAATGAAGTATGCCCACCTAAGCCTGATGCTGACTCTGATGAAGAGGCCAAAGAGGCTTATAAGAAGTGGAATAAGGCAGATGAGATGGCGCGGTGTTACATTTTGGCATCTATGTCAAATGTACTGCAACATCAGCATCAGGCCATGTCCACAGCTTATGATATGATGTACAACCTTAAGGAACTCTTCGGACATCAGAGTAGAGCAGCTAGGCAATTTGCTATGAAGAGTTTGATGAATGCTTCTATGGCTGAGGGGACACCAGTAAGGGATCATGTTCTCAAGATGATGGGTCATCTAAATGAGATGGAGATCCTTGGTGCTGAAATCGATGGGGAAACCCAGGTCGATATCATTCTCGGGACTCTGCCTAAAAGTTTTGACTCGTTTTGCCTTAATTACAACATGAACAAAAGGTTGTATACTTTGGCAGAACTTGCAAAAGAACTACAGGATGCTGAAGCTCTCTTCAAGCAGAATGCTCATGTTTATGTGACTGAAAAGGTCTCTACTTCTAAGCCGAAAGGTGGTAAGAAGAAGAAAGTTCAGAAACAGTTTAACTCAGCAAAGAAGGGCATGGGACCTCAAGGCGCTGTGAAAAAGCCGAAAGGCAAGTGTTTCAAGTGCAAAGGGTCAGGACATTGGAAGACTGACTGTCCACTTCTCAAACAAAAGAACAAAGAAGGTATATCTCATTTACTAGTTGTTGAAACATGTTTAGCGGTGCTATCTACCGGCACCTGGTGTGTAGATACAGGAGCCACTAATCATGTCTGCAATACATTGCAGGGGTTCCAGGAAACCAGACGGCTGAGTGATGGAGAGATATGCTTATTTATGGGTGACGCTACAAGAGTAGCAGCCGTTGCGGTAGGAGATGTTATTTTATCTTTTGGTAAAAATAAGTCTTTGACATTGAGAGATTGTCTTTATGCACCTTCACTTAGAAGGAATTTAATTTCTGTTTCTATGTTAGTTAAGGATGGATATTCAGTTTATTTTAAAGACAATATTGTTATTAGAAAAAATAAGCATTTTATCTGTTCTGGTGCATTGGTTGATAATCTATATGTCATTAATCCTATTTCGCCCACAATGCAACTTATGGAAATGAATAATATGTCTTCTAACATAAATAAGAGAAAAGAACCTTCTTGTATGAACCAAACATATCTTTGGCACTTTCGATTGGGGCATGTTAACCTAAGAAGGATTCAAAGACTGGTTAAAGATGGACCTTTGAGTTCATTGGAAGTGGAGGCACTACCAGTCTGCGAATCCTGCTTGGAAGGTAAAATGACCAAAAGGCCTTTCAAGGCAAAGGGGTATAGGGCCAAAGATGTGTTGGAATTGGTTCATTCTGATTTGTGTGGGCCCATGACTGTCCAGGCTAGAGGTGGTTTTGAATATTTTGTCACATTTACTGATGATTATTCAAGGTATGGATATATTTATTTGATGCGCCGTAAGTCTGAGTGCTTTGAGAAATTCAAAGAGTACAAGGCAGAAACGGAGAAGCGTCATGGAAAATGTATCAAGTCATTACGTTCAGATCGTGGTGGCGAGTATCTCTTTGGGGAGTTTAGGGACTATTTGTCAGAGGCTGGGATTACATCCCAATAATCAGCACCTGGAACACCCCAACAGAATGGTGTAGCAGAAAGAAGGAATAGGACTCTTATGGAGATGGTTAGATCAATGATGAGTTATTCAGATTTACCAGATTCGTTTTGGGGATATGCCTTAGAAACTGCAGCCTATATTTTGAACTTGGTTCCTTCTAAGTCAGTACCAATTACTCCCACAGAACTGTGGACTGGGCGTAAGCCTAGTCTGAAACATGTTCGGATTTGGGGTAGTCCAGCACACGTGCTGAATGGGAAAGCCGATAAGTTGGAATCTCGTACAGAAGTACGCTTGTTTGTAGGCTATCCAAGAGGAACGAAAGGAGGTTTATTTTATAGTCCTAAGGATCAGAAGGTCATTGTTAGCACCAATGCTCGATTCTTAGAGGAAGACTATGTGATGAACCATAAACCCATAAGTAGAGCTGTTCTAGAAGAACTGAGAGGTGAGACACCAAATACTTCAGTACCAACAGTACAACAGGATGTACCACCAGTAACTGCACAACGTGTCACAAATGCTGCACCACAACCGATAGTGCCTCGTCGTAGTGGGAGGGTTGTGATACAACCTGATAGATATATGTTCTTGGGAGAGTCGTCAGACTTTGTCCCTGAGGAACAAGATTATGATCCCTGTACCTACAATGAAGCACTCCAAGATAAAGATGCAGAGTCTTGGCAAAAAGTAATGATATCTGAAATAGAATCTATGGATTCTAATCAAGTCTGGGAGCTTGTAGAACCACCTATTGGTGTAAAAGCCATTGGATGCAAGTGGGTCTATAAGAGAAAAAGAGGATCAGACGGTAAGGTTGAAACCTTTAAAGCTCGGCTTGTTGCAAAAGGTTTTACTCAAAGAGAGGGTATCGATTATGAGGAAACTTTTTCGCCAGTAGCCATGCTTAAGTCTATCCGGATTCTTTTATCTATTGCAGCTCATCTTGATTATGAGATTTGGCAAATGGATGTCAAGACAGCTTTCCTTAATGGAAGTCTTGAGGAAGACATCTATATGAAGCAACCAGACGGGTTCATTGAAAAGGGCCAAGAGCATCTTATTTGTAAGCTCAAGAAATCCATTTATGGACTTAAGCTAGCTTCCAGATCTTGGAACATATGTTTTGATTAGGTGATAAAATCCTATGGATTTGATCAATGTCAAGATGAATCGTGTGTATACAAAAAGTGTGACGGAAACGTAGTGGTATTCCTAGTACTTTACGTGGATGACATCTTGCTCATTGGAAACAATGTGAAGGTATTATCTAACGTAAGGGTATGGTTATCCAAACAGTTTGATATGAAGGACTTGGGAGAAGTAGGTCACATCCTTGGGATCAAGGTTCTACGAGATCACAAGAAAAGGATGTTGGGCTTGTCCCAAGCTTCCTATATCGATACTATACTAACTCGTTTTAGCATGCAAAATTCTAAGAAAGGTTTCTTACCTTTTAGGCATGGAATTGTCCTATCAAAGGAGCAGTGTCCGAGGACACCTAAAGAGATAGAGAACATGAAAGCAGTTCCTTATGCTTCAGCAGTAGGAAGCTTAATGTATGCAATGCTATGTACGAGACCAGATATCTGTTTTGCCGTTGGCATGGTTAGCAGATATCAGTCTAACCCGGGACAAGAGCACTGGACTGCCGTAAAGCATATTTTGAAGTACCTGAAAAGGACTAAAGATTACATGCTAGTTTACCAGGCAGATAGTTTAGTTGCCTTGGGGTATACAGACTCAGATTTTCAGTCAAATAGGGATTCCAGGAAATCAACCTCAGGTTATGTATTTACTTTGGGAGGTGGAGCCACTATATGGAGGAGTATCAAGCAAAAATGTATTGCTGATTCTACCATGGAAGCCGAGTATGTGGCAGCTTCTGAGGCAGCCAAAGAAGCGGTTTGGCTCAGAAACTTCCTATTGGACTTGGATGTGGTACCTAATTTGCCTAAGACTATTACACTTTATTGTGATAATAGTGGTGCAGTTGCAAATTCGAAGGAACCACGAGCCCATAAGGCAAGTAAACACATTGAGCGCAAGTACCACCTGATACGAGATTTCGTAAAGAAAGGAAAAGTTGCTGTGATCAAGATAGCATCAGCAGACAACCTAGCTGATCCCTTCACTAAGAGCTTACCAGCTAAGGCTTTTGATAGTCATGTTGAGGGTATGGGAGTCAGATGCGTAGCAGCATGGCTTTAAGTATAAGTGGGAGATTTGTAACAGTATACTGAAAAGCAATGCTTTGAGTATAAGTGGGAGATTGTTAGGGTTATATACTGAAAGCATCACTTTTGTATTAACTTTATTTTCTTATTTTTTTGAATGAGAATCATATGGGCATATGTTTGCATATTGTGTTTATTATAATATTAATGCAAGTGTCTGATATTCTATTAGGTTGATAATATGGTGTGAGGTGACACACAGAAGATCATATTATCAGTTCCCTATGGAATATATAAATAGTTCACAACCTAGACGGACTTGGACAATCCATTGGAAAGGTTGTAGTGTAATCTGGTATTAGTCTGTCTTGACTATAGGTTTACACTAGTACACTTTGTGTGTATTGAACAGGACCACTTGAGGTTGTTCTCTTTGTACTGACTACAAAAGAGAACAAACACCTCAGTTATTATGGATGCTTATGCTCTTAATCCAGATATAATAACAGACATGTATATGCAGTGTGCATTACTTTGACTCATAAAAGAGTGAGATTCATTATGGATCAACAACCTCTATGAATTGGGTAATAGCATTGTATGTATGATGGGCTGTTGATTGTAAAAGGAATCCATGTCCCGATACGTCGGGTTGATGATGTCCCCTTAAGGAGCTCATAAGGATTGTCATGTAAACCCTGCAGGTGGATTACATCCGACATGACAAATAAAGTTGAGTGGTACTACTTAAGGATAAAAGATGTTGATCAATGTAGTTGTCAGTAACTTAATTTGATCAACGGACATTCGATATCTTAACATGGGGAGTTGAACGAGCATATAATAAAAGGAGCCCATAAATATAATTTGGGATTAGAAAGGTAGTGCAACAATAGCTCCTTAGTGGACCGAGCTATTGTTAATGGGCCTGAGTTGTGTGTTCGGGCTGAACACGGGATATCCAGATCCGTTAGGAAACCTAACCCTAATTTCTCCTCATGGTCCCTGCCGTAGCCTTATATATATCCTATATTTTCTCTGGCCGTCATTGACAATCCAAAAAAAGATAAATTTTTTCTCAAAACTCGTGATTCACGAAAGGAGAGAAAGAGAGGTCAGCCAAGGAGAAGAAAGGTTGGGAGATCGTCGCCCACACGACGTCCAACCCGAGGAAGGAATACGTGCAGAAGATCTTGGGGTTGCTGTCGTCTTCTTCTCACCGCAGGTATAATTTGTGAACCCTAGTTTCCGCTATATAGAGTTAGATCACATTTTAATCTATTTATATTTAACGATCGATACGCACACCAATCCGTAGTCCTGGGAATCATCTCAGTTCCATCAATTGGTATCAGAGCCGGTATTGGATCTGCGTATTGATTGTTACATCCATGTTGTCCAATAAAACTTACGTTGTATGATAGTCGCTAGATATAGATCTGTTCTAACTCGGTTTTGCAGGCATCTTAGATCCAACTATTATGGTCCAATGCATATTTTGTTTGTGTTGTTGTTGTTTTGTGGATGTAATTACGTTGTTTTGTGGATGTAATTAAAATCACGAGGGTTGATCGTGCTTATAATTTTGATTTTTCAATCTAGATTATGTGTGAACTCCTTCGGGAGGCATAGGATTGATGTAATTTTAATTTTTCAATCTAGATTATGTATGAACTCCTTCGGGGGGCATAGGATTGATGTAATTTTAATTTTATTTTCGATCGATCGTGATGGCGGTGGTGGCTGTTTCTGACGCCGGAGGAGATGCTGTTTTTAGGCAGTCCGGAGATCGACAGATGGTTTTCGATGGTGAAATCGGCAGCCAAACCTAAAAAAAAAAAAAAAAAAATCAGGTCGAACCCCGTATAGCTCCGTGCAGGGTCAGATTTGGGCTTCGCACATTCAGGGAAGAATCAGGAAGGATGGCCATAATAGTTGGATATTTATTTTCAAATTTATTGCCATTATTGCTTGTTCTGATTATGCATGCTTATTATATTGTGATGTTTTTTTTGAAAAACTAGGATCACATTAATAATGGACAACATGGACATAAATTAACTAGTAGAAAAATCCTCATTGTTAAATAACTAAGTGGGAGAGGGAATTCTTTTAACATGAATCCCACGGTCTCCATTGCTGGTTTGTAGGTGATATAATTATACTTGCGTGTTGGCTTTAGTGCTTTCATCCATATCGGATGAGTTTAATTATGGATCACCAGTATAAACTTCCTTAGGGATAATTATAGAAAGTTACCTAGTATGTGTTCACTTCTCCATCTGAAGGAACTCAATACAAGATAATGGACTTAGTATTAAGCAATGGTATACACTTAGACACAAATAATGGTATCCTCCCCATCAGTGTCACTGCTATTATTTGTAGGACCAAAGCAAGACCAACAGATTAATTTTATTTGTCATAAAGTTGTGTTGACATGATAGTAAAATTAATAGGAAAAACCTACTTGAACAAATATTGAATTTGTATACGTCCACACTATCGTGGCATGCTAAATTCATGGTGTTTAAGGTGTTGGTGAATTTTTTATTATTATTGTTTTGAGGGAATCAATATTTAATTAATTCAAAAAGTTATGCCCTACATAATTTTTATTTTATGTGATTCTCAGGATTTCAAAAATGGGTTCTTTCAGTCCACTTATGGTGATTCTTAAAGAAAACAAACTTACTGGCCCTAATTATATTGACTGGAAACGTAACTTGGATATTGTCTTAACTGCTGAAGAGTACAAATTTGTACTCAATGAAGTATGCCCACCTAAGCCTGATGCTGACTCTGATGAAGAGGCCAAAGAGGCTTATAAGAAGTGGAATAAGGCAGATGAGATGGCGCGGTGTTACATTTTGGCATCTATGTCAAATGTACTACAACATCAGCATCAGGCCATGTCCACAGCTTATGATATGATGTACAACCTTAAGGAACTCTTCGGACATCAGAGTAGAGCAGATAGGCAATTTGCTATGAAGAGTTTGATGAATGCTTCTATGGCTGAGGGGACACCAGTAAGGGATCATGTTTTCAAGATGATGGGTCATCTAAATGAGATGGAGATCCTTGGTGCTGAAATCGATGGGGAAACCCAGGTCGATATCATTCTCGGGACTCTGCCTAAAAGTTTTGACTCGTTTTGCCTTAATTACAACATGAACAAAAGGTTGTATACTTTGGCAGAACTTGCAAAAGAACTACAGGATGCTGAAGCTCTCTTCAAGCAGAATGCTCATGTTTATGTGACTGAAACGGTCTCTACTTCTAAGCCGAAAGGTGGTAAGAAGAAGAAAGTTCAGAAATAGGTAAACTTAGCAAAGAAAGGCATGGGACCTCAAGGCGCTGTGAAAAAGCCGAAAGGCAAGTGTTTCAAGTGCAAAGGGTCAGGACATTGGAAGACTGACTGTCCACTTCTCAAACAAAAGAACAAAGAAGGTATATCTCATTTACTAGTTGTTGAAACATGTTTAGCGGTGCTATCTACCGGCACCTGGTGTGTAGATACAGGAGCCACTAATCATGTCTGCAATACATTGCAGGGGTTCCAGGAAACCAGACGGCTGAGTGATGGAGAGATATGCTTATTTATGGGTGACGCTACAAGAGTAGCGGCCGTTGCATTAGGAGATGTTATTTTATCTTTTGGTAAAAATAAGTCTTTGACATTGAGAGATTGTCTTTATGCACCTTCACTTAGAAGGAATTTAATTTCTGTTTCTATGTTAGTTAAGGATGGATATTCAGTTTATTTTAATGACAATATTGTTATTAGAAAAAATAAGCATTTTATCTGTTCTGGTGCATTGGTTGATAATCTATATGTCATTAATCCTATTTCGCCCACAATGCAACTTATGGAAATGAATAATATGTCTTCTAACATAAATAAGAGAAAAGAACCTTCTTGTATGAACCAAACATATCTTTGGCACTTGCGATTGGGGCATGTTAACCTAAGAAGGATTCAAAGACTGGTTAAAGATGGACCTTTGAGTTCATTGGAAGTGGAGGCACTACCAGTCTGCGAATCCTGCTTGGAAGGTAAAATGACCAAAAGGCCTTTCAAGGCAAAGGGGTATAGGGCCAAAGATGTGTTGGAATTGGTTCATTCTGATTTGTGTGGGCCCATGACTGTCCAGGCTAGAGGTGGCTTTGAATATTTTGTCACATTTACTGACGATTATTCAAGGTATGGATATATTTATTTGATGCGCCGTAAGTCTGAGTGCTTTGAGAAATTCAAAGAGTATAAGGCAGAAACGGAGAAGCGTCATGGAAAATGTATCAAGTCATTACGTTCATAGATCTGCATATACGGAGAAGCGTCATGGAAAATTCAAAGAGTACAAGGATGATCTGGATTGGGTGGTTGAGATTGTTTGAGGATGTATTTCGACGCGTCATAGATCTGCATATACATCCCTCACCCCTTCTCATTTTCCACTGTACTTTTTCTCTCTAGGAACTATTTAGTGACCGACGACTAGCTTTACAATGTACTTTTCCAGCAACGATAACATGTTAGTATTTTCAATATTATTTTAGGGCTCGGTCCGGTTCTTCTGCATCTATTTATGGTCAGGGTGATGGGAATCACCTTTCTGACTCCTTGTCCTGGGAGACGAGTGAGAACGTCTACGAAGTCCATCCGCTCCGCAGCTTTAAGCTGTTTGTTGTGGAATCGAGCGACTCAGACGGAGAGGCAGAGGTTGTTGATGAGGGTATCAGGTCGAGTTGGAGAAAATTGGTGGTATCGATCGAGACGTGGAGGTCGAGGTGGAGAAAATTGGAGATACCAATCGAGACGTGGAAGATGCGGTTGGAAGAGGGGTTGGTCGTGAGGGTGAGGATGAGGTTATGGAAGTCGGCTCATCGGGTGGCTCCCCTAATCTTAAACCACTAGCGACGTCGTTCCCTCCCAAGGCTCCTCGTGTTCGAGGAAGGAGGATGAGGTGGACCCTTTCAGACCGTCCAGAACAACCGGATGAGTTTCTCCCAGAACATGGGCTCAACATCCCTTATTTTCAGTAGCCGGGGTCCATTAGGATGTATCAGGATGATGTCAAAGACTTTGTTCGTTATGGGGTGCCACCTTCATCACCGAGTCGACCAAAGATCTGGATAGACATGATGCAGAGCTTTTTAATGGTCAATTACCTACCGCTTATTGGAGCGAACTACTTCATAGGGCTAGAGTTTGAGATGATGATTCCAAACCTGGGTCCACCCTATGGACCCGTTGGTTCCGTGCTACTGCATGTTTCTTGCAGATGCCTTCAGCTCGGGGTTGCGGCTGCCGCTACATTCGTTCATCAAGAAGGTGCTGAATTGGAGGAGTCTAAGCCCGATGAAGTACAACCCAAACTCTTGGGAAGTAGCTCGTGTGCTTCATGTTACTTTACAAGGAGAGGGGAGTGCCTTTGAAGGTGATGTACTTTCGAGCCGTGCTAGGGGTCAGTTCGTTAGGCGAGCACGAGGGAATATACTACATATCGCCTTTTCCCCACAAGAAGGTAGTCCATGGGCACCCGGACTCCATAAAAGAATAGAAGGAGAAATACTTCATCATCCGAAATTAGTTGCCATGGAAAATTCCCACGACCTGGAATTTTTACAAGCCGAATCACAAGCCTCCAAAGAGGAAGGACTTGACGAATGAGTGGGCCGATGTGGATCGGATCGTCGCTGGCAACAGCATCGGCTGGCCGAATGTGACCGAGAGGCACATGGCCAGAATTGGACTGAGCCCCATTAACCCTTGTATGTTTTTCATTTCCTTTTTTGTTCAACTTTTTCCTTTTGTTCTCATGATTTTTTCCCTTCTTTTGCAGCAATGGATGATGCAGCCATAGAATCAAGGAGGGCTCTACTGGCCAAGCAGAAAGCTGCCGAACAGGCAAAGCAGCAAAAAAGACCCTCTTAGGGGGCTCCGAAGGGACTTCCGACCTGAAGTCCAAGAAGCAGATGGCTTTCTTTGTCGCTGGGGCCCGAAGCTCAACTAAGGAGGTACCAAGCTCGAGTAACCTTAGGGTTATAGATGTGCAGAGGAGCAGCATCCCGCCCATCCATCCCGCGGCCCAGGAGATCGTGGGTGAAGAGGGACTCAGACCGTGGGCTTCCAACGGGGCCGTGAAGGCAACCGATACGCTACCCGAGGGGTCAGTAGCAATCAAGGTGGTGGAGCAACTGGCCGCACCTCGCGGTAGGGAGGCCCTAGCGACCGAGACCGTCGATTCCTGCTTTATGAGGTGGGCTAAGGCCAGCATGTTGGTAAGGTTTCTTTCAACTTTGTGAATCCATACATCGAGAATTTTCTATTTTAATTTTCCAAGTCATCGATCTTCGTTTGCAGGCATCACTGGCCGGGGTCCAGATGATGAGGCTGCACCTGTGCGAGCTCCAGCGGGAGGTAAAAAATGCTCAATGGTATGAGCGTGAGATGAAGGACCTGAAGCTGAAGCTAGATGCGGCCGAGTCCCACGAATGGGCCGAACTGACCTCCCTCGTCAATGACCGAGCCCGGGTGGAGGGTGAAATAAGGAAGGCAGTAGCCAAGAATCTCAAGAAGACCATGAACACTGCCATGGACAGGGTCATTGAGGCCCAGGATACGACATACAATCGGGCCCTTGAGCATGTACGGTACTACTACCCCGAGTGTCAGCTTGAGGAGTTTCACTATAGCATGAAAATCCCCAAGCATCCGAAGATGCTCGGGGCAGACGATGATGAGGGGGGTGAAGTACCGGTGGTTCCCGACGTCGACGCTGCGGCTGATGAAAAGGTGCCCCTCTCATCTAAGAAGTAGTTTCAACCTTTATATATATATATATATATATATATATATATATATATATATATATATATTGTTGTATTTGTCAAGCGCGGACTAGCCGCCGCTATTTTTGTAAAGATTTTGATGAATGAAATGACTTTTTGGCTGTCCTTTTTGACTTTGGGATTTTGGCATAATATCTGTGATGTGCACTTTTGTGATTTTGGCCAAATTTTTGATGCTCGGAAATGATATGATGTTTTCTTCTTTGTGCCAAATGAACGATCCCTACTTAGCCGACCCTCGTGACACTGAGGTGGAGCGCCTTAGGGGCAGGTTGAAATCCATAGAGTCCATGTTGGTGCACTATCACAAACAGGCCCGTGCTCGAAAGGCAGCTATTTCTTATTTCATGAATAAGTCGAATGAACTGAGCTTGGAGTCATAATGTCTAAAGAAAATGATTGCCGACCGCGACTTGGGGAGCGCTGAGACAAGATGGTCGATGTCTGGTAGTTCTGCCCAGCGGCCGATGTCTGATTTGATTCTTCGCAAGGTTATAGTGGAGAAGGAATTGGAGAAACAAAGGTTAAAGGTCATGCTCGGAGGGGGTGGATCTCAAACCCATTATTTTGGGAGCGGTTGGCTCTCCGTTGGAGGCCCATCTCCGACCATAAGGCTGGAGTTAGCGAGACAGGGTGATGCCCAAACCTTTATTGCTGGAGAGTCTACATTAGCAACCCCGAGGGATCCTGGTGGGCTCGTCGGCAAGCAAACACATTCGATTGGTCTCAAACTAGTCTGCGTCAGTCCTAAGGCCCTCCAAGAGGAAGGTTAGGCCGAAATTGTAATAGTTGCAATATGGCCTTGGCCATTGTATTAGTAAACCTTTAGATTTCTTATCACTTGGATGAGTAAACTCATGCAGCCTCACCGATTGAATCAATAAACTTAGACGTGTTGTAATAAAACGATCATTCTGCTGTTTGAGAACGCCTTCAATCTGAGTGTGCGGGCGAGGTGGACCTACTGAGTGTGAGATGTTCTGTTTTTCAAGGTCATGAGAGATTGAGAAAATCTTTCATTAAGGCTAGACGAGCATGTCGAGCATCAAGCGTAGTGCAGCTTGTAAAAAAAACTTGCTGCTGGCTCGAAGTCCAAGCCGAGTAGTGAGGACGTGCGAGATTGAGAAAATCTCTCGTTAGGGCTCGAGGATCATGCCGAGCGTCGAGCGTTGAGCGTAGTGCAGCGTGTAAAAAAGCTGGCTGCTGGCTCTTCCAAGCTGAGTGGCAAGGATGTGCGAGAATGAGAGAATCTCTCGTTAGGGCTCGAGGAGCATACCGAGCGCCGAGCGTAGCGCAGGTTGTAAAAAAACTAGCTCGAGGTGCATGTCGAGTGGTGAAGACGTGAGAGACTGGGAAAATTTCTCGTTAGGGCTCAAGGAGCATGCCGAGCGTTGAGCATAGTGCAGCTTGTAAAAAAGATGGCTACTGGCTCATGGTCCAAGCCGAGTGGCGAGGACGTGAGAGATTGAGAAAACCTATCGTTAGAGATCGAGGAGCATGCCGAGCGTCGAGCATAGTGCAGCTTGTAAACAAGCAGGCTGCTGGCTCGAGGTTCAAGCAAGTGGTGAGGACGTGATAGATTGAGAAAATATCTCGTTAGGGATCGAGGAGCATGCCGAACATTGAGCGTAGTGCAACTTGTAAGAAAGCTAGCTACTCGCTCGAGGTCCAGGCCGAGTGGCGAGAATGTGAGAGATTGAGAGAATCTCTCGATAGGGCTCGAGGTGCATGCCTAGCATCGAGCGTAGTGCAGCTTGTGAAAAAGCTGGCTGCTGGCTCGAGGTGCTAGCCGAGTGGCAAGGACGTGAAAGATTGAGAAAATATCTCGTTAGGGCTCGAGGCGCTTGCAGAGCGTCGAGCGTAGTGCAGCTTGTAAGAAATCTGGCTGCTGGCTCGAGGTCCACACCGAGTGTCGAGGATGTGAGAGATTCAGAGAATCTTTCATTAGGGCTCGAGCAGCATGCAGAGCATCGAGCATAGTGCATCTTGTAAAAAGGCTAGCTACTGGCTCGAGGTGCATGTCGTATGGCGAAGACGTGAGAAACTGAGAAAATCTCGTGCATCTTGTAAAAAAACTGGCTGCTGGCTCAAGGTCCAAGCCGAGTGGCGAGGACGTGAGAGATTGAGAAAATCTCTCGTTAGGGCTCAAGCAGCATGCCGAGCATTAAGCGTAGTGCAGCTTGTAAAAAAGCTAGCCGCTGGCTCAAGGTCCAAGCCGAGTGGCGAGGATGTGAGAGATTGAGAAAATCTCTCGTTAGGGCTCGAGGAGCATGCCGATCATCGAGGGTAGCGCAACTTGTAAGAAAACTGGCTGTTGGCTCGAGATCCAAGCCGGGTGACGAGGATGTGAGAGATTGAGATAATCTCTTGTTTGGGCTCGAGGAGCATGCTAAGTGTCGAGCATAGTGCAGCTTGTAAATCTCTCGTTAGGGCTCGAAGAGCTTGCCGAGCGTCGAGCATAGTGCAGCTTGTAAGAAAGCTGGCTGCTGGCTCGAGGTCCAAGCCAAGTGTCGAGGTTGTAAGAGAATCTCTCGTTAGGGCTCGAAGAGCATGCCGAGCGCCGAGCGTAGTACAGCTTGTAAAAAAGCTGGCTGCTAGTTCGAGGTGCATGTCGAGTTGCGAAGATGCAAGAGATTGAGAAAATCTAGTGTACTGGCTGCTGGCTCGAGGTCCAAGCCGAGAGTCGAGGATGTGAGAGATTGAGAGAATCTCCTGTTAGGGCTCGAGGAGCTTGCTGAGCGTCAAATGTAGTGCAGCTTGTAAAAAAGCTGGCTACTGGCTCGAGGTCCAAGCCGAGTAGCGAGGACATGAGAGATTGAGAAAATCTCTCATTAGGGCTCGAGGCAGTAAACACAAGACATTCTGATTCGAAATATTAAAGAAACTTCATTTCATTTGTTTGCTTTATTGATTAAAAAAGGTATAGTGCATAGATACGATTACAATGACAAATGCTGCTACGGTCCCTCATGGAGCTTAATAAGATACTCTGCATTCCAAGGTCTTTTGACTATCCTGCCCCTAGGTATTTGAGTTTATATGTCCCACGGTGTACGACTTGGGAGACCTTGTACGGGCCCTCCCAGTTTGGGGCAGTTTGCCATTAGTGGTGGGGTGGGAAATAGCGAGCTTCCTGAGTATGAGGTCACCCTCCTTGATATCGGTCGGACGGACTTTCTTGTTGTAGAACCTTTCAATCTACGGCAGATAGATATTTCTTATGTTGGGGGATTTTTCACGGAATTATTCGACTAAGTCCAAGTTGGCAATGCGGTCGGTCGAATTAGATTCCTCATTGAAGCCTTTGATCCGAGGTGAAGGGAGCCCAATTTCCAACGGGATGACAACCTATGTCCTGTATGTCAGGTTGAATGGGGACTCGCCCGTAGGGATCCTTTTGGTTGTTCGATACGACCAAAGGATCAGCAATTCGTCGACCCACAGTCCCTTGGGAGATTTGTCCAACTGTTTTTTGAGTCCTTCAAGAATTTGGGGTTGGCATTTTCAGCTTGGCTGTTCGACTGGGGATGAGCTATCAATGAAAACTGCTGCTGGATCCTGAGGTCTTTGCAAAACTTCGAAAATTTTTGTTATCGGTGATGAACACGCGCGGGATCCTAAACCGATAAATGATGTGTTTGCAGAATAATTATTGGGCTTGCTGTTTAGTGATTGTAGCCAAGAGTTCTGCCTCGACCCACTTAGTGAAGTAATCAATGGCCACTATGAGGAAGCGTCTTTGTAATACCCTGATTTTCATTTATGAGAATTATTATTTTGTGTTATTAATTTGTACGTTTTGTGCACGTGCAATTTTGCAGTATAAAATTTTTATAATTATTTTCATTACATAAATATATATATATATATATATATATATATATCTTTTCTATTGTTTTATCAAAGCCTATTTTTAAACAAACATAAGTATTCTTTTATTTTGAGCCCAATTTAATTTATTTTAAATGTAAGCTATTTTGGCCCATTAAATAAAAGCCCATGAGTTTATTTTCCTTTTTATTACAACTTGTAGTGTAGAAAATTTTATAGATTTTTTTTTATAAAAAAATAAAATGTACAACTTTTAAAATAGGGGACTATGGGGAACATGTGCATTACACATGCACGTGTTTGTGCTTTGTGAATTGAAATTGAAAATTAGGGTGTTGCCAAAACTCACACCGGCAATTGAAAGTAATTGAGATATGAAAATTGAAAGTGAAAAGACCAAGTTTGGGTCATTGTGAAATGAAAGAAATAAGACCAGTATTAGTGAGAGGGCTGACTCTAAGAGATTAATTTTGTTCGTGATTTCATTAAATTAAGAATTAGTACATAGTGAGAGGTGATGAAAGTGAGAGAAAAACACAAGTATGAGGGCCTCGAGTCTACGATATGGGTGTGATTCACAGTTTGTCTTCACGATGCATCGTGACATGAAGTGGGCACTACTCCGGAATTATCGGGATTTTGGCGACGCTTGTGGGGTGTTTGGTGACTGCGAGAGGATCGTGTGCCACGAAGGAGGCTGAATTGTCCATAGGTTGTCTTCACGATGCGTTGTGACATGACGTGGGATTCCCCTCCAGTTTTTCTGTACATGAGCTCGTACTCATAGATCATCTAGGATACTTACCGTAGTTACAGTAATAGAGTAAGTCATGACGAGGGATTGAACCCTACAAGATGAAGAACGATTAAGATGCTTGCCCTCAGACCTATGTAGTATGGGATGCATAGAATCCGAACAAGTGCGCATTAGTGTCATGTAATATATATAACTGCATTAAGGACTAAGTGCATAATCACAACACGATATCAATAGGATATTCCCCTTAGTTGATTTGTGAACAAGTTCGTGTTTGTTAAGTATGGAAAATCATTATACTGTTTTCGGCATAGAGAGGATGGCCGTGTATAATATTCGTCGGTTGAATAAACTGACTGTTGCCGCTAAATTCGGTGTGGGGGCAAACAGATAGTATTTGTGGAATCTTAGGAAAACTGAATAGCAAACCTGTTACCTGTTCCGTCGGGGTTTGACGCTGACTCCTGCCGGACACCTGCAAAAAGTGCGAGACACCGGGGTTGTTTCCGGCGAAGCACCCTCCGATGCTCAAGTCAGTAATCAGACGTGATTATGAAAGAGTGCAAAAACTGGCAAAAGATTGATTACCTCTTAATGGAGATGGATGGGGGGTATTTATAGGCGCCGCTGGGATCAGATTAGGAATGTAATCCCCTGTGGTTAGATAAGGAATGTAATCCCTAATCCCCAGTGAAGGGATAGATATGAATCAGGGCCGTTGATTAGGATTTAATCATAAACCCTAATTCTATCCCTTCTGGACCGGGTTTGCTGCGGGTTGAAATCCGGACCCAGTTGAGGTGGATCCGTTTGCGGGTTAGCGGGTCTTCGAAGAGGAGAACCAGTACCCACTTCGGACCCATTGGTAGGTGAAATTACTGTTTTACCCCTAGGCTTCAAGATTCGTGCCCGATTTGGACGGTTCCGATTTAACCCCATTTTTAGCCATATCACGAGCCCTCCATTCTCGAAGACTGAGTTTGATCAGCCTTTGAGGAGTAGTTTTACTGTTTTAATGGCTAACGGAGTTGTATCGGAGTCCAAATAGAAGGTTTTGAATCTTGAAGGAGGTAGTATGGTGATTTTTCAAGTTGGTTGAACTCTGAGTTGCTCCTGTGCTCTTATGGTCATGTGGTGTTCTCGCAGGAATATTCTCTTAACTTTGCGAAGTGTCAATTCGTCGTTCGGGGGTTTTAAAAGTTTGTTCTTGGCAACAATTATTTGTTTGGGGGTCGGGAAATGTTTCCCCAACTTTATAATTATTTTCCAGGAGTTCTTCCTTAATTTCCCGAATTTTTAATTGTTTTTTCGCAACTTTTTGGCGAATGGCTCGGCCGTTTTCCTTCGTTGTGTGGCCTACATACTTGTATCACATCACCGACCCCTTCGTGCGCTCGCTGTTGAGGAGGCCGAAGTCCATAGGTGGTTCGGCACCCTTTGTCGAAGAGCTGAGGCACCTCGGCTAGGTCGTGAGTGCGGAGACGGAGTTCGGCGAGGTCCGAGGTAGCATTTTCCATGTAACAGGGTCGGTGTCAAGAGCGCTCGGCAGCTGGTGCCGAACCCCAATTTTTCCCTGTAACAGGGTCGGTGCCAAGAGCGCTCGGCAGCTGGTGCCGAACCCCAAATTTTCCCTGTAATAGGGTCGGTGTCAAGAGCGCTCGGCAGCGGGTGCCGAACCCCAAATTTTTCCTGTAACAGGGTCGGTGTCAAGAGCGCTCGGCAGCTGGTGTCGAACCCTAATTTTTCCCTGTAATAGGGTCAGTGTCAAGAGCGCTCGGCAGCTGGTGCCGAACCCCAAATTTTTCCTGTAACAGGGTCGGTGTCAAGAGCGCTCGGTAGCGGGTGCCGAACCCCAAATTTTTCCTGTAACAGGGTCGGTGTCAAGAGCGCTCGGCAGCGGGTGCCGAACCCCAATTTTCCCATGTAACATGGTCGGTGTCAAGAGCACTCAGCAGCTGGTGCCGAACCCCAATTTTCCCATGTAACATGGTCGGTGTCAAGAACGCTCGACAGCTGGTGCCGAACCCCAATTTTTCCATGTAACATGGTCGGTGTCAAGAACGCTCGGCAGCTGGTGCCGATGTCCAACTTTTCCATGTAACATGGTCGGTGTCAAGAACGCTCGGCAGCTGGTGCCGAACCCCAACTTTCCATGTAACATGGTCGGTGTCAAGAACGCTCGGTAGCTGGTGCCGAGGTCCTAGACTTGTCGTTTTTGGCGGAGGGCGCCCTGCGGAGTTGGTGGCTTTTGCGCTCCTGGCAGACGTGGCAGCCATAAAATGTGATGGCTTCTGAAATTCTGATAGCTCTGACAGATGAGACGTTCATTTAATGCAGTGACCTCTGAGCTTCTGTCAGATGGGACAGCAATTAATGCGATGTACGGCTTGGCGTGGCGAACAAGGCGACGGTTTGGGTCGCTTTTGTCGTTTTGTGTGTATAGGCCGGCAGTCTGGGCCCATTAATCTCGTTTTGCGCGCCCCTCTCTATAAAACCTCACCCCCCTCTCTCATTTTTCACTTCTCCTCTCTTTTGCTCAGGCAGTTATTTGTGCTCAGCGAGTGATTCCGATAATTTCCGTTCGTTTTCCGGTGAAGTTTCCGACAGCAAATCTTTTTAAGGTAATTTATACTTAGTTTCTTTCGAAGTACAAAATATGTCTCTTCCCTCCATCTCCGACTCGTCTTCTTGGTCCGAGCCCTCCCTTGAAGTCGTCGAAGCCCACACTCCGAGTCGGCCAGGTAAGGGCAAGAAGGTGTTCGACAAAGATTCGATCGTGGAGGAGCCGAAGCGTATGGGGGAGTTCGGCATATTATCGGGGCAACTGACGGGACTTCATAGGGTTCGAGAGCTTCCGGAGGAGCACGCCGAGCGAATTGTTCACGGGAGGGGGAGTACTTTTGAGGAGAACGCGGCGAGGGAGACGACTGAGGCGGATGAGACGGTGTTGATCCTCCGCGAAGAAGACCTTGGAGTGATCCGGGACTGTTTCCACATCCCGGGGGAGTACGAGCTTATGCTGCCGGGTACCGGGGTTAGGGCTAACTCGCCGCTCGCAGTGACCATGTGTTGCTGGCCGGTCGATGCCTTTATCGCCGGGGCTCGGCTACCTCTCCATCCGTTCGCAACCCTCGTTCTGAGGTGGTTTGGGGTCAGCCCCATCCAACTTATGCCGAACGCATGGAGAGTCATAAACGGCTTCGTACTTCACTGCCAGGCCGCTGGGATCGAGCCGGAGCTGAATGTACTTCGGACGATCTACCGGCTTCACCAAGGGAACCGGTCGGAGTTCCGGTACTATTTGGCTCCGAGGCATGGTGGTAGGCTTGTTATATGCCCCGACTCCATCAAGCACTGGCGTAAGAAGTTCTTGATAGTGCGGAGTGCGGAGGCCTGGCCTATCCCTTCCGGTTGGGTGGAAGGGGTGCCGAAGAGGTTGAAGGCGCTGCCCAAGCTTCGCCCTGAAGAAGAAGCGGTTCAGACACTTCTCGATCGGCCGAAGTATGATTGGAAGGAGCTGACCGAGGACATCTTGTTCAGGGGAGGGCTCTGCCGCGTAGATCCTAGTACGCGGCTTCTTCTACGCTTTCGTGCTTTGTTTTTCATACTTCGTTTTTCACGATTTGTATTGTGCTAACGAACTTTGTCTTTAATGCAGAGGCGATGGACTACGATGCAGTGTTGGCTTTGAGGGCCGGTCTTGCCAGCAAGGCGCCGAAGAAGCGCAAGAGGGTGGCCACCAAGTTGCCGACCTCTAAGTCCCCGAGGGTCACGGAGGTGGTCGAGGAGGTGGAGACCCTTGGAAGCCCGGCCGCTGCCGGCGGAGGTGCCTCGGCGTCAACCGCGGCCGGCGAGTTCCCCATAGCCGCAGCCCTCGGGTTGGCGACGCCCCCGCTGACGGTGGTGGCCGAGGAGCTCCTGACCGAGGAGCACAAAAGGATCCATGTTCCGGACTGGCAAGTTCAGAAACATGACGGATTCCTCGGCAACTCCTTGGCGAGTATGCAGGCGGTCAAGCATTTGGCGACGCCGAAGGATCGCGCTGCCATGGAGGCCGGGCAAGAATGCGACGATGTCATCGAGATTGCTCGCTCGGCGGTCTCGGTAAGTGCTAAATTTTTGTTGTCCTTGATTCTCTTTTGGGTCTGATTTCTCTATCTCTTTTAATACCTTTTTCTTTGATGCAGATCATCGTCCATTTCGGTCACCTCACAGAGAGGTTGATGGCTCTGGAGAAGGAGCTGAAACAGGAGTCCGACCAAGCTCGGAAGGAGAAGGCTCGGATGGGGAACGAGCTCGATAAGCTCCGGGTCGAGTTCGAAGGGAAGACGGCGAGGGTCGAGTACCTCGAGGCCCAGGTCGCGAAATTGGAGGGCGACCTTCTTCGCCAGAAGGAGGAGGCGGCCAAGCAATTGGCCGAAGCGGTAGAGGCCAAGGCTGCCGTGGTGAAGGAGGCGGAGGATGCGACCATGGTGAAGGCGCAGGGTTTCCTTGCCCAGAACATGGCCAAAGCTTACGCCGAGGCCCTCGCCCGGGTGTCGAAGGAGTACCCCGAGGTGGACGTTTCGGGATGGAGATTGTTCCCGGGCCACGTCGAATGCTTCGACCCCGAGTCGGAGGGAGAAGAAGAAGAAGAAGGGGAGGACGAGGTCGAGGTCGTTGCCGAGGTCGAGGGGTCAGTGGTGACCCCGCTAGCGGTTGTGAACCCTTCGGAGATGTCGACCCCTACCCACTCTCGCCGCCCCGGGAAAGAGGTCGCGCCCTGACCTTGCTTGTTTCTTCTTTTCTTCTTTTATTTTTCAAGTGTAATGCCTAATCGCGGACTGGCCACCGCTGTTTGCAATGAATGAAAAACACATCTTTTTGGGTTCGACTCTGTGTCTCTCTATCTTTTCTCACCAATTCTTGAAAGTTCGTTTGAAAATTCTCGAAGTGTAGGACTTCGGCAATGTGTTTGAAAATTTGTTGTTTGTCTCGACTTCTTTTCAGCTTGCGGTGGTGACTCAAGCCGCCGAGCCCACTGGCTCGGGGGATAGCGCTCGTCCCGAGGTCGGCTTAGGGGCGACGCGGCTGTGCTTAACGAGGTGCCGAAAGCGGCTCTACGAAGTCGAGCTGGGATTGCACAGAGCCGTAAGCGAGCGGAACCATCTTCAACTCATCCTAGGTCGGCGAGACATCGAGATCCGGCGTCTGGAGAGCAGGATCGCCGAGATGACCCCCTTAGGAGAGGACGAGGGTTCGTCGACCGCCTTTAGCTATGGCCTTCGGATCAAGTGCATTCGCCACTCTTTGTCAAAAATAACAGCGGAGAGGGACGACCTGCTTTCTGAGATCCGTCACCTGCAAACTGTAGAGACGGAGCTTCGAACGGAGGGAGAGGGATTGACGGCCGAGGTGGCCAAACTGACGACCGAACGGGACGAACTGACGGCCGAGGTCGACGCGCTGAAGAGAGCCACGGTAGACAAGAATATCGAAGTCACTAATCTTCGCCATCTTATCGTGAGTCGCTCCGGCGTCCCGAGCTCCGCGATACCTCCTCGCTTCGAGGTCGATGTAAAAGATGACTCTCTGAGGGAATGGATCTCAGAGCTGGAGGCGGAGGTTGCTCGCCTCAAACCGTGTTCGGGACCGATCAATGTGAGGAACACTTTGTGTACTCGCGCGGAGAGCAAGCGGGGCATCACGTTTTACGAGCTCGCGACCCGTCCGCCTATCGGCCATCCTAGTCCGGGGGATGCGCAAAGTGCGGTGGCCATTTCATCGAGCGGAGCATCCGTCGGTGCGGCTGCTAGGAGAAGCACCGAGGACACGTCTCAATTTGCTGGTTTGGGGTCGAGCTCCGGAGGTAAACGTGGCCGCCCTCGAGTGTCCTTGAAGCGGAACATCCCCGCGCCACGGAGGCGTTGAAGATCTTGTTTGTATTTAGCCTAAGTGTGACAAGTCGGCATTGTAACTTTTGCTCTTTAACGCCTTGTAATCTTGTTGTATGGAAGAGCCGCCTTGTACTGCATCCCAATTCTTAATAATATTTCTTTCTTAGACTTGCATGTTCTTTGTAGCTCTGTGTAGTTGTTTTGTTTGTGACTGTGTTCATCGTGCCGAGGTCCCTGAGCTGGCCTTTTGCTCGTTTAGGGGTCGGCGACATGAGTGTTCGGCCAGTGGTACCGAGCTGTGCTTCGGTCACTTAATCTCGCGAACTTGCGAGATGAGTCGAGCCTCGCTTAACAGTGAGCTCGCGGAGCGCGGTCGAGCCAAGTGTTGGACTCCGAAACATCGTTAGAGTAGTTCGACGGTTGTGAGAGCAATTCCGAATGGCGAACTACTTCTAGCTCGCTTAGGGGCGAACTTTCGAAGTAGAATCGAGCCAAGTGTTTTACTCCAAACCATCATTAGAGTTGTTCAACGGTTGTGGGAGCAATTCCGAATGGCGAACTACTTCTAGCTCGCTTAGGAGCGAACTTGCAAAGTAGAATCGAGCCAAGTGTTGGACTCCGAACCATCGTCAGAGTTGTTCAATGGTTGTGGGAGCAATTCCGAATGGCGAACTACTTCTAGTTTTCTTAGGAGCAAACTTGCGAAGTAGAATCGAGCCAAGTGTTGGATTCCGAACCATCGTTAGAGTTGTTCAACAGTTGTGGGAGCAATTCCGAATGACGAACTACTTCTAGCTCGCTTAGGAGCAAACTTGCGAAGTAGAATCGAGCCAAGTGTTGGACTCCGAACCATCGTTAGAGTTGTTCAACGGTTGTGGGAGCAATTCCGAATGGCGAACTACTTCTAGCTCGCTTAGGAGCGAACTTGCAAAGTAGAATCGAGCCAAGTGTTGGACTCCGAACCATCGTTAGAGTTGTTCAACGGTTATGGGAGCAATTCCGAATGGCGAACTACTTCTAGCTCGCTTAGGAGCGAACTTGCGAAGTAGAATCGAGCCAAGTGTTGGACTCCGAACCATCGTTAGGGTTGTTCAACGGTTGTGGGAGCAATTCCGAATGGCGAACTACTTCTAGCTCGCTTAGGAGCGAACTTGCGAAGTAGAATCGAGCCAAGTGTTGGACTCCGAACCATCGTTAGAGTTGTTCAACGGTTGTGGGAGCAATTCCGAATGGCGAACTACTTCTAGTTTGCTTATGAGCAAACTTGCGAAGTAGAATCGAGCCAAGTGTTGGACTCCGAACCATCGTTAGGGTTGTTCAACGGTTGTGGGAGCAATTCCGAATGGCGAACTACTTCTAGCTCGCTTAGGAGCGAACTTGTGAAGTAGAATCGAGCCAAGTATTGGACTCCGAACCATCGTTAGGGTTGTTCAACGGTTGTGGGAGCAATTCCGAATGGCGAACTACTTCTAGCTCGCTTAGGAGCGAACTTGCGAAGTAGAATCGAGCCAAGTGTTAGACTCCGAACCATCGTTAGAGTTGTTCAACGGTTGTGGGAGCAATTCCGAATGGCGAACTACTTCTAGCTCGCTTAGGAGCGAACTTGCGAAGTAGAATCGATCCAAGTATTGGACTCCGAACCATCGTTAGAGTGAAGAGTAAAAGCAGAGAGATGTAAACAATAGTAGAATATGAAAAAGCTTTCTTTATTAATGACTAATAGTTGGCTGCTTCTAAAGTTGCGAGCCGTTATTACAAGAGAGAAAATAAAAGAAAAGCAAAACAAGTAATAGGAGAGGAATGGTTCGACATCCCAGAATACTTAGAGAGGCGTTGGTGCTCTCTCTTGGTATTTCAGGAGATGGTCGGCATTCCAGGTCCTGGGGATCTCCCTGCCTTCGAGGTCTTCTAGTCTGTAGGTGCCGGGCTGAATGACTTTGGCGATCTTGTAGGGTCCCTCCCAATTTGGAGCTAGTTTGCTCTTCTGACCGGGGAAAGAGATGGCTAACTTTCTGAGGACCAGGTCCCCCTCTTTGAGGTCGGTAGGACGGACTTTATTATTGTATGCCAACTCGATCCTTCTTCGGTAGCTTTGTTGTCGAATGGCAGCTCTTTCTCGGATCTCGTCAATAAGGTCTAGACTTGCTCGGAGCTCTCTGGCATTTTTCTCTTCTTCATAAGCCATTAGTTGGGGAGAAGGTATTCCAACCTCTAGGGGGATCTTAGCTTCGGACCCATAGGTGAGGTTGAATGGGGACTCGCCTGTGGGGGTCCGTTTTGTAGTGCGGTAGTTCCACAGCACGTTGGGGAGTTGATCGACCCACAAGCCTTTGGAACATTTATCCAACCTCTTCTTGATGCCTGAGAGGATCTGTCGGTTAGCATTCTCGACTTGGCCATTCGATTGGGGATGGGACACGGAGGAGAATCGGTGTTGGATGGCGAGGTCTTCACATAGAGCTTGGAAGGCGACCCCCGTGAATTGGGTTCCGTTGTCTGTTATGAGGACCCGAGGGACCCCGAATCGGCAGATGACATTCTTCCAAAAGAACTGAATGATCTTGTTCTCAGTGATCGTGGCCAAGGGCTCGGCCTCTATCCATTTTGAGAAGTAGTCGATGGCCACGACTAAGAATTTGAACTGACCGGGAGCCGGCAGAAATGGCCCTAGTAAATCCATCCCCCACATGGCGAAAGGAATTGGACTTGATAGGGAAGTTAGTGGAGCTTGTGGGAGGCGTCGGATGTCGGAGTACTTCTGACAGGAGCTACATTGCCGAACGTGTTGTTCGACATCTCGTAGGAGAGTGGGCTAGAAATATCCGTAATTCAACACTTTGCGGGCTAAGGATCTGGATCCCGAATGTGCCCCGCCGATGCCCTCATGAAGTTCTTGTAGGGCGTAGTCGGCCTGCTCGGGGGAGAGGCATCTCAGGTAAGGCTGGCTGTCTACCTGTGTGAAGGAGCGTTTATATAGGATGCCTGCGATTAATGTGTAACGCTCGGCTCGAATTCTCACTCTTCGAGCTTCCTTAGGATCTTCGGGGAGGAGCCCGTCCCTTAAGAATTCAACGAGGGGCTTCATCCAGTTATCTTCAAGCAGGACAGGCAGCGAATCCATAGAGTCGGAAGTTTCGTCCTCTATACTTGGCTTCAGAAGGACCTCTATCAAGACGGTCTGCTCGAGACCTTGAAGGGAAGAAGAGGCTAGTTTGGAGAGAGCATCGGCCTGAGCATTTTCTTCCCGGGGTATTCGTTGGATGAGGGCTTCTTCAAACAGTGCCATGAGGCTCCTGACTTTGGCTAAGTATTTAACCATCCTGTCATCACGTGCTTCATATTCGCCGAGGACCTGATTTACGACTAGCTCAGAGTCGCTAAAGATCCGGAGGCATTGCGCCCCTGCATTACGAGCCATTCCAAGGCCAGCTATGAGTGCCTCATATTCTGCTTCGTTGTTCGAGGCCTTGAAGTTGATACAGAGGGAGTATTGGAGGATGAAATCATCTGGGCCTGCCAGAATGACCCCTGCCCCGCTTCCCTCATTGCAGGAGGATCCATCCACATAAACTGACCAGATGGGTGGTCCCTTCACTGTTTGGCTGGACTCGGGGATGGTACTTTCAACTATGAATTCTGCTAAGGCCCGAGCCTTGATCGCGGTCTGAGGCTGATAAGTTATATCGTGCTGGCTCAGCTCGATAGACCACTTCATAAGACGACCGGAGGTCTCCGGCTTGTGGAGCACTTGCTTCAGTGGTTGGTCGGTAAGAACGACCACCGAATGAGACTGAAAATACGGGCGAAGCTTTCTCGCGGCCATCACCAGGGCGTAAGCCATTTTTTCTATCCTCGGGTAGCGGAGTTCGGAATCCCGAAGTACTTTGCTCACATAGTAGATGGGCATTTGAGCCTGGTCTTCTTCCCTTACTAAAACGGTGCTGAGGGTCTGCTCGGAGGCTGCCAGGTAGAGGTAAAGGGGTTCACCAGGAATGGGTTTGCTGAGGAGAGGAGGGTTGACGAGGTAGGCCTTGAGCTGTTCGAACGACTCCTGTTGCTACTGACCCCATTCGAAATCTTTAGCCCCCCTGAGGGCCTTGAAGAAGGGGAGGCATTTCTCCCCGGACTTCGAGAGAAAACGCCCTATGGCGGCTAGGCGGCCTGTTAGCCTCTGAACTTCCTTAACATTCTTGGGAGGGACCATGTCTAATATGGCCTTGATTTTCTCAGGGTTTGCTTCAATTCCTCGTTGGCTGACCATGAAGCTGAGGAACTTTCCTGACGAGACACCGAACGCACACTTGTTCGGATTGAGTCTCATGTTATGCTTTCTCAGAACATCGAACGCCTCCTGTAGGTCAGTCACGTGATCGGCTCCTCAGATGCTTTTTACGAGCATGTCGTCAACATATACTTCCATATTCCGGCCGATTTGAGCTTGGAAAACCTTGTTGACGAGGCGTTGATATGTTGCGCCTGCATTCTTCAAACTGAAGGGCATAACCCTGTAGCAGTAGAGGTCCTGGTCGGTCACGAATGAG
Source organism: Hemerocallis citrina (assembly GCA_017893485.1). NCBI lineage: Eukaryota > Viridiplantae > Streptophyta > Magnoliopsida > Asparagales > Asphodelaceae > Hemerocallis > Hemerocallis citrina. The sequence goes on from CM030364.1 coordinate 264,636,113, forward strand.
GTCTTCGGGATATCCGGAGGGAACATCCGGATCTGGTTGTAGCCTGAGAAGGCATCCATGAAGCTGAGGAGCTCATGTCCCGAGGTGGCATCAATCAGAGTGTCAATACTCGGAAGAGGGAAGGGATCCTTGGGCAAGCCTTGTTTAGATCGGTAAAATCGATACAAATCCTCCAAGTCCCATTGGACTTCTTCACCATTACTACATTCGACAACCACTCGGGATAGTTCACCTCTTGTATGAATCGGGCCTTCAAGAGCTTGTCCACCTCTCCTTTTATGGCTAGCTGGCGCTCGGGGGCGAACTTGTGCCTCTTCTGTTGAACCGGTTTGGACCCCAGAACAACGCTGAGGTGGTGGACCAAGAGCTCTTTGGAAATTCCGGGCATGTCTGTAGCTGACCAAGAAAAGAGGTCTCGGTTCCTTCGGATGCACTGTACAATGTCCGAGCATAGGGCAGACGGGAGGGTCTTGCTAACAAAGAACTTTCGAGTTGGATCCTGCTCTGAGAAAAGCACTTCCTCCAATTCATCCACCGGCTCGGACGTCGGTCAGGCAGCATCTTGGGGGATTTCCAGAGTTTCTAAGGAGAGGACGGGACCGAGGGTAGAGGTCATGTAGCACTTGCGGGCCGTTTCCTGATTGCCTTTTACTTCCCCTACTCCGGCCCGAGTGGGAAACTTCATTTTGAGGTGATAGGCAGAGGGGACAGATTCAAGGGCAGCAAGGTCGGGCCGACCCAATATGACGTTGTAGGCTGCAGGGACATCCACGACCATGAAGTCCATTGACTCCGTTCGGGTAGTAGGAGTTTTGCCAGCGGTTACGTCGAGGGTGATCACCCCTTCAATAGTCACTGGCACTCCCGTGAACCCATGGAGCGTGTAGCTAGCGGGCTTGAGTCTGTCTCGGGAGAGATTTAGGCCTTTAAAAGCGGTGAGGAAGAGGATGTTAACGGAGCTGCCATTGTCCACTAGGATCCTCTCCACTTTGAAGTTCGCCATGTGAAGATTGATAACGAGTGCGTCACAATGGGGGGTGCGGACACCTTCAAGATCTTCGTCTGAGAACGTGAGGGGCACTCCGAGGCCTTTAGGAGGAGGGGTGGCGCGAACCGAATTGACTTCCCTAATGAACGCCTTTCAGGAGGAGTTTGAGGAGCCCCCCATTGGGCCCCCATGAATGAGGTGCAGGACACGCTCCTCCTCGAAGTCGGGCGTTTCATCGAGTTCCGGACGCTTATTAGCCCCCCGAGGCGGGGGAGGAAGGTCGGCTCGGTCCTTTCTCACGAACCTAGTCAGCTGGCCCCTCTGGATGAGGGCTTCTATCTCATTCTTCAAGGCCCGACAATCATTGGTGTCGTGCCCATGGTCCCGGTGATAACGGCACCACTTCTCTTTATCCCTCTTCTTGGCGGGGGTGTTCATCCTCGGAGCAGGAGGTATGATCCCTTCCTTCTCAACTTCCATCAGAATGGTGGAGACATTGGTGGTGAGAGGAGTAAATTTCTCGAATCTGGGGGGAGGTCGGTGCTGGCCGCCATTATCTTTTTGGAGCTTCTTGGCTCCTTCCTCTTCCGTCCCCTTTCTTTTGGACTCGGAGGAAGACCCCTCCAAGTTGGGGCGATGCTCAGCTTCTTCGGCCCGAATATACTTTATGCTCCGGAGGAGGAGGTCTGAGAAGTTCTGTGGGGGTTTTCTGGCGAGGGAGGAGTGGAGGCTGGAATTGAGGACATTGGACTGAAATGCTGCTGCAGTGACCGACTGGTCGAGGGATGCTATGGACCTGGCTTCGGCTGTGAACCTTTTCACATAGTCTCTCAGCTTCTCACCCTTCTTCTGGTGGAGGTAGAGTAGAGAGGTGCTGGTCTTCTCAGCTCTGCGGCTACTTACAAAGTGGGTGACGAAGAGGGTCTCGAATTGCTCGAAGGAGAATATTGAGGATGGGGCAAGGCGAGAGTACCATTCTCGAGCTGGGCCTTTGAGAGTTGCGGGGAAGATTTTGCAGAGCAAGGCATCGGAAGCTTGATGGATGAGCATGAGGGTCTTGAAGTTTTCGATGTGATCGACGGGGTCAGTCTCCACGGAATAGGTCTCAAATTGAGGAGGCTTGAAGCCGATCGGAACGGGTGCATCCATTATGGTTCGGGAAAAAGGATGTCGACTAGGACGAAGGGTCCTTCCTCTAAGCCCTTCTTCTCGGTCTAACTAATCCAAGCGCCTCTCCATCTCGTGGAGACGGCGGGAGACAGCGTCATCCCTTCGACGGTAATCAGCCGAGCCTCTAGACTCATCTTCGTACGAGGGAGAGCGGGGGCTACGACGTCGGTAGCTCCTGGAGCGGTGAGGACTTGGCATATGCCGGGAGTTGCTAGGAGCGGGAGGAGGAGTTGGGGACCGTCGGCGAGGACTTCGGACCGGAGGAGGAGAGGGAATCTTTGGAGCATTGGTGTTAGGACGGAGATTGAGAGCTTGTAGGACGGTCGCCTGGAACTGCTGGAACTAGGCTTGGGTGATGGGTGCCTCATCGTTCCTAGGCTGTTGCCGACCTGGAGGGGAGCGTGGTCTTCTTCTGTAATGCTCGGGAAACTCTCTCTGCCCCCTTCGGGTAGGGGACCTTCTGTACTCTCGGCGGTGAGGAGATCGCTCATCTGGACGGTGTTGGCGGGAGGTTCCCTCTCGAGCCTGCTTTTCATCCAGACGGCAGCGAAGATCCTCATCCTTCTGCCGATTAAGTACGGTGTTGTGGAGATCGGAAGCTCAGGGATGATGGGAGGCCATAGAGTCCGAAGAGGCGTTGTGGATGGAGACGTGGTTCGGATGGAGGGGCTGTTTCTGCAGATTGGGACCCTTAGGAGGTTGTTGGTTCTGAGGAGTGGGCTGGTCCTGTTGGAGTGGGTCCTCCGCTTGAGGAAGAAGTTGCCCCTGCTGTTGAGCGGACTGAGGGGGAACTTCCTGTTGCTGATCGGGGTTGGGTCCTCGGTTGGACCCTCTGGATCTGACTTTCCTAGGAGGCATGGCTGGAGAAGATCTGACCAACGGGAAGAGGAGAGGTTTCTATTCGTTAGTTTCCCACAGACGGCGCCAATCTGTTGCCGCTAAATACAGTGTGGGGGCAAACAGATAGTATTTGTGGATTCTTAGGAAAACTGAAAAGCAAACCTGTTACCTGTTCCGTCGGGGTTTGACGTTGACTCCTGTCGGACACCTGCAAAAAGTGCGAGACACCGGGGTTATTCCCGGCGACGCACCCTCCGACGCTCAAGTCAGTAATCAGACGTGATTATAAAAGAGCGCAAAAACTGGCAAAAGATTGATTACCTCTTAATGGAGATGGATGGGGGATATTTATAGGCGCCGCTGGGATCAGATTAGGAATGTAATCCCCCTGTGGTTAGATAAGGAATGTAATCCCTAATCCCCAGTGAAGGGATAGATATGAATCAGGACCGTTGATTAGGATTTAATCAGAAACCCTAATTCTATCCCTTTTGGACCGGGTTTGCTGCGGGTTGAAATCCGCACCCAGTTGAGGTGGATCCGTTTGCGGGTTAGCAGGTCTTCGAAGAGGAGAACCAGTACCCGCTTCGGACCCATTGGTAGGTGAAATTACCATTTTACCCCGGGGCTTCAAGATTCGTGCCCGATTTGGACGGTTCTGATTTAACCCCATTTTTAGCCATATCACTGACGTATCCACAGTTTTGTATGTAGGATAAACGACATGATAAAGATTAAAGGAGAACTGATGCTTAGAGATTATTCAAATGCTGTTGTAATTTCATTTATATAAATGTTGTAATTTTGCTTCCGCTGTAAAATGTAAAGTATAAAGATTTCTTGTAACTCTGATGTAAAGTGAAAAGTTTTAAATTCCTTGTAAAATTGTACGAAAGAAGTTTAAATATCCCGTGGAATCTCGAATTCATTTGTATTTGGAATTCGGGGTGTTACAGAGTGGTATCAGAGCCACGCTTCACAAATAGTACAAGTTTATAAGGAACGAAACCCTAGAAGTGGACATTAGAGTGTGTGTTGAGTCTAGAGATTTAAATGTAAGTCACTTACATTTGTGTTGCTCTAAGATTTATGCTTCTCCCCTTTTTTCTAAGATGGCTGATCACTTCGACCCTGCTGGAGACGACAATTGGCATATCATAGAGGAAGACTACTATCCTGGACAAGCAGATTCCAAGGAAGAGTACTACCCAGGGCAAGCAGACTCCGACGGAGAGGAATGGCCCAAGTCCTGAGAGATCACTCCACCTCCGAACTCATCTGATGATTCTTCTGACGAAGAAGAAGAACCAGTTCCGAGTAGTCTTGTGATGTCTCTTCAGAGGCAGGTAGATACTCTGCGGGAGAGAGTCAGACTATTGGAGGCTCAGTTGGCGAAGTGCAAGGATGATTTTACAGTTCTCAGTCATCGTGTATGGGAACTCGAGAAGAGTAAAAAGATGACCGATGTACTGAAGGAAGAAGTGGAAGAACTATTGGGAAAGTTTCCTGAAGCCAAGAGGAACCATAGGAGTTAGACCATTGTATCATCTACTGCTTTCATTTTGATGTCAGAAATGTTTTAAATTCGAATGTATAAAGTTTTGAAATTCAATGAATGGAAATGTTGACTTAGAAGTTCATGTTCCATACTTCGAATTTAATGGATCTTTTGCATCAGAATATGGCTGGAAGACGAGCTCAAAATGGTGAAGGTCTAGACTTGGAAACGGAGCTAGCGAGGGTCTATCAGACACTCAATGTCGTTGCCATGAATCAAAATCAGGGAAGGATGCCTGCGAATCCAGTACCCGAAGCAATCAAACTCGTGGATCATTTAAACGGATGAAACCACCGGTGTTTGAAGTGAAGTCAGACCCTGACACGGCTGACAATTGGATCCGGCAAGTAGAGACTATCTTCGAAGTTTTGGAAACTCCGGAGGGCAGTAAGGTTAAGTTGGCAGCTCTACAATTCGAGAAGGATGCGGCTATGTGGTGGCAGTCGATGAAGAGGACGATGGGAGGCTTGGTTCTTGTCTGGGAGGAATTTTTGGAGGAATTCCGCAGTCATTACTTTCCTTCAGAAGTCCAGGAGAAGAAGACCATGGAGTTTCTGTCGCTGCAACAAGGTGGCATGTCAGTTAGGGAGAATGAGACCAAATTTACTCAGCTCTCAAGGTATGCTCCCAAACTGGTAGTGGATGAGGCGAAGAAGGCTCGTAAGTTCGAGCATGGGTTGAGGCCGAGCTTGAGATCCAGGATGATACCCCTCGGTATCAGGAGGTTTGACAAGCTGGTCAAAAGCACGGCAGCCACGGAAGTAGACATGGAGCAGTTTCATGTTGTTCAGAATCAGAGGAACAACTGGCAGTCTGGGAAGAGGCCCGCAAATTTCGGAAATTTCAAGGGACAACCATCGGCACAAAGGTTCAAACCGACAGGGGCGAACGCTATCAGTGTGGTTGGAGGACCCGAAAATAATTTTGTGAGACCTCCTGCAATGAATTGCTACAACTGCGGTGAGACGGGACATTACCAATCTCAATGCCCCAAACCGCGGAATGTTAATCGCAATGTACCAATTCAGCAGGCTGGGAAGAAGCCGTACCAGCAAGGGCGAGTATTTGCCTTGATGGAAGCTGATGCTGATAAGGTAGATCATGTCATCCCTGGTACGAGGGCAGATGTTTAGAGGTTTATGTTGTTTCTTTTTCCCCTTATTTAGTGAACTGTTACGTAATGAGTGTGTATTATGTAACAGGAGAACTTTATTTGAATGGAATGAAAGCTGTTGTTTTGTTCCATACTGGATCCTCTCATACTTTTGTGTCTCCTAAATTTGCTAAAGTGTTGGGAGTTGAACCGAAGATTTTCCAGGCAAGATCTTAGCAGTAGCTACTCCATCAGGGGAGACTTTAACCACTGATCAGTACTATGCAGATTGCAAGATTGTGATTGGGGACAGAATCTTCGGGATAGATCTAATCGAGCTGACTATCTTGGGGGGTCGATGTTATCATTGGCATTGATTGGATGTCAGTATACAGTGCAAGCATCGAGTGCAAGACCAAGATAGTAACAGTGAAGGCTCCAGGTGGACCTGAAGTCACTTTCCAAGGGAAGAAGAAGTGTTCTAGGCTGGTGGTAGCTATCCGCAAGGAAGAGATTCCTGTGGAAGTGCAAAGGATTCCTGTGGTTCGGGACTATCCGACTGTGTTCTTGGATGATTTGCCCGGGTTACCCCCACAACGTGATGTAGAGTTCAGCATCACTATTCATCCGGGAAGTGTACCCATTTCTAAGGCACCGTATAGGATGGCTCCTGTGGAACAGAATTAGGTGAAACGGCAGATTGAGGAACTGTTGGAGAAAGGCTTTATTCAACCTAGTGTGTCACCTTGGGGAGCACCAGTGCTTTTGATAAAGAAGAAGGATGGATCGATGAGGATGTCTATCGATTACCGAGAGCTGAATAAGGTCACTGTTCAGAATAAGTATCCTATTCCCCGAATTGATGACTTGTTCGATCGTCTACAAGGAGCTGCTGTTTTCTCCAAAATAGATCTTCGATCAGAATATCATCAAGTTCGAGTGAAAGCTGAAGATGTGCAAAAAACTGCATTTAGAACTCGACATGGGCATTACGAATTCTTAGTTATGCCATTTGGAGTGATGAATGCACCCGCAATCTTCATGGACATGATGAACAGAGTTCTGAAGCCGTTCATTGATTCTTTCGTTGAGGTGTTTATCGACGATATTCTCGTGTACTCCAAGTCAGAAGAGGAGCACGCCGAGCATCTGGCAGCAGTTTTGAGGAAGCTGGAAGAGCAAGAGTTGTATGCCAAGTTGTCCAAGTATGATTTTTGGAAATCTAAAGTGGCATTCCTAGGTCACATCCTTTCTAAGGAGGGAGTGGCAACTGATCCTCAGAAGATAGAGGCCTACTACAGTGAAGGAAGTCAGGAGTTTTCTTGGATTGACTAGATACTACAGGATATTTATTCAAGGTTATGCTTAGTTAGCCATGCCGCTCACTGGTTTGACCAAGAAGAATGTGGACTTCAAGTGGACTGAGCAATGTGAGGCAAGCTTTCAGGAGCTGACTACTGCACCTATTTTGACTTTGCCTAGAGCAGGAGTTGAGTATGATGTTTACAGTGATGCTTCACATCGAGGGATTGGTTGTGTCTTAATGGAAGAAGAAAGAGTGATCGCTTATGGGTCTAGGCAACTACGACCGCATGAGAAGAATTATCCAACTCATGATCTGGAGTTGGCTGCGATTATCTTTGCCTTGAAGCAATGGAGACACTATGTGTATGGTGAGAAATTGAACATGTACACGGACCACAAGAGTTTGAAGTACATATACCAGCAGAAGGATCTGAATTTGATATAGCGAAGATGGTTGTAAGTGCTTGAAGACATGCGACCTGAGATCAAGTATCATACTGGGAAAGCTAATGTTGTTGCTGATGCACTTAGCTACAAGAGCAGTTTATCCAGTTTGATTACAACTCAGAGGCAGCTGGCCGAGGAATTGGATCGAGCCGGTATTGAAGTTGTCTTGCAAGGATTGGGAGCATCCTTAGCTCAGTTGAGGCTTCAATCTACACTGAATGGAAGGATTATTGCAAGTTAGGAGGTTGATGCTGATATCTTGGAGATGAAGGAGCAGGTGGGTGCTGGTAGGTTGCCCGGATTTCAAATCAGGGATGGAGTGCTGTGGTTCGGAGATAGACTGTGTGTTCCGGATCAGGCGAACCTGAAAGAGAGTATCCATCAGGAGGCGCATGCTACTCTTTTGTCGGTACGTCCTGGGAGTACTAAGATGTACAAAGACATCAAACAACATTTCTAGTGGTCAGGTTTGAAGAGGGATGTGGCTGAATTTGTGTCGAAGTGTGAGGTTTGTCAACAAGCAAAGCCAAGAATCAGAGACCCGAAGGTCTATTACAGCCGTTACCTATTCCGGAATGGAAGTGGGATAACATCAGTATGGATTTCATTACGGGATTGCCCAAGAGTCCTAAAGGCAATGATGCGATTTGGGTTATAGTCGATCGACTAACCAAGTCCGCTCACTTCTTGGCGATGAAACTCACTGCTTCGATGGACAAGTTAGCTGAATTGTATGTTGGCGAGATCGTCAGGCTCCATGGTATTCCGTCAACTATTGTGTCTGATCGAGATGCGCGGTTTACTTCGCAATTCTGGAGGAGTCTTCAGACAGCTTTGGGCACCAAGATGGATTTTAGCACTGCTTTTCATCCGCAAACCGATGGGCATACCGAGAGAGTCAACCGTATTCTTGAGGATACGCTTCAGTGTTGTATACTTGACTTTGGAGGCAGTTGGGAAAGGCATCTAGCTTTGGTAGAGTTTGCCTACAACAACAGTTTTCAGACCAGTATTGGGATGGCGCCGTACGAAGCTTTGTATGGCAGGAAGTGCAGAACACCTGTTTGTTGGTTTGAAGTTGGGGAGCGTCAATTGTTTGGGCCTGAGCTTGTGCAGCAAACCTCTGAAAAGATTGATCTGATCAGGAAGAGGTTGGTAGGGCTCAGAGCAGGCAAGGAGCTATGCAGACAACCGGAGACGGGACCTTGAGTTTGAGGAAGGTGACTTCGTGTTTCTGAAAGTATCCCCAGCAAAGGTGTGATTCGATTTGGCGAAGGCGGGAAGTTAGCCCCGAGGTTTATAGGCCCGTATAAGATATTGAAAAGGATCGGAAAACTGCTTACCGTCTTGAGTTACTGGAAAAGTTATCTCAGGTGCACAATGTCTTTCATGTGTCTATGCTAAGAGGTTATATTCCAGATCCGAGTCATCATTTGCCTGGAGTGCCGGAAGGTTTGCAATTGGATCTCAATTACATCGAGTCTCCTGTTGAGATTATTGATCGTCGAGAGAAAGTCTTGAGGAATAAGACGACACCGATGGTCAAGGTAGTATGGAGAAATCATTTGGTTGAAGAGGCTACTTGGGAGTCTGAGGAGAGGATGTTGAGGGATTATCCTAAGCTTTTTGCTTGATTTGTATTTTTGTTTCTTTCTTTTGCTTGTTGTGTGTGTTTTGTTTCTCACTCTTGACTGTAGTTCCGGGGACGGAACTATTCTAAGGAGGGAGTGTTGTAATACCCTGATTTTCATTTATGAGAATTATTATTTTGTGTTATTAATTTGTACGTTTTGTGCACGTGCAATTTTGCAGTATAAAATTTTTATAATTATTTTCATTACATTAATAAATATATATATCTTTTCTATTGTTTTATCAAAGCCTATTTTTAAACAAACATAAGTATTCTTTTATTTTGAGCCCAATTTAATTTATTTTAAATGTAAGCTATTTTGTCCCATTAAATAAAAGTCCATGAGTTTATTTTCCTTTTTATTACAACTTGTAGTGTAGAAAATTTTATAGATTTTTTTTTTATAAAAAAAAATAAAATGTACAACTTTTAAAATAGGGGACTATGGGGAACACGTGTAGAAAATTTTATAGATTTTTTTTTATAAAAAAAAAATAAAATGTACAACTTTTAAAATAGGGGACTATGGGGAACATGTGCACATGTTTGTGCACCTAATAGTGGCTGGATGACATGGGAGAGAAGAAAAGAGAGTGGAGTTGTGGGAGGTGGTTTTTGTAGTCATGGTTGGTTACTACAACTTCCCCTTGAATCATAGCCTTTGTTCCTTAACTCCTAGATCAATCCTAGCCTTCTATTTTTCCCAAATTTTTGTATAAATACCCCCCCCCCCCCAGCCTAGTTATCCTTGCACTCTTCATTATCCAAACCTATAGTGAAAGAATACAATTCTTAGTAGTAGATTGTTAGTAGAAAGTGAGAATAAAAGATTGAGAGATTGAGAGTTGTGTGCACTAGGAGCAAGGAGGCCGGCTACAAGTAAGGAGGCTCGGCATCACACTTGGGAGCTCTCGGGTTTGCACTAGGAGCAAGGAGGAGACGCACTCGTTTGGCAAGTTCAATCTAGGAGGAGAAGGGCTTTTTCGTTTAGGAGTTGTCGTGTGATTTTCTCTCCAAATTAGGTGGGTGGTTTTCTATACTTCTAATTTAGATGTCATGCTAGGAGTATTGAAATAATGTTGCATGAAAGAAACTAATAAGAGTACACTTAATTTGAAAAAGGACTTGCTAATTGATTAAATGAATGCTTGATAGGTTGCATGTTAACTTGTTATGAATATTAAAATTGGGTGTAAATTGCTTGTAGTTATGAAAATATTGAATTGAGATTGTTGATAATGTCCAAATTGAGTACGAAATGCTAGTAGATGAAATTATTGTTTTATGTACTAAGTAGAATATCGTGATATTGTTACAAATGAATAAAATTGTCCTATGCATTTAGGTTTATGAAAGAGGGAAAAACAGGGAGTTATAGTTATAATGTGAATTTTTAATACCAATTTGTATTTGAGAAATGTCAAAATTGAACTATGAAAGGAGTAGTATGGAAATTAAATTACTGTATGAGAAATGTGTATTTAATTACTGAAAAATTATTTTTAAAATACTGGGTGTTATTTTAAGTTAAAATATACATTCTGGAGTTTTACATGGTTTTTGATGCAAGCAAAACAATGATAAGAGCTTTTGAACATCAAAATGTTCAAATAAAACAGAGAACGGAGTTATATAAAATTCAAGTTATAATTGTGACAACCTGAGCCTATAGCTCAAGTGGTCGGTGGGCTCTCTGGCGCTACAGTAGCGCGGGCATGTGTCTTGAAGTCGCTGGTTCGATACCTTGTGGCCACCTTCTTTTGTGCACGGTTAAAAAAATTAACCCAACCCGAACAGAGAGTATATAACTCTCTGTCTCCTTTTCATATTGCTGAGCACAGTCGGCCTAGTGGCTAGCTTGTGCGGCTGTCTTCTCTGAGGTTGCGGGTTCGATTCTGGCTATGGCCAGAATGTATTTTTTTTCAAAAATGATTTTTTATGGGTTTTCTTGATGTTTAAAAATTCTGAAAAAAAATACGGTTATTATTCTAAAATCATATACAACTTATGAAAACTAATTGGGAGTTACTGGAATGAAATAAAGTGTATTTTGGAAGTAAAATTGTATTCGAAACTATGGTTTCTTACTCGTATAGTTTCATAAAAAATGTGTGATTTCACGGGGTGATTAAGATAAGTATTGAAAAGGGAAAATGATTGGAAAGGGAATATAAATGTGAATTCTTGTATGGATTGTTTTGTTAAAAGAGTAGCATGACAATGGTGATATTATGAATATTCATTTGACTAGATGCTTTCGTGATAAGATTTTAATGTGGAAATAAATGTTGTTTATGGAATGCATGAGTTATAATTGAACTCCATGCATGATAATTGATTCATGAAAGAATTGGAAATCATGTAATTGGAAAGGAGAAATTTCTTGAGTATGACAACTCAAATATGTGAATTTGTGAATTGAAATTGAAAATTATGGTGTAGCCAAAACTCACACCGGCAATTGAAAGTAATTGAGATATGACAATTGAAAGTGAAAAGACCAAGTTTGGGTCATTGTGAAATGAAAGAAATAAGACCGGTATTAGTGAGAGGACTGACTCTAAGAGATTAATTTTGTTCATAATTTTATTAAATTAAGAATTAGTATATAGTGAAGAGGTGATGAAGTGAGAGAAAAATACAAGTATGAGGGCCTCGAGTCTACGATGTGGGTGTGATTCACAGTTTGTCTTCACGATGCGTCGTGACATGACATTGGCACTACTCCGGAATTATCGTGATCTTGGCGACGCTTGTGGGGTGTTTGGTGACTGCGAGAGAATCGTGTGCCAGGAAGGAGGCTGAATTGTCCATAGGTTGTCTTCACGATGCGTCATGACATGACATGGGATTCCCCTGCAGTTTTTCTGTACATGAGCTCGTACTCATAGATCATCTAGGATACTTACCGTAGTTACAGTAGTAGAGTAAGTCATGACGAGGGATTGAACCCTACAAGATGAAGAACGATTAAGAGGCTTGCCCTCGGACCTATGTAGTATGGGATGCATAGAATCCGAACAAGTGCGCATTAGTGTCATGTAATATATATAACTGCATTAAGGACTAAGTGCACAATCACAACACGATATCAATAGGATATTCCCCTTAGTTGATTTGTGAACAAGTTTGTGTTTGTTAAGTATGGAAAATCATTATACTATTTCCGGCATAGAGAGGATGGCCGTGTATAATATTCGTCGGTTGAATAAACTGACGTACCCACAGTTTTGTATGCAGGATAAACGACATGATAAAGATTAAAGGAGAACTGATGCTTAGAGATAATTCAAATGCTGTTGTAATTTCATTTATAAAGTGTATTTTGGAAGATAAAGTGTATTTTGGAAGTAAAATTGTATTCGAAACTATGGTTTCTTACTCGTATAATTTCATAAAAAATATGTGATTTCACGGGGTGATTAGGATAAGTATTGAAAAGGGAAAATGATTGGAAAGAGAATATAAATGTAAATTCTTGTATGGATTGTTTTGTTAAAAGAGTAGCATGACAATGGTGATATTATGAATATTCATTTGACTAGATGCTTTCGTGATAGGATTTTAATGTGGAAATAAATGTTGTTTATAGAATGCATGAGTTATAATTGAACTCCATGTATGATAATTGATTCATGAAAGGATTGGAAATCATGTAATTGGAAAAGAGAAATTTCTTGAGTATGACAACTCAAATATGTGAATTTGTGAATTGAAATTAAAAATTAGAGTGTAGCCAAAACTCACACCGGCAATTGAAAGTAATTGAGATATGACAATTGAAAGTCAAAAGACCAAGTCTGGGTCATTGTGAAATGAAAGATATAAGACCGGTATTAGTGAGAAGGTTGACTCTGAGAGATTAATTTTGTTCATGACTTCATTAAATTAAGAATTAGTACATAGTGAAGAGGTGATGAAAGTGAGAGAAAAACACAAGTATGAGGGACTCGAGTCTACGATGTGGGTGTGATTCACAGTTTGTCTTCACGATGCATCGTGACATGACGTGGGCACTACTCCGAAATTATCGGGATCTTGGCGACGCTTGTGGGGTGTTTGGTGACTGCGAGAGGATCGTGTGCCATGAAGGAGGCTGAATTGTCCATAGGTTGTCTTCATGATGCATCGTGACATGACGTGGGATTCCCCTCCAGTTTTTCTGTACATGAGCTCGTACTCATAGATCATCTAGGATACTTACCGTAGTTACAGTAGTAGAGTAAGTCATGACGAGGGATTGAACCCTACAAGATGAAGAACGATTAAGAGGTTTGCCCTCGGACCTATGTAGTATGGGATGCATAAAATCCGAACAAGTGCGCATTAGTGTCATGTAATATATATAACTACATTAAGGACTAAGTGCACAATCACAACATGAAATCAATATGATATTTCCCTTAGTTAATTTGTGAACAAGTTTGTGTTTGTTAAGTATGGAAAATAATTATACTGTTTTCGGCATAGAGAGGATGGCTGTGTATAATATTCGTCGGTTAAATAAACTGACGTACCCACATTTTTGTATGCAGGATAAACGACATGATAAAGATTAAAGGAGAACTGATGCTTAGAGATTATTCAAATGCTGTTGTAATTTCATTTATATAAATGTTGTAATTTTTCTTCTGCTGTAAAATGTGAAGTATAAAGATTTCTTGTAACTCTGATGTAAAGTGAAAAGTTTTAAATTCCTTGTAAAATTGTACGAAAGAAGTATAAAGATCCTGTAGAATCTCGAATTCAGTTGTATTTGGAATTCAGGGTGTTACAGTCTTTGGCCTGTGGCGTTCGGGAAGGGGCCGACTAGGTCCATTCCCCACATGGCAAAGGGGGTCGGACAGGTAAGTGACTTGAGTTCGTCATGGGGCAAGTTTATGATCAAAAAGAATTTCTGGTAGGGGCCGCACCTTTTCACAAGATCATATGGTCGGCCAATAAGAACCGTGGTTAAGTACTTTCCTCACGAGTGACCTGCTACCCATATTGTAACACCCCACAAAATTGAGTTATGATAATTTTGCTTCACGTGTGTTACGCACATGTATTTTGTACCGTTATCCGTAATGTTTTAAAATATAAATATCCTACATATGTTTGTACTTCGATTATTTATATATTTTTCCGTACTTTTAAAATTCATTTTATCCTATTTTGAACCAACTCAAATATAAATCCTAATCTTTGTATTTTTATGTGTATAGCACGTGCTTTCAATGCATGTGTCGATTTCGTATATTTTACCGTTACGTGAAATATCCGTAATGTTATCAATATATACATATATTTTGGTATGTTATATTTCAACTGTTTATAAACATTTCTCTGTTGCTCAAATTTATTTCGTATTTAATATTAATTATACGTGCGACACACATGTTTACGGTGCATGCGTTGGTTGTATTCACTTTCAAAATAAAAATTTATGAAGTGTGTATGTTTATTTTTATTTGTGAATAAAGCTTTTATTATTAATCTAAACTAGTTTTATTAAATTTATATTAAATACAGTATCATATGCTATTTTAATTAAATAAAATCACAAATATTTTTATGTGTATTGCACGTGTACACACACTTGCTCCAAACCTACGTTATGCCCACTTTTGAATGGCTGACAATCTTTTGGAGGGGAAAACTTTTAATTTGAATGAGTGAGTGAGTTAGTGGGTGATTAAATGATTAGTGGGTGGTTAATGAAAACCTCCCATTAATCCCCTCTTTACAAACACCCCATTCTGGCCATTCATGAAGAAAATAAACTTTTTCATTTTGTAATTTCGAGCCCTTTTGCTGTTAGTTCTCTGTAGCACAGATTTTGAGGAGGAGGTTTGAGAGATTATTTTTCTAGGAGTTCTAATTGCTAGGGATTCTTCAAAAGAGATAGGTGTTTTCACTTTCTTCTAATATTTTAGTAGATTGTGCATGCTTAACCATAAATATGTAGATGATGATTAAATTGATATGTTTATGTGTAGGAGTTTTCTAAAATTTTATTTGTGCATGCTTAACAATAAATATGTACATGATGATTAAATTGATATGTGTATGTGTAGGAATTTTTCTAAGAACTTTGGCTAAATTGATGTAGTGAAATTTCCTCTAATTAATTCGCAAGTAATGACATTGATTTCTTGTTTGCAAATTGTTAATGTAATTACTCCTCTAAAAATGTAGTTGTTTAATGAATAGCGGTTCATAAGTTTAATTTATAGAACTATGAATAATATATGTGCTTTGTATGACAATTTTCAAGAGTAGATTGTTTTATGCAAAATATCATGCTAAAATACACCAATTTTAATGAAAATTACTCTCTGGAAATTCATCAGGAATTGTAAAATGATGCGTAGTAATTGTGAGATCGAAATTTATAATGAAGTTATGAAACAGAGAGTTACATTAAAAGAATTTCAATAGTAATTATAATTATAATGGGGGGCTTGATAGCTTGGTCTAGGCGTTGGGTTCGGGTCGTTGTGTACAACGCTCTCGGGTCGCGAGTTCGAGTCCAGTGAGGCTCTATTTCTTTTTGAAATTTAATTTAAAAATTAAACAGTAAGCAGAGGCTTATAAAATATATTTGGGAGATTTTTCACCAACAGTGAGTTGGCTCAGTGGTAGTTGGTTGCGATTTTGAGTATTGCACTCTCCCAGTGTGTGGTTTGAATCTGACTATGGCTAGATTAAAATTTTTGGAGTATCTTTTGTTCTTTTAATTCTTTTCTTTGAGAAGAAAAGGTTATATTTATTGTAGAGTAATAGGGAAATATTTGAAAATATATATATATGTTAATTTCAAGATTATTTTGTGGATGAATTAAGTGGAAAATTAAGTTACTTTAAAAAAGTAATTTTTGGAGCTATTTTGCTTTAAAAAGCTTGATTAAGAGATTGAAACATGATGGTTTGTAATCTAGTTTTATTCTTAAATTTTTCATTGTATACAAGTGTTGCTGCTGATTTCGGAGTGGGAGCAAACAGATGAATTTGTGGATTCTTGGAGAAAATAATAAAGCAAACCTGTTGACCTGTTGACCTTCACCGATGTGTTGACTTGGTCTCTGGCCGCTGTTGTGATCCTGCAAAAAGTGCGAGACACCGGGTTGGATCCTGGCGATGCACCCTCCGACGCTCTTGTCAGTAATCTGAATGATTAAGAAAGAGTTTTAACTGGAAAAAGATTGATTATCTTGTTATGGTGGGGGGAGAGGGATATTTATAGTCACCTCAGGGATCCGTTTCGAGATAAGAACATATCTCTACTTCTCGGTGTAAATGGATAGAAGCGGTTAAGATCACTTCTTAGGGATAATTATGAATTCGAATTCTTCTTTATCCTTCTGAACTGGTTTGTAACGGGTTGGGACCCATGCCCAGTAAGACAAATCCGTTTATGGGTTGTTGGGCTTTGAAGAAAGACCCAGTTCCCATTTCAGATCCGTTTGTAGGTGAAATTACCGTTTTACCCCCTAGGCTTTAAGATCCGTGTCCGATTTGAATGGTCCCTATTTAATCCCATTTTTAGCCATATCACAAGCCCCCCACTCCTGGAGACTGAGTTCTACAGTCTTTAAGGAGTAGTTTTGTTGGTCTAATGGCGTACGTGATTTTATTGGAGTTCTTAAGGGAGTTCGGATCTTACTCGAGGTGTAACAGTGTTATTCTGAGCTTGTAAAATGCCTAAAAATATCCTAAGAATTCTCTGGATTTTTTGTATTTTTCCAGATTTTCCTGAATTTTTCCTCATTTTTTTTGAATTTTTTATTCATTTTCCGAATTAAATAATTATCGAAAATATTAATTAATTATTCTAATTTAATAATTATATATTTCAGAATTTTAAATTTATTTTCTGAATTAATAATTATTTTTAGAATTTTTTTAATTAATTTTTTTCGATTTTTAAATATTTTTTGGATTTTTTTAAATTATAAATTCAATTAAATAAATAAATTAATTAATTAAATATTACCTGGACACGTGGCGCGTTTCTGGACGTCGATCATGATCAGATGACGCGCATCACAAAGCGGAGGCACGTGGCATGTTTCTGGACGTCGATCATGATCAGATGGCGCGTATCACAAAGCGGATCATTTTCTGGACACGTGGCGCGTTTCTGGGCACCGATCATGTCGTGTCACGAATTTTGAGTTGATCGGACAGCTCGTGTGGCTCGACAGCATTTTTCTCCACATGTGCAGCTCGGAACACGTTTTGCTCGGATTCCAGTGCCGACCCACCTTGTGACGCCACGTGGCTCGGTCAACACTTGCGTTGACCACCACGTGGCACATTTTTTCCCCCTGTTTTCCTGCCTTCTCTGCCTCGTCTACGCCTTCGACCTCTTCTTCGACTCTTCTCCGAGCGCCTCTTCCCGCCTTCTCTTGCTCTCTCTCGTCTCCCTCCCTCGTCTCCTTCTCCGACCTCTTCTCCGTGCACCGTGTAGCTCACGCAGGGTCAAGGTGAGCTATGGAGTCGACGAGGAGCTCATGGGTTCTCGATGAGGGGAGAGGAGCTCGGCGAGGAAGGCATTGTGGAGCTCGACGCTTCGGGGTCGAAGCTCAGCTCCGGTGCTCAACTGAGGCGCAGGAGCTCGACAGTGATGGGGCTCGACGGAGTTAGGTTCGAAGACTGAGTTCGGCAGTGGAGAGAGCAGTTCAGCAGTAATGGCAAGGATTTGGTGGAGTTTAGAGCTCTTCGGGGACGACGAAGCTCTCCGTTGAAGCTCGGCAATGGACATGACAGAGGGGGAGCTCTGTGAGAGGAGGCAAACTCGGCAAAGCCATGAAAGAGGAGCTCGAGCTTCGACGAAGCTTCGACAAGGAGGCTCGAGCTTCGATGATGGAGATGTTGGGTTCGGAGCTCGTGAAGGTGGGGGGAGCTATGGAGCTCGATGGGGCTCTTCGGCGAAGTGAGTGGAGCTCGGTTGAGGGAGACGAGCTCGGCTATGGGTTCGGCACTATGGAGGTCGACGAGGTCGATGAAGAAGGGGACTCGAAGCTTGTGAGCCCTGTGGATTGGCGAGCTCAGCATGGAGAGGGAGCTTCGACTTGGAGAGAGGCGAGCACGGCGACGTGGGGAGCTCGATGAGAGAGGAGAGCGGCGAACGGAAGTGAGCTCGAGCTCGGCCATGGGGTCTTGGCGCTCAATGAAGAAGAGGAGAGGAGTGTTGGGTTCGAAGTCGACGAGGACTCACCGAAATGATGGAGAAGAAGCTCGGTTTCGACTACGAAGGAGCTCGGCTGCCAAGCTTGGTGAAGACTAAGGGGCGCCTGAGTTTCGGCGAGGAGAAGCTCGTCGGAGGCGGCTGGCCTGGAGATCGAAGATGAGGGAGGACCTGGGACTTTGGTGATGGAGATGTCGACAGCTTCGAGCACAGATATTTTGGCACCAAAATCCGAAGGAGAAGGGGATTCGGTTCGGGTTTGGGTCCAAACGGGCTCCGACCCTACCCGTTAACCCCTAACTCCCCTCTTTCTTCTTTTTTGGTGGCTGTTGTTAAGTGAATCTGAGCACGGATTTTGAGGTATTTTTTTCAATTTTGTAGTTAGTTAGATCAGTAGCTACGTGGCTCAATTTGGACGGTTGATCACGGTCATGGTGCGAATCACGAGGCAAGAGGCTCAGATCACGAGAAAACGTGATCTTGTCGTTTTGTGGTCGTGGCGCAATCTGAGCCGTTTGATTGTGATCGGGCGCGAATCATGATGATGAAGTCATTTTTCCCCAATATGCAGCTCGGAATGCAAGTTGCTCGGGTTGCAGATACGAAGTACGTGGCGAGATCTGGATGGTTGATCACGATCATGGCGGGAATCATGAGGCGATAGTTTTTGCCATTTTCTTGCTCGGCACAGCTGTATTGCGATCCACTTTACCGGTGCTATGGAGGTCCGATCGGGGCGTGCGACGCATCGTTACGAAGCTAACTCGGAGATCCGCAACTTCTCTTTAGGAGTGGGCTGAAGAATCACCCTTCTTCATGGTCAAAATAGCCCCGCAACATTCTTTTCTTCATGAAGTTGCAGAGTGTTTTGGTCTTCAAAATCTTCGAAGAAGAGATCCACTCCTAGGAGAGAAGAAGATGGGCTAGGAAGATTCTCGTAAGAGCCATGGGAAGATCCATTCTTGGGGGTGAGTGCAAGGAGCAACTCCTGGTGAGAGTTCTAGCTCGGAGCCCATTGAGAGGAAGGGCACTCGTGAGGCGAACGGGGTGAAGAACATCACAAGGCTCTAGGAGAGAGCAATTCGTGAGACGAGTTTGAGGAGCAACTCTAGGGGAGAGTTTTGAGCTCCGAACTCGCTTAGAAGAGGCCCGCTCGGGGGGCGAGCGGAGCAAAGAGCTTGGTGATGAACACATTATTATTCACTTTTTAAGAGCAATAATCTTAATATAATTAGACATTTAAAAGCTCTATATGTGGTATTTATGCTTCTTTTCTCTTTCTCTGCAGGAAACAGCCTATAAACAGCAAAACGAAGCAAATTCAGGATGATACACAGGAAACTGAAGAGGCAGTCGACTGGTCATGATAACAGGCGACTGGACAGAGGAAATCAAGTTTTACACAGCTGCTCGACTAAGTCGACTGTTCCCAAAACATCAGTCGACTGGGCGGATGAATCATGAAAATACTGAAGTCTCGACACAGTCGACTTACTCCCAAGGACAGTCGACTGATAGGCGGCGGAGTACACAAATCAGATGTTCAAAGATTCACCTGCATCTAATTTCACATCTATTTGAATCCAGATTTATGCAAATCAAATCTAGAGACTGGGGGTTTCCAAGTGGACGTGGTAAACAGATAAGGAAGGAAAGGAGAAAAGAGAAAGATATTAATCATCAAATCAAATAAAGAAGGACCTTCCTGAAAAAGTGGAAACCCTAATTCTCAGCCGTACTCTATAAATATCAGAAGAGAACGACTCCATCGAATAATCAGATCTATCTCGTGGACACAACTTAATCAGAGAGTTCCCAACCATCAAGTCATCAACCCAAGCATCACTCCATCAACATCGAAGAAGGAGAAAGAAGATCCAGCAACCAGAAGGCAGTCGACTGTGTGACAGACAGTCGACCATATTGTCGGAATCCATTAGTTTATTTCTTCTTCTCTCTTTATTCTTTTATGTTGATCATGTATTCAAACTTGTTAAGCAATAAAGTTATTATTATGTGGAACTAATTTCATAGTTGGGTAGATCGAAACCGTAGTTATGTAGTGCTATATTCTTCTGAGATCTTCTAATTACTTATTGATTGAATCTGGTTGAATTGACATAGATTAATGATCATCAAACTTGGATCTTGAAGTCTGAGAGCAGTCGACTGAGGTGAGAGCCAGTCGACTGACATACAGCACGTGAGAATATCAAGTTTATGTTATCATTTATCTAAATCTGTTATATGAAGCATATTGAGACGACCGAATCTCGTGCTCATAATTTGTAACAAAGGAATCTTTAGGGGTTCTTGGTTCAATCAACTTAGAGGATCTAGATCTGATACCAATTTCTAGAACTTTAAGTGTTTGTTCGTTTCCACTGTTCTGATGTTTTCTCTAAGTATAACTTAGTAGATACCCTGCTAGATACTTATGGAAAGAAACGAATTAGAGTAGATACCATGCCTAATTCTTGGCTTAGGGAAACAATACTTTAAGGAGTAGATACCATGCCCTTGAAGTGAACAACATGAGTAATTGGAAGTAAATTCAGAAGGCAAATTAGCATTACTAACTATTGGTGGAGATCAACAACCCAACTATTCAAGAGATATTTGTGATTCAACAATTCCTTCTTAGTTTTAATCTTTTTATTCCTTTTAGACTTTTAAAACAACTCATTATGATTTTTATTATTTTCTATTGATTAGTTAGTTGAAGTCTACAATCTCTGTGGGATCGACCCTTGCTATTACTACGATTCGATTCGTGCACTTGCGAGGTTTTTATAATTTGTGTCTAGTTTATCTATTAATTTAGGTACTAGATTTCCAACAACAAGTTTTTGGCGCCGCTGCCGGGGATTGTTTAGTATTTTAACTTACAAGTCAGTAGAATTTTTATTAGTTTTTCTTTTCTTTTATTAATAATTTTTCTTTTAGGTTACAGGACTTCGGTGAATGCACGGTAGACGATCACTTCGTCCAGAGCTACTACCTATTGACGCAGAAACAGAACGAACTTTGCACAAACTAGGTAAATTTTTTACAGCCAACCAGTCGACTGGTACCAGTAGACAGTCGACTGCACAGAGACTACTCTCACAGACAATAATGGCTGAAGAAATACAAAATCGAGTACCAATGCAGGACAAATTCACTCCTAAGAATATTGAGCAACCTTCCTGCATTGCTTTTCAACCTAATGCCACAGGGAACATGCATTTATCCCCTCATTTACTTAGTATGGTTCCCCACTTTAGTGGCAAACCAGATGAAGAGCCTCATCTTCACTTGCAAGACTTTTTCGATCTTTGCAGGACACAAAGCGTCCAAGGGCTTACTGCTGAACAAATCAGGTTAATCTTGTTTCCTTTTTCTTTAAAACTTAATGCTAAGTTGTGGTATAATTCTTTGGAACCAGGATCAATTAATTCATGGGAACAATTGGCAACGAAATTTTTGAAAGAATTCTTTCCAGCCCAAAAGACCAAACAGCTAAAAAGGGAGATTCAACTCTTCCAACAAAAGGATGGAGATTTATTCTTTGAGGCATGGAAGGATTTCAAGAGCAAGCTTCTCAAGTGTCCTACTCACAATCTGCCTAAAGACGATCAGGTACAAGCTTTTTATGAAGGTTTAAATGACACTAACAAGGCAATTGTTGATGCAGCTTGCAATGGAATTTTGATGCGGAAAAGTGGAGAAGAAGCCATTGAACTTTTTGAAGAACTCAGCGAGAACTCCCAACAATTCTCAACAAGAAGGGGACCTTCGAAAAAACAGGGAGTTTACGAGATCTCTAATAATAATAACATTCAATTAGAAATGGCAAACATGAATAAAAAAATTGATATGCTTGTTAATGCAATGTCGACAATGGGTGGAGTTAAAAATCAAACAAATGAAATGTGTGCAATTTGTTCTCATTTAGATCACACAACTGATACATGTCCCATGTCTACTTTCACAGATCAGGAGCATGCGCATTATGTGGGTCGAGGAGTGTTTCCACCAAAGAACAATCCATACTCGAACACATATAACCCAGGATGGAGGAATCATCCAAACTTCTCATGGAGCAATAATCAAAATAATCAAGGGAATCAATTCACACAAGGACATGCAAGGAACCCTCAGATGGGAAGTGGATTTGAAAGACCAGCTCCAGAACAGAAGAAGTTGGATTTTGAAACCACTGTTCTTCAATTGCTCCAACAACAACATCAAACAAGCAACCAACAAGGACAAGCAATTCAGAAGTTGGAAACCCAAATTGGTCAGATTGCAAAAGAGCTAAGCGAAAGAAAGGCAGGTGAACTCCCTTCACAAACCATACCAAACCCTGGAGGTCAAGAACAACTCCAAGCAGTCACAACCTTAAGAAGTGGTAAGATAATTGACAACAGGATTGGAACACACACAGACAAACCAGTCGACTGTTCTTACAAACCAGTCGACTTCACAGACAAATCAGAAAAACAACCATCAAAAGCTTTGGGTTCAAGTAAGGTAAGTGAAAAAGTAGGGACAGTTCCACCACCATTCCCTCAAAGGTTAGTCAATAAAAAGAAAGAACAACATTTATTTGACGTCTTTGAAACTCTCAAAAAGGTAGAAATTAATATCCCCCTACTTGACGCTATCAAACAAATTCCTTCTTATGCCAAATTTTTGAAAGATTGTTGTACTCACAAAAGAACATTTCAGGTTAAGGAGGATGTGGCTTTGACAGAAGAAGTGAGCGCTGTATTATTAAGAAAACTACCACCTAAACTGAAAGATCCAGGTAGTTTCACCATTCCTTGCAAAGTTGGTGAGCACTTCTTTGAAAAAGCACTGCTAGACTTAGGGGCAAGCATCAACCTTCTTCCTTATTCTGTTTACGAAAAACTTGGATTGGGGGAACTCAAGCCAACATCCATCACTTTGCAATTGGCTGATCGCAGCATCAAAAGACCTAGAGGTATTTTAGAAGATGTCCTAGTTCAGGTAAATGATTTTATTTTGCCTGCTGATTTTGTTGTGTTAGATATGGAGGAATCTTCAATGTCATCATCTCTACCGATCATATTAGGTAGGCCCTTTATGAGTACAGCTGATATAAAAATTTGTGTTAAAAAGGGCATTATAAGTATGAAGATAAACGGAGAAAAAGTGGAATTTAAAATGTTTGATACACTGAAATTACCACAAGATGATCATGAATGCTATAATATTGATGTAGTGCAGGAGATCGTTGATCAAACATTTCAGGTACATAGCGTTGAACCACTTCAAGCCACAATCACTCAATCTCTAACTTATTCTCATGTTGAACAGGAATACGATGACTGGGAGATTGCAGAGACAGTACATCACCTTGAAAATCCACAGTCATATACAGATCAGGCGACTGATGACCAGAGTAAGTCGACTGGTGCTCTAACCAGTCGACCAAACCCAGACAACCAGAACAAGTCGACCGCTGACATGGACCAGTCGACTGTACAGAAGCATCCAGACATTGAACTCAAACAGCTGCCCGATCATTTGAAACATGCCTTTTTAGGTGAGAACCAGACGCTACCGGTAATAATTGCTGCCAACTTAACTGCACAGGAAGAAGAAAAGCTGCTGAAGGTATTGCGAGAACACAAAAATGCAATAGGATGGACCATTGCAGACATCAAGGGAATAAGTCCATCCAAATGCATGCATAGGATATTGCTTGAGAACGATGCAAAACCTAGCAGAGAGGCACAGAGAAGGCTCAACCCCAACATGAAGGAAGTGGTAAGAGCAGAAATTTTGAAGCTACTAGATGTTGGCATCATCTATCCTATCTCAGATAGCAAATGGGTAAGTCCTATACATGTAGTTCCTAAGAAAAGTGGAGTTACAGTGGTAACAAATGAAGAGAATGAACTTATCCCAACAAGAGTAACCACAGGTTGGAGGGTATGCATTGATTATAGGAAACTGAACAATGAAACCAGGAAAGATCACTTCCCTCTTCCTTTTATTGATCAAATGTTAGAAAGATTAGCAGGATATAGTCATTATTGTTTTTTAGATGGTTATAGTGGCTATAATCAAATTGCTATTGCTCCAGAAGATCAAGAAAAGACCACTTTTACATGCCCATTTGGTACTTTTGCTTACAGGAGGATGCCGTTTGGATTGTGCAATGCTCCAGCTACATTTCAAAGATGCATGATGAGCATATTTTCAGACATGGTGGAGAGGTTCATCGAGGTATTTATGGATGATTTTAGTGTTTTTGGATCTAGTTTTGATGAATGCCTTAACCATTTGCAACTGGTGCTTAAAAGATGTGAAGAATGCAATTTAGTGCTGAATTGGGAGAAGTGCCATTTTATGGTACAACAAGGTATTGTGTTGGGACACGTGGTGTCCAAAAGGGGAATAGAGGTAGACAAGGCAAAAATTGACATCATATCAAAACTACCCCCTCCCACTACAGTTAAGGGTATTAGGAGTTTTCTAGGACATGCAGGGTTTTATAGACGATTTATAAAAGACTTTTCAAAAATCTCCAAACCCCTTTGTGACTTGTTGGCTAAGGATGTTGAGTTTGTATGGACAGAAGAATGTACAAATGCTTTTAATACATTAAAGAATCTTCTCATTTCTGCACCTATAGTCATGGCACCAGATTGGAGCCATCCTTTTGAGCTCATGTGTGATGCAAGTGATTACGCCTTAGGGGCTGTTTTAGGTCAAAGAATTAATAAGAAACCACATGTTATTTACTATGCTTCTCGAACTTTAAACGATGCACAGTTAAATTATTCTACAACTGAAAAAGAAATGTTAGCTGTTATTTTTGCTGTAGAGAAGTTTAGATCATATTTAATTGGTTCTAAAGTTATTGTTTTCACTGACCATGCTGCCTTGAGATATTTGTTGGCTAAAAAGGAAGCTAAGCCTAGGTTGATCAGATGGGTGCTGCTGCTTCAAGAATTTGATCTTGAGATTAGAGACAAGAAAGGATGCGACAATGTTGTGGCAGATCACATGTCCAGATTACTGCACGAGGACGAGAGAAATGTGCCCCCGCTAAATGAAAATTTCCCAGATGAACAATTATTTGCAATAAATATTCACACCCTCGGGGCAGTCGACTGGTCCCTCAACCAGTCGACTTATCTCTCTGAACAACTACCCTGGTTTGCTGATATTGTCAATTTTCTAACCGCTCATGTCTTTCCTCCAGGTATGACACATCAGGAAAGGAAAAGATTGGTGGATCTGAGCAAACACTATTATTGGGATGATCCTTATTTATTCAAATTTTGCTCTGATCAAATTATAAGAAGATGTGTGGCAGACGAGGAACAAAGGAGTATTCTACAACATTGCCACCAATATGCTTGTGGAGGACATTTTGGGCCAAAGAGAACAGCACTTAAGGTATTGCAATCTGGTTTTTATTGGCCTAAAGTATTCAAAGATGCTTTTTCTTTTTGCAGGACTTGCGACAAATGCCAAAGGACAGGCAACATCTCTTCTAGAAATCAAATGCCACTACACAACATACAAGTAATCGAGCTTTTCGATGTCTGGGGAATCGACTTCATGGGTCCATTTCCTAACTCATTTGGTTATGTATATATACTTGTTGGTGTGGATTATGTGTCTAAATGGGTCGAGGCTGTCCCCTCACGAACTAATGATCACAAAGTTGTTGTCAAGTTTTTGCAGGAGAACATTTTCACTAGGTTTGGTACACCACGAGCAATAATAAGTGATGGAGGGAGCCACTTCAATAACTACCCATTTGCTTCTTTAATGAAGAAATATGGGATTACACATAGAGTGGGTACTCCATATCATCCTCAAACCAGTGGGCAGGTGGAGATTAGCAACAGGGAGATCAAGAGCATCTTGGAAAAGACAGTCAACACAAGGAGGAAGGATTGGTCGCTACGCTTGAATGATGCATTATGGGCCTACAGAACCGCTTTCAAGACACCCATTGGCATGTCACCATACCGTTTGGTCTTTGGAAAAGCTTGTCATCTGCCGGTAGAGTTGGAACACAAAGCTTATTGGGCTATCAAAAAGTTCAATTTTGATATGAAACAGGCAGGTGACAAAAGGAGATTGCAACTAAATGAGCTTGAAGAATTGAGACACGATGCATATGAAAACGCCAAACTATACAAGGAAAGGACTAAGTTATACCATGATAAACAATTAGCAAGGAAGGAGTTTTATGAAGGACAAAAGGTATTGATCTACAACTCAAGATTAAGACTCTTTCCAGGCAAGCTCAAGTCAAGATGGTATGGACCATATATTGTCACAAAAGTCTTTCCACATGGTGCATTGGAAGTTCACAGCGAAGAACGAAATCAAACATTCAAGGTGAACGGACACAGGGCGAAGCCATACATAGAGATGAGTCTAGAACCGCAAGAGGAAGATGTAGATCTTCAAACCATTCAATACATTGCATGAACTCATCATGTCTAGCTGAAGACATGAAACACAGCGCTTATTGGGAGGCAACCCAACTTTCAGGGGAGTATTTACACTTTCCCTTTATTTTTATTCATTTTCATTTTTATTTTTCAGTCTCTCCTTACTAGATGGTAACACATGCCTATATCTTATGTTTTGTGCGAACATTGAGGACAATGTTCCATCTAAGTGTGGGGGCATTAGTTAGTTATATTTGGAATCTTTTGAATTTTTTTTTTTTTTTTTAGGATAAACAATTTCTTATAAAGTAAGAGTAAGGATACTTAGTTACTTTAGGATTGTTGAGTTTCATAATTCCCTACAAAAATTGTGTGCGTCATGCGATTATACATAATAAACAAATGTGATGCTTTTTCTGATAATTATTCCCTTTAGATCTAGTCCTAAATCGAGTTTAAGTAAATAGAGTGATACAATATATATATATATATTTGAATAAGTCAGTCTACTCCAATGTATTGAGTGCTTAGTAACTAGGGGTATTCATCACCAATGTTTACCTTTACGTCAAACGGCAACTTGAAATATGAGTATGCAAAGCACTTTAATGTTTGTGACTTGTTGAGTAACCGGGTGGATACATCACAAATGTTTCGCATTCGCGTCAAAAGACAGGTGACAACTTTAAAGAAGAGACTATAAAAAAAAAAAAAAAAAAAAAAAAAAAAAAAAAAAACTCTAGTTTGCTACTGGATTTGTAGTAGAGAAAAGGGATAATCACAGACTGAGTAGATGCATACTATAACTACATTAATCGCATGACAAATATGACTAAGTTTGGGATTTATGAATAGACAATTGCACTGGAGAAAGTGGGTATGTTTAACTCTACTTTATCTGAAATTGTTTGTAGTTTTGTATTTTTCATTTTGATGTCCACATAATAAGAAATCATGATGGTTGAGTTTATTCTGATTATTACTCCCTTGTTCATAAATTCACTTTTTGCTTGAGGACAAGCAAAAGCTAAGTGTGGGGGTATTTGATGAACACATTATTATTCACTTTTTAAGAGCAATAATCTTAATATAATTAGACATTTAAAAGCTCTATATGTGGTATTTATGCTTCTTTTCTCTTTCTCTGCAGGAAACAGCCTATAAACAGCAAAACGAAGCAAATTCAGGATGATACACAGGAAACTGAAGAGGCAGTCGACTGGTCATGATAACAGGCGACTGGACAGAGGAAATCAAGTTTTACACAGCTGCTCGACTAAGTCGACTGTTCC
Organism: Hemerocallis citrina; assembly: GCA_017893485.1. Lineage (NCBI taxonomy): Eukaryota > Viridiplantae > Streptophyta > Magnoliopsida > Asparagales > Asphodelaceae > Hemerocallis > Hemerocallis citrina. Next base: position 264,664,046 of record CM030364.1, read on the forward strand.
CAAAACATCAGTCGACTGGGCGGATGAATCATGAAAATACTGAAGTCTCGACACAGTCGACTTACTCCCAAGGACAGTCGACTGATAGGCGGCGGAGTACACAAATCAGATGTTCGAAGATTCACCTGCATCTAATTTCACATCTATTTGAATCCAGATTTATGCAAATCAAATCTAGAGACTGGGGGTTTCCAAGTGGACGTGGTAAACAGATAAGGAAGGAAAGGAGAAAAGAGAAAGATATTAATCATCAAATCAAATAAAGAAGGACCTTCCTGAAAAAGTGGAAACCCTAATTCTCAGCCGTACTCTATAAATATCAGAAGAGAACGACTCCATCGAATAATCAGATCTATCTCGTGGACACAACTTAATCAGAGAGTTCCCAACCATCAAGTCATCAACCCAAGCATCACTCCATCAACATCGAAGAAGGAGAAAGAAGATCCAGCAACCAGAAGGCAGTCGACTGTGTGACAGACAGTCGACCATATTGCCGGAATCCATTAGTTTATTTCTTCTTCTCTCTTTATTCTTTTATGTTGATCATGTATTCAAACTTGTTAAGCAATAAAGTTATTATTATGTGGAACTAATTTCATAGTTGGGTAGATCGAAACCGTAGTTATGTAGTGCTATATTCTTCTGAGATCTTCTAATTACTTATTGATTGAATCTGGTTGAATTGACATAGATTAATGATCATCAAACTTGGATCTTGAAGTCTGAGAGCAGTCGACTGAGGTGAGAGCCAGTCGACTGACATACAGCACGTGAGAATATCAAGTTTATGTTATCATTTATCTAAATCTGTTATATGAAGCATATTGAGACGACCGAATCTCGTGCTCATAATTTGTAACAAAGGAATCTTTAGGGGTTCTTGGTTCAATCAACTTAGAGGATCTAGATCTGATACCAATTTCTAGAACTTTAAGTGTTTGTTCGTTTCCACTGTTCTGATGTTTTCTCTAAGTATAACTTAGTAGATACCCTGCTAGATACTTATGGAAAGAAACGAATTAGAGTAGATACCATGCCTAATTCTTGGCTTAGGGAAACAATACTTTAAGGAGTAGATACCATGCCCTTGAAGTGAACAACATGAGTAATTGGAAGTAAATTCAGAAGGCAAATTAGCATTACTAACTATTGGTGGAGATCAACAACCCAACTATTCAAGAGATATTTGTGATTCAACAATTCCTTCTTAGTTTTAATCTTTTTATTCCTTTTAGACTTTTAAAACAACTCATTATGATTTTTATTATTTTCTATTGATTAGTTAGTTGAAGTCTACAATCTCTGTGGGATCGACCCTTGCTATTACTACGATTCAATTCGTGCACTTGCGAGGTTTTTATAATTTGTGTCTAGTTTATCTATTAATTTAGGTACTAGATTTCCAACAACACTTGGCTCTAGGAGAGAGCCATTCGGGAGACGAGTTTAAGGAGCAACTCTAGGAGAGTGTTGTGAGCTCCGAGCTCGTTGAGAAGAGGTCTTCTTTGGAGGCGAGCGGAGCGAAGGGCTTGGCTCTAGGAGAGAGCCATTCGGGAGACGAGTTCGAGGAGTAACTCTAGGAGAGAGTTGTGAGCTCCGAACTCGTTGAGAAGGGGTCCGCTTTGGAGGCGAGCGGAGCGAAAAGCTTGGCTCTAGGAGAAAGTCATTCGGGAGACGAGTTTGAGGAGCAACTCTAGGAGAGAGTTGTGTGCTCCGAACTCGCTTAGAAGAGGTCTGCTTGGGAGGCGAGCGGAGCGAAGAGCTTGGCTCTAGGAGAGAGCCATTTGGGAGACAAGTTGGAGGAGCAACTCTAGGAGAGAGTTGTGAGCTTCGAACTCGTCGTTTAAGAGAGATCCAACGGTTGTGGGAGCAGTTCCGAATGGCGAACCACTTCTTACCCGCTTATGAGCGAGTAATTTGAAGTGGAATTGAGCCAAGTGTTGGACTCCGAACTCCTCGTTTCAGAGAGATTCAACAGTTGTGGGAGCAGTTCCGAATGGCAAACCACTTCTTACCCGCTTATGAGTGAGTAATTTGAAGCAGAATCGGGACAAGTATTGGACTCCGAACTCGTCGTTTAAGAGAGATTCAACGGTTGTGGGAGCAGTTCCGAATGGCGAACCACTTCTTACCTGCTTATGAGCGAGTAATTTGAAGCGGAATCTAGCCAAGTGTTGGAGGGGATTAACGAGTTGTAGGAGCAACTCTGAATGGTGAGCTGCCCCACCCTTGCTTGTTTGCAAGCGGCTAAAGCAACGTCGAACCAAGTGTTGGACTCCAAACTCGTTTTTTGAACTTAGTAAGTTGCGGGAGCAGCCATGTAGGAGAAGCTGGACTCTGAACTCACCATTTAGCAAGTCGTGACTCGGAGAGATAGAGATGAAGCAAGAGCAATAATTTTCAATGAAAAAATGTAAAGTTTTATTGAGATAAACTAAGTGGCCGCTTCAATAGGGCGAGCCATTATTACATGCTATTGGCCGGGTTACAAGCATCGGCCTTATTGAAAATGAAGATCCTACTTCTACGATAAGGTGAAGGCCTCTTGGGAGGAGGTGGGTTCTCCCTTCATTGGACCTCCTTTGGTGAGGTGGAAGATGGCCCTAGGTTCTGAGTCTTGAAGCTCGGTGGGCCTCTCAGTTCGTTTGTACGCTCCTCAGGGGGGAAGCTCGACCCCATCTTTTTGGACGAACTTGGTCAGGTGTTCCCGCTGTATGAGTTCTTCGATCTTCTCTTTGAGAGCCCGACAATCATCTGTGTCGTGGTCGTGGTCCCTGTGAAAGCGGCACCACTTATCCTTGTTTCTCTTCTTGCCAGGGGTATTCATTCTAGGGGGAGCACGGAGTAGCCCTTCCTTGTTCACCTTCATAAGCACTTCTGATATATTAGCAATGAGGGGGGTGAACTTCTCAATACGAGGAGTCGGGCGGTGCTGGCCATTGCCGTACCTCTGGGATTTTTGGGACCCCTCTTCGCTCGTATTCTTCAGTTTGTTCCCAGAAGATGATTCCTCAAGAGTAGGGGGTTGAGAGCCTCTTCCACTCGTATGTACTTTTCCACCCTAAGTAGGAGTTCTGAGAAGTCCCGAGGAGGCTTCTTGGCAAGGGACGCTTTGAGGCGAGCATTAGTGACGTTGCGCTCGAATGCGGCAGAGGCTACTGATTGGTTGAGGGAGGGAATGGACCAGGCTTTGGCGGTGAAGCGTCGAACGTAATCCCTTAGGCGTTCACCCTTTTCTTGGTTGAGTGTCACCAGAGATACACTTTTTTTTCGACCCGACGGCTACTCACGAAATGAGTAAGGAGGAGCCCTTCGAACTGATCGAATGAGAAGATGGAGGCCGAGGCGAGTCGAGAGTACCATTCTCTCGCAGGCCCCTTCAACGTGGCAGGGAAAATCTTGCAGAGGAGGGCGTCTGAAGTATGGTGGATCATCATGAGAGTTTTGAAACTCTCTATGTGATCCGCGGGGTCTGACTCCCCGGTATACGACTCGAAGTGAGGCGGCTTGAAGTTTTTTGGGACGGAGGCCTCCATGATGGTGCGGGAGAATGGAGGTCTGCTCGGATGGAGGTTTATCGCCCGTTGCTCTTCTTCCCTATAAATTCGGCCGAGATGCCTCTCCATCTCGTGGAGACGGCGGTAGACTGAGTCTTCTCCTTGATCATATCTTACCGAGCCTCGGGACTCATCTTCATACGAGGGTGGACTGGGGCTGCAGTGATGGTAGCTTGGAGATGGACGAGGACTGGGAGTGTGAAGGCGGTGGCTCCTAGCTGGCTCATGGGTAGGTGGCCTCTGGTCGTTATTTGGGGCGATATTGAGGGCCCGTAAGACTACCGCTTGGAAGTCTTGAAGTTTTGCCCTTGTGACTGGTGCCTCTCCAGCTTGGCAGTTCCTATGTGAGGCTCAGCTTACTGGAGAATGAGTTCTCCGCCGATAACGCTGAGGGGACTCCTTTCGCCTCCTCGGGGGAGGGGATCTTCTAGTCCTCTGTCAGTGGGGGGTTCGGACTCTTGAGGCCCCTGGGTGCTCAGGTTGATGGACTCCCCTAAGGGCTCGCCATCCATTCAGGCGAGTTCGGAGGTCGACCCCCTTTTGGCGGTCGGCAATCACTTGACGAAGATCCTGCTCAGGAGGGCTTTGAGAAGCCATAGATTCAACTGAAGGATTGGGACCCGCGACATGGTCATGAGCAGTGTTCTAAAAAGCAGCCTAGGCGGCCGTTTAGGCGGCGCCTAGGCGCTTGGTGGCCCTCCAACGCCTCGCCTAGGGGCTAGGCGTTTAAGAAAATCGGTTAATGGTTCTAGGCGGTTAAAAGCGAGTCTTGGCGGCGCGTAATCGGTGTAAGTGGGTCTAGGCGGGCTAGACCCACTTAGGACTTAATTATTAAAAAAAAGGGACCCGACTTATTCCAACCCGACCCACTCTAATACACTCAAACCCCTAAAACTTCTCTTTCTCCTCTAAATCCCCCGTAAAAAAAATCTCAAATCAATTCTATTCTCTAACCCCAAATCACCTCTCCTGCCTCCCCCCTCGCAGTCGGACGCTCGCAGCTCGCAACGCACTTCAATTTTGACCTCCTCTGCCTCCCTCCTCCTTCGCCTCCCTCCTCGCATTCATCAACACAACCTCCTCCACCTCTCTTCTCTTCTCGCAGCTCTCACTCACTCTGTCACTCAGTCATTAAAACCTCTTCCTCCACCTCCCTCCTTGCAATCGCAGTTCGCTTCAACTTCAACCGACGTCAACACAATCTCTTTCTCCTCCTCAAACTTCTCCTAACGCAACCATCCCCCATCCCCTGACTCAAGCCTCCTGCTTCCCCACACTGTTTGCTCCTTGGACTGGAACAGCCAAATAGGTAATCTCCACTATTGATCTTTGTCATAGATTAATACTAGTCTAATAGATTAGTATAAGACTACAAAAAAAGAAAAAGACTAATAATAATACATCGATTCGATTTTTTCAAGCTCATCCTGCAATTGCAAGGAGTAATATCAAGAGTAAGAATTGGTAACAACAAAACAAAACAAAATGATAAAATATATAAATAAAATATATACATAAATATATATATATATATATATATATATATATATATATATATATATATATATATATATATATAATATGTAAATAAAACTACTTAGCGCCTAGCCGCTTAAGCTCCACTTACATGGCCTAGGCGCTAGGCACCCATTGGCCGCCCGACTACCGCCTAGCGACTTTTAGAACATTGGTCATGAGGAGGATGTTGCTTCGGACGACTCTAACGGGAGCCCCCCTAGGCAGCCCCCCGAGACCCTGGAGGGGCCTGTTGAGGAGGAGCACCTTGAGCTGGAGGAGGGGAAGGAGTAAGAGATGTGGTTTTTCGGCTGGAGACCACTGACTTCCCCTTCTATTTTGGATGCATGGCTTGAAACTAGTCTCGCTGATGAAGTTAGGTCGGGTTGCTTCTTCGGTTCCCGCAGACGGTGCCAATCTGTTGCTGCTGATTTTGGTGTGGGTGCAAACAGATGAATTTGTGGATTCTTGGAGCAAAAAATAAAGCAAACCTGTTGATCTTCACCGATGTGTTGACTTGGTCTCTTGCCGCTACTACGAACCTGCAAAAAGTGCGAGACACCAGGGTGGATCCCGACGACGCACCATCCGATGCTCTTGTCAGTAATCTGAAAGATTAAGAAAGAGCTTTAACTGGAAAAAGATTGATTACCTTGTTATGGGGGGGGGATATTTATAGTCGTCTCACGGATCCGTTTTGAGATAAGAACATATCTCTACTTCCCGGTGTGAATGGATAGAAGCGGTTAAGATCACTTCTTAGGAATAATTATGAATCCGAATTCTTCTTTATCCTTCTGAACTGGTTTGTAACGGGTTGGGACCCGTACCCAGTAAGAAAAATCCGTTTATGGGTTATTGGGCTTTGAAGAAAGACCCAGTTCCCATTTCAGACCCGTTTGTAGGTGAAATTACTGTTTTACCTTCGGGCTTTAAGATTCGTGTCCAATTTGAATGATCCCGGTTTAATCCTATTTTTAGCCATATTAACAAGCGAGTTTAAATTTGGAGTTCATGTAAAGTATATACTATATGAGGAATTAAAAGATGATTAAAGGATGAATTTGAAAAATTAGACGTGTGATATTTACCAATTGAAATGTTATTGAAATACTATTATAAAGAGATAAAAAGTTGTTTTGAGATTTATAGATGTAAAGAAAATGAATCAGAGAATTTAAATGATGTATAATGAATGGGAAATTTTTACGAAGAGGTTAAGAATAACCTAGAAGATCTCTATGTTGAGATGGATGGATTCTAGAGGCTGAGCAGGACCATAGTCAATAGCAGTTGAGATGTTTAATTTTGGAAATTAGCCTGTGTCGTCTTTTGTTCCTGATTGTTTTGGTTTTTTTTGGAATTTAGCCAGTGTCGGCTAGAGTTCCTGGTTGTTTGAGTTAAGTTCGGTAGGGTGAGCTAGCTTTAGAAGGCGGTGGATACCTATGTTTGAATTTAAGGACAGACACTAGTTAGAGATGTGATGAAGTAAGGACAAACATGAATATGAGGGCTTCAGCTGGTTTGCAAATTATCGAGATGTGAGTGGAAGTGTCTCCAACTCTTCTGCAATGTGGGACAAATCTCCAGAATTATCGGGATCGTGGCAACACTCATGGGATGTTTTCATGACTGTCGGGGAGCCATATCTTGCGGTGTGAGATGATCCCCTGAATTATCGAAATGTGAGTGGAAGTGTCTCCAGTTCATCTGCGGTGTGGGATTAATCTCCGGAATTATCGAGGCGTGGGCTAGACACTCAAAAAATATCTAAATCTTATGTTAGTCACAGGTGTAGGTTTCATAGCGAGGGATTGAACCCTATAATGAGGAGTACGTTAAGGGTTTGCCCTCAGGCCTATGTAGTATAGGATGCATAGCATCCGTACAAGTATGTATTAGTATTGCATTGTAAGTATAAGTGTCTGCATTAGGCATCAGGATCATATCATACACTGACGTGTTTAGGATAGCCACTCTTCACAGTTTGTTTTTGCATTCAAATTTGTGATTGTTAAAATAGCGGAATCGCTGTAATATATCACTGTGTCAACTACATGAAACTGACGTACCCGCAGTTTTCAAGTTGCAGAACTCAGATTAGCGAGCGACAAGGATATGAGTTTGGTGTTGATGACTGTTGCAGAATTGAAGATGTTTAATGTTATAAGTTGTATTTATTTATGTAATTTTCCACTTTGTATTGTAATAAGCATGATTGAAATGAAAAAGTTTTAAATTCCTTGTACTTTTGTACGAAGTTGAAGTAAAAGATCTTGTTTGTGCTACGAATTACCTGTGTTTGGAATTCGGGGCATTACACATATGGCATCCCCTAATTCCTTCGTGCAGCTCCTCTAGTGCATACTTGGCTTCATCAGGACTCAGAAATTGAAGATATAGTCTCCTGTCCACCTTAGTGTACGAGCGCTTGAAGAGTACATTATCAATTAGGGTGAATCTTGTTGATCGGATTCTTGTCTTCCTGGCTTCGGCTGGGTCTAGTGGGAGTTCACCATCTGCCAAAAACTTCCGGACGGGATCCATCCAAGTGCCCGCTTGGATGTCTAGGTTGATGCAAGGGACCTTAAAGTTCTCAATGCTATGCTTGAGGAGGATCTCAACGAGGACAGTGTGATTTAGGCCCTCGAAGGACGACTAGGTGAGCTTGGACAAGGCATTGGCTTCGCTATTTTGTTCCCTTGGAATGCGCTCGATAGCGGCACCCTCTACGGTGTTAAGAGTTGCTTGACGCGGTCACATGCTTCATAATCCCTGGTAATTTGATTGACCAAGAGGCGAGAGTAGTTGAAGGCCCTTACTCGTCTTGCCCTGCCTTGTGGGCTAGCATGAGTCCGACGATCATGTCTTCGTATTCAGGTTTGTTGTTGGAGGCATAAATGTTGAGACGCAGAGAGTACTGGAGGACGCAGTCGTCGGGGCCTCTGAGTACGACGCCAGCTCCGCTTCCACCCTCGCAGGATGATCCGTCGACATGGATCCTCCACACTTGTTCATCCTTTTGGGTTTAAGATGCTTTAGGAATGGTACATTCCTTGATGAATTCTGCAAGGGCTTGCCCTTTGATGGCGGTGGGCTTGAAAGTATGGTTGGAGTTTCTGAGCGGCCATCACCAATGCGTAGGCGACATTTTCCATCATTGTGTATCACAGTTCAGCATCGTGTAGGACTTTGCTGACATAATAGATGGGCTTCTGAGCCCCGTCTTCCTCCCTGACTAATACGGCACTAAGCGCGTGTTTCGAAGCAACCGATAGAGATAGAGGGACTCACCCAGAACGGGTTTGCTGAGGATAGGGGGTTGGCCAGGTAGAACTTTAGCTAATCGAAAACCTGTTATTGAGAATCTTCCCACTCGAAGCTTTTTGCCCCCCAGAGGGCTTTGAAGAACGGGAGTGACTTCTTTCTAGACTTAGAGAGGAAACGGCTGATGGCCGCCAGTCGACCTGCGAGTTGTTGGACTTCTTTGACATTTATTGGATGGGCCATGTCTAGTATGACCTGAATCTTTTCGGAGTTCACCTGAATGCCTCGCTGGCTGACCACAAATCTGAGAAATTTCCCTGAGGTGACGCCGAAGGCACATTTAGAGGGGTTGAGCCTCATATTGTGGGATCACAGGACCCCGAAAGCCTCCTTGATATTGCTGACGTGATCTTGTCCCCTGCTGCTTTTGCCGAGCATACCATCGACATATACTTCCATGTTCCGACCAATTTTCTCCTTAAAGACCCGATTGAAGAGCCTTTGGTAAGTGGCACTAACGTTCTTTAGCCCGAAGTGCATGACCCTGTAACAGTAGTGGCCTTGGTCTTTCACAATGCCGATCTTGGGGATGTCTGGAGGGAACAATTTGATCTGGTTGTAGCCCGAGAAGTCATCCATGAAACTCAGCAGCTCGTAACCAGAGGTCACATCTATCAGGGCGTCGATGCTCGGGAAGGGAAATGGATCTTTAGGACAGGCCTTGTTAAGGTCTGTGAAGTCTATATAGATCCTCCATTTGCCACTTGTTTTTTTTTCACTATCACAACATTTTCTAACCACTGCGGGTAGTTGACTTCCTGTATGAACCGTGCCGAGAGAATCTTGTCCACTTCTTCCATTACAGCATGTTGCCTGTCGGGAGCAAATTTACACTGCTTCTACCAGAATGGCTTCGAGTCTGGGTGGATGCTAAGTTTGTGCATGATGAGGTCCTCCGAAATCCCTGGCATATTCGAGGGCGTCCATGCAAAGAGGTCGGCATTCCGATGGATGCAGCCATTAATGGCTAGCTTCAGGTCTGAAGTGAGAGACTGGCTCACTCGAAACCGCTTAGATTCATCCTCCCCGGATATGGGGACCTCCTCCAAATTGTCGAAGGGCTTCGAGTGCAACTATCTCGCATCAGATGGGAGTTCCACCGCATCAAGGGGGAATACCCCGCCCCCCACTGTGGCCTTATAGCATGCCCGGGTGGATTCCTGATTGCCTCGGACAATACCGACACCATGGTCGGTAGGAAATTTCAACTTCAGGTGATAGGCAGAGGGCACCGCCTGGAGAGAGCAGAGGCTGGGTCTACCAAGGATGACTTTATAGGCGGCCTTGACGTTGACCACCATGAAGTCCATTGCCTCTGTTAGGGTGGTCGGGACCACTCCGGCTATTACTGTAACACCCCACAAAGTTGGAAATGACAATTTTGCCCTCGTGTGTTACGCACGTGTATTTTGTAATGTGTTTTCACTACGTATTTTGATTCACTACAAAAGATACTGCTTTTACCGGCGATTATTCCCCGGCGTTTTACTAGTAGCGCCGGGGTAGGGAGCGAGTAGGAATTGGGCGCCAGATGGGATGGTCATACACCGGCGGTCGATTTAAAATGCCGGCGTATGTTAGTATTCACCGGCGTTTTACCTAAACACGCCGGTGAAGTTTATTATTCACCGGCGTTTTTTATTATAAACGCCGGCGAATATACGGACACATTCACCGGCATTTCCAATTAAAATGCCGGTGAATAACTGGGAATAAAACCCGCGAACCCTAATCTTTCGCTCGCCATTTTCCCAATACCCCAAAAAAAAAAGGGAAAGAGGCGCTTCGTTTCCCTCCTTCCTCGCTCTACTTCCCGCGCGTTTGCCTCCACCGCTTCGTCCTCTTCGACGGCCTTCGACCTTTCGAAATCGTCCCTTATTCCCTTCGTCCTTTTCGATTTCCTTCTTCCCTCTCTCTATTTGGAGGTGAATCGGCGGTCGCCCCCTCTCTCTCTCTCTCCTACGCCCCCGCCCTCGTCGCCCCGCTCCCTCTCTCTCTCTTCGGTATGATCTCTTGATTTCCCTTATTTTCCAAAAAAGGCAGCTTTTTTCAGTTTATTCATTTCGATTTCCTTAGCATGAACGGTTTAGTTGAGATGAAGAATTAATAGAAAAATATATGCTTAGATAATGGAAATTTTCATCTTCTTTTACTGTTAATGAAGCTGATTTCATGCATCTGATTGTCTTCTTGGCATGTTTGTTTTTTTACCCAAAATGGGTTCACTGTGAACTGAGGATGCTCTAGGTACGTATGCCAATATCCTCCGGCCGGATATGCACAACAATGGGATTTTAGATTTAGTTGGGCACAGTGAATTAGTAGAGCAACATATAAGCTCACATAATGGGAAATTTTCATTTTCAGAGACTGTTAAAGTAATCTGATTGCAATCTTTGGCATGGTTTTTTAACACAAAATGGGTTCACTTCCAAACTAAGTATGCTGCTAGCATACCCATTTTCTTTCACTGTTAATGAAGCTGATTTCATGCATCTGATTGTCTTCTTGGCATGCATGTTTTTTTACACAAAATGGGTTCACTGTGAACTGAGGATGCTATAGGTACGTATGTCAAAATCCTCCGGCCGGATATGCACAACAATTGGATTTTAGATTTAGTTGGGCTAAAGAAGTAGTAGAGCAACATATAAGCTCAGATAATGGGAAATTTTCATTTTCAGATACTGTTAAAGTAACCTGATTGCAATCTTTGGCATGGTTTTTTAACACAAAATGGGTTCACTTCCAAACTAAGTATGCTGCATAGCATCCCCAGTTTCTTTCACTGTTAGTGAAGCTGATTTCATGCATCTGATTGTCTTCTTGGCATGCATGTTTTTTTACCCAAAATGGGTTCACTGTGAACTGAGTATGCTATAGGTACGTATACCTCCGGCCGGATAAGCACAACAATTGGATTTTAGATTTAGTTGGGCTAAAGAAGTAGTAGAGCAACATATAAGCTCAGATAATGGAAATTTTCATTTTCAGATACTGTTAAAGTAACCTGATTGCAATCTTTGGCATGGTTTTTTAACACAAAATGGGTTCACTTCCAAACTAAGTATGCTGCATAGCATCCCCAGTTTCTATAGGTTCACTTCCAGACTAAGTGAACTGAGGATGCTATAGGTACGTATGCCAAAATCCTCCGGATACGCACAACAATTGGGTTTTAGAATTAGTTGGGCTGAAGAAGTAGTATAGCAACATATAAGCTCTGATAATGGAAAATTTATCATTTTCAAATACTGTTAAAGTAACCTGATTGTCAATCTTTGGCATGGTTTTTTATACCAAAATGGGTTAACTTCCAATCTAAGTATGCTGCTAGCATCCCCATTTTCTTTTTTTGTTGTTAGTGAAGCTTATTTTCATGCATCTGATTGTCATCTTGGCATGTTTTTTTTACCAAAATGGGTTCACTGTGAACTGAGGATATTGTATAGGTACGTATGCCAAAATCCTCCGGCCGGATATGCGGCTACAATTGGGTTTTAGATTTAGTTGGGCTGAAGAAGTAGTAGAGCAACATATAAGCTCAGATAATGGAAAATTTTTCATTTTCAGATACTGTTAAAGTAACCTGACTGCAATCCTTGGCATGGTTTTTTAACAAAATGGGTTCACTTCCAAACTAAGTATGCTGCATAGCATCCCCAGTTTCTTTCACTGTTAATGAATTGAAGCTTATCCCATGCATCTGATTGTCATTTTGGCATGTTTTTTTGACCAAAATGGGTTCACTGTGAACTGAGGATGCTATAGCACTATGCCAAAATCCTCCGGCTATGTACAACAATTGGTTCAGTCTGCAAAATATATGCTTACATACTAGACATTTTAATTTTTCTTTCACTGTTTCTTTTGTTTAGTATTATTATTATTATTATTATTATTATTATTATTATTATTATTATTATTATTATTATTATGAGATAAGTGATTATTAGTAGTCATGAACAGAATAGTTCATGAGTCATCAGATTTTCTTGTTACCGTAGTTACAGCACGACGCGCTCATTATTCGGCCGATTCCTCTTCATCAGCAAAATACCCTTTACCATCATCATCTCCTTGAACGGAAAGCCAAATACAGGGGAGACTATAGTCGATTTTTTTTTTATGCTCGAACACAGGGTGTGCGATAAAATACCGTCTAAGGTGGTTGTGATCATTTCCACAAAAGGTCGTTTAGGGTTTGGTGAATAGAGTAGATTGTTAAGATGTAGTTTTTTTTTGTACATTTTTTGGAGCCACAATTTCTTTATTTTACAGTTAAGGATTATATCGTTTATTTATTTGCAGCTAGGGATGGTTTTCAAATAGGTGAAATTTAATATACAAAATGCCTTTTACTGTTATTACTATTTAATATATCAAATTTTAATTTCAGACTATGTGCTATTGATATAATGGATAGAAGTTGGATTAGTAAACCACGATTATCCAAGGAGTACCGTGATGGTATTAAAGATTTTATTATCTTTGCCAAATGACATTCCCATGATCCCAACCTAATCCTTTGTCCATGCCTTCGCTGTACAAATTGTATGCTGAGGACATGTGACGTAGTACATACACACTTGGCTGTCAACGGTTTTCTTCAAGGGTACACAAGGTGGTTTTGTCATGGAGAGGATCATACGGCAGCTCCTGTTCGTCCAGTTGTATTAGAAAATGAGGCTGAGCCCTTAGTGAACGAAGACTTAAGCGTTCCCGATGAGATGCATGCTTTGTTACAAGATGCCATGGGGATTCATAATGTTCCTTTCCACACCAATGACCCAACAACCGAAGTTCACAATGAGTCAACAGAAACAAACCAGATTGGTGGTGGGGTGGACGAGGAAATGTCTGGCCCCACCCCTGAAAATAATAAGCAGCAAGAATCCTTCGCTAAGTTACTTGAAGATGCTAGTATCCCGTTGTACCGCGACTGTACCAAATTTTCTAAGTTCTCATTCATTGTCAGACTATTTCAGATTAAATGTTTAAACGGGTGGTCTGCTAAGTCCTTCACTATGCTACTTGAATTGTTGAATGAAGCATTTCCTGAAATCTGTATTCCAAACTCAGCCTATAAAATCAAAAAATTCCTAAGTTCTCTCGATCTAGGATATGAGAAGATAGCAGCATGTCCAAATGACTGTATGCTTTTCACGAGTGGTAAGGAAAGTCTGGAGAATTGCGAAGTGTGTGGTTCTTCGAAATGGAAAGAAAGACCAAATCAAGACGAGGCAGCCAGTGGTCTACTAAGCGAAGTAAGAAAAAGAAGCCTGCCAAAACATTGCGTTACTTTCCTCTGATTCCTAGGTTACAAAGGTTGTTTATGTCCACGAAAACTTCTTCTGATATGAAATGGCATGCTGAAGGTCGCACTAATGATGGGATTCTTAGACATCCTGCTGATTCTCAATCTTGGAAAAGATTTGATGAAAGATATCCTGATTTTGCGGAAGATCCTCGAAATGTGAGACATGGACTAGCTAGTGATGGTTTCAACCCTTTCAGGCAAATAAGTAGTACATACAGCATATGGCCGGTTGTGTTGATACCATACAATTTGCCGCCTTGGAAATGCATTAAGCAGTCCTCATTTATTTTGTCCATGATAGTTCCTAGACCGAAAGGTCCTAGAAATGATATAGATGTGTACCTACAACCGTTAATAGATGAACTTCAGAAGTTGTGGGTGGGTGTTCCAACCTATGATGCTGTGGCTAAAGAAACATTTTCTCTTCGTACCGTGTTGTCTTGGACAATCAATGATTTTCCAGCATATGCAAATTTATCTGGATATAGTACTAAAGGACGTTATGCATGTCCATGTTGTGCTGACCAAACTAGTTCAAGGTGGTTGTACAATGGCAGAAAGTTTTGCTATATGGGTCATAGGAGATGGTTGCCTGACACACATATATTTCGGGCAGAGGCAGCGACATTTGATGGCACCGACGAGTGGGAACATGCTCCTGGGTCTTCTTCTGGTTCAGATATTTTGAGGTGGGTAGATGGTCATCAATTCAAATATGGAAAGGAACCAGAAGTCAGGACAAAGGGCAAGAAAAGGGCAAGGCCGGAGCAAGGTGAGGAGACCGATCTATACGGCGAGGATAAGGATCAAAACTTGACGAGTTTAGGTGCATGGAAGAAGAAGAGTATTTTCTTCAAGTTGCCGTATTGGGAATTCAACTTACTGAGACATAATTTAGATGTGATGCATATCGGAAAAAATATTGGTGAGAATTGTATAGGAACAGTTATGGGAGATGATCGGAAGACAAAGGACAATCTCAAGAGCCGACTTGATTTGAAGTCAATGGGCATCCGACATGAGTTGCACCCAGAAGAATTGCCGAACGGGAAAGTGCTCCTACCTCCTGCAATCTATTCAATGTCAAAATCGGAGTTGGAGTTGTTTTGCAAAGTACTACTTGAACTTAAAGTCCCCGATGGCTATTCTTCTAACATGGCAAAATGTGTCAACTTTAAAGAGAAGAGGCTTCAGGGTCTAAAGTCACACGACTACCACATCCTAATGCAGGATCTCCTTCCTGTGGCCCTAAGGTCTTCAATGTGTGAGCAAGTCACTACTGTCCTGAAAGATCTTTGTAGCATATATAAAGGTATTTGCTCAAGAATGCTTCGTGTTGAAGATCTGGACCAATTGGAGCAGCAGGCGGCATTGACACTTAGTAAAATGGAGATGATATTTCCTCCATCGTTTTTCACTATTATGATTCACTTGATAATCCACCTTGCTGGTGAAGCCAGAATCGGTGGTCCTGTTCACTATCGGTGGATGTACCCCATTGAGAGGTAAAATAATTCATTCATCTTACGAAATTGAATTTTCAAAAGCTCATTTCTTTTAATCCCCTAATCCGCTCTAGTTTATTAATTGTACATGTTCAGGTACCTATACCGGCTAAAGGGTTATGTGAAAAATAGAGCATATCCTGAAGGGTCAATAGCCCAGGGATATCTATCAGAGGAGTGCTCACATTTTTTTTCCAGGTATTTGCCTGGTGTGGAGACATCTTCCAGTAGACCACGTAGAAATTCAGACATTTCCAACCTTGATGGTGCACAATATCTTTTTGATACCGCTGGCACCACTGTTGGTAAAGTTGATGCATTTGAGCTCGATAGCGTAGCGTGGGAACAGGCACATCGATATGTGCTAGACCATCATGCATCAGTGGAACCATTTCGAAAGTAAGTTGCTTTTGAATGTAAATCGAATACAGTGAAAACCGCGGAGTTCGATATTTTTGATACTTTTGTTATTCCTAATTTCAATTGCTTGTTTTTTAGCGAATTTGTCAGGGACATCAAACGAAGGGCTGGACCAAGAAGACTACCACCACGTGAACAAAACAAGCTGATGAATGAAAAAATTCATAAGTGGTTTGAATCTCATGTAGGTGAATTACAGTTATGCAAGTTAATCTTTATTATATCTACATTTTCTATGGTGTTGATACGATTTGCGCAAAATTAATAGGTACATTCTTTGGGTCCTGAAGGTGCGTCATCTGAAATACAAGTACTTGCCAAAGGTCCCTATCAGATGGTCAAAAAATACGGAGGATACATATTCAATGGTTTTAGATTTCGTACTAAGGATCGTGAATCTAATTTGAAGTCTCAAAATAGTGGAATGGTAGTGACGTCTAAGACTAGAAGTTATGCTTCCAAATCGGACACGAGGCCTGTAGATGGGGATCTCGACTACTATGGAGTGCTCACGGATATCACTGAGTTGAATTATTTTGGCCATTTTCGTGTTGTCTTATTTCGTGGGGATTGGGCTGAGTTTGATAGGAATTTTGCTAACAACAAGGACAAGCTTGGCTTCACAGTTGTAAACTTCTCAAAATTGATTCACATCGGTACACACATTAGCCATGAGCCATTTGTGTTTCCATCCCAAGTGCAACAAGTGTTCTACATTGAAGATCCAACCCTGCCAAAATCGTATGTGGCTATCCCTATGCAACCAAGAGATGTATTCCAACTGGGCGATACTTCAGACGATGAAGACGGTGAAGACATGAATAGTTACATTGCTTCTGAGTTTCCTGTGTTTGATGTAAACACAACCGATGTTGGAATTTGCGGGACTTGGCTCCGCAAGGATGGAGAAGAGGGCGATGTACTGGAAGATGTCGTATTGTAGTTTACATGATTTTCAATTGAGTTTATTATATGTCTGTAATTTTATGTCTTACATCTTGTTGTAATATTATGACTGTAATTTCGAATATGTTCATTGTGAATTTAATACACTGGTTTAATTATCTTTCTATTTTCTACTGCTTGGTATTATTTACATTAAACTATGCTTAGTGTCATTTGAACCAAACTATCGTTGTCATTTGAACCAGACTATCATTTGAACCAAGTTATCGAATCCTTGACAGGTACAACATGCCGAGGCGTGGAAAGAGGGTAAATATAAATGATGGCAACGAGAGCCATGGGGATGAGCAGCCACTAAATAATAGTGGCAGGCAAACATATGAGAGTGAGGGTAGCACGCCGCCCACTGTCAAAAAATATCGGTAAGTCTTAAAATTGGTATTTTTAAAGAGATTATGTTACTTGAATGCATGAAAGACACGTACTAGTGTTTGTGAGTCTGCATTGTGGCTGTCGTCTATAAGCATTTCGTCTATGTTTCTTAAGTGGGCTGTGATTAGAAAGAAAGGGCTGGAGTGGAGATCTGGAAACCCAAAATAGAGACATCTCGTTTATTATAATCTACACTTATTGTTGGACCAACCCCCTCTTGCTGTTGTTGCTGATGTCTCTTTGTGTGCGTGTGTTGAAGAGAATGAAGGGATAAGAGAGAGATGAGGAAAATGCCGCTATGTTAGCCTGGTGTATCCTCATTCTCTACCATCCCTCTTTCTGGCTCCATATATGGCTTCTATATTAAATTGGTTTCCTTCCACGATGACAGTCCGTAATACTACACTTGATATGAGCCCATGTTCATAGCTGCATCCTATTGCATACTCACAAACAACTAATACTTGTCGGCCTTGCATCGTATGCCCAACCCCACTTTGGCACATAACCTGGTATAGATGACATTGTATGACCTGCAAACAAGGATTGTTCAGTCGTGTTGTTGTACTGATTTGGAGGAGGTGAAAATGGGACCATAAAATAGCTTAAGAAGACCATCAGGTTTGTGAAATAAGCTTCACTAACAGTGAAAGAAACTGGGGATGCTATGCAGCATACTTAGTTTGGAAGTGAACCCATTTTGGCTAAAAAATCATGCCGAAGATAGCAATCAGATGCATGAAATCAGCTTCTTTAACAGTATCTGAAAATGAAATTTTTTCATAATCTGAGCATATATGTTTCTTTAACAGTGACTGTGAACAATTGTTCTTAATTGGGCTGTGATTAGAAAGAGACGAGTTGGAGTGGAGATCTGGAAACCCATATAGAGACATCTTGTTCATAATAATTTATTATTATTGTTGTTCTTGTCACTCTTGCTGTTGTTGCTGATGTCTCTATGTGTTCGTGTGCTGAAGGGAAAGAAGGGATGAGAGAGAGATGAGGAAAATGTCGCTATGTTAGCCTGGTGTATTCTCATTCTCTACCATTCCTCTTTCTGGCTTCTGTATTTGGTTTCCTTCCACGATGACAATTCTAGTTAAAACTACACTTGCTATGAGCCCTATTCGTATTTCTCTTCCATGAAGAATTGATCTATGACTACAATCTCCATTCAAAACCCAATTGTTCACTCAAACATGCCCCTTGTTTCTGAACTCAAACATCACATTAATAAACATCTTTTCTAATAATGGCTACACTTGTGGAAGCTCTCTCTAAGCCTCAATTCTTCAAGGTTTTGTTGCCTACTTCTTTACAGAAGCTGGTACTCTATTCTCCTCTCTTTCTAGTACTTAGTCGCTTAGTCGGTATTTCGTTCATGTATCACATTAATTGAGTACGTAAAAAAGCGCCGTTAAATATTTAGTTCCCATTGCAGCTGATACCTTCTGAATTTAACAAGCATATCATCAAAGATATCTTTGAGTAGGCAACAAGCATAACAAGCATATCAAGGTTGTTGCCTACTCGAAGATATCTTTGATGATATGCTTGTTAAATTCAGAAGGTATCAGCTGCAATGGGAAGTAAATATTTCAGGGGGTTTGTTGCCTACTCAATTAATGTGATACATGAACGAAATACCGACTAAGCGACTAAGTACTAGAAAGAGAGGAGAATAGAGTACCAGCTTCTGTAAAGAAGTAGGCAACAAAACCTTGAAGAATTGAGGCTTAGAGAGAGCTTCCACAAGTGTAGCCATTATTAGAAAAGATGTTTATTAATGTGATGTTTGAGTTCAGAAACAAGGGGCATTTTCTGAAATCTGTATTCCAAACAAGCTTCACTAACAGTGAAAGAAACTGGGGATGCTATGCAGCCTACTTAGTTTCTTTAACAGTGACTGAAAATTTCCATAATCTGAGCATATATGTTTCCATAATCTGAGCATATATGTTTCTTTAACAGTGACTGTGAACAATTGTTCTTAATTGGGCTGTGATTAGAAAGAGACGAGTTGGAGTGGAGATCTGGAAATCCATATAGAGTCATCTTGTTCATAATAATTTATTATTGTTGTTGTTCTTGTCGCTCTTGCTGTTGTTGCTGATGTCTCTATGTGTTCGTGTGCTGAAGGGAAAGAAGGGATGAGAGAGAGATGAGGAAAATGCCGCTATGTTAGCCTGGTGTATCCTCATTCTCTACCATTCCTCTTTCTGGCTTCTATATTTGGTTTCCTTCCACGATGACAATTCCAGTTAAAACTACACTTGCTATGAGCCCTATTCATATTTTCCTTCCATGAACTGAGGATGGTATATAGGTATGTATGCCAAAATGGAGAAATTTTCATTTTCAGATAATGGAGAAATTTTCATTTTCAGATACTGTCAATGTAACCTGATTGCAATCTTTGGCAAGGTTTTTTTTACACAAAATGGGTTCACTTCCAAAATAAGTATGCTGCATAGCATCCCCAGTTTCTTTCACTGTTAGTGAAGCTTATTTCACAAACCTGATGGTCTTCTTAAGCTATTTTATGGTCCCATTTTCACTAACTGTTAGTGAAGCTGATTTCAAGCACCTGATTGTCTTCTTGGCATGTATGTTTTTATACCAAAAATGGGTTCACTGTGAACTGAGGATATTATATAGGTACGTATGCCAGAATCCTCCGGCCGGATATGCACAACACTTGGGTTTTGCGATATAGTTGGGCTAAAAAAGTAGTAGAGCAACATATAAGCTCAGATAATGGAGAAATTTTCATTTTCAGACACTGTCAATGTAACCTGATTGCAATCTTTGGCATGGTTGTTTTAACACAAAATGGGTTCACTTCCAAAATAAGTATGCTGCATAGCATCCCCAGTTTCTTTCACTGTTAGTGAAGCTTATTTCACAAACCTGATGGTCTTCTTAAGCTATTTTATGGTCCCATTTTCACTAACTGTTAGTGAACCTGATTTCAAGCACCTGATTGTCTTCTTGGCATGTTTGTTTTTATACCAAAAATGGGTTCACTGTGAACTGAGGATATTGTATAGGTACGTATGCCAAAATCCTCCGGCCGGATATGCACAACAATTGGGTTTTGCGATATAGTTGGGCTAAAAAGGTAGTAGAGCAACATATAAGCTCAGATAATGGAGAAATTTTCATTTTCAGATACTGTCAATGTAACCTGATTGCAATCTTTGGCAAGGTTTTTTTTACACAAAATGGGTTCACTTCCAAAATAAGTATGCTGCATAGCATCCCCAGTTTCTTTCACTGTTAGTGAAGCTTATTTCACAAACCTGATGGTCTTCTTAAGCTATTTTATGGTCCCATTTTCACTAACTGTTAGTGAAGCTGATTTCAAGCACCTGATTGTCTTCTTGGCATGTATGTTTTTATACCAAAAATGGGTTCACTGTGAACTGAGGATATTATATAGGTACGTATGCCAGAATCCTCCGGCCGGATATGCACAACACTTGGGTTTTGCGATATAGTTGGGCTAAAAAAGTAGTAGAGCAACATATAAGCTCAGATAATGGAGAAATTTTCATTTTCAGACACTGTCAATGTAACCTGATTGCAATCTTTGGCATGGTTGTTTTAACACAAAATGGGTTCACTTCCAAAATAAGTATGCTGCATAGCATCCCCAGTTTCTTTCACTGTTAGTGAAGCTTATTTCACAAACCTGATGGTCTTCTTAAGCTATTTTATGGTCCCATTTTCACTAACTGTTAGTGAACCTGATTTCAAGCACCTGATTGTCTTCTTGGCATGTTTGTTTTTATACCAAAAATGGGTTCACTGTGAACTGAGGATATTGTATAGGTACGTATGCCAAAATCCTCCGGCCGGATATGCACAACAATTGGGTTTTGCGATATAGTTGGGCTAAAAAGGTAGTAGAGCAACATATAAGCTCAGATAATGGAGAAATTTTCATTTTCAGATACTGTCAATGTAACCTGATTGCAATCTTTGGCAAGGTTTTTTTTACACAAAATGGGTTCACTTCCAAAATAAGTATGCTGCATAGCATCCCCAGTTTCTTTCACTGTTAGTGAAGCTTATTTCACAAACCTGATGGTCTTCTTATGCTATTTTATGGTCCCATTTTCACTAACTGTTAGTGAAGCTGATTTCAAGCACCTGATTGTCTTCTTGGCATGTATGTTTTTATACCAAAAATGGGTTCACTGTGAACTGAGGATATTATATAGGTACGTATGCCAAAATCCTCCGGCCGGATATGCACAACACTTGGGTTTTGCGATATAGTTGGGCTAAAAAAGTAGTAGAGCAACATATAAGCTCAGATAATGGAGAAATTTTCATTTTCAGACACTGTCAATGTAACCTGATTGCAATCTTTCGCATGGTTTTTTTAACACAAAATGGGTTCACTTCCAAAATAAGTATGCTGCATAGCATCCCCAGTTTCTTTCACTGTTAGTGAAGCTTATTTCACAAACCTGATGGTCTTCTTAAGCTATTTTATGGTCCCATTTTCACTAACTGTTAGTGAAACTGATTTCAAGCACCTGATTGTCTTCTTGGCATGTATGTTTTTATACCCAAAATGGGTTCACTGTGAACTGAGGATATTATATAGGTACGTATGCCAAAATCCTCCGGCCGGATATGCACAACACTTGGTTTGCGATATAGTTGGGCTAAAAAAGTAGTAGAGCAACATATAAGCTCAGATGATGGAGAAATTTTCATTTTCAGATACTGTCAATGTAACCTGATTGTTTAACACAAAATGGGTTCACTTCCAAACTAAGTATGCTGCATAGCATCCCCAGTTTCTTCTTTTGTTGTTAGTGAAGCTTATTTTCATGCATCTGATTGTGATCTTGGCATGTTTTTTTGACCAAAACGGGTTTACTGTGAACTGAGGATGCTATAGGTACGTATGCCAAAATCCTCCGGATACGCACAACAATTGGGTTTTAGATTTAGTTGGGCACAGTGAATTAGTAGAGCAACATATAAGCTCAGATAATGGAAATTTTCATTTTCAGATACTGTTAATGAAGCTGATTGCCATCTTTGGCATGATTTTTTAACAAAAAATGGGTTCACTTCCAAACTAAGTATGCTGCTAGCATCCTCATTTTCTTTCACTGTTAATGAAGCGTATTTCATTAAGATCCAGGATGGCAAATTTTGACTGGGCTATGATTGGATTGTTTAGTGGATGTTGTCTATGTTCTTAATTGGGCTGTGATTAGAAAGAGTGGGCTCGAGTGGAGATCTGGAAACCCATATAGAGACATCTTGTTCATAATAATTTATTATTATTGTTGTTCTTGTCGCTCTTAAGGTGGTTGCTGATGTCTCTTTCTGTTCGTGTGCTGAAGGGAAATAAGGGATGAGAGAGAGATGAGGAAAATGCCGCTATGGTAGCCTGGTGTATCCAAAGTCTCTACCTTTCTTCTTTCTGTTTCCATTTCTGGCTTCTATATATATTTGGTTTCCTTCCACGATGACAGTTCCCTAAAAATACACTTGATATGAGCCCTATCTTATTTTTCTTATTTTTCTTATATTGGTTTCCGTCCACGATGACAGTTTCATGGATTGTCTGAACAATCCATGAAGGACATGCTTAGATACTGAATTTTCATTTGTTTTACTGTTTTAGATAGTGGATATTCCCAATCAGAGGAGAATATAAAGGTTTCAAGTTAGATACTGAATTTTCATTTGTTTTGTTATTTTAGATATATTTAAAAACAAAATTAAGTACTAGATTTTTAGCATTGCAATGTAATTATTTTACCTCTGTATATATCATTAACAATTCCATTTGCAGTTGGCACTTTGATCTTATAATTCGAGATACAGGTAGTTCTTTTTGCAAGTTCAAAAAATATGTATATTCTGTATTGTGATCTACTGTTCAATTAAACTATTGTTTTTTTTTCACAGAGCGGTCGTCAAGATGAAGGAAATTCTAATGATCAGAGCTGAAGCTACTCGAGGGGTATGAATCTGCGGTCCTCCTTGCTGTTCTTATGTCCTCCTTGCTGTATGGTTGTTGTTCTTATGTCCTCCTCCTTGCTGTTGTTATGTCAGACTGGTTTTTTTTATGAGAGTTATGTCATACTTTGAATTTGGGATATTTTGGATATTTGTCAGACTGGTTTGTTTGGATATTTTGGATGTTAGTCTCTATATTAATTTGTTAATTATGACACTGTTAATTAATCAATGAATTTGGACGTTGATATGACACGTGTGAAACTTGATTATCTTTAATTATTCTTGTGTTTGGTTGTGGTTTGCGCAGTAGTATGCAACGAAATTGATTGAATCAGTTGTGAGAATTAGTTTACAGGTTTTGTAAATGAAACTGTGAATTGAAATCGAACGGAAAAGCG
This sequence comes from Hemerocallis citrina, assembly GCA_017893485.1. Taxonomy (NCBI): domain Eukaryota; kingdom Viridiplantae; phylum Streptophyta; class Magnoliopsida; order Asparagales; family Asphodelaceae; genus Hemerocallis; species Hemerocallis citrina. The sequence continues at coordinate 264,687,429 of CM030364.1, forward strand.
GAGTATCGAAAATAAACGGGCATAGCCAGAACGGCGTTTTAAAAAACGGCGGTCTATATAATTTAATTGTTGGAGTGCGTGATACACCGGCGTTTCAACGCACACCGGCGAATGTTATCAGCTGTAACGGCACAGTCGTACACCGGTGTTTTAAAAACGCCGACGTATATAACTACACCGGCGTTTTTTGGTCGCGCCGGTGTTCGTAAACAGGGAAAAGCAGGCGCTCATAAACGCACATACACCGGCATTTCTTGACCGCCGATATACTTTCGATCTACACCGGCGTTTTCATATACGCCGGTGAATGGATAAATACCGGCGGTTTACGACCGCCGGTGTATGTATATAGGTGCACAAGAACGGCACCCAGAGACCGATATACACCGGCATTTTATGACCGCCGGTGTAGTCCTAACATTTACCGGCGTCCACCAAAAATGCCGGTGTAGACCCCTTCGTTTCAGCGATGCCCGCTTCGGCGGCAGTTGGACCGGCGCTATTGTAAACGCCGGTGAAAGTTTCACCGGCGTAAAAAAACGCCGGTATAGACGTAAAAAAGCACCGGGAAAGCTACTTTCTTTTGTAGTGATTACCGACTATTTATGCATTTCCCATAGTGATTTTACCCTATTTTGAGTCAACAAAAATATAATATTTCAATCTATGGTTTTTACGTGTTTTTTATGTGTTTTTGATGCACGTATCGATCACGTATTTTTCCACCGCTACGGGTGATATCTTCTAGGTTTCAATTATTTATTTTTTAAATCTATTTTATAAAACGGAAATTCATTTCCCCTATTTTTGATTAAGATAAATTTGTACGTGTAATGCACGTGTTTTCTACGTACCTAGTGATTACGTCGTATTATATAAAATTAGTAAATATGTTTTCTTATGTTGTTCTCGATTATATTTTTATAATTTTCCATTTGATAAAAATTGACTTTTTTTGTATTTCGGGGTTTTACGTGTGATGCACATGTTTCGGTGCGCGTATTTGAGCATATCCATTTTCAAAATAAATTTTTAGAGTGTGTAAGTAAATAATTTTTTTTACTTACTTACAGTATATATATAAATAGATATATATAACTATACCTTGATAAATAAAGTGGCTGTTTGAAGTAATTGATTGAATAATGGTGAAGTGTGTAGGAGGTGGGGGGCCCACGGATGGATTGAAAACAGCACAAATGCTGTTGTGAAAAGAGTGGGCTGATGATTTCAGCCCATTGGTATGGGCCTCACCCGGGTTCTTTCTTAAGTAAAGACAGAGAATTGGTATTGGTTTTTGATGATGACGTGGGAAAGAGTGAGACCGGGTTGGGTTCTGATAGACCAGTTTTTGAAGATGAAGAGAATGGGAGTTGGGTTTTTGAAGAGGTGGAGATGTAAAGAGTTGGGAGTTTTAGGAGTTAGGATTGTGAATGGTTGGAAAAATTAAGAGAGCAATTTTTTAGGTGGAGATTTATGAAAATTGAACCCTCACATTGACCTATAAATACACCCTCATTTCTCTTCTTTTGTTACACTCAAAATAGACAAAAAAAATAAAGAAAGTTAAAAGAAAAAGAGTAGAGTGTTCTTGTGCTTGGAGGAGTCTTGCTAGGAGAAGAAGAAATTGCTGGGAACTAGGAGTTGGTTCCATCTTTCTCACTCTCAAAATCTTCCTAAGAGGTGGGTGTTCTCATGCTTTCTAATTTTAGAACTATGCATACTAGTAATAATAAATGAGTATTATATTTTGATATGATAAAGTAGAACAATCTATTCTATTGGATATGGTGAGAATAGTAGTGAATCATGTTATGATTAGCAAATTAAATTACAACTTGTTAGTTGTTAATGGGAAAAGAAATGATTGATGATTTCTCCATGCATTAGTATACATGAATGAATAGTTGATTGTATGAACAATTGTTGGGAATTCTTCTATTAATAAGCAAATGAATTTTTTTTGTAAAGTAAATTTGATACTCATGAACTCATTTGTTTGTTTATAAAAAATACAATATGCTATCTTTGATTAAAATGAATAGATGCAACTTTATGTTTATCAATAAGAAGAAATAATTTTGAAAGATAAATTAATTGCCTAAAATATGGATTATGGATCTATGAGTTACTGTTAGAAAGTAAACTCAGTTTATACGAACAAAATTCAGTGTAACAAAAGAATAGAAACAATGGAAAATTCGAGTTTTTATTAAAAGAGGGAATGACAGAAAGCTTGAACAAAAGCCCACGAAGAGGACTTATACTGTTGGGCGCAATTGGCCCTGTGGTCTGGCGTTGCGCTGTCTCTCTGTCGGCCTGGGTTCGAATCCTGTTAAGCCCAAACATTTTTTTATTTTTGTTTTAAATATACTCAGAACCCGAGGAGCATGTATATGAGACTTTCGAAGCAGTTTCATGACACCAAGTCCACTTGGACTCTTGGCTTTCGGTGTGTGCCTTGGGAGCTGTCTGTGGGTTCACGGCTTCGAAACCCAGAGCTGCCTTTTATAAAGAAAAATTTGTGTTTTAAAGTGTTTTTGTTGAGTTCTAATGCTTTTCAAAATTTGGAAAAAAATTCTAGTGGTCATACAATGTGATAGAGAATTTATTAAAATTTGTTTTAAAGATTTCCATGTATTTTGAGAAGTTTTTAAAGAGGATTTGAGATAGATAGTGAAGTGAATTACTACAAATTATTAATAAAGAACGTGACTTTTTATTCTAGAAAGAGAACAAAGTAATGACTAGGGTGAATTGAATTTTCTTGAAGAAATCATACATTTATTTTGTTAAGAAGTGCTTGATATAGTTGAGTTTTGTTCATGAGCTTAAATTTGCTATTGAGAAGAATTATCGATTATGAATAGATGAATCATGAAAGAGACATTGAGATATATTGAGATTTTGTCTTCAAAATTAATTATTTGAAAACATGATTTATATCCTTAGAAGAAAAGTAAAATTTTGATGTGAGAATTAATTCTCTTGATGAAAGTATGCTTTGTGTTGAGTAAGGAATTCTTGATTACTATTGTGCTCAAATTAATAATGAGTTTAAATTAAATGTTTCATGTGAAGAATTATTGGTTGGAAAAAATTAAGAATGAATGAAAGAATCATGAGTAGTATTAAGATAAGATTTGAGACAATTGTGGATGAGTTGAAGATAAAAATAATCTAAGTTTAAGACATGTTTATTAAAGGGTATGTGTACCCATATTTTCTTGTACATGAAAAAGTTGTAATTTAGAGTTAGTGAGACCTCGGGTATTGACATTACTGAATTGAAAAGAGTTGAGTTATATTTTGAGATATGGTCATGGAGCTATCTCGGTAAATGTTGATTAAGACCGGTAGGAGGTAAAACTAATTCTAGGCTTGGAAATTTATTCATGTCTTGAACTTAAAAATTAGGCACATAAGTGAAGATGTAGTAAACCTGGGCAAACGTAAGTGGGGCACTCTATATAGTCGGCAGTGGACTTTGTGGCTATAGACCTAGTCGGCGGTGGACTCCGTGACTGTGGTTGTTCCGTGGGAGACGGGCTTTTATTTTTAAATCTGGGATTATGATGATGGGTCAGCAGTGGATTCCGGGATCTTGAGTAATCGGGCGGATAGTTTACCATACTCCAATGTATATATGTATATCGGAGCTAGAGGGGCACTTGCGGGATGATCCGCACGATGAGGGATCTGTTATAACAGTCAGCGGTGGACTCCGGGGCTGGGATCCATATTCGTGGAATGATCTAAACCTTGTTTTATTACTGGGTAGTTTCATGGCGAGGGATCGAACCCTTAAATGTAGAGTACGTAGACGCTTGCCCTCGGACCTATGGAGTACGAGATGCATTGAATTCGAACAAGTATGCATTAGTGTCATCCTAGTATAAAATGTGTGCATTAGGCATTAAGGCATGACATACACTTACATGTTTAGCGTAGTCACAATTTAACACTTTATTGTTCATTCAATTTTTTGTGGTTTGTTAAAGTAATGAGATCGTTATATGTACGGCGTAGAGAGGATGACCGAGTATAACATTTTCGTCAGTTGTAAGTGACTAACGTGCTCACAGCTTAATATGCAGGTAATGGACTTTTTATGAAGAAGTAAAGATGTTATGATGCAGTTGATGACTTACATTCATTGTTAAAGTTGTATTTTATTTCATTATTGTATTTTTTTTATTTTTCCACTGTGTAAACAAAATGAAAAGAACTCTGATGTTGTTGAAAAAGTTTTAATATACTTGTAAAATTGTATGAAGTGAAGTAAAGATCCGGTGAAATATCGAATTCGGTCTTATTTGGAATTCAGGGCGTTACAGTTACGTCGAGAGTGATGTTTCCCTCAATTTGGACAAGAACGCCCGAGAACCCGTGGAGTGTGTACCCGGCCGGCTTCAGCCTCTCGCTAGAGAGTTTGAGCTTTTCGAATACGTCCGAAACAGGATATTGACGGAGCTCTTGTTGTCAACTAAGATGCGGCGGACCTCATTGTTGACCATACCGAGGCTGACTACCAGGGCATCGAAATGAGGACACAGTGAACCTGGGGGCAGATAGTTATGGATTGCGTTAACCTCCCATACGAAGGCCTTGTGGGCGGTGCCCGAATCTCCCCCCATGGGTACGCTGTGGACACAGTGAAGAATGGTCGCCCCCCCGACTTCTTCGGGCTCGGGTTCCGCCTTTGGACTCCTGCCTATCGTTCAAGGAGGGGGCGAAGCCCTCTGGTCCTTCAATACCCTTAGGTGCTCGCTCTGGATGAGGGTCTTTATTATGTTCATTTAATTCACAATAAATAAAATGTCTCAATAATAAATGTCATGATGCAATGTCAACTAGTAATATCAATACCCAACTGGCCTCTAGAGCATACACCAACAGATTCGATGTGAAAAGAATATGGTAAAATGAGATGAGGTTCTAAGCGAAGAAGGGAGACAAATGGAGTTGTTGTTTGTGGCAGGCAAGAAGGTGACAGTCTACTGCAACAAAGCAAGAAGTGCTTGACTGCAAGTGCAGTCGACTGCTCTTGGGAGCAGTCAACCGACATCGGCAGCAACAACTGTTCGGTCGGGTCTTTGGTGGATATGTTTGAGCCAACTTGTTCTCCAAATGGCTTTTATTGTATGGCTTTCTCTTCAGGGTATATCAGACAGTGTTGGATCAAGACTACAACGTAGGGTTTCTCTAGATCTCTATATAACAATGTAATGGCCTCCATAAGAGGTACTACTTCATCTGAGAGTTTTTTCTATTGTAAACAACCGAGTTTTTTCTAGTGAGGCTTGAGAGAGATATGAGTTATTAGTGAGAGTATTGTAACTCTTGTAACTTCTCTAGTTGAATAATATCAAGACAAAATTGTGTGTCTGTGTTTTTGGTTTTTGGTGTACACTGCTTCATTATCGTATAACTTAGCGCATAACAAGTTTGCGGGCTACGGCCTTGCTCCTTAGATAAAAAAAACAATAAACAATAAACAATAAAACTTAGTTTGAGTTGTTAAAACAAGCCTAATTATCATCGTCTCACATCTGACCCCTAAAACTATGCTCTTTAGATTAATCATATAATAAATGTAATATCTGGCCTATTAGAAGTCAAAAACGGAAAATATGTTAAGAATCATACAAGGAGAAAAAATGCCGGCTAGCATTGACTTACAGCAAAAGACACATTACAGATTAATTAAGAACTAACAACAAATGAGTGTTATAACCCTTAAAGACTTTTTAATGGACGGACTACACTAAGAAGATCCCCTACAAAAGATTGTCTATCTCTGCTCTACAATTCTTATAAATAGTGGTATTCCCTAACCTGTAACAATCACAAAACGTTGATCGCAAACACATTATATAACAACTAGCTCCTATAAATGGCATCTCTGATTGTGGTCGCTTTTCTCGCCAACATGGTAGTCGCACTTCCGGCATTGAGTGGGGCAACAGAGCATGTGGTTGGTGGTTACAGTGGCTGGACCCTCAACTTCAACTATGCTGATTGGGCTCAAGGCAGACAGTTTCTAATTGGAGATGCACTCCGTACTACTCTTCTTCCATTCTCTACAGTATATTCTTTTTAGTAACATTTTTTTTTAGAAAAAGAAAGATATATACTACAATTTGCCAATTATTTCTAACATAATGATGAATATCTAGATAGTGACGATTACCCTAATGTTATTTGGCTGTATCACTAAACTGAATTAAAGTGAGAGTGGGAGGCGCCTTCATTTTCCTGGGGACCAATATGATTGTCACAAACAGTGAGAATTAATTATATACGGAAAAGCTTTCAGATTCACACCCCAGCTAAATGAATACGCCAAACCCTCACTACAATAATATCCTATGGTGATTTTGCCACTTTAAATATGATAAAGCACAAAGAAGTTACTCCTACAATTTTAATTTAATGCTTCAAATATTTAACAAAAAGTATAAATTGTTGGAAAGGTTATAAAAAAAAAAGGTATTGTTTCAAATTTATTGATAAAATGGCGACATCTGGTAAATGTGGTGCAGTATTCGAGTACCCAAGAGGATACGACAGTGTGATCGAGGTTACTGCCTATGAATTCGAAACATGCAGTATACCACTTGCATCCGAGGTTCTGACCAGTGGAAACGATATGATCATCCTTGAGACTCCTGGAAGACATTGGTTCATCTCCGGTGCTGGCAATGGCTTTAATTGTCGTGCTGGGGAGAAACTTGTTGTTACTGTCCTCCCGACTTATGGCCAGGCTCCCTCATCCTTTCCAGCATCGTCAGAAGCTACTGCGCCCGTCCCTTTTCTATTTCCCTTTCCAGAATCATCACTGGCTCCTGCTCCCTCCCCATTTCTATTTCCCTTTCCAGCATCACCAGAAGCTCCTGCTCCTTCCCCTATAATTTCAGATACTTTCTAGTCAAACTTTTTCCATCTCCAACTGATTCTTAAAGTAATGACCAAGTCTTGGGCAGCATAAGGATGAGATGCTGGAAATGCAATGAGAAGATTTATGAAGTTTCTCTTAAACTCTGTTCGTTATCTTTTTAATAAAGAGTTCTCTTACTCATTTTGTGCCTAATGATGATTTTAAGAAATATATATCTATGAAGTTACTGTATCGGAATTTTTTCTTTAACCACTTCTGGGAAATGATCAGAATTTTGATGCCTCTGCTAAAGGGATTCTACATACAAATGAGAATGTATCTCCATTTTACTAATATCCCCAATAGTTTAAAGGAATTTGATATGCTGTTTGGGATCTCGATAGAGCTTTTTGTATTAGTTGTTTTTTTGATGGAAACTACTAAAAATCTGACATTTGATCGTTGCCGTGAAATGTGATTAGAGCTTCTGAGATTGAATCTGGATCAGTGATTAAACATCGTACTGGATCAGTGATTAAATATCGTAATCTGGATCCGACGGTTGCTGACGCGGTCGATGGACCAGCAAAAAGCCTGAAACACCGGGGTTGATCCAGATGACAGACCCTCTGACCCTCGAGTTAGAAACATAGAGAGAAAGAGAGTTTGAAAGAGAAAATGTTGATTTCCTTCTAACTAAGGAGGGGGGAGGGTATTTATAGGCATGAGAAATAGTACAGGAGATTGGTATGAATCCATTCGATCAACTATGAATTCCTTATCTCCTATTCGAATCTCCCCCTCACGAGATAAGCTATCTTGTTTGAGGATAAGAGATTTGACTAATAGCCCTCATGGGCGGGGTCGCTCTTAGTGGGCCTAAGCTGTCACTTTTTATGGGCTTTAAAAGAGACTCATGTCTTGTAGAAGATGCTAGAGAAGGCACGAACCTGTTATAGAGGCCCATTATGATTAATCTGTGCTGGAACTGTACGACCCGGATTTACTGTGATTTTTACCATTATCATAAGCCTCCCACTCCCGGAAGACAATTTTCTTGGCTTTCGGGGAGTAGTTCGCCTTATTGTTGGATTTTGGAATACAATCTTAGCTTTCAGGATGCTTGGAGATACCTGGAACTGATCGAAAGCTTCCAAAGGAGGTAAATATTTTTGTGGATTTTTTTGGAATTTTCCATACTTTTTCGGATTTTTCTAAATTTTTCTGTATTTTTAAAAAAAATTCCCAATTTTGAAATCACTTTTTCGAATATTATAATTAATTAACACAATTTTAAATTATATTTCAGAAATTTTAATTAATTTTCTGAATTTAAATAATTATTTTTGGGTTTTAAATTAATTTTCGAATTTTAAATGATTTTTTGGGATTTTTTATGAATTATCAAACCTGGGCATGCATTTTGATGCGACCTGTTTCGCTGATCATGTGGAGCTCGCCCGCTCATGGGTTTCAATGGTTGTAGATTTTTGGGGGGATATTTTAATAAATTATCAATCCTTGGTGCGCATTTTGATGCGATCTGCATCGTTGATCAGCCTCTAGCTCGACCATTGATGCGTTGGGCAGTTGTGAAGAGAAATCAGAAAAGAGTGGGACGTGGTGCCATCTTATGCGTCGATCAGATCTCAGCTCGGGCGCTGAGTGAGATCAAGCGACTGAGGAGAGTGGAGCGCTATGGAAGAGGGGGGAGGCGATCTTTAGCGCTGATCTTGTGCTAGCATGATTTTTAGGAGATCCAAGGGCTAGCGAGCTAGGGGGTCTCTCCCAGTTGCTGCGAGAGACCCCCTAGCTCGGTCGACGATTTTGCCAAGCTATGAGCGTTTCTTCTTGGCCGAGCTATGACGTTGCTTCGTCACTGAGCTATAGGCACCCACCCCTTCTCGTGGAGCTATTGGTTTCGCCGAGCTTTGAAGCTCGTTGCCATCACCGTCGAGCTTTGTGAGAGTGGTCTTCGAGCTAAGAAGATTTTAACACCGCCGAGCTATGGAGGTCTCTATTCCGCCGAGCTATGAAGCTTTTGTAGATTGTGGCCGAACTATGGTGGCCGAACTACAGTCTTCATGGAGGCCAAGCTATGAAGCTCTTTATCTCTGAGCTACTCCTTTGTCATTCTACTGGCTTTGCCGAGCTATGAAGTGGCCTCGTTGTCGTGTTGTGGAGCTCCTCTCGTCGAGCTATGAAGGTGGCAATCGTCGAGCTGTGGAGGGAGCTCTGTTTTCGGTTGGTCGACCTATGAGGTGCTCTGCTTTTGAAGCTGAGAGGTTTGTTGCCTCACCGAGCTACATAGCGCCGTCCAGTTGAGCTATGAGGCTCATTGCCAAGCTATGGAGCTCTAATCGCTATCGAGCTACAGGAGTTGGCGAGCTATGGAATCTCCTCGTTCTCGTCGAGCTATGAGGCTTCTTTGCTATCGAGCTATGGAGGTGGAATCGTGCTACCACCATCGTCGAGTTATGAAGGTGATTGATCGATAGGGCTCCTTGGTCGAGCTGTGAACCATCAAGCTATGGTGGTGATCGAGCGACGTGGTTTGAAGTTGGGTTTGGAAAAGAAGCTCTGAAGAAGAAGTTGTTTTGGAGTTTAGGTTCGGGTTTGAGGTGTAAACGGGTTAGGATTGGGGACCCGACCCAAAATCCGTATGCAAAACTAAAAACCCAAATTTTCTCTCCTCTTATTTTGAACCCGAGAGCACCTTCTCCTTATTGTTTGGCATTTTTGGTCAGTTTTGAGCTTGGTCTTCGATCGTTGGTCATCTTCAAATGGGAGTTGGTTGTTGAACTTGTTGTTTGTTCCCATCAAGTTCGTAGAGGCAACTCAAAGACAGAGTTGGACGTAGATCTTGCCGTTTGTGCCTAGCAAGTTTATAGAGGAGTCCATGACAGAGTTGAACGTTTAACTTGCCGTTTGCATCCAACAAATTTTGCGAGAACTCTGTGACGGAGTTGAATTTTGTGCTTGCCGTTTGATGCCCGATAGGTTTGTAGATACAACTCTAAGACAGAATTGGATGTAGGACTTGCCGTTTGATCCCGACGAGTTTGGAGACAACTCTGAGACTGATTTCAACGTTGAACTTGCCATTTGATCCCATCAAGTTTGGAGAGGTAACTCTTTGATCGAGTTGATGTAGAACTTGCTGTTTGACCCTAGCAAGTTTATAGAGGCAACTGTTTGACTGAGTTGATGTAGAGTTTGCTATTTAATCCCAGCAAGTTTGGCAGGGGCAACTCTGTGATCGAGTTGGACTTGAACTCGTTGTTTGCACCCAACAAATCTTGTAGAAACAACTCAGAGACTGAGTTAAACATTGAACTTGTCATTTGTGTCGAGCAAGTTTTGTAGAGACACCCTATGGCGGATCTGACATTTTGGACTCACTGTTTGCGCCCAGTGAGTTTGTAAAGACAATTCTAGGCCGATTTTGGATGCAGAGCCTATTACATGAAGATGAGGAATTTTTGGAAGAGCTCGAGCAATAAGCAGGCCACTGGACTCATTGTTTGGAGTCGGTGATTTGTTGATGGAGCTTAAGCTGAGAGAGAGCATTAAACTCATTGTTTGGAGTCGACGAGTTGTTGATGGAGCTCGAGTGGTGATCAGAGCATTGAACTCATTGTTTGGAGTCAATGGCTTGTTTGATGGATCACTAGGGGAGAGCAAAATGTTGAACTCGTTGTTTGGAGCCAACGAGTTGTTGACAGAACCTGAGCGAAGAGCAAGGCCTTAAACTCGTTGTTTGGTGTCAACTAGTTGTTAGATGGAGCTCGAAAAGAGAGTATAGTGTTGAACTCGTTGTCTGGAGTCAACGAGTTGTTGACGGAGCCTGAGGAAAGAGCAAGACATTGAACCTATTTGTTGATGTTAACGAGTTGTTAGATGGAGTTCGAGTGGCGTGCAGAGCGCCAAACTGATTTTGTGGAGCAAATGAGTTATGGGTGTTCTGAATCTTCTTAATATTGAAGTGAAGTCACTCATGTTTATTCAGCATTGAGGTGATTTCGTTCTTCTCTTTGCTAACAAGTAGTTGTGTACATCGAATAAGGTCGTCGGGACAGTGAACTTGCTCTCTTTTGTGATACACGCGAGATAGAGTTGAAGCTTGCCCAGGTGAAGGTGGTAGGATAAACCTGGAACTTACTCGCCTAAGGGAGACCTGTCTTGAATTTTAACGTCAAGAGTTGAGGCAGCCCTGGGGAGTTGTTAACTGGCAGGAAGCTTGTGAAGAGGTTTGTGTCTCTTAGGTGAAGCATCCCTCTAGTGTGTAACTGGAAGAACGACTTGCAGGACTATTCGCCATATAGTGTTTGTAAGACTTTTGGTAGCGATTCTTAGGCATGAAACGTAGACCCACTGTAATTCTGCAGTTGTAATGAAACTTGTGGTGATGCTGGTCTGACAGCATAGATTTACAATGGTTCTGTGAGTTGAAGAATTCTTTTCATCTGCTTGATCCTTGTAGGTCAACTTGTCATTGAGATTGATGGGTCGTCGACGGGGTTCTTTGTAGCTAAATTATAGGGCCTCAAGTCTGTTGTGTATTGCTAACGAACTTTCGATGATGTGCAACGAGGTTAGAACGTATCTGCCTTGTACTCAGCTAGTTGCAGGAGAAACTCTAAGGAAGAGTTGTTTTCCGAACTTGCTGTATGGGTCCTCCAATAAATTGTGAGAGTCACATCAAGTGGCGAGTTGAACTCTAAGTGATGCTTTTGTAAGTTTTACTGGAGTAACTGCAATTCACGATTTTGGACCTCTAATCTGTCTTTAAGGAATTTTAACTAGTTTTAGGAATAGATCGAATGGCAAAGCAAACTCTGAATTTGCTTCAATGCAAATTGCTTGAGTAACTTCGAGCCATGAGTATGGATTCCGAACTTGTTAGTTTAAGTATTAACAGGTTGCAGGAGCAGATCGAATGGCAATGCAAACTGTGACTTACTTTGTTGCAAGTTTCTAGAGTAACTTCGAGCCATGTGTATGGACTCCGAACCTGTCGTGGAGGCGTTAACGGATTGCAGAGCAGATCGAATGGCGAAGTGAACTCTAAACTTGCTTTATTGCAAATTTCTAGAGTAACTTCGAGCCATGGGTATGAACTTCGAATCTATCTTGTAGGGAGCTATTAACAAGTTTTTGGTACCGTTTTAGGTGTAAGTTGGGCATTTAACTCGTTGTTTGCTTTAATAAAATTGGGAAAAAAAAATCTAGAAGTAAACTAGCTCATTTTATTGAGAAATAAACTAAGGAGCTTCTCTAATGGTTGGCCTTTATTATATGCATTGACCGGTAGTGAAATTGGTCTTTATGAAAGAAAAAATAAACTAAATGGATGCTCTAGTGGCTGGCCTTTATTACAAGTTTTAAAAGTTCTGTTGTTAAAATAGGTCATTTGAGACGCTCTCGTTGTACTTGATAAGGTGCTCGGCATTCCAAGTTCTGGGTATTTTCTTTTCCCCAGGTCTTCAAGTCGATATGACCCCAGGCAAATCACTTGAGAGACCTTGTACGACCTCTCCCTATTGGGAGAGGGCTTTCTTTTTCTTTGTGGGTTCAAGATTTAAAGTTTACGCAAGACGAGGTCCCCATCTTTCAGATTAGTAGGGCAGACTCTCTTGTTATAAAACTTCTCGACCCTTTGTTGATAAATGTTCCTCCAAATGGCCGACCTTTCCTGTAACTCTTCAACGATGCCGAGGTTGGCTCGTAGATTGTTGGAATTTTTCTCTTCGTTGAAGGAAAGACGATGGGGAGATGGCAATCCAACTTCCAATGGGATAAGTGCTTTCGAGCCATAGGAGAGGTTGAATGGTGACTCCTCATTGGCGTCCGCTTTGTGGTTCTGTAAGACCACAACACACTTGGCAGTTATTCAACCCATAGACCTCCCGCAGCATCTCTTAGTCTCTTCTTAAGGCCATCTAGAATCTGTCGATTTGCATTTTCAACTTGGCCGATAGTTTGGCGATGCGAGACTGAGGCGAAGCGCTGAGTGATTCCCAAATCCGTGCAGAGTTGACAGAAATTTTTGTCGGTGAATTGTGTGCCATTATCGGAGACAAGTATTCGGGGGATCCCAAATCTGCACACAATGTTCCTCCAAAGGAACTGTTGGAATTTTTGCTCTATGATAGTGGCTAGTGGCTCTACTTTGACCCACTTTGTCAAGTAGTCGATGGTAACCACTAGGAAAGTTCTATGGCCAGATGCGGGCAGAAATGGTCCAAGCATCTATATTCCCTACATGGCAAAGGAGATGGGATTTGACATAGCGCTGAGGATTGCTTGAGGTCCATGCTTGATTGCTGAATGCTTCTAACAGGGGTCGCACTAATGGGGTTTGACATAGAGCTGAGGATTGCTTGAGGTCCATACTTGATTGTTGAATGCTTCTAACAGGGGTCGCACTGGGGAACATATTCTGCGTGTCACTGAGCAGCTTGGGCCAATAGTACCCAAGATTGAGTATCTTTCGTGCGAGGGATCTTGCCCCTTGATGGCAGCTGCCGATTCTTTCATGTTGTTCTTTGAGGGCGTATTGCGCTTTCTCTGGTGTGAGACATCTAAGATAGGGTCTGCCATTAACTATGGTGAATGATTGTATATGAGTCCTTCCATGAGGGTGTATCTCTCTACCCTTGTATGAATCTTCCTTGCTTCTTTGCGATCTTCGGGGAGGATTCTCCTATCGAGGAAATCGACCAGGGGTTTCATCCAACAATCTTTAGACATTTGAGGTGTGACAGCCAAGAGCTCGAACACTTCCTCCTCGATGCTCGACTTGAGAAGGACCGTTCGGTCAAGCCAATCGAAAGATGAGGAAGCTAACTTGGAGAGGGAATCCGCTTGCCCATTTTGCTCGCAGAGAATTCGAGTGACATTAGCTTCTTTGAATATTGTCAGGAGTTTCTTCACTTGTGACAAGTACTTGGCCATGCGATCGTCCCTGGCTTCATACTCGCCTTGGACTTGGTCGCTAAAGATCTCGATTCTACACGCGCCTTCTACTTGTGCTAACCGGAGTTTGGCAATCAATGCTTCATATTCAGCTTTATTATTGGATGAAGGGAAATTGAGGCGCAATGAGTATTGTAGAGTAAACTTATTGGGCCCAAGCAAATAATTCAGGCTGTGCTTCCTTTGAGGCAAGATCTACAGACACTTTCCAAAGTGCGGAGGGGGGGGGGGGGGGGGGGGAGGGGGGGAAGGGATTCTTCCTCCTCTGGGGAGTCGGTGATGGTGGTTTCCACAATAAATTCGGCCAAGGCCTGGGCCTTGATGGCCGTTTTCAGTCGGTAGCTGATATCGTGTTGACTCCGTTTAATGGACCCCTTCATCAATCTTCTGGAACTTTCCAGTTTGAAGAGCACTTGCTTAAGCGGATGATCGGTGAGGACATACATGGAATGCGCTTGGAAATAAGGGTGAAGTTTTTGAGCTGCTGTGACCAGTGCATAGGCCATTTTTTTTCATTTTTGAGTAATGGAGTTCTGCATTATGGAGTACCTTGCTCACGTAGTAGATTGGTTTCTAAACCCTGTCTTCATCTCTGACTAGGAAGACACTAAAAGTCTGGTCGGAGGTGGCTAAGTAGAGCTAAAGGATTTCACCTGGCTCGGGCTTGCTCAGGAGTGGAGGGTTGACGAGGTATGCTTTCAGTTGTTTGAATGCGATATGTTGTTCTTCGCCCCACTCGAAACCTTTCGTGCCTCGTAGAATTTTGGAAAATGACAAACATTTTCCCCCAGACTTAGAGAGGAATCGGCCGATGGCGGCTAAGTGGCCAGTTAATTTCTGCACTTCCTTAATCGTAGTCGGAGGAGACATGTTGTGAATCACTTGGATTTTCTCAGGATTGGCTTCAATTCCCCTTGACTAACCATAAAGCCCAATAATTTACCAGAGGATACTCTGATGGCGCATTTTGTAGGATTCAAACGCATGTTATGCTTGTGCAATTCTTCGAATGCTTCTTGGAGGTTGGTGATGTGGTCTTCCTTTTGGAGGCTTTTGACTAACATATCATCCACGTATACATTCATGTTCCTGCTGATTTGACTCTTGCATTGGTATTTTTCAGGTGAAAAGGCATTCCTCGATAGCAGTATAGACCCTGACTTGTGATGAATGACGTCTTTGGAGTGTTAAGTGGAAACATTTGGATATGATTATACCGAGAAATTGCGGCCATGAAATTTAGGAGTTCATGGCTCGACGTGGCATCGATCAGTGTGTTATGCTAGGGAGAGGGAACGGGTCTTTCGGACAAGCCTTGTTAAGATCTGTAAAGTCTATGCACATTCTCAAGTTACCGTTAGCTTTCTAAACCATCACTATGTTTGCTAACCACTATGGGTAGTTCACTTCTTAGATGAAGCGTGCAACTCGGAGTTTGTTGACTTCTTCTTTGACCATGTGGATCCTATCTGGATCAAATTTGCGGCGGCGTTGCTGGACGGGCTTGGCATCCGGACTCACACTAAGATAATGCATGATTAGGTCTCCGGGAATTCCTGGCCCGTCGGCTGCGGTGCCGGCAAACATGTCTTGATTTTCTTTTAGACATGCGATGAGACGCTCCTTGAGCTGGAGAGGAAGGGTCTTGCTGACGCGAAAACTCATGCTATGATCCTCATGGGAAAAGGGATCTTTCTAATTCATCCACGAGCTTTGAGTTCGCATGACATCTTTCTGGCGGGGGTTCGATGATATCAAGTGGAAGAATTGAGCCCCCCATGGTGGCAGTGTAACATGCTCGCACTGCCTCTTAGTTTCCCACTACCTGGCCTACACTGCTACTGTTGGAAACTGCATTTTCATGTGAAACGTGGAGGCAACTGCATGGAAAGCTGCTAGGCCTGGGCGGCCAAATATTGCATTGTATGCGACTTTGATATCAACTATCATGAATTCTAATGCTTCCGTCCAAGAAGCTGGGGTTTTTTCTGCCGTCATGTCGAGTGTGGTGCCTCTAGGGCCATGATGAAAACTCAAAGGAGAAGTTGGAGAAGATGGAAGGAAGAGGTGTGCATGTTTGAGTATCTTAATTTCTCCTCCTTTTATACATGTTCAATTCATTTTTTCTCAACCTCCCAAATCTCCTCAAAATCTTCAAAGTCTTATCCTCCAATTACAAAACTCCAATCTCCCAACCTCAAAATCTTCTTAGCATTATCCTCCAATAACAAACTCCAACCTCTCAAATCTGACTAATTAAGGAAATATAAATAAAATCCTAATATAACTAGGAAAGTGGTGTTTCTAGGTGAAACTTTCAGGTGCGTCAACTTCATGCCTAATTTTGACCTTGATGCACCAGTATTTCTCAAAACTCATAACATGAAAGTTGTAGATCTTTTTCATGGTGTTCCATAACATTTTGAATCATCGCAATTGGACCTCAAATGATAGACTTATGCCCAAATTACGAAGCGATATTGAAACTGCCCACAATCTCCCAATTAGCTTCATTTTGCATTTAACGACTCCATTTGCATCTTAAATAAAAATATAAGAATAATGATTATATTTAGGCATCAAATAAGTATAAAAGACTAAACATTAAGGAAGTAAAAGTATAAGATTGTGCATTCTCTTCAAATTCCTCCACTTAATTTTTGCTCGTCCTCAGGCAAAACTCATATTCACTTTCCCAAAAACACCAAGGTTGCTACGCCATCAATAAAGAACAACCAAGCTCTTCAAAACTCATAACATATCATGAACATTCTTAAACACTTTATAATTACTTAGTAAGAATTTTCACTCGAAGATGATAAACACTCACGGAAATACATAGCTAGACCCTCACGGAATACGTAGACCCTCATGAAAACAAACACTCGACCCTCAGGTGTTTGAAGGGTATGTGTTTCGCTCAAATTCATTCCAAAGGAAATGATCTACCATAGGCTTTCATATCTCCTCATTCTCCACCATTGGGATCACATGCATAACACGAAACATAATGAAATTTCAAGGGTTGTAACGGGGTTTAGGATCAAGGTGGAGAATATTTGGGAATGTAGCTCAAAAGCCATCGAAACAAGTGGAGCAAAAATAAATTAACTCAAGCTCGAATATATAAGACATGTAAAACCCATCACTCCATTAAAAAACTTCTTCAATTTGGTTTTATAGCATTTAAACCATGTAAAACTCCTCCATTGAAGAAGAGATCGTTCAAAAGGATAGGGAACGATCCTTCACAACAGCTTCCACCTATTGGAATTCTAGGAGTATTTAAATAGAGCACTTTATAGGAATTTTTGGAGTAATTATGAACATGGATAGTTTGTAATATCAAAAACAATTTTCTTTATCACATTTTTTTAATAATAATTATGTGAACAATGGAACCCACGAATTACGAATGAGAATATACTCCATTTCACCAGCCACAACCATACCACAAATCTAGACACCCCCACATTTATTTCTTGCACACCCATACATATCATAATGATGAAAAATGCTCCACTATCTCTACGGCTTGGGTAAAGGTATTTTTTTTCAGATTTAAAGCTTGTAACATGGGTTCACAATAAATAAAAAATAAAGCTCAAAGGGGTTCAGCAAAGGGAAAATTTAATTACAATGTAGACTATTTGGCTTATGTAGTTTATAACAAATAGTTCCTTAATCGTGTTCATGCATACATGTGTCAATATGACCTTGAAGAGAATCAAAGGGAAAATTTAATTACAAGGTGGGCTATTTCCCCAATGTTGTTTTCTTCTTGTGGTGCACTTAGTTTACTGAAGATGATCACTAGTAAAGTTTCTCCATCTCCAAGGAACACATACTTGAGGAAACTGGGGAGAGGCTTCAAATCTGAAATGGGGGCCTGTAAAACGGAGAGTAAAGGTATCTCGTGAGAAATTGGTAATGCAATATAAGGAATGTTACCTGACTGTTGTAACTTTGGGAAATCATTCATCACTTCCTTAGTTTCCTGCAAATCAGTACTCAAGGCTAACTCCTCATTCTCTTTCTTAAGATGTTCACTGATGGAAACTTCCAATCCATCTTTTCCATCAAGTTCAAAAACTTCCTGTGCTAAAGAATCAATCACATCAATAGAATAAATAGGATTATCATCTACAGGATATTTCATGGCATCATAAATATTAAACTTCATAATTTCACCATCAAATTCCATGGTAAGTGTGCCACTTTGAACATCTATCTTGGTCTTGGATGGCTTTAAGAATGGTCTTACTAACAAAATAGGTGTAGTTTGATCACCCTTTTTCATATCAAGCACATAAAAATCAATAGGAAAACCAAATCATTAATTTGCACAAGAACATCCTCAACTACACCCTTAGGATAGGCATTAGATCTATCAGCCAATTGAATCACAACACCAGTTTTATTCAAAGGTCCAAGTTTCAAATAAGCATATGGCATGATATTGATTGAAGCTCCTAAATCTATCATGGTATTCTCAATTTCAGTGTTACCATCTTACAAGGGATAATAAAAATACCTGGATCTTTGCATTTCACAGGCATTTTTCTTTGAATAACTACAGAAACATTCTCCGCTACTTTCACCTTCTCACATCCTTTAAATTTTTGTTTCCTCTTAGTTGTACACAGTTCTTTCAGAAATTTAACATAACGAGGTACTTGTTTAATGACATTTAAAAGTGGAATATTTACCTCGCATCTACAAAAAAGTGGAATATTTACCTCGCATAACAAGCTACTTGTTTAATGACATTTAAGTGTGCCACTTTGAACATCTATCTTGGTCTTGGATGGCTTTAAGAATGGTCTTACTAACAAAATAGGTGTAGTTTGATCACCCTTTTTCATATCAAGCACATAAAAATCAATAGGAAAACCAAATCATTAATTTGCACAAGAACATCCTCAACTACACCCTTAGGATAGGCATTAGATCTATCAGCCAATTGAATCACAACACCAGTTTTATTCAAAGGTCCAAGTTTCAAATAAGCATATGGCATGATATTGATTGAAGCTCCTAAATCTATCATGGTCTTCTCAATTCCAGTGTTACCATCTTACAAGGGATAATAAAAATACCTGGATCTTTGCACTTCACAGGCAGTTTTCTTTGAATAACTACAGAAACATTCTCCGCTACTTTCACCTTCTCACATCCTTTAAATTTTTGTTTCCTCTTAGTTGTACACAGTTCTTTCAAAAATTTAACATAATGAGGTACTTGTTTAATGACATTTAAAAGTGGAATATTTACCTCGCATCTACAAAAAAGTCTCATATAAATCTTTATTTTTCTCATCTTTTCTATATTCTGCTAAAGCCTAAGGAAAAGGAGGTACTGGTTTATAATTAGAAAGAGGTTGAAACTTATGCTTAGGTACGTCATCATCATTAGGAATGTTCCCGTCTGCAACGACATTTTTCTCCTTTTCTTGCTTCGACAATGTAGGTGCTGCCTTTACTGAAATCTCAACCTCTTTACCACTTCTCAAATCGATTGCACTTGCATTTTCTCTTGAATTTACTACCGTTTGAGAGGGTAATTTTCCTGAACTTTTCTTCTCTAGCTGACTAATTGCAGTTTCCATGTAGCCCATCTGATTATCCAAACTCTGAATACTAGCCCTCGTCTCCTATTAAAATTGCAAAGTATTAATGGCAAAAGACCTAACAATATCATCTAAAGACATACCAGAATTAGAAGTTTGGCTCGGTTGTTGTCTACGGGGGTACAGTGGCTTATATTGCTGGTAACTAGGGTGGTTTTAAGTCACGAGCTGATTTACTTGTGGATTCCCATAGCTAAAATTGGGATGATCCCTCCATCCTGGGTTATACGTGCTCGAATATGGATCATACTTCCTTTGTGGTTGTCCAGGAAAAGCACCCGCCGCAACATGCTCAATCGGCTCCTCTTGTAGAGTTGGGCACATATCGGATGGATGCCCTACTACTAAACAAATCCCACAAGCCTTCAGCATTTTCATATTACCTACAACCTTTTGAAGAACAAGAGATGTTAGACTCGGAATTTGTTGTTCAAGGGAAAAAATATTTACCTCATTAGCTTAGATGGAAGGTCAAGTCTAGTGCCAAATTTGTTGAGAATTGGCCGCCATATTTGGAATCAAGTTTCGTGGCTTCGGGAGTTTTATCCACCAAAGATCCTCCACTGGCAGCATCAATCATGCTCCCATAAGTGGGTAGAAGGCCCTCACAGAAATACTAGAAATTTGATGATGGGGGCAGCTTACACATAATTTCTTAAAACGTTCCCAATATTCATGTAGGGACTCTTCCTTGTGCTACCTTACACCACAAATTTCCTTTCGAATGTTGGACACCCATGAAGCTGGGATATATTCTCCAAAACAATATCTTCATCTCGTTCCATGTGACAATACCCAGAGGGTAGATAATAGAGCCAATCCTTAGCTGAATCTTTCAAAGAAAATGGAAAATTTCTTAATTTAATTTGCTCTTCAGTCATCTTGTGGGTTTCATACTCGTGCATACCACATGAAGCTCCTTTAAATGCTTGTGAGGATCTTCACCTGTAAGGTCATGAAAAGTGGGCAAGAGATGTATTCATCCAGATTTTGATTCAAAAGTTGTAGTAGCATCTAAAGTAGGCATCATTATGCATAAAGATTGTAGATTCAAATCAGGGGTAGCAAGCTCTTTCAAAGTTCGATTTCTAGCCACAGAGAGTATTTAGCTATCGTAGGAAACCAAAAATTAAACCTATACTCCTAAAAATATATGTAGTAGTGCAAGTAAGGATCGTTCCCAGAGAGAGTATTTAGTTAGTTTTATGCTACGTGAACAAGGATGGCCTGGGGGGGGGGGGGGGGTGTTGAGTATAACAAAAATAATTTTAAGAAGAGCAACTAATGAACAATTCAAATTTAAGTATCGAAATAAATCAAAAGATCAAACATTGGTCAAAGTCAACACATCCACCATCGGAACTCTACAAATGATCATCGATGAAAGTATATATTAATTCGTACTCTGTATATTCACCGTTGGAACCATCAGAATTCTACAACTGATCATCGATGAAAGTATATATTAATTCATACTCTGAATGTTCACCATTGGAATTATTTCCTATCTCTCCTTAGTCACAGTTAATTAGAAAACAAGCGATCTAATTAACCTACTAAATAACCCAAGACAAGCGCAAAAGGTTTAATCTAGTAGCAACTTTAAGAATTAGATAGATCGATGAAGCTAAACAACACAAGCACAAGTGGTTGCATTTAATTTCCTTGAGTGTTCTTCCTAAGATCTAATTATTTTTATGTAGCAAATCATTAAATCTTAGTTGCTTCACAAATTAGAGGATCAAACAATTACGGATTTGATATATAACCTAGCAGTAGATTGCAATGAATAATAAACTAGTAGGTCTCCTAGTGATTAAACGAGACAATCATGAAAATAGACATAGAAAAACATATGATACTCAAAGCATAAATTGAAAACTAAAAAAAATTCGATCGCACAGTTTTATTGATTCTGAGGCTTCCGTTTCCTTCAACCAATTATGAAAGTTTGCCATGCAAGGCCATGATGAAAAATCAAAGGAGAAGTTGGAGAAGATGGAAGGAAGAGTCCCTTGATTTCTCCTCCTTTTATACATGTTCAATTCAATTTTTCTCAACTTCCCAAATCTTCGCAAAATCTTCTAAGTCTTATCCTCCGATAAAAAAACTCCAACCTCCAAAATCTCCTCAAAATCTTCTAATCATTATCTTCCAATAACAAACTCCAACCTCTCAAATCTGACAAATTAAGGAAAAATAAAATAAAATCCTAATATAACTTGGAAAGTGGTGTTTCCTGCTGGAACTTTCATGCATGTTGATGAACTCAATAATATTCACATTTAGAAGAAATAATCTTATTGCAATTGGACATTTAAATGCTTTATATGTGGTATTTTACTCTTATTTTCTCTTTTCCACAGGAAACAGCCTAAAACAGCAAAACGAAGCAGATTCAGAATTTTTAGGAGGACACACAGAAGTTGCAGAGCATCAGTCGACTGGCTCTTCAAGCAGGCGACTGGACAGAGAGATTGATGGGGCTCGGCACAGTCGACTTCTCCAACATCAGTCGACTTGACTGATGAATCATGAAGCCACAGATGCCTCGGTGCAGTCGACTTACATCCAACACCAGTCGACTGCATCCGGCGGAGTGAAAAGATAAGATAATTAAAGATCCATCCTCATCTAAATCCAGATCAAAGCAGAAAAGGAAGAAAAGAAGAAAAGAGAAAGAAATAAAATGCCGATCAAATAAGGAAGGAAATAAATAAAAGAAGAGGACTTTTGTGGAAAAAATGCAAACCCTAATTCTCTTCCCGTATTCTATAAATACCAACCAAGAGGCATTATTTTGGAAGGACCGAATCATCGAAGACAGCCGGAATTTCTGAATCATCAAGTCATCAACCAAAAAGATTATTCTATCAGCATCGAAGAAGAAGGAGATCGAGTTCACTGAAGCAACAGCCGGTCGACTGTGTGACAGCCAGCCGACCTATCTGGCCGAACTACATCAGTTTATTTCTTCTCTTTCTAGTTCTTTTATGTTCATCATGTATTCGAAACTGTTAGTTAATAAAAGTTTTATTATGTGTGGAACTAATTTCATAGTTGGGTAGATTGAAACCGTAGTTATGTAATGCTTCTATTCTTCTGAATACTATTCTGTTACTTATTGATTAAACCTTTGAGTATTGGTATAAATTTATAATATACAAACTTGTTCAGAAGTTCTAAGAGCAATCGACTGAGAGTGACAGCAAGTCGACTGCCATACAGAACCTGAGATTATCAAGTTTGCGTATTATAAATTTGAATCTGTTATATGAGTATAGAGACGACCCGTATCTCGTACTCATAACTTGTAACACAGGAATCTTTAGGGGTTCTTGGTTTAATCAACTTGAAGGATCTAGATCTGATACCAATTTCTAGAACTTTGAGTGTTTGTTCGTTTCCATTGTTCTTATGTTTTCTTTAAGTGCAACTTAGTAGATACCATGCTAAATACTTAAGGAAAGAAACGAATTAGAGTAGACACCATGCCTAATTCTTGGCTAGGGAAACAATACTTTAAGGAGTAGATACCATGCCCTTAAAGGAACGAACATGAGTAACTAGAATAGTGAAGAAGGTGACTTAGCATTACTGACTATAGGTGGAAATCAAAACCCAACTACTTAATAGATATTTGTGATTCAGAATTTCTTGATATAGTTTTTAATCTTTTCATTTCTTTTAAGAACAACACTTCAAGATTCTTATTTCTTTTTATTGGTTAGTAAGTTAATTTCTACAATCTCTGTGGGATCGACCCTTGCTCGTCACTACGCTTCTATAAACGATTCGTACACTTGCGAGGTTTTTAATTTGTGTCTAGTTTAGATCATCTAGATAGCACAATAAGTTTTTGGCGCCGTTGCCGGGGATTGTTAGCATTTTAACTTACAAATCAGTAAATCTTTTCTTTTATTTTCTTTTCTTTTATTAATAAATATTTTCTTCTAGGTTACAGGATTTTGGTGGATGCACGGAAGGCGATCACTTCGTCCAGAGCTACTACCTATTGACGCGGAAACAGAACGCACTTTGCACAGACTAGGTCGGCTGTCTGCGACCAACCAGTTGACTGCTACAAGGAACCAGGCGACTGCACAGAGACCCAATTCACGAGCAACAATGGCTGAGGAAGTACCAAATCGAGTACCAATGCAGGACAAATTCACGCCTAAGAATATTGAGCAACCTTCCTGCATTGTTTATCAACCTAATGTCACAGGGAATATGCATCTCTCTCCCCAACTACTTAGCATGGTTCCCCACTTTAGTGGCAAACCAGACGAGGAGCCTCACCTCCATCTGCAAGACTTCTTTGATCTTTGCAGAACACAAAGCGTCCAAGGGCTTACCCCTGAACAAATCAGGTTAATCTTGTTTCCATTCTCTTTAAAACTTAATGCTAAATTATGGTATAATTCTTTGGAACCAGGATCAATTAATTCATGGGAGCAATTGGCAACAAAATTCTTGAAAGAATTCTTTCCAGCCCAGAAGACCAAACAACTGAAAAGGGAGATTCAACTCTTCCAACAAAAAGATGGAGATTTATTCTTCGAAGCATGGAAGGATTTCAAGAACAAGCTTCTCAAGTGTCCTACTCACAACATGCCTAAAGATGATCAGGTACAAGCATTTTATGAGGGCTTAAATGATACTAACAAGGCAATTTTGGATTCAGCTTGCAACGGGATCTTGATGAGGAAAAGTGGTGAGGAGGCCATCGAATTATTTGAAGAACTTAGCGAGAACTCACAGCAATTCTCAACAAGGGAAAGAGGCATTTCTAAAAAACAGGGAGTTTACGAAATTTCTAGTAGTAATAATATACAATTAGAAATGGTAAACATGAACAAAAAAATTGATATGCTTGTTAATGCAATGACAACAATGGGCAGTGCAAAGAATCAAACAAAAGAAATTTGTGCAATTTGTTCTCATTTTGACCATACTACTGACACGTGTCCCATGTCTTCCTTCACAGATCAGGAGCATGCAAACTATGTGGGACAAGGAGTGTTTCCACCAAAGAACAACCCATTCTCGAACACATACAACCCAGGGTGGAGGAACCATCCAAATTTCTCATGGAGCAACAATCAAGGCGCTCAATCTTCGCAAGGACATGCACGAAACTTCCAGATGGGAAGTGGGTTTGATCGGCCAGTTCAAGAACAGAAGAAGTTGGATTTTGAATCCACCGTTCTTCAATTGCTCCAACAACAACATCAAATAAGCAACCAACAAGGACAGGCAATTCAGAAATTGGAAACTCAAATCGGGCAAATTGCGAAGGAGTTGAGTGAAAGGAAGGCAGGAGAACTCCCTTCACAAACCATACCAAACCATAGAGGCCAAGAACAGCTCAAATCAGTAACAACTCTGAGAAGTGGTAAGACAATTGACAACAAGGTTGGGACACACACAGACGAAGCAGAAACACAACCATCAAAAGTTTTGGGTTCCAACAAGGTAAGTGAAAAAGAAAGGACAGTTTTGCCACCATTCCCTCAAAGGTTAGTCAAGCAAAAGAAAGAACAACATTTATTTGACATCTTTGAAACTCTCAGAAAGGTAGAAATTAATATCCCCCTACTTGATGCTATTAAACAAATTCCTTCTTATGCCAAATTTTTGAAAGAATGTTGTACTCACAAAAGAACATTTCAGGTTAGGGAGGATGTGGCTTTGACAGAAGAAGTGAGCACTGTTTTGTTAAGGAAATTACCTCCTAAATTGAAGGACCCAGGTAGTTTTACCATTCCTTGCAGGGTTGGTGAGCACTTCTTTGAAAAGGCACTGCTAGACTTGGGGGCAAGCATCAATCTTCTTCCTTATTCTGTTTACGAAAAGCTAGGATTGGGGGAACTCAAACCAACATCCATCACTTTGCAGTTGGCTGATCGCAGCATCAAAAGACCTAGAGGTATTTTGGAAGATGTCCTAGTTCAGGTAAATGATTTCATTTTGCCTGCAGATTTTGTTGTGTTAGACATGGAGGACTCTTCAATGCCATCTTCGTTACCAATCATCCTAGGTAGGCCCTTTATGAGTACAGCTGATATAAAAATTTGTGTTAAAAAAGGTACTATAAGTATGAAAATAAATGGAGAAAAGGTTGAATTTAAAATGTTTGATACACTAAAATTACCACATGATGATCATGAATGCTATAATGTTGATGTGGTGCAAACATTTCAGGTACATAGCATTGAACCATTACAAGCCACAATTACACAATCTCTAACTTTATCTCATGTTGAACAGGAATACGATGACTGCAGGATTGCAGAGACAGTACATCACCTTGAAACTCCAAAGTCATATACAGGTAAACTCGCACCTGCATTTGAAAATATTATGACTGATAACACTTGTGTTTCCTCAGACCAGTCGACTGGCGAACGGAACAAGTCGACTGTTCAGACTGCTACCAGAACACCAGACGTGGAGCTTAAGCCGCTGCTTGAACATCTAAAGCATGCATATTTGGGTGAGAACCAGATGCTACCAGTGATAGTTGCTGCAAATTTGAGTGCACAGGAAGAAGATAAGCTGCTGAGGGTACTGCGAGAACACAAAGGTGCAATTGGATGGACCATTGCAGATATCAAGGGAATAAGTCCATCCAAGTGCATGCATAAAATACTTCTTGAATACAATTCAAAACCTAGCAGGGAAGCACAGAGAAGGCTTAATCCACACATGAAGGAAGTGGTAAGAACAGAGGTCTTGAAGCTATTAGATGTTGGCATCATCTATCCTATCTCAGATAGCAAATGGGTGAGTCCTATACATGTAGTGCCTAAGAAAAGTGGAG
The DNA here is from genome assembly GCA_017893485.1 of Hemerocallis citrina. Taxonomy (NCBI): domain Eukaryota; kingdom Viridiplantae; phylum Streptophyta; class Magnoliopsida; order Asparagales; family Asphodelaceae; genus Hemerocallis; species Hemerocallis citrina. Next base: position 264,713,742 of record CM030364.1, read on the forward strand.
TCACAGTGGTGAAGAATGAAGAGAATGAGCTTATCCCTACTAGAGTGACTACAGGAAGCTGAATAACGAAACCAGGAAAGATCACTTCCCTCTTCCTTTTATTGATCAAATGTTAGAAAGATTAGCAGGATATAGTCATTATTGTTTTTTAGATGGTTATAGTGGCTATAATCAAATTGCTATTGCTCCAGAAGATCAAGAAAAGATCACTTTTACATGTCCTTTTGGTACTTTTGCATACAGGAGGATGCCCTTTGGATTGTGCAATGCACCAGCTACATTTCAGAGATGCATGATGAGTATATTTTCAGACATGGTGGAAAGGTTCATCGAGGTATTTATGGATGATTTTAGTGTTTTTGGATCTTGTTTTGATGAATGCCTTAACCATTTGCAGCTTGTACTTAAGAGATGTGAAGAATGCAATTTAGTGCTGAATTGGGAAAAGTGCCACTTTATGGTACAACAAGGTATTGTCTTGGGCCATGTGGTGTCAAAAAGGGGCATAGAGGTGGACAAGGCAAAAGTTGACATCATATCAAAGCTACCCCCTCCTACTACAGTCAAGGGTGTTAGAAGTTTTCTTGGACATGCAGGGTTTTATAGAAGATTTATAAAAGACTTCTCAAAAATCTCCAGACCCCTTTGTGAATTGTTGGCTAAGGATGTTGAGTTTGCATGGACAGAAGAATGCACAAATGCTTTTATTACATTGAAGAATCTTCTCATTTCTGCACCTATTGTCATGGCACCAGATTGGAACCATCCTTTCGAGCTTATGTGTGATGCAAGTGATTATGCTTTGGGAGCTGTTTTAGGTCAAAGAATCAATAAGGTACCCCATGTTATTTACTATGCTTCTCGAACTTTAAATGATGCACAGCTTAATTATTCCACTACTGAAAAAGAAATGTTAGCTGTCATTTTTGCTGTAGAGAAGTTTAGATCATATTTAATTGGTTCTAAAGTTATTGTTTTCACTGACCATGTTGCTTTGAGATATTTGTTTGCTAAAAAGGATGCTAAGCCTAGGTTGATCAGATGGGTGCTGTTGCTTCAAGAATTCGACCTTGAGATTAGAGACAAGAAAGGAAGTGACAATGTTGTGGCAGATCACGTGTCCAGATTACTGCATGGGGAAGAAAGAATTGTGCCCCCACTAAATGAAAATTTCCCAGATGAAAACTTATTTGAAATAAATATACAACTTCCATGGTTTGCAGATATTGTAAATTATCTCACTGCTCATGTTTTCCCTCCAGGTATGACACTTCAGGAAAGAAAGAGACTGGTAGCCATGTGCAAGCACTATTATTGGGATGATCCTTATTTGTTCAAATTCTGCCCTGATCAAATTATAAGAAGATGTGTGGCAGAAGAAGAGCAAATGAGTATTCTACAGCATTGCCACCAATATGCATGTGGAGGACATTTTGGACCAAAAAGAACAGCACTTAAGGTATTACAATCTGGTTTTTATTGGTCTAATGTATTCAAAGATGCTTTTTCTTTTTGCAGGACTTGTGACAAATGCCAAAGGACAGGCAACATCTCTTCTAGAAATCAAATGCCACTGTAAAACATCCAAGTAATCGAGCTTTTTGATGTTTGGGGAATCGACTTCATGGGTCCTTTTCCTAACTCATTTGGTTATTTATATATTCTTGTGGGTGTGGATTACGTGTCTAAATGGGTCGAGGCTGTCCCCTCAAAAACTAATAATCACAAAGTTGTTGTCAAGTTTTTGCAGGAGAACATTTTCACTATGTTTGGTACACCACGAGCAATAATTAGTGATGGAGGGAGCTACTTCAATAACTTTCCATTTGCTTCTTTGATGAAGAAATATGGGATTACACATAGAGTGGGTAGTCCATATCATCCTCAAACTAGTGGGCAGGTGGAGATTAGCAACAGAGAGATTAAGAGCATTTTGGAAAAGACAGTAAATACAAGGAGAAAGGATTGGTCGCTACGCTTGAATGATGCATTATGGGCCTACCGAACGGCATATAAGACACCCATCGGCATGTCACCATATCATTTGGTTTTTGAAAAAGTCTGTCATCTGCCAGTGGAGTTGGAACACAAAGCCTATTGGGCCATCAAAAGGTTTAATTTTGATATGAAACAAGCAGGCGACAAAAGAAGATTGCAACTGAACGAGCTTGAAGAGTTGAGGCACGACGCATATGAAAATGCAAAATTGTACAAAGAAAGGACCAAGATGTACCATGATAAACAGCTAGCAAGGAAGGAGTTTTATGAAGGACAGAAGGTATTAATATACAACTCAAGATTAAGACTCTTTCCAGGCAAGCTTATGTCACGATGGTACGGCCCATACATTGTTACAAAAGTCTTTCCATATGGAGCATTGGAGGTTCATAGCAAAGAGAAAAATCAAACATTCAAGGTGAACGGGCATAGGGCGAAGCCATACATTGAGATGAGTCTAGAGCCGCAAGAGGAAGATGTGAATCTTCAAACCATTCAATACACCGCATGAACTCATCAAGTCTAGCTGAAGACAGAAAACACAGTGCTTATTGGGAGGCAACCCAATTTTTCAGGGGAGTACTTACACTCTCTCGTTATTTATTTCTTTAATCATTTCTTTATTTCTTTATTTTATTTTCTTTCCTTCAAACTAGTTGGTAACACATGCCTATATTTTAAGTTTTGTGCGAACATTGAGGACAATGTTCCATCTAAGTTTGGGGATAGTTATTTGGAGTCTTTTGATTTTTTTGGGGATAAACAATTTCTTATAAAGTAAGAGTAAGGATACTTATTTACTTTAGGATTGTTGAGTTTCATAGTCCTCACAAAATTGTATGAGTCATGCGATTATACATTAAAAAAAAAAAAAAAAAAACAAATGTGATGCTTTTTCTAGTGATTATCCTCTTTGATCTAGTCCTAAACAGAGTTTAAGTAAATAGAGTAAAAACAAATAGAAAATATATATATGAATAAAGTCAATCTACTCCAATGTTTTGAGTTGTTTAGTAACTAGGGGTATTCATCACCAATGTTTACCTTTACGTCAAACGACAACTTGAAATATGAGTATGCAAAGCACTTAAAGTTTGTGACTTGTTGAGTAACCGGGTGGATTCATCACAAATGTCTTGCACTCGCGTCAAAAGGCAAGTGACGACTTAAAGAAGTGATTAAAAAAAAAAAAAAAAAAAAAAAAAAAAAAAAAAAAAAAAAAACTCTAGTTTGCTACACGGTTTGTAGTAGAGAAAAGGGATAATCACAGATTGGGTAGTTACATATTATAACTATAATTAATGGCATGACAAATATGATTGGGTTTGGAGCTATGAATAGACAATTGCACTGGAGAAAGTGGGTATGCTTGTTTTTACTTTATTGGCAAATTGTTTATATTTTTTGATTGCAAAATTTTGATGCTTGCATAATGAGAAATTTTCTTGGTGTGATGGGTTGGGACTAGTATTTTTCCCTTGTTCATAATTTTACTTTTTGCTTGAGGACAAGCAAATGCTAAGTTTGGGGGTATTTGATGAACTCAATAATATTCACATTTAGAAGAAATAATCTTATTGCAATTGGACATTTAAATGCTTTATATGTGGTATTTTACTCTTATTTTCTCTTTTCCACAGGAAACAGCCTAAAACAGCAAAACGAAGCAGATTCAGAATTTTTAGGAGGACACACAGAAGTTGCAGAGCATCAGTCGACTGGCTCTTCAAGCAGGCGACTGGACAGAGAGATTGATGGGGCTCGGCACAGTCGACTTCTCCAACATCAGTCGACTTGACTGATGAATCATGAAGCCACAGATGCCTCGGTGCAGTCGACTTACATCCAACACCAGTCGACTGCATCCGGCGGAGTGAAAAGATAAGATAATTAAAGATCCATCCTCATCTAAATCCAGATCAAAGCAGAAAAGGAAGAAAAGAAGAAAAGAGAAAGAATAAAACGCCGATCAAATAAGGAAGGAAATAAATCAAAGAAGAGGACTTTTGTGGAAAAAAATGCAAACCCTAATTCTCTTCCCGTATTCTATAAATACCAACCAAGAGGCATTATTCTGGAAGGACCGAATCATCGAAGACAGCCGGAATTTCTGAATCATCAAGTCATCAACCAAAAAGATTATTCTATCAGCATCGAAGAAGAAGGAGATCGAGTTCACTGAAGCAACAGCCGGTCGACTGTGTGACAGCCAGCCGACCTATCTGGCCGAACTACATCAGTTTATTTCTTCTCTTTCTAGTTCTTTTATGTTCATCATGTATTCGAAACTGTTAGTTAATAAAAGTTTTATTATGTGTGGAACTAATTTCATAGTTGGGTAGATTGAAACCGTAGTTATGTAATGCTTCTATTCTTCTGAATACTATTCTGTTACTTATTGATTAAACCTTTGAGTATTGGTATAAATTTATAATATACAAACTTGTTCAGAAGTTCTAAGAGCAATCGACTGAGAGTGACAGCAAGTCGACTGCCATACAGAACCTGAGATTATCAAGTTTGCGTATTATAAATTTGAATCTGTTATATGAGTATAGAGACGACCCGTATCTCGTACTCATAACTTGTAACACAGGAATCTTTAGGGGTTCTTGGTTTAATCAACTTGAAGGATCTAGATCTGATACCAATTTCTAGAACTTTGAGTATTTGTTCGTTTCCATTGTTCTTATGTTTTCTTTAAGTGCAACTTAGTAGATACCATGCTAAATACTTAAGGAAAGAAACGAATTAGAGTAGACACCATGCCTAATTCTTGGCTAGGGAAACAATACTTTAAGGAGTAGATACCATGCCCTTAAAGGAACGAACATGAGTAACTAGAATAGTGAAGAAGGTGACTTAGCATTACTGACTATAGGTGGAAATCAAAACCCAACTACTTAATAGATATTTGTGATTCAGAATTTCTTGATATAGTTTTTAATCTTTTCATTTCTTTTAAGAACAACACTTCAAGATTCTTATTTCTTTTTATTGGTTAGTAAGTTAATTTCTACAATCGCTGTGGGATCGACCCTTGCTCGTCACTACGCTTCTATAAACGATTCGTACACTTGCGAGGTTTTTAATTTGTGTCTAGTTTAGATCATCTAGATAGCACAACACATGTGCGTCAACTTGAAGCCCAATTTCGACCTTCATGTAACTAGTATCTCTCAAACTGAAAATATTAAAGTTGTAAATATTTTTCTTGGTGATTCATAGCATTTTGAATCATCTCAATCGGAGCTCGGATGACAGAGTTATGCCCAGATTATGAAGCAATATCAAAACTGTTTAGAATCTCCCAATTAGCTTCATTCTACTTTTAAAAACTCTATTTGCATCCTAAATAAAAATATAAGAATAATGAGTACATTTAGGCACCAAATAGGTATAAAAGACTAAACATTAAGAAAGAAAAGACTAAACATTCTCATCAGAAGTCATCAACTTCCACCTTGAAGGGGTAGACCTCCATCATCGCTTTGATGAAAGGTGCTCCCGAGATGGTGCCCTACTCGGAATGCCAAGAGAGCCAAAGAAGCCCTTCACCCCAGTAGCAGATATCTCATCGAAAGCCCTCACCACGAGGACAAAAATGGGAAAGGAGCCTGACTCCAGTTAGTCGGTGAGCTCTCAGGCATGACATAGAAAAGGAGGTGCATGTGTCTAGTGCTAAATGATGAGACTTCTCCGATCAAGTCCTTATTGCACTCCAAGGTACCCCAAACAGAGATATCCCAGCAAATAGTGTGCACCCTAGCACTTTAATAGATCTCAAAATAGTAAATGACTATTGTCCCTAGAAGTTAAGTAATGATGTGCACATATGAGTGTTGCACATACTAGTTGTATTTCTCTATTGTAATTTGGTATGAATGGAAGTAAATTATTATTTTCTGAACCAAGCAAGGACTAGTGTGGGCTAAACTGAAGTTAGGTTGGGACAATGGTGGAGCCGAGTATAAAATAGAGTGGTATCAGAGCTAGACTTCAAACTATAGTACTAATACATTTGGAAATTAGACTTGGATGCTACAGTGAGAGTCGGTTTTAGTTTGGGTAATAGGATGGTCATAAATTATATTCTTGTATTTTCAGCTTGTGTTTATGATTTCCATATATCCGGAACTAACCCCTGTGTATACTCTCGTTGCAAGATCGCTGAAGGAGATGTGCCTAACCCGGTCGAGATAGTGGAGGAAGAACAAATGTCACAGGAACAATTCTCTTAAGAGGAACCTATTAAAGAGGATGAGGAGCCGGAGGAGGTGGAAGGAGGGGATATTTTTTATGCAAATACTGAGTCAGCCCCGTGTACTCCCCCATCGGCCATTGCTGTAGTAGACTCACCTCCACCATCACCACAGCCAACCATAGAGCAGAGAGCTATCTCTGGACTTTATCAGGAATTAGTCGCGTAACAATGGAGTCACAGAAGCTTAGAAGAACGCTTGCACGCAAATGGAAATCAACAGTTCGCCACGGACAAGGAGGTTATTAAGCTGAATAAATTCAAGGTTAAGGTAGCTCGCTGGATTAGGCGACTAAAAGATGCTCACAGGAGAGAGATAGCATGCCTTTAGGGAAAACAGAAGCAACTTAAGTCCCAGGTGGCACAGTTACGTGAACAGTTTGGGTGACTTCAGAAAGCAATGGATTCCACTAAGACGGGCCAGTACAAGATAGGAAAGTTAGAATCATGTGACAATGATTTTGATTGGACATGAATTGGTATTGTTGAATGTTTTGATTATGTAGTGAATGGATTAAGTTATGTTATTGTGTATAAAATTTTGTGTGATTTTAAATTTAGATAGCAATTATATTGCAAATGTTATACTATGTACCTAACATCCTATAGAAACCAACTAGACTATTATAACACAATCATATACTGAGGAGACAAACCCGCAATGGAAGACTCGAGGAGGAAAGTAGTGGGGATAATGGCAGTGGCCGCACTGTTGAGGCAGAGTTCGATAGGGTATACCAAATGATGGGGGCCTCTGAAGAATAAAACATGGACTACATGCCACAAGCTAGAAAACAAGGCAGGAATCCAGGTTTTCTTGTTCTAGATATTGTCAAGATGGTTGAGTCATTCAAACGAATGAAACCACACATGTTCGAAGGCCAGGCAGACCCTACGGTGGCAGACGACTGGATAAGATAAGTATAGGCTATTTTTGAAGTACTAGAAAAGGATGCAGGTGTATGGGGTCAGCCGATGAAGTGCACCATGGGAAATGATCCACCCACTTGGGACCAATTCCTAGATGAGTTCCGACCGCACTACATTCTTCTGGATATTCAGGAGGAAAAAGTTATGGACTTTATCAACTTAAGACAGGGGAACATGATTGTGAGGAAGTAAGAGACGAAGTTCACCCAACTGTCTCGCTAGGCATTGGAAATGGTCCAAGTTGAAGTAAAGAAGGAAAAAAGGTTCGAGCAGGGCCTTAAACCTGGGTTGAGGTGATACTGTAATACCCCAGATCTCGGCGAACAGTCGACTGGTGGGTAGATCAGTCGACTGGTATGCGCAGGATTTGAGATTGAGATTGAGAAATTTAGTCCCACATGGGAGGTTTGATGTGATAATTTGAGTATAAATACTATTAGCCAATGATCAAGAGTCACCAATCCGGTTAACCACCTTTTGAGAGGCAGCCTGTGGTGGGCAGTTGTACTACATAGTATTTATAATTTGTCTGAGTATTGGGGCGGGGCGTTACAAATGGTATCAGAGCCGACTTTCGACCCCGGGTGTAGGAGAGGCCTACGATCTGCGGTGCTGAGAGTCATTGATCTCCGGGATCGGTGTTGAGTGTGGTATTCGATCTGCGGTGTTGAGAATGACTGATCTCCGGGATAAGGGACTATACTACATCGGCTAGAAAGGGCGGTCCTACACTAGATGTGTGCCCTGTACTCAGCGTGGACGCTGATTCCTAAGGGGGGTGTATGTAATACCCCAGATCTCGGCGAACAGTCGACTGGTGGGTAGATCAGTCGACTGGTATGCGTGGGATTTGAGATTGAGATTGAGAAATTTAGTCCCACATGGGAGGTTTGATGTGATAATTTGAGTATAAATACTATTAGCCAATGATCAAGAGTCACCAATCCGGTTAACCACCTTTTGAGAGGCAGCCTGTGGTGGGCAGTTGTACTACATAGTATTTATAATTTGTCTGAGTATTGGGGCGGGGCGTTACAGATACCATTGGGCATTAGATGATTGAATAAGCTAGCACGTCGAGCAGCAATGACTGAGTTGGATATGAATAAGTATCAACAATCCCAGGTCAAGACCAGAATGTGGAGCAATAAACATTAAGAAGGAAGGCTCAACTCAAAAGTTTAAGAACCAAATACCAGTGCAGAAACTACCAAACCAGGGCATGTTTCCTTTGTGGAGAACAAGGACACCTCAAAAGTCATTTCCCAAAGAAGTTTGGATAGGTGCTTGTAATAACTGTGGAAAGACTGGGCAAATAAAGGAAAACTGTCCACAACTGCAAGGGAACCCAAACGGGCAGATTCAAAAGGTGAATGATAAAGGAAAGAAACCCTTTTGTCAAGGACGGGTCTTCACCTTTACTAAGGAGGAAGCAAATGAAGCATAGGTAGTTATCACTGGTATGGAGGTTTCATAGTGGTCTATTTGATTTTATTATTAATGAAGATTTTAGAACAAGGTTGATGGAAGTTACTGAATTATGTAATTTTCCTTATATAACATGATATTTGAATGTTAATGGATTGCTAGTGGCTTATCTCATACATTTGTGTCTAAATCCATTGCTAAGAAGTTGAGATGTACTCATAAGGCAATTCCTGACTTAACTCTAGAGGTGTCTACACCAATAAGAGCTACTTTGACTGCAAAAAAATGATATAGAGATTGTAAACTTCAATTGGAATGTAACCCCTGTTTTCCCAAAAGGGTATTTTTGTATATTTTCTGTATTTAAAAATTTTTTCTCAAATTATTTTTTTTCCCGGATTTCAAATTTCTTTTGTCAAAATGTATTTTTATATCTCATATATTTTTCGGAACCATTTATTGGATTATTTTCAATATATTTTCTTTTTTTCTTTCAACTTTGACCTCCTTGTGTTGATTGTGCGCCGTTTGTCCGTTTTTCGTCAATTTGAGATCTTTTCCTCATTTTCTTGGTCCCGTTCATATTTAATAATTATTTTTGGGTCATGATGGATTTTTAGAAGTGTTTTGATCAATTTGAGATTTTTGGCCCTTAAGGAAATTTTTGGGAGCCATATGATTCATTGCATTTTGTATCCCCATTTGAAATCTACCCAATACCCATTACCCAATTGTATACCTATTAATTCCTATTGATATCCACTACCCATTAACTCACATTTGACCCATATAAATAACCCCCTAATCTCCCAAAACCTTAACCCTAATCTTTCTCTCTCTTTGCTCCCATACTCCCAAACCTGCACTTCCATCTCCCAAACCGACCTACTTCCAATCCCCTAGCCGGCCTCCCTTTGCTCCCATACTCCTCCTTCCACCATACTACACAACCCCGATACATAAAAACTCCACTTTTTCCCTTTCCTTTAGTTGCCGATCACCCAAATCAGTACCATCTTCCCAAAATAGCACCTCAACCTCTCTCTTTGCTGATTTTGACAAGTGGGCATCTCCCACTTTGGTTCGTGCGTCAAGGAGACGATCGTAGGCAAGTTTCGGCTCGTGGGTTCGCTTGATATCGCGCGTGGAAGGACTTTTGCTCGTGGGTTTTCATTGCTAGGTTTCGTAGCGTCGCGTGCATCATCAAAGAGGCAAGTAACTTGTACTTAATGTCATTAGTTTGATAGAAGTCAAAAAGTTCACTAATAGGGTAGTTGAGACTAGAGACGGCCAAAAATTGTATTTTTATTTGTGGGTTTTATCTCTATTGTTCAAAACAGGCCATAGATGACTTAGAACATGAGTTTTGATAGGTTTATGCCGTAGGTTTCACCCAAAGCGCGATTTTGATCGCATAGGTCAAATAGCGCAAGAAACATGTTTGGTGGATTGCCCACTTGAAAATATTAGGTTTTGACATGTTAGAAACCCTTAGACATGATATTTAGATGATGGGTATGCAGCGTTTCGAATCTGGATGAGTTTGGATCATTTTTGTAGAAGTTATGACGTTTTGAAGTTTAGTTGTGAAATCTGAAAATTTGGGTTGTACTGAATAGATTGCTGTTTTTGCCTGGGTTAGAGTCCGAATCTCAACATGGACATTTCTGAGTAATTTGTAGAGGACTGAATCTATTTTCTGACCCCACTGGTTTCACCCCGTTTGAAGTTCTTATGAATTAGTCATGATTATTTTAGTGACTGCATATCGGTAGTTTCCAGATTCAGTTAGGGGTAGATTTTATTATCTATTTATTTTCAAGATCCAAGTTATACATGATACCATGCCATGATACTTTTCCCAGTGTTTCCCCATGATTTTAGGTAGTTCCCAGATTTATGTGGTATTTTAAAGATAAGTTTTGAGCAATGTCTTGTACCCTTTTCTATAATGCACTTTTGCTGTAAACTGCGTGTTGCTCTATGTTGAATGCCGTTTCCACCCTAGTTATAATTACTGTATGAAGATTTTATGTGAGATATCAAAGTTGGATAATTTTGTCTACTTTCACCCCGTTTTGGCAGAAGTGGATTTCGATGCGCTGTTTGCGAGATATGGTTGATTTCGTACAGCAGTGTTGAGAAATTCCAGATCCATCAAAACCATGTTTTGTCTTACTTTTCATTTTTGATAACATATCTATATTTTCTGGAAAATTATGAAAATTATTATTTTGAGTCTACATATGTAGGGGATTACCCCAGAATTTTCATGAATTTATTTGAAGACTGTACATGCTGTTTTTATGTGTTGGAAGTCATTCCCCTATTTTCTGGCTGTACAGAAAATCTGTGTTGAAATGACTTTTAAGCTGAGATGTTGTGAACTAGTATAGGTCTTTATTATACTCGTTAGAAGCGTGTGCATGTCCAGTTTCCAGATCCTTCGATGGATCATGATTTTCATGTCTGTAGCTCTCTGAATCAATGATTTTGTGCTGACTAGTCTTGCTGTCCTGTTTATGAACCTAGTATATTTTGCTCGTATATGTGGATCTTTATTAACCATGCACGCTGATTTGATAACCTGAACCTATACATGATCCCACCATGCTTATCTTGACACTAGTTTATACGTATACATGCATGTGGGACATTAATAATAAAAGTAATCAAGCCGGGGTTTATGGGAAGAATCTAATAGTGGATAGTTCAGAAACTATACTCGGAAGGGAGCCCGTGTTTCCCATTTTGCTGCACGTACCTGTTGGTCATGTACCTATTGCTGCATGGACCTTTGGTTCATGTACCTGTTACCTGTTGCTGCACATACCTATTGGTCGTGTACCTGTTGCTGCATGGACCCTTGGTTCATGTACCTGTTACCTGTTGCTGCACGTACCTGTTGGTCGTGTACTTGTTGCTTCATAAACCTGTTGCTGCATGAATCGGATGATTCGTGTACCTGTTGCTTCATGAACTTGTTTTCTGTTTTCTGTACCCGAGTATACTGCCCTCTATGGTCCACTATGAAAATCTTACTAAGGGAAACTGTTGTGTTGTAGCAACCATGTAGCATGGAATGCATGTCGTGCTACCTAGATAGTAATCACACAAGACTTGAACTTAATACATGAAATGATACATGACATGATACCTGCTTGCTAGATACTTGACTACCTAATACATGAGACATGATGTATGAGACATGAACTACATGAAACATGATACCTGATACAAGTTTACACGACACTTGACACTTGATGCATGTTTATAGGATATTTGATTTATATCGTGACCCTTGACACTTTTACCATGCTAGTTTGACTAGGTTGACTTTATACCTGTACCACATGCTAGTTAGTTATCCCATTCCATGTGTTTGTATCCTACTTTATTTGTGACCCGAACTTGCCATTGATGGGTACTTGTGTTTTCTCTTTTCTCTTTCCTGCATTCGTTGTATTTCAGATTTTGGAGGACAGGTTCTTGAAGGTATTGGCAAGATGAGGGGCTAGAGGCTGAATTTTTCTATTACTATTCTTGTTGCTTATTTTGGACAATATTGTATTTTGAGACTTGTATTTATTTCTTGTATTTGGACGATGTGACCCAGGATTATTTGTGTTATTCAGATCATGACTATTTGGGTTAATGCATTTTATTTCAAGTATTCTTGTTGGTATTTGGTTCATATGTGCATGTGGTTGATTTTTCTGGCTTCCGACTTTGATTTTACTGTGACATGTTGTAAGGATTTCTTGAAACAGCTTAAGGATGATAATAATCATTTGCTGGGCTTTTGTTACGTACTCGTATTCCGTATTTTTAGGAAGCAGGGCGTGACATGGGATGAGAGATTTTTAATATAGAATTAATGGAGTTGGAGATTATGGGGATGTATATAATAATTAGAATGGATTGGATGTTAAAACATAAGGTGACCATAGATTGCAAAAGTAAGAGGGTGACAATGATATTACCTGGGAAACCTGAGATTGTGTTTTAATGGAAGATAAAGTATAAAGAGATAATGGCCACTACAGCTAAGAAGGAAATTCCGGAAGGAATGAAGAAGATACCCACTGTACGAGATTTCTCACTCGATTTTTTTGAGGAGTTACCTGGAATACAAACCCATAGGGATGTGGAATTTAGTATCATGGTACAACCGGGCAGTGCGCCAGTGTCGAAAACACCTTATAGAATGGCACCAATAGAACAAAATGAAGTCAAAGGACAAACTGAAGAGTTATTATAAAAGGGATTCATTAGGCCTTGTGCTTCACCATGGGGAGCACTAGTGTTACTAGTGAAGAAGAAGGACGGGTGGATAAGGATGTGCACATATTAGTTACAGTTTGAAACAAGTACCTAATACCTCGGATCGACGACATGTTTGATTAACTTCAGGGAGTGGCGATATTCTCCAAGATCGGTTTACTGTCGGGTTATCATTAGGTTCATGTCAAAGAGGAAGACATACTCAAGACGGCTTTCAGAACTCGGCATGCTCACTACGAGTTCTTGGACATGTCATTCGGAGTAACTAACACACTAGCAATCTTTATGGACAAGATGAACCGAATCCTGCGACCATATATCGACATGTTTTTCGTTGTCTTGATATTCTTGTGTACTCAGAGATGGAAGATGATCACGTCAAACACTTAGTGAAAGTGTTGAAGAAGATGCAAGAGCACGAAGTGTATGTGAAACTATCCATGTGCAAATTCTGACGGACCGAAGTTGCATTTCTTGGCGACGTCCATTCTAAGGAGGAAGTAGCCACTGACCCGCAAAAGATAAAAGTAGTAAAGGATTGGCCTCGACCGACGACGATGAAAGAAATTAGAAGCTTATTAGGATTAAGCGGATACTACATGAAATTTATTCAAGACTATGCAAAGATAGTAGTACCACCCACAACACTAACCAAGAAGGATAAAAATTTAAGTGATAAGAGGAGTTCGAGAAAAGCTAACAAGAGTTAAAGAACCAGTTAATTTCAGCACCGATATTAGTTTTACCGCAAGCCGATAAAAGGGAATTGATCTATAGTGATGCTTCACTTTAGGGATTAGGGTGTGTTCTGATGCAGGAAGGAAGGGTAATACCCAAAGGGTCGGGACAACTCCGACCGCATGAAAAGAATTACCTTAAAAAAACTTGGAGTTGGCTGCGATAATTTTTGCCATAAAGTTATGTCGAAGCTATGTCTACGGAGCGAAGTTGGAAATGCATACAAGCCACAAGAGTATGAAGTATATCTATTAACAGAAGGAGTTAAATCTATGATAGAGATGGTGGCTGGAAGTGTTGGAAGACATTAGGCCAGAGATTATGTACCATCCGGGAAAAACTGTAACCCCCGTTTTCGTTTATACAAAAAAAAATTCATATTCTTGTATTTCAAATTTCTATAATTTTTCTATTCTTTTGAACTCAATTGTATACACTAGGATATCTAGTTTTTGCTAAAGCCCTTACTAATCATCAATTGTATTTGTAACTATTTTCAAATGACTATATATTTTAATACATATCCTATTCCATTCTATAATCCCAAACTTTTCTTATTTGATTATTTTTATATTAAAGCCCATTCTATAATCGTTTCTTTTCTTATTTGATTGTTTACTTATATTAAAGCCCAAACCTTTAACCCAATGGCTTAAACGCAACCCAAAATTTCCCCAAACTGATAAACAACTAGCCCACTATTCTTCTATAATTCTTCCCCCTTATTATCCTATTAATTTCCCCATTATCTAATCCTTAACCACCCCCACAAATCCCTCCTAACCTCCCTATCATATCAGCCCCACTTCCCTCCCTCTTTACTGCCATAGTAACAACCCCACAAATTACTCCTCTTTAACTCCCTCCATCTCCTTTCTTCTTCCATGTTCAATCTCGACCCCTTACTTTTCTTCATTCAAAAACCCATCACTTCTTCAACTTCTCTATCACCCTCATCCCAAAAGCCACTATCACTCTACAGCCATCCTTATTCCCGTCTCGCCACTTGCAGCCTCACCCGAAGTCAATCCCGAAGCCTTCATCTTCGGCCAGTCCCCGACAACCATCGCCAACACCATCACGGATCGCCTCTACCAACAACCACCTCATTGCATCCCCTCATTGATGCTATCCCGGTACCATTCAACCACCTGCACCTTGCCTCCCGCCTTGCTTCTCCTCACTGAGCCTCGTCAGCCCCTCATCTCGATCACCCACCCTACCTCCGACCACCCGCTGCAGCCTGACAACCTCCACAATCCCGTCAGTCCCTGCTGCCTGACCACCGCAGCAACCCGACCATCCCCACCTTTGCTGTCCCGACTCCTCTTCAACCTTGCTATTGTTGCCTCAATATCCTGAGCTCTTCTTTTTCTTTTTACTGACGTACTTGCTATTGCTGTAGTCATCATCGTTGTTGCTCATTGCCCTTGCATCGTCCCACCGTTCTTGCTGCCTTGCTTGTTGTTGTCGTCACCATCGTGCCATGGGGATTCCTTCTCTCTATTGCTCGTTAACATTCAGAATCGTCGCTTAAAAGGAAAGTGTCTC
Organism: Hemerocallis citrina; assembly: GCA_017893485.1. NCBI lineage: Eukaryota > Viridiplantae > Streptophyta > Magnoliopsida > Asparagales > Asphodelaceae > Hemerocallis > Hemerocallis citrina. The sequence goes on from CM030364.1 coordinate 264,728,932, forward strand.
TTGAACCTCTTTATTGTTCATGTTCAAGAAATATTTATTGAACTCCTGCAAGTAGTTCTTTGTATTGATTATCGTATATCAAGGAATTCTATTATTGACTTATCGGCGATTCGAAATAATTGTTTTCTTTATCGTGCCATATCATAGATTCAAATATTGAACTGTTAACACACCTCATATTGTGCTATCAAATACTTGCAAGTTCTACCTTGTCGTTTTTCCAAAATTGAAATGTGAATTTGACACAGTTCCTGATACTGATATTCAGAACTGTATACATGAAAGTTGTACCATCTGAGGTAGAAACCAGATCTTCCGACGGTTTTGAAAACAGTTTAGTAGATTGCAAGATATTAGCAATTTAGTGTTGTAACGTCAGAGTTTTTAGATTACCTGTTTTAAATACATCATCTTGTAAACTAGTTGATAATGTAAGTTACTGTTGAAATTATGACCTGATAAAATCCTGTTTACTAATAGACACAGTCAAGAACAAGATTATTATTTTTGTGAAATTTAATAATGATTTTATAGTAGAGTTATAAGCCCGAGAACTTAACCCTAATTTGCTGCCTGAACAGTAGACCCATAAAGAACTGAATGGTAGTCATAGTTGCTATAATTGGAATATATTGTGTGAATATGCGTTTGAACCGACATGGAGTCTAGTTTCTAGAACCCCTTACGGAACCTGATTTGTTTTCTCATAGCAGTAGAAAAGTGAGTTTCTGTACATCAACGTATTGTTATCCAGTATTGTATTTTCATGTTTTTAAATGTTCATTCTTCGCAATTAATGAATTGAACTAGTACATCATACACTGCATAACTCTTGATACCTCCGTGATATTGTTCTTGGCACCCGTTTCCATCAATTGCATGTTCATGTTTAATTATAATAAAATAATAACAATCTGGGGTAATAAGGATACGACTTAGTAGTAGACAATATAGGAGAGTGTACTCGGAAGGGGCCCCATGTTTTCCATATTGGTCATTGTTATCGTCATGTTATTGTTTATTGGTTATCGATTGATTGCGGATTACTGAGTACAATATCCCGATTATCGTGTATTTGTCATTGGTCATTGGTCATTGTTATATCAAGACCCGAGTACATGACCTAGTAGAATTCACCGCTTTAGTGTAAACATTCACTAAATTGTATGCACTCGAACCTGTGGTACGGGACACATGAATGCATGCATTAGATAGGTTAATAAACGAATGATAGACCTAAGATTCACCTTATTGAATATCGACCATTGATCATCGAATATTGTTTATCGACTTTTGACTATCGACTATTGATTATTGATTATTGATTATTGATTATTGAATATTGTTCTCGACCATTGATTATTGACTAATGACCCTATTATCAACTATTCTTTATTGACCATTGCATCTATGATTATCGACTATCGATCATGTTACCGGCTATTGTTTATTTACCACTGCATATCGGTTGATTATCCTGCTTATTGATTATTGATTACCGATCACCGTTCTACCGATTGATTGTACTTCACCGATTACTTATTTCAATTGCATCGTACATGATCATATTGTTCCAGTTCATTGTTTATTGCTATATCATACTTTATTTTTCACTACTTGTTGCTACTTGCTGTCCGAAGCTTTCTCTAATTGACACTCCCCCACTACTTCAGATAATGTTTATATAGGTATTGATGACAAGATGACGAAAAAATTTCCTAGACGGTCGTGATGGAATTTCTAGTGCCAGTTCTCTACTTTCCAGTTGCTATCTTATCGCATTGTATTTATTGGACATTTTGACCCAAAATTCTTGTATCTTAGGTATTGGTTATTGTATTCAATTATTGTTCATGTTATCATTATTGTTATCTATGTTGATATATTTTCCATCTTGATGAGCTTATAATTTTACAACTTATGAATGATATAAGTTGGAATACTTGAATCATTTGTTGGGCCTCAGTTGTGTGCATGTACTTCTGTATTTTGGGAAGGGGGCGTGACAACAACCAATGTGGTGGCGGATGCACTTAGCATAAAAGGAATTTATGCACATTAATTGTGACAAGAAAGGAGCTAGAGGAAGAGATAAATCAGGCAGGAATCGAAGTGGTTATACGAGGTTTGGATGCAATTTTAGCTCAGTTGGAACTTCGAACAAGTCTGACGGAGTGAGTTAAGGAGAGTTAGAAAGAAGATGCAGATATTCAAACAATTAAAGAACAAGTGAATTCGGAAAAACTACCTGAGTTCAATATAAGAGAATGACTGTTGTGGCTCGGTGATAGATTATGTGTGCCAAAAGTAATTGAATCGAGAGAAGAAATTATGAAGGAGGTACACACTAAATTACTTGCAGTACACCAAGGAAGCACGAAGATGTATTGAGACATGAAGCACTATTACTGGCGGGCAGGAATGAAGCGTGACATTACTTATTTTGTGGCTAAGTGCCTCATGTGTCAGAAGATTAAAGCAGAAAACCAGAAGCCTGGATGATTGCGGTTGCCATTGCCTATTCCAGAATGGAAGTGAAAAAATATCAGCATGAACTTCATCACGGGGCTACCTAGAAATCCAAAGGGTAACGACTCAGTATGGGTGGAAGTGGACCGGTTGACCAGATCAGTGCATTTTCTAGCAATAAAGATTACATGTGTAATGGCCCGAATTCCAAACACAGGTAATTCGTAGCAAAAACCTGATCTTTTACTTCAACTTCGTACAAATTTATAAGGAATTTAAAACTTCTATTTACAATATGTTCTTTACAACAACACAACAGAATTAAATGAATACAATATAATCTACAATAATGAAAATCCTTCAATCTTGTAATCGACTCATCATGGTGACATTGAGTCCATGCCAAGTCCAATCCTGCAACTGAAAAACTGTGGGCACTTCAGTTGCATACAACTGACGCAATGCTATAATACAGCAATTCTTCTACTTTAGCAAACACAAATTTGAATGCAAACAGGAAAAGTGACTATCCTAGTCGTGTCAGTGTATGATATGACTTAATGCCTAATGCAAAGATTACACTACGATGACACTAATGTATACTTGTTCGGATTTTATGCATCACATACTACATAGGTCTGAGGGGAAGCCCTTATCATACTCCTCATTATAGGGTTCAATCCCTGGTTATGAAAATTCTACTAAGGTAACAAAAGCAAAGATTAGACACTCCAAGATTACAGATTCTAGTCCCAGAGTCCACCGTCAAACTATACAGAATCCTCGTCGTGTGAACATCCCGCAAGTGCCCCCTAGCCCCGGTATATACATATATATTGGTGATATGCCTCACATCCGCCCGACTATTCATGACCCTGGAATCCACCATCAGATCTATCATAGTCCCGGATTTGATTAAGACTCGTCTCACCACGCAAGCAACCACAATTCTGGAGTCCTCCATCAAATTGGGTCTATAATCCTGGTGTCCACCGTCAGACTATATAGAGGCTCCCCCACTTATGTTTGCCCAAGTTTCATCACATCTTCTTCTAGTGTGTACCCTTAAATTTAAATATGAATAATAATATCACCTAGAGCTAGCTTACCCTCCTACCGGTCTTAAACAATATAGCGAGAATGATAGCCCATATTGGCCACTTCTCAAATCTCAATAATCACTTTCATCACTTTGCCGGTAGTTGGGTCTCACTTAGCCTCTAGTATTCACAATTCATGCTCACAGCATCATGGGTTATCCATAAACTCTTTATTCACATTTTAGAATTTTATTCGTTCACATATCCAATTATTCTCTTATTCACACAACTCAGTTATTTGCATAACTAGTTTCCTAGTCTTATTCGACAATTTCATATCAACTTTCAATAACATTTGATGAGTTAAAACCCTTATAAACATCACATATTTAACATTCCAACCTTATCCTTTAACTATCTCTTAATTCCTCATAAGGTACATCTTACTAACATTCCAATTTTTAAATCCAGTTTATACGTTGTAAAAGTTTTAGGACAACTAGATAAGAGACATCAACCCAATGGTATAGAAAAATCATATAAATTCCAATATTAATCCAAAAATAGATTTATTAGTTTCATAGGAATTATAAATTAGTCTACTACAACTTTGTAGCTAAGATTATCTAAAATCATCGTCAATTACTTCATCTAAATTCATGTACAAAACACAGTAGGTTAAAAATCCAAAAACTGCAGCTCGTGCTACTTGTAAAAATCATAGAAAATTATATATTTCATGAAAATTTGTGTTTCTTAGATCAATTAAAGGTATACAAGTCTACTATAACTTTGTAGTTATAATTTTCCCCAAAATATTTTGTTTATAACCCTGAATTCTTCAAAATCTATAGTAGGGTCGGCATATTATACAGACTGCCACTTTTCAAGTTTGTAAAATTCATTATAAATTCATTTCTTCATGAAAAATTAATTTCTTAGACTCTAAAGAAAGTTTAACGAGTCTACTTCAACTTCTTAGTTGTAACCTTCCTCAAAATACTTCATCTCAGATGATGAAATGATCAAAATCCGAAATGTGTAAATTTCCAGAAACAAGCCAACTGCCAACCAGTCCTTTGGATTTTATTAAAATATTAAGCGACATCCAAATATTATAAAGTTTTTAGGAGATGTTCCTGACATATACGAAATGATCCTATAAAAATTTTAGCTCTAGATTCCATTTAGTTTAATAGTTATGATTTTTTTGATGTACAACTAGCACTCGAAACAGAACCTTATGAAAATGCCCCCAAATCAACCATATCATAATTTCACACATTCAATCAACAACAAAAAATGTAAACAAGAATGTCCAATCTATATAAGTTATCATGTATCTAACAATTCACACATGTCAAGCATTCTACTAATAAAACTATGTTAGAAAGTTGAAGAAAACACCCACCTCAAATGTAGACTTTCCAAATAGTAGGACCTCACAAAATGCTCCAATGCTCCCAAGCAAAATCCCGGCCTAGCTCCCCCAAACCGCAAGCCTTCTTCTCTCTTTCTCTCTTAATTTTGCTTAGAGTTTGTGCGTTGTTCATGACAAAGGTAGGGACTATTTATAGAAAAATTGAGTGGTCAAAATAGCTCCCCACTTCCCACTAACTCACACCACTCTCCCTCATTCTCAACCACGGTAAGAAACACGTGCACATGCACCCTATGTGCACACTCTTTCATACAACTTCTATTATTACTTTGTATTAGGTTAGATGTGTGTGTTACACATGGAAAGTGTACCAAACTAACTATATTTTAAATGTACACTTTAGTGCACACAAAATCAATCATGGACTTTAAATTAATTTTAGTGGGCTACAAAATGGATTTAGGCCTAATAAATTTTAATTAAAAATAAATCACACGATTGTGACTAGAAAAATGAGAAGAAAAATATTCATGACTCAAGAAAATTTTAGGAACCAACATGTGCACTACAAACACGTGCGTCGCACGTATCAATAAATATTCAAATATGAAATAGATTTGATCAATAGAGAAATTTTTATAAATAGTCAAAATACAAAATACGAAATATACATTATATATATATATATATATATATATATATATATATATATATATATATATATATATATATAACAATGTAATCAATATCCACATAGAAAATACATGCATCGCACGTATAAATATATTCGAGTCAAAATATGAGAAAAATGAATTTCAATTTATAAAATGAAATCGAACAAGTTATAAAAATAAATAATCGAAATACGTAGAAATATTACACGTAACGGTGGAATATACGTAATCTGCAAGTGTATTGAAAGAACGTGCAATGCACGTACAAACACAAAGATAAAATTTAATATTTGAGTTGGCTCAAATAAGATAAAAAATGAATTTTGAGAAAATGGATGATGTATAAATAGTCTAAATACTAAGTATGTATGATTTGTATATTAAAATATGTTACGGACATTATCCTAACGATACAAAATACATGTGCGTAACATCCGTGGGCAAAATTGTCATAACTCAATTTTGTAGGATGTTACAACCTGGTCGCTGGAAAAGCTGGCAGAAGTATACATCGAAGGGATAGTGAAGTTTCGTGGAGGGTCGATAATGATAGTCTTAAATAGGGATGCAAGGTTTACTACGCGATTCAGGAAGAGCCAATAAGCAGCCGTGGGGACAAGAACAGACTTCAGCACAACTGTCCACCTGCAGACGATGGGCAGAAGGAAACGGTGAACCGAGAACTAGAAGATATGTAAAGGGCGTGTGTCATGAACTTTGGAGGAAGTTGGGCAAAGTACTTAGCGCTAGTAGAATTCACCTACAATAATAACTACCAGATGAGTATTGGTATGGCTCCGTATGAAGCACTTTATGGAAGGAAATGTCGAACGCCCATTTGTGTGTATGAAATAGGAGAGAAGCCGATGTACGGGCCGAAAATCGTGTACCAAACTTCTCAGGAGATAGAACTAATTCGAAAAGGTTACAAGTAGGTAGAAAAGTTATGCGGACACTCTGAGAAGGGAGCTGGAGTTTGAAGAGAGAGATTCTGTATTTTTGAAGGTATCTCCAATAAGGGGCATGATCAAGCATAGAGTATGCAGAAAAGTTATGCCGGCACTCAGAGAAGGGAGCTGGAATTTGAAGAAGGAGATTTTGTATTTCTAAAGGGATCTCCAATAAGGGGCGTGATCAGGATTCAGGAAGGGTGGTAAGTTGGCACCAAGGCATATAGGACCTCAGAAAATTGGAAGGTTGCATCTAGCTGGACTTACCATAAGAATTGTTGCAAGTAAAAATTGTATTTCATGTATCTATACTAAGGAAATACGTGCCGGATCCAGATCACAAATTACCAGAAGTGCCGAAAGGATTATAGCTGAACCTATCTTATAAGGAGCAACCAGTTGAAATTTTAGATTGACAGAAAAAGAGCTGAGAAATACGGTGATACCCATGGTCAAGGTACTATGAAAAAATCAGCTATTTGGGGAAGCTACATGGGAGTCTGAAGATCGAAAGAAGAATGATTTTTCAGATTTATGCATTTTGTTTTCCCATTAGAAAGTGTAGTTCCGGGGACAGAACTATTCTAAGGAGGGAGTAATGTAATAACCCTAAAAATAGTAAAGGACTATTTTGCCTAGAAGTTAAGTAATGATGTGCACGTATGAATATTGCATGTACTAGTTGTATTTCTTTATTATACTTCGGTATTAATGGAAGTAAATTATTATGTCTTGAACCAAGAAAGGACTAGTGTGGGCTGAACCAAAGTTAGATTGGGATAAATGGTGGAACCGAGTCTAGAACAACTTAACTGATTCAAACCTGATTTGTATCAATCGAGTGTGAACACTTTGTGCAAAGTTGCACAAAGTGAACACAAGAAATTGGCCGACAAATCTTGATGGCTAGGTTGAGTGGGGTTGAGTTTTCTAGAAGTCAAGTTGAGTCTCTCTAAGTGTGGGGAATGAGTTGCATGAATGCATGAGACGATTTTCAAAGTCTCATTTATTCTATGCATTGGAACTTCACACAAAACCCCCCACCTCAATCCATAAGCCTTGTCGACCTATATATAAGGCTTGGGAGCTAGTCCATTACCTCATTTTGGCAGCTGATGCTACTTTTTCCAGTGTGGGAGCAACAGATAATGAGTTCTTGTATTGAAGTGGAAAGCTCAGATCATAGTCATCGACCTGGTATTGATGTGAGGCTAGTATTTGTGGGTGTATAGGGAAAAGATGGATGAGATGTCGCCTAGAACTTGTAAAGACAGTCTGAAACACCGGGAGTTGTCCCAATTACAGATCCTGCGATGATCAAGTCAGTAAGCAGAAGTGAAAAACTGGGTTTAAGAGGCAAAATGTTTATTACCTGTACTGAGGAGAGTGGTCTGTATTTTAAAGCCTATGGAAGAGTAGTTAGGGAATGATTTCTTAACTGATTTGAATCAATCCCTTTGATTTAGGATCTGAACTGTTAATTATCTCCATGATTATTAGGGGATTTGATTACCAACCATAAATGGTTGGTTAATCTCTCCTAATTGGGTTGCCGTTTGTATGTGGTGGGACTGTGGATGGCCCATTTCGTGTTATGGGCCTGTAGTTGTCGTAGAAAGAACTGCTTCGCCATTTAGGATCTCTAAGATTCGTGCAGGGATCACACGGTCCTCTTTAGCTGTGACTTTTTCCCACATCATAAGCCGTGATCTTTTTCCTCATCCCAATATTCGTGCGGGCCAAAAGGGGGAATCCTTAGGCTAAAAAGGGGAATCCTCCATCTTCGCCGTTGAAAACAACCGCTGCCCTCGTGAAGTATCCCTCGGCTGCGAAGGCATAGGTGCCTTCATGATACATCACAGAGACAGACTCGTTGGTGGAGCGCCATAACGCGCTGCAGGTTGTCGAACACCTCGCCACTCCTCATGACAGGAAGGCTCAGAAGGAGGAGTCGGACGAGGGGATTTGCGGCAGGTGGGCTCAAGCTGCTGTTTTGGTAAGTGCATTATGTATTTGCCGACATTCCATAATCGTTATTTTTGCTGAAGTTCATTTTCTTTTCTTGTAGGAGACCCTTAACGGGGCCGAGTTAAAGAAGAGGAATGATGTGTTTCTACGACGGGCTCAGTAGGCCAAAGCAAGCCAGAAGGAGATCATGGGGAGGAACGATGATCTCCGGCAAAGGTTGCAGGAGCTGAAGGCGGAGTGGCAACGGAGAAGCAGGCTCAGGAGGAGCAGTCGTGGTTACAGGTGGGGCTGGCGAAGAAGAATCTAGTATGTGAGGCGAGGGAGAAGGAGTTGATGGCCTATCGGGAAGCCGCCATCAATCGTGAACTTATTAACAAACATCATTGAACTAAAGCTTTTTATCAGAAACCTCACTCAAACAGGTTAAGCCTATTTTATACACCTATGATACATAGTATGACCTGCAAATCTAAAATATTTAGACATTCATGAATACACCTCAATGAATATATAGTATGACCTGTTTACTTGCATAAACAACATCTATTATTTCTCATATCATATTCCTATCACATGAATTAATCATATAAAGAAATAACAACAATTCACCATCTACAAATCCAAAAGAAACAACATTCTTTTTTTTTTGATGTATCGGATAGAGCCAAAAGGCTCCAGCCATCAAAAATATATTAATCAATAATAACAGTACATATACAAATAAATAATCAATGGCTTTACAAGATGTAAAAAAACGAGAGCGAATTAAATACAATGAAATCTAAACTAGGGGGCAAAGAATGCCAATAAGGGAGCAAAAATACATAACGAAGATGCAGTCGCTGAACAGGGAGACAAATCCTTTAGCTCGGAAAAGAACTCGCGAATAGGGAAAACGACCGCCCTTGCTCACCCACCAGAGGAGAAGAAAACAGAGGAGCGGCATGCGAAACGCTGGCTAAGAAAGCCAGCCAACCAGGAGCTACCAAAAGCCAGCGGCAGTCACCGAGGAGAAACGCTAGCGGCACAAAGGAATACCGCCTATAAAACAACGCTCGAACTCAACTGAGCACTGACTAACGGGCTGCCAAAGCATTAGCTTGCCTGGCGAGGATACGCGCACTCACTCGAATCGGCCTAAGATTATCAACCAGCTTCTTGCGATTACGCTTTACGGGAGGAGGTTCAGCCTCAACAACGGGGGATGAGCTTGAACCAGTGGCAATCAAAACCACATCTTCTATATAGGGAACGGGAAGGGTAATGTGAACACTAGTACCCACCGAATTCGAAATGGAGATGGAGTTAGAATGATGGGAAGAAGCTATGAACGAAGAGTAGACCAGGCTCGGAGAAGACTTGAGGGTAAAAGATAGCAGGTAACGCGATATCTCCTTGCGGAAAAGATCGATCGAAGATAGCTCCCATAAATATTGATAGAGCGAGAAGATGCTACCCGAAGAAAGGCACGAGAGCATCGACAGCTGGGGCGGAGAAATGGTCATTGGGCAGGGACTTTTATAACTTAGATTAGGAATCTCCAAAAGATCATTGGTTTTGACCGATGGAGCTGGGAAAGAAATGTTGCGGGACCCAAAGTCTCCCACCGCACTGCGATGCCCGTAGTGGCAAGAAGAATAGGATTTATACAAAACCGTATTATGATTCAAACTCAAGCTTAACGCAGAAACCTTCGCTGAAGAATGGGGATGGCCTATTAAAGGACCAAAACGAGGAAAGGAAAACTGATTAGAAAAGACCTTACGATCTTTAAAGAGTTTAGAAATATTGGGACGGAGAAGTCCCGTAAAAGAAACAACATGCAACACAAACTCACAAAATTACAAAATACATATGCAGTGGCGCAGATCTTGGGTCATTAAACGACCACAAAAAACAATAAAAATATCTTGATGCTATCAATGTATCAATCATAAGAAACATAAACAATGGCACAACATATCTCAAGTTATACCCAACAGAAACAATAACAAAAAAAAACCCCATTTCGACAAATTTGATGATAAATTTGGGACACAATGCATATTTTGTAATGAACAAAGCTTAAGACATAAACATATTCTTTCAATAGAGGCTTAAACATAACAATTCACCACAAATATATGTTCTACTCAAAAGGCATAATGACAAAATATCTGAATAATGCTTGTATCATCTTTAGCTACAATCTCTTTATGCCACACTATCTGTATCATCTTCATTTGACACCACCCCCCAATATGACCTAAAAAGATAGTTGAATAAATATATGAAGTTGCTTACTATACCCATAAAAATTGATTTCAGATGATTATAAACTACAAATACAAAAATATTGAATAAATTTATCGTCAAGGATTTTGCTGCAGATTGTCCCCTCCACCATCGCTAGGCTTATCAGTGGAGTTTTTCACCTATATCACAATCACTCTCATTAATACAATATTTGCCTTACTAAATTAGTTTCATAATATCAAAACATGACTGATATACATGAAAATTATATGCATTTACCTTTGGCTTCCTGTATTTGATACCTTCCATGTTTGGTCCTTTTTCCTTTCTTTTCCTCCCACTTTTTGCTTGGATAGTATCAAATCCAAGTGGATGTGGTGCTACTGCATTGCTACTAGCTACTACTCTACCACCACCTCTCCCTCTCCCTCTACCTCTACCTCTACCTCTAGTACGACTGGCCACATGAGTTTCACCACTAACCATCCCAAATGCACTATCAACATCTCCAAATCCACAATTCATCACTTCAGTTCTTTGAAGCTCAACCAAAATGTTCCTCACCCTTCTCACAGTTGTATCTCCACTCTTTTCCTTCAGTTTTCCACCTTTATTTGTTGATTTTTCTAATGGTGGAGCTATAGAATTCTTGCATGTAGTGATGTTGTGTTCAGGTTGATGACATCTTTTACACCTCACAACTGAGCCAACTTTTCTAGCTCTATGCATTTTTGTTGTCAGTGGGGTTATTCTTCTTCTTACCGAGATCCTTGTTTCTAGACTTAGCTGGGATAACAGATATTTTCCTCATTTTTGGGGGAAGTAGCCTTGCATAATCCAGCTTGTGCCAAAGAGATGAGTTGGGGACTGGGTCTATTGTTTCTGCAATATAGCACAGTATCTTGATTAACACCTAATTAGACAATAAATTGAAGATAAGAAAGTGCATAAAATTACTAGATAAATATTCCTAAGAGTATAGCTTCATAAACTTTCATGTATGTAGCCTTAGTATAGCTGGTATAACAATGTTCCTCCACAATCTTATTTGCATTTCTCAGGCTCGCTACTGCATGTCTGCACACTACACCAGTCACTTGCCACTATCCGCAATCACATGTCCTCTCACTCAAGTCCACACAATAGTTAATGTCATGTTCAATTATTTCACACTTTGTTGGAGAAGATTTCCATATGAAGCATTGTCTAGGCTTGTCATAGTTCTTCATCAGCTTGTCTCCAATTCTTGGGGTGACAATATCAGTATAACTTTGAATCATCTCCCTCTTCCTCTGTATTCTCACCATCATCAATCTCCTAATCATCTCCAACATAGTTATGATTGGACACTTCCTAGCTTGTAAGATAAACTTGTTCCAAGCTTCACAAATATTGTACGTTGCATAGCAAATCACACTTATTTGTCTCACCAAAGTGAGATCTTGTCCACTTATCAGGACCAATATCCATCCACCATTGTACAACATCTTCTGATATATCCTTAACTTTTTGCATTGATGACTTCCGCCCTTGTTTTGTATAAGGAGTTGATGCCCTCCATATCTCTCCTTGCAAGTCAAGCCCTTTAAAGTTCGCATAGAGGTGCCTCACATAATATCTGACATGAGCTTCAGGTACAATTTCTTTGAATGTTTCTAATAACCCCAGCATTGTGAAGTATAAAAAGTTAAGTTTGTCATAGTAATATTCAGAGGCATATATCACATGTATTACATATATTGACTCAACCAAAAAAAAGGTTAAGGAAAATAAAGATGAATGCAAATTAAAAAATAAGTATGTAACTTCAATTGCCTCCATCAAAAGTGTGAAGAACTAAGTCCATGTTTCCTTGATTTTCACTCCTACTACAGTAGCCCATGCTATTGACCACATTTGGTTGTTAGGGTCTCTTGAACATACACATAGCAACACACCCCCTGAAACTATCTTCAAATGACACTCATCCATGCCAATGGTCTTTCTAAATCCATTGAGCATACCTTTCACAAGTGCACCAAAGTAGGCAAACATACCATAGAATTTCTTGTCCCCACATCCAGTTATATTTTATGTCTTGATAATAACCTTAGTGTCTGGCATTTCCTGCCTCATTGAATCTGCATTGTTCCACAATTGAGCATACTGCTCCACATGTTTACCCTCAACCTCATCCAATGTCATTCCTTGTCACGCCCGCTTCCCAATATACGGAATTACGAACACGCAACTAAGGCCCAACGAATGATACAAACATCATACATAAGATGTACAAGTATAAGGTTAACAAGATATTTATAAACGCAGGAAATAATAATGATCACATGAACAAGAAATAGAATTAAACTTTCCACAAATAACCACCATCTAGAATTACATAAACTTCTGGTCAAACTGCCTGGGAATACAATATACTTAAATAAATATACTAGATAAAGTAGCGACTAGAAATAAAATAATGATAACATAGCAATTCCGTTAAAATCATCTAGAAGACCTGTTCACCAAGTCCCTCTGATAGTTCACCATCGGTACCTGCATAATCATCATCTGGTTGTTTTTGTTTTTGTTATTGTTATTGTTTTTTTTTTTTTGGGCGTGGGGGAGGGGGGGTGTCGGATAGCAAGAAGTAACAAGCAATACAACAGTGAAGCAAAAAATATAACGTGGAAGGAAACAAGAAAAAGCATTGAAAATTTTGAGAAGGTATGATAATATACAATGCAAATAACAACTGTAGAGAATGCAATCATGACTATATGGTGTGATCAATCGGTAATTGGGCAGGAATTGATAATAAATGAATTTAATCAGCTATCAGTAATGTAGGAATCAGTAATCAATAGTTTCAATCGACAATCGATATCTATGTTGATGCTCAGTGTTAATCTTAGGTCTATCAATTTTTTTATTAGCTTATCTAATGCAATCAATTCTGTGTCCCATACCATAGGTTCATATGCATATCAACATGAAAACATATGTCCATTTAAATGTGGACCACAGATAAAAAAACCTGATCAATTTTTAACTGTGCATGTTGACTTCTTCTGTAAACACTTATTCGAAATGTCAGTTATCAGAGTCCATTGTGGAAGAATCTTATAAGGAGTTGGCCATGATATATCTAATCCATACATAATATCATGAAAAATGGATACAAAATTTTGACTGCTACTTAGTATCGGTAATGGGTCGGAAAGAACTCATCTTCTTTCTTTTGTGATTACCTTCCTCGCGTATGTATAAGACCAAATCAATTCGATTTTAAAAAAGATTACTGTTACTGCTAAATCTGGTGTGGGGACAAACAGATAGTATTTGTGGATTCTTGGAAAACTTGAATAGCAAACCTAAAACCTGTTCCGCCGGAGTTTGACCGTTGACTCCGGCCGTTCACCTGCAAAAAATGCGAAACACCGGGGTTGATCCGGTGACGCACCCTCCGATGCTCAAGTCAGTAATCAGGAATGATTATGAGAGAGCGTAAATTGGCAAAGGATTGATTACCTCTGAATGGTGGTGGATGGAGGGTATTTATAGCCGCCTTAGGGATCAGATTAGGAATGTAATCCCTGTGATCTGATAAGGAATGTAATCCCCGTAATCAGATTAGGAATGTAATCCTTAATTCCCAGTAAAAAGATAGATGTGAATCAGGGCCGTTGATTAGGATTAATCAGAGACCCTAATTTTATCCTGCTAGACCGGGTTTGCTGCGGGTCGGAACCCACACCCAGTTGGAGATGGATCCGTTCGCAGGTCAATGGTTCTTTGAGAAGGAGACCCAGTACCCGCTTCGGACCCATTTGTAGGTGAAATTACCATTTTACCCCTAGGCTTTGAGATCTGTGCCCGATTTGGACGATCCCTATTTAACCTCATTTTTAGCCATATCACGAGCCCCCCACTCCAGACGACTGAGCTTGATCAGCCTTTGAGGAGTAGTTTCACCGTTTTCATGGCTTGCGGGGTTGTATCGGAGTCCAACGGGGAGTTTCGAATCTTTGGATGAGGCAGTATGGTAATTTTTCGAGCTGGTTGAGCGCTCTGAGTTGTTCTTGAGCTCTCCTGGACATTTGGTGATTTTTATCTATTTTTTCGGATTATTTATTTCATTTTGCGAAGTGTTAATTCGTCGTTCGGGGGTCTTAATAAACCGTTCTAGGGAGCAATTGTTCATTCTGGGGCTCGAAAATATACTCCCGAATTTATAATTACTTCCTAGAATTTTTAGTTGATTTTCCAAAATTTTTAATAATTTTTTCGCAATTTTTAAATAAATAAAACGATTAAAATAAATAAAAACTAATTTTTAATACTGATTTATGCCGTGGCGCGATCTGGGCCCTCTATCAGCTTCGAGCGTGATTTTTTTGGGGGATCGGACGATCCAAGTTGGTCGGCAAGTAGTTTCTTCGTATGAGAGGGTCGGCACCTCGGCTCGCAAGGGTAGTGGTTCGGACGAATGCTCGGAAGTTTGGATCGAGCGTTCGGATCACATGGTGAGATCTGAGCCGCTCATCTCGGCGCACATCACGAGGCTGGGGGTCTAGATCACGAGAAAACGTTATCTTGTCGTTTTGTGGGCGTGGCGTGATCTGAGCCGCCCATCGTGTTTCGACGCAAATATTGAGGCGATCCGACGATGAGATTGGTTTGGCAGAATTTTTCTCTATATGTGGGGGTCGGTTCCTCGTCCCTTCGGCTTGCGAGGGTAGTGGTTCGAACGAACGCTCGGAAGTTTGGATCGAGCGTTCGGATCACATGGTGAGATCTGAGCCGCTCAACTCGGCGCGCATCACGAGGCTGGGGGTCCAGATCACGAGAAAATGTTATCTTGTCGTTTTGTGGGCGTGGCGTGATCTGAGCCGCCCATCGTGTTTTGACGTGAATATTGAGGCGATCCGACAGTGAGATTGGTTCGGCAGAATTTTTCTCCATATGTGGGGGTCGATTCCTCATCCCTTCGGCTCGTGATGACGGTCGCTCGGTGGCTCGTCGAGGTGCGAATCGCCGAGCAATGGAGTTGAGTGAATCGATGAGTTTTCTTGATTTGGAATGTCGTAACTCTCTGTTTTGGCATTTTGCCTTCTCTTAGTGGGCCTTTAAATGCCTAAGTAAGCCCAAACGTCGCTTTGAGGTTATAAATTCTCACCCCCCTTCACCCCTTAGCTCATTTCCCACCTTTACTCCCTACTTTTTACTTTTACTCTTAGTTTGCTCTGCTAGTGGAGATTTGTGCTCTAAGGTGGTTGCACTAACTGTCGCGTGGGCCAGGCAATTTTCGGTGATCTAATTCCGACCGTGAACATCACTTCAAGGCTACGTCACATCAAGGTCAGTGTATTTGCCTTATACTTTTTTAGAGATGTCAAGGGTAAACTCGGGAAGTGAGGCCTCGTCCTCGGACGATAGTGGTGCCGAGGAGAGGAGGTAATTAAGTGGCGAGCCGGAGAAAGGGGAAGGAGGTGGTAGAACCGTCCATGGCCGAGGAGAAGAGGAAGAAGGTAGTGGCCCAGTCTCCTGTAGTTGAGGAGATCGTGGAGACTGAGAGGCGAGCCTCTGAGTCGGGCCGGTACCCTAGTGTGCTGTCCAGCCACGCCGGAATTAGGCAGTACGAGGGTGATCTTCTGAAGAAGGCGATCGTTGGTAGGTCGGCAGTTTACGAGGAGAACAACCCGAGAGAGACTACCAAGGTGGACGACATTGCCTCGGTATTATCTGAGAAGGACCTCCTCCGGATTAGAAAGGGGTTCGCTATCCCTCAGGAGTACAAGCTGATCCTCCCCGGCCCTGGGATGCGGGCGAACTCCGAACTGTCGCCGGATACGTGTGCGTTCGACTTCGACTCTTTGAGTGCCGGCTTGCGCTTCCCTCTGCACCCCTTCGTGTTAAGGGTCCTTCAGTGGTATTGCCTGGCACCGACCCAATTTATGCCGAACACCTGGCGCCACGTGCTCGCCTTCTTGTTGCAGTGCCGCATCGCCAAGGTCGAGCCAGACGTGGTGATTCTCCAGAGCCTGTATCGAATCCACCGGATGAATAAGGCCGAGCCTCGCTACTACCTGTCACCCCGAAGAGGCGTTAGGCTCATAGAGAATCCGGATTCGATAAAAGGTTGGAAGGAGAAGTTTTTTCTGTTGAAGGGGCCCTCGACGTTGGACTTTCCGACTCGGTGGAAGGTAGAGGTGCCGAAGTTTGCAAGGGTCGAACCAGTACTGACTGCGGCCGAGGAGGAGGTGGCGGTGAAGCTCATTGCTCTCCCAATGTTGAGCTGGAGAGAAATGACCGAGGAGGTGCTACACGAGTCGGGCCTTAGTTCGATCGACCCGAGTATGCCCCTGACATCTTGTCGCATTTTTTTTCTTTAAGTTTCTTGTTCGTTTTCTAACTTGTTGTTTGTTTTGTTGTTCGGCACAGAAGCGTCGAAGATGGATTTCATGGGGATGTTGAATGAGCGAGGCAAGGTTGCCGATGGTAGGAAGAGAAAAAGGACGAGCACGGGTACTTCGACCGGCTGCCCTACCAAGGCTCCCTCGGTAGTCACCGACCCTACCCCTGCTACTCAGGTTCCATCGTCGGTGGTGGCTGTTCCCGCCGACCCCTCGGCTCTTGCTTCGTCTGCCGTGGCCGGTGAGACCTTCTCTGTCTCGGCGGTGCTGTCGCTCGAGGCCCCACCTCTGACGACTCAGGCCGAGGAGATCCTGACCGAGCAGCACAAGTAGCTATTCGTCCCCGACTGGCGGGTGAAGAACCATGACGGCTTCCTCGGCGACTCGCAGATGTGTATGCAGGTTGTGAAGCATCTTACGACCCCAAAGGACCGAGCTGCTCTGAAGGCGGGGACGACAGGCGACGACACCTATGAGGTCGCCCGGTCGCTTATGTCGGTAAGTCTTGATTTTCCCCTTTTTAAGATGCCTAAGTTCACAGCTCGGCTATAACTTCTTCTTATCACAGGCCACCTGTCACTTCGGCCATCTTATTCAAGAGTTCGTCGACCAGGAGAGGGAACTGAAGGCCGCCTGTGACAAGGACCGGGCGGAGAAGGCGAGGGCGGTTAGGCAGCTCGAGGCGGAGCAACGTCGCTAGGATGGCTTGGCGGTTCTAGTCGCCGACCTCGAGGCGGACTTGGAGCGAACGAAGGGGCAGCTCACCGTGAAGCTTGCCAAAGTCGCTAAGGCTGCCGAGGAGTTGGCGGAATCGGTGAAGGCCCTAGAGGTGGCGAAGGCGGAGAAGGACGCCGCGGCGGCAGTGATAAGGGCGGAAGTTGAAGCCGAGGCGAAGGAGCACATGGTTCGGAATATGGAGAAGTCCTACGCCAGGGTGCTCGACCATGTCTAGGCTCGGGTCCCCAGCTTTCAGAGAGTTGGGTACCGGCTATGGCCTGGTGACGAGGATGAAGGCGAAGAAGACGAAGTAGATGACGATTGGGAAGAGGAGAATGAACCTCGGGATGGGAAGGTGCCAGCCAATCCCAAGACCACGTCGGCCGATCCCCAAACCGAGGGGACGAGGGGTGAAGGGCCATCTGGCGAGGCACCGGTATCTGAGCTGCTGCCCCAGGTGGATCCCTGATTCTTTTGTTTTTGTAATTTTTCTTTTTGTGTAAGCCTTATAGCGGACTGGCCACCGCTCTTTGGATGTGAATGAAAAGGTTTCTTCTCGAAAATTTTGTTTTCAATTTGTCCAAGTGTCTAGCTCAGATTTAGTCTTTCAATGTGATGCTCTCGTTTTTCAGATCGTCGAACTTGATTCGGACACCGCAGCAGCTCGGCGTCGTGCAGAACTGTTCAAGCGGTCTCGCGAAGCTTGTATCGAGGGCGAGATCGAGCTGATCCGGAGAGTGATGTTCAATGTGGAGAAGAAGAATGAGTTACTGGCCGAGGTGCATCACTTGCGGATAGCCGAGGAAGAACTCTCGGGCTAAGGAGGAAGAGTTGGCCTCGGCGCTGGCCAAGCGAGACGAGCTTGCAACGAAGGTCGAGCAGCTGCAGAGGGTTACAGTCGACAAGAGCATCGAGGTGACCAATTTGGGTCACATCATATGTGATAGTGCTGAGTACCCGGGCTCGGCAAAACTCCCTCGGCTCAAGATATCGGTGAAGGACGACACTTTGAAAGATAGGATCGTCGAACTCAAGGAGGAAGTCGCTCGTCTTAAACCTCAGCCCGTGAGGATTAACGTCCGCAGCACCTCGTGTACCCGCGAGGAATCTCTTTCTACGAGCTCGCGACTCGTCCTCCCGTCACTGGTCGGACTGCAGCCGATGCCCAAAGTGGCGTAGCAGTTTTCTCGAGCGGAGCCTCAGTTGGAGCCATCGTTAGAGTTAGTGACGAAGAGGCGTCTCGGTTCGTCGGCCTAGAAACGAGTTCGGAGGTTAAGCGACGCCAACCCTGAGTGTGTCTGAATCGAAATGTCCCCGTTCCGAAGAGGCGTTGAAAAAGTTGTACTGGGCTTTCGAGTTTTTGTAGCGCCTTTTTGTAGTAACCTGGCCTTGTAAAATTATTAAGTTGTTTTAATAAAATTGGAGTTCGTCTGCTCGCTATTGTGCCGTAGTTACTTTACTTTTGAAACGAACCATAAGAACCAAGAGTTAGCTCATTTTATTCGTTCTAGCTGTAGAATTTTAGCTCTTGCTCGGGGTGTGCCGAAGTCTCTTTGCATTTCGATAGTTAGGTAGCTCGGATTTATGGCCGAGCTACGTGGCTTGATCTGGCGGTGGATCATGATCATGGTGCGAATCACGAGACAAGAGGCTCAGATTCCAAGAAAATATTATCTTGTCGTTTTGTGCAGATGTGGCGCGATCTGAGCCGTGCATCATGTTCTAGTACGAATTTTGAGATAATCCGACGGTGAAAATAGTTCGGCGGCATTTTTCTCCATATGTTGAGGTCGGTACCTCGTCCACTCGGCTCGGTAACTCGGAGTGCTTAAGAAAGTGGAGTCGAGCCAAGTGTTGGACTCCGAACTCGTCGTTAGAGTTATTCAACGGTTGTGGGAGCAATTCCGAATGGCGAACCACTCCTAGCTCGCTTAAGAGCGAGCTGGCGAAGCAGAGTCGGGCCAAGTGTTGGACTCCGAACTCGACGTTAGAGTTATTCAACGGTTGTGGGAGCAATTCCGAATGGCGAACCACTTCTAGCTCGCTTAAGAGCGAGCTTGCGAAGTGGAGTCGAGCCAAGTGTTGGACTCCGAACTCGTCGTTAGGGTGAAGAGTAAAAGGGGAGAGATACAAGCAATTTTACAAGTAAAATATGAAAAAACGTTCTTTATTGATGACTAATAGTTGGCTGCTTCTAAGTTGCGAGCCGTTATTACATAGGAGAAATAAAGGGAAAAAATACAAGTAAAAGGAGAGGAACGGTTCGACATCCCAGAATACTTAGAGAGGCGTTAAAGCGCTCTCTTGGTATTTCAAAAGATGGTCGGCATTCCAAGTCCTTGGGATCTCTCTGCCTTCGAGGTCTTCTAGACGATATGTCCCGGGCCGAACCACTTTGGTGATCTTGTAGGGTCCCTCCTAATTTGGAGCTAGTTTACTCTTCTGACTAGGAAAAGAGATTGCTAACTTTCTGAAGACCAAGTCCCCTTCTTTGAGGTCGGTGGGACGGACTCTCTTATTGTATGCCAACTCGATCCTCCTCCGATAGCTCTGTTGGCGGATTGACGCTCTTTCCCGTAGCTCATCGATCAAGTCTAAGTTTGCCCGAAGTTCTCTGTCATTCTGTTCTTCTTCGTAGGCAGCAAGGTGAGGAGAAGGTATACCGACTTCCAATGGGATCACAGTCTCGGACCCATAGGTGAGGTTGAATGGCGACTCTCCTGTGGGGGTCCATTTCGTGGTGCGGTAGTTCCACAGCACGTTAGGGAGCTGATCGACCCATAAGCCTTTAGAGCACTTATTCAGCCTCTTCTTAATACCGGAGAGGATCTGTCGGTTAGCATTCTCCACTTGACCATTCGACTGTGGATGGGAGACGGAGGAGAAACGTTGTTGGATGGCGAGGTCTTCACATAGAGCTCAGAATGCAGCCCCGGTAAATTAGGTTCTGTTGTCTGTTATGAGGACTCGAGGGACACCGAATCGGCAGATAACGTTCTTCCAGAAGAACTGAAGTAATTTGTTCTCAGTGATTGTGGCCAAGGGCTCGGCCTCTATCCACTTCGAGAAGTAGTTGATTGCCACGACTAAGAATTTGAGCTGGCCGGGAGCTGGTGGGAATGGCCCTAGTAAATCCATCCCCCACATTGCGAAAGGGATAGGACTTGATAGGGAGGTGAGTCGAGCTTGTGGGAGGCGACGGACGTTGGAATACTTCTGACAAGAGCTGCATTGCCGAACGTGTAGTTCGGCGTCTTGTAGGAGAGTCGGACAGAAATATCCATAATTCAACACCTTCCGGGCTAGGGATCTGGACCCTGAATGTGCCCCGCCGATGCCTTCGTGGAGCTATTACAAGGCGTAATTGGCTTGTTCCGGGGAGAGGCATCTCAAATAAGGCATGCCGTCTACTTGTGTGAAGGAGCGCTTGTATAGGATGCCCTCGATAAGCGTGTACCACTCTGCTCGGGTTCTCACTCGGCGAGCTTTCTTAGGGTCTTCGGGGAGGAGCCCATCCCTTAGGAATTCTACCAGGGGTTTCATCCAGTTATCTTGAAGCAGGGCAAGTAGCGACTCCATCGAGTCGGAAGTTTCATCTTCTATACTTGGCTTCAGGAGCACCTCGATCAAGATGGTCTGCTCGAGACCTTGGAGGGAGGAGGAGGCTAGCTTGGATAGGGCATCGGCTTGGAAATTCTCTTCTCGGGGGATTCGCTGGATGAGAGCTTTTTCAAATAGGGCCATGAGATTCCTGACCTTGGCTAGGTACTTAGCCATTCGATCATCTCGTGCCTCGTACTCGCCTAGGACCTGATTTACGACCAGCTGAGAGTCGCTAAAGATCCAGAGGCGCTGCGCCCCTGCCTTGCGAGCCATTCTGAGGCCGGCTATGAGTGCTTCATATTTTGCTTCATTGTTAGAGGCCTTGAAGTTGATGCGGAGGGAGTATTGGAGGACGAAATCATCTGGGCCGGCCAAAATGACCCCGGCTCCGCTTCCCTCGTTACAAGAGGATCCATCTACGTAAACCGACCAGACAGGCAGTCCCTTCATTGCTTGGCTGACCTCGGGGATGGTACTCTCGACGATGAATTCAGCTAAGGCTTGAGCCTTGATTGCAGTCCGAGGCTGGTACGATATGTCGTGTTGGCTCAGCTCGATAGACCACTTCATGAGGCGACCGGAGGTCTCCAGCTTGTGGAGGACTTGCTTCAGCGGTTGGTCGGTAAGAACGACCACCGAATGGGACTGGAAATATGGGCGAAGCTTTCTTGCTACTATAATCAGGGCGTATGCCATCTTCTCTAGCCTCGGATAACGAAGCTCGGCATCCCGAAGTACCTTGCTTACATAGTAGATAGGCTTTTAAGTCCGGTCTTCTTCCCTTACCAAGACGGCACTAAGGGTCTGCTCGGAAGCAGCTAAGTAGAGGTAGAGGGTTTCGTCGGGAATAGGCTTGCTGAGGAGAGGAGGGTTGACTAGATAGGCTTTTAGCTGGTCGAACGACTCCTGTTGCTGTTGACCCCATTCGAACACCTTAGCCCCCCTGAGAGCCTTAAAGAAGGGGAGGCACTTTTCCCCTGACTTGGAGAGGAAATGCCCAATGGTGGCAAGACGCCCTGTTAGCTTCTGAACTTCCTTGACATTCTTGGGCGGAGCCATGTCCAATATGGCCTTGATCTTCTCGGGGTTAGCTTCGATTCCTCTTTGGCTGACCATGAAGCCCAAGAATTTCCCCGAGGAGACTCAGAATGCACACTTGTTCGGATTAAGCCTCATATTGTGCTTTCTTAGTACATCGAATGCCTCCTGCAGATCGACCGCATGATCGGCCCCATGGATACTCTTCACAAGCATGTCATCAACATATACCTCCATATTGCGGCCGATCTGACTTTGAAAGACTTTGTTGACGAGGCATTGGTAAGTGGCCCCTGCATTCTTCAACCCGAACTTCTTCAACCCGAACGGCATCACCCTGTAGCAGTAGAGGCCCTGGTCGGTAACAAAGGAAGTCTTCGGGATGTCCGGGGGAAACATACGGATTTGATTGTACCCGGAGAAGGCGTCCATGAAGCTGAGGAGCTCATGGCCCGGAGTGGCGTCGATTAGGGTGTCGATGCTCGGAAGGGGAAATGGATCTTTGGGGCATGCCTTGTTTAGGTCGGTAAAACCGATGCAGATTCTCCAACTTCCGTTGGACTTCTTTACCATGACCACATTGGAGAGCCACTCGGGGTAATTGACCTCTTGTATGAACCGAGCCTTTAGGAGCTTGTCTACCTCTTCTTTGATAGCCTGTTGGCGCTTGGGAGCGAACTTGCGCCTCTTCTGTTGGACCGGTTTGGACCCCGGTGCAATGCTGAGGTGGTGGACTAGAAGCTCTTCGGAGATTCCTGGCATGTCTGCAGCGGACCAAGCAAAGAGGTCGCGGTTCCTTCGGATGCACTGGACTATGTCGGAGCATAGGGCAGATGGGAGGGTCTTGCTAACAAAAAACTTTCGGCTCGGATCTTGCTCAGAGAAGAGCACTTCCTCCAATTCATCCACCGGCTCGGACGTTGGTCGGACACTCTCTTGAGGTATTTCAAGTGTTTCGAGGGAGAGGACTGGACCCCCTGTTGAAGTCATATAGCACTTGCGGGCTACCTCTTAACTGCCTTTACTTCCCCTACCCCTGCCCGGGTGGGAAATTTCATCTTGAGGTGATATGCCGAAGGAACAACTTCTAGGGCAGCTAGGCCGGGTTGGCCTAGGATCACATTATACGCAGCTGGGACATTAACGACCATAAAGTCCATCGGCTCCGTTCGGGTGGTAGGAGTTTTGCCAGCAGTTACGTCGAGGGTGATTACCCCTTCAATAGTTACTGGCACTCCCGTGAACCCATGGAGTGTGTAGCCGGCCGATTTGAGTCGGTCTCGGGATAGCTTGAGCCCTCGGAAGGCTGAGAGGAAGAGGATGTTTACGGAGCTTCCGTTATCCACTAGGATCCTCTCCACTTTGAAGTTCTCCATATGAAGGTTGATTACAAGTGCGTCACAATGGGAAGTCCTGACCCCTTCGAGATCTTCATCTGAGAACGTGACTGGGACACCGAGGCGGAGGGGTGCTGTGAACTAAATTGACCTCTCAGATGAAAGCCTTTCGAGAGGAGTTGGAAGAGCCTCCCATGGGGCCTCCGTGTATGAGTTGTAGGATACGTTCTTCCTCAAATTCGGGAGTTTCATCGTGTTGCTCGGGACGCTTGTTAGCCCCCCGAGGCGAAGGAGAGGAGAGATCGGTTCGGTCCTTTGTTCTTACAAATTTGGCCAGCTGTCCCCTCTGGATGAGGGTCTCTATCTCGTTCTTCAATGCTCGACAATTGTTGGTATCGTGGCCGTGATCCCGGTGGTAACGACACCACTTCTCTTTGTTCCTCTTCTTGGGAGGGGTGTTCATCCTCGGAGCAGGAGGAATGACCCCTTCCTTCTCCACTTCTATGAGAATGGTAGAAATATTGGCGTTGAGAGGAGTAAATTTCTCGAACCTGGGGGGAGGGTGGCGCTGACCGCTATTGTCCTTCTGAAGCTTCTTGACCCCTTCTTCTTCAGTTGCCTTTCTTTTTGTCCCGGAGGTAGTCTCTCTGAAGCCCGGGAGATATTCGGCTTCTTCGGCCCGAATGTACTTCTCGCTCCTAAGAAGGAGGTCGGCAAAGTTATGCGGGGGCTTCTTGGCAAGGAAGGAGCGAAAGTTAGAGTTGAGGACATTTGATTGGAAGGCAGCCGCCGCAACTGACTGGTCGAGGGAGGAGATGGATCTTACCTCTGTAGTGAACCTCCTCACGTAGTCTCTCAACTTCTCTCCCTTCTCCTGGCAGAGCTGGAGTAACGAGATGCTGGTCTTCTCCGTGTGTCTGCTACTCACAAAATGAGTGATGAAGAAGGTCTCAAACTGTTCGAAGGAGAATATGGAGGACGGGGCGAGGCGGGAGTACCATTCCCGAGCAGAACACTTAAGAGTGGCGGGGAAGGTCTTGCACAGCAAGGCATCGGAAGCTTGGTGGATTAGCATGAGGGTTTTAAAGCTTTCGATGTGGTCCACGGGGTCTGACTCCCCCGAGTAAGTTTCGAACTGCGGGGGTTTGAAACCTCTTGGAATAGGAGTCTCCATGATGGTTCGGGAGAAGGGAGGTTTGCTCGGGCGGATGGTTCTTCCTCTTAACTCCTCATCCTTGTCTATTCGGCCGATGTGCCTCTCCATCTCGTGGAGACGGTGGTAGAGAGCATCGTCCCTCCGACGGTAGTCAAACGAGCCCCTGGACTCGTCTTCATAGGAAGGGGAGCGGGGACTACGACGGCGGTAACCCTGGGAACGGCGAGGACTAGGAATATGCTGTTAGTCGTTAGGAGTCGGAGGAGGAGTTATGGACCGATGGTGAGGACTTTGGACCCGTGGGGGAGTAGGAACCCTTTGGGTATTATTGTTGTTGGGTCGGAGGTTGAGAGCTTGCAACACCGTTGCTTGGAATTGCTGGAACTCGGCACGAGTGATGGGTGCCTCATCGTTCCTCGAATGTTGCCGACTGGCAGAGGAATGGGGTCTTCTCCTGTGATGCTCGGGGGACTCTCTCCGTCCTCTTCAGGTAGGGGACCTTCTGTAGTCTCGGTGGTGAGGAGATCGCTCATCCGGACGTTGTTGGCGGGTGGCTCCCTCTCGGGCCCGCTTTTTATCCAGACGGCGGCGAAGATCCTCATCCTTCTGCCGATTGAGGATGGTATTGCGAAGGTCGGAAGCTCGGGGATTGTGGGAGGCCATAGAATCCGTAGAGGCATTGTGTATTGAGATATGGTCCTGATGGAGAGGTTGTTTCTGCGGGTTGGGACGCGAGGCCCCTGCATCGGCATTTTGAGGACCGGGGGGACCCTTAGGAGGTTGCTAATTCTGAAGAGGAGGCTAGTCCTGCTGGAGAGGGTCTTCAGCTTGTAGAGGAAGTTGCCCCTGCTGCTGAGCGGGTTGGATGGGGACTTCCTGTTGCTAATCAACGAGGTTGGGTCCACAGTTGGACCCTCTAGATCTTACTTTCCTGGGAGGCATGGCTGGAAAAGATCTGACCAACAGGAAGGGGGAGGCTGCTATTCGTTTGTTTCCCACAGACGGCGCCAATCTGTTACCGCTAGATCTGGTGTGGGGGCAAACAGATAGTATTTGTGGATTCTTGGAAAACTTGAATGGCAACCTGAAACCTGTTCCGCCGGAGTTTGACTATTGACTCCCGCCGTTCACCTGCAAAAAATGCGAGACACCGAGGTTGATCCCGGCGATGCACCCTCCTATGTTCAAGTCAGTAATCAGGAATGATTATGAGAGAGCATAAATTGGCAAAAGATTGATTACCTCTTAATGGTGGTGGATGGAGTTATTTATAGCCGCCTTAAGGATCAGATTAGGAATGTAATCCCTGTGATCTGATAAGGAATGTAATCCCCGTAATCAGATTAGGAATGTAATCCTTAATTCCCAGTGAAAAGATAGATGTGAATCAGGGTCGTTGATTAGGATTAATCAGAGACCCTAAATTTATCCTGCTGGACCGGGTTTGCTGCGGGTCGGAACCCACACCCAGTTGGAGATGGATCCGTTTGCGGGTTAATGGATCTTTGAGAAGGAGACCCAGTACCCGCTTTGGACCCATTTGTAGGTGAAATTACCATTTTACCCCTAGGCTTGAGATCCGTGCCCGATTTGGACGATCCCGATTTAACCTCATTTTTAGCCATATCAATTACTAATTATTATCCTTTTGAGAAATCCTTCATCAGTGGTTGTGAATGACTGACTTTTCAATTTTTCGACCTCGGTTCTGTAGGAGCAAGTTTGAAAGATTGAGAAATCGAACCATCTGACATGATTCGTTTTCAATAGCCATGAGATGATCATCTTAGGTTGATCCTTTAGTCAACGAATGCCCTTATTACACTCTTAGTCTCTGCAAGATGAGAACCAACTATGTAGAAGCTACATCGATAACTCAAGTATTGTATACGTCATTATTAACTTCTATTCACTTATTAATTTATTTCATTTAATTTTTTTAATTGAATTCACTTATGAAATTTGAAATTGAAATAAAAAAGAAAATTCTGAAAACAAAAAAATCATTGGATTCCTTCTTTCTTGTTTCTTCATAACAGTTATATTACTGAAGAACGGTAGAGCCCAACCCATAAATAAATGGAAATAAATTCAAATTCAATACCATAAAAAAAACATCATAATAAATAAAGGAATAAAGCAGTTTGAAAGAATCAGAGCAAAACGTTTGGACTTAAGTTGTAAAGTCTATAGGATTATGTACTCAAGTCTTCCAATAACGATAAGCAGTAATCGGTAAATAATAATCAGTAACAATGGTACAGGAAACATACCCCCCTCTTGAGTACACTCTCCAATATTGTTCACTACTAAGTCGTACCCTTGATTACCCCAGCTTGTCATTATTTTATCACAGTCAACCATGAACATGCAGTCGATACAACCAGTGATGGGGACATTGGTATCAAGGCGGCAATCAAGAAAGTAACTAGAGATAGATGCAGTGCATGATATAGAGGAAGTTTAAAGACCTACAGTAACGGTACTAACCATTACACCAGATTAACAATATATTTGTAGTCAATGAATACAAATTACAAATCTAGAAAATAATACACGTCTATACTAAATCTCATTTTCCTGCTGCCATAGAAAAGCATGTCTAATTCTGTTAGAGGTTCTGGAAAGTAGACTCTCTTCCGAATCCAATGCCTACTCACTCAGTGAATTCTTAATCAACTAACTATGCCTACCAATTGTTCTTTACAGTTCTAACGCACAATCAGCAACATAGGGTCAAGTTCTAACACTTACAAATTGATGAGGGTAAAAATCGTAGCAATCAGGGCCGTACGATTCCAGCACAGATCTCAAAGCTTCTACAGGCAGATTAATCATAACAGTCCTCTTTAACATGTCTGGGCCTTCTCCAGGCTCTTCTACAAGACATGGGCTTCTTCCAAGCCCATAAAAAGTGACAGACTAGGCCCACTAGAAGCGACACCCAACCTATGCAGGCTAGGAGTCAAATCTCTTATCCCCTAACAAGAGAACTTATCTCTTAAGGGGGAGAAACATAAAGGAGATAAGGAATTCATATCGATCCAACGGATCTAAATCAATCTCTTGATATGTTTTTCAGGCCTATAAATACCCTCCCCCCTCCACAGTCAGAAGGTAATCAACAATTCGCCATTTTCTCTCTCAAAGTCTCTTTCTCTTTCTGTTTCCGACTTGAGCGTCGGAGGGTCTGTCGCCGGGGCCACCCCTCGGTATTTTAGGCTTTTAGCAGTTCCATCGGCCGCGTCAGCAACCATCGGATTTAGATCACGGTGGTCAGTCAACGATCCAAATTCAATCTCAGGAGATCTAACCGCATTTCACGTTAAAGATCAAAGGTCAAATTTTTAGTAGTTTCCATTAAATAAGAACTCACTATCTATTTGCTCCCACAGCAAAATAAGAAACAACAGATTGGCGCCGTCTGTAGGAAATACACAAGTCAGACTTGCCTCCATGCCACCAAGACTAGGAGGCAGAGGGGCGGCCTCAAGCCATCGCATCAACTCTCTTCGTCAACCAGATCCTCCTGTGGAAGATCTGATTCCTCCTCAACAGTCACCCGGCAGCCTAGTCAAGATTTTTCCAAAGGAGAGATACCAAGGGGCTCCCGACAAAACCGTCATGAACAACATCCTCAATACGACCATGTCTCAGTCCATAATGCTTCAACTAATTCAATAGCCTCGCGAGGCCCCTAGGGGTCTAGAGATCTCTGCTAGATCATCAGAGCCAGGCAACAAGGAACTAATCTACGAATCCACTTGGACGAGAGGTACACCCGAACTGAGGCCTCTCGCTCGGGACATCAAGCAAACCAGAGAACCTATTTTCCTAGACAGAGATCAAGACAATCCTCCTCTTACAGGGGGCACACCACAATAAGGAGCCTGACTCATGAAAGTAAAAAGGTTCTTGTGCAGAACAAAGGGAAAAATGCCCTGGTCACTAGGGCCGAATTGGATAAGTTCAAGCTCGACATCCTCCAAGCTATCCAAGGAAGTCAAGATCTGGGCTAGCCCCCCAACGAAGGATCTGCCGAATCAATTAGGTACTAGGAGAAGGATGACCAAGTCCTTCGCCCTATCCAAGAAGTAGAAGATCGTCTAGAACAGATGAAGAATGAGAGAAACCGCTCCAGCGGGGCCTACCGCCCAAGTAGACCTCCTTTCAGCAAAGCCATTCTCTATGCACCCATCCCAGGGGACTTCAAGGATCCTCAATTTGAATCCTACAATGGAGAATCAGACCCGACCGACCATATCGAGAGCTTCAAAACACTCATGATGGTCTACAATGCCACCGATGCACTCATGTGTCGAACATTCCCCGCCACACTGAAAGGATCAGCAAGGGAATGGTATTCGCGCCTGACTCCAGAATCAATATTCTCTTTCGATCGGCTCGAGGAGCTTTTTATTGTGCACTTCATTACTAGCCGCAAGGCTGAAAAAACAAGTGCATCCCTGTTAGAACTGAAATAAAGAGATAGAGAACTACTAAGAGACTTTTTCAAACACTTTACAACTGAAGCAAGGTCAATTTCCTCCTTGAACACTTCAGTGTGGCTGCAGCTTTCCGACACAACGTCACTAACAAAGACCTGAAGGCTTCCTTTGCAAAAAAGCCACCCAAAAGTTTCACTGAGCTCCTGGGAAGGAGTGACAAGTATATCAGGGTTGAGAAAACTCTATATCCTCAAGGCAAGAACGATTCATTTTTCGAGAACAAATGGAAGAATACAAGCATGGAAGAACCCCGAAAGTTTCTGAAAAATGGCGCAAGTCAACACCTTCCACCTCCAGCACCACGCTTCGACAAGTACACTCCTCTCAATGCAAGCGTATTAGCCATCCTCATGGAAGTTCCCCCTAAGATGTCAACGTCTAACAAGAGAAGAGACAAAATAAGTGGTGCGCATTGTACCAATATCATGGACACACTACCAACAACTGTCGAGCCCTTAAAGAAGAATTGGAGGCCCTGATTTGCTGGTTCTATCTCTCCAACTTCGTTCGGAAAGATAAAGATTCCAACTCTGAATACATGGTCACTCTGAATACATGGTCTATCTCTCCAACCCCGAAGCGTCAAGAGAGGCCATCTGAGTGGCAAGACTCTGAATACATGGTCATCCTCCACACCATTCACAGATGTCTGATGAGGGAGATTCCAACTCCTCCTGCAAAACTTTCGTCAGGAAAGTCAACTTCATAAATAACATCACACCTGCCAAGAGCTTCGGGGTCCCGATATCTTTCTCCGACAAGGACCTAGAAGGTGTCCGAACACCTCATTGCGTCACATTGGTCATAAACCTTTGCATGTTGAATCATGAGGTAAGCCGCATCCTGGTGGACAACGGCAGCTCAGTAAACATCCTCTTCATGGCCACATTCGAGGCTCTCAAGCTCTCCCGAGACCGACTCAAGCTAGCCGGTTATACACTCCACGGATTCTCCGGTGTCCTTGTTCAAGTAGAAGGAGTCATCACACTTGATGTGAAAGCTGGCAAAGCCCCCACTATTCGAACTGAAGCACTGGACTTTATGGTAGTCGATGTCAAAGCTGCATACAATGCTATATTCGACCATTCCGGCCTAGCGGCCTTCGATGCAGTTGCTTCTGTCTTCCACATGAAAATGAAGTTTCCAACAACGGCTGGTGTAGGCCAAGTTGTAAGGAGCCAACATGCAGCATGACCATGCTACACCGCTACAGTGGGGGGCTCGGTTCTCCTCCTCAATGCCATAGAGCTACCGTCAGAAAGTAGTCACAATAATTTCAAGACCGTAAACAAGCTTGAAGCCACTACCATAAACAATTATACCAAGAACTTCCAAACCTGCCAAATCATCTCTCACCAGGTCCAAACTGGTTCTCATCATAACACAGTAATAACCCTAAATCCCTTGCCCGAAGCCACTCGGCTCATTCAACGGAGAAAAATAGTCATGCCTAAACACATTGGTGCATCAGAAGATTTCTCTTTCTTTATGCAAAACAATGGGGGGCTCCCTCCAAAATTGCAAGTTCAGGCAAGGTCTACCAAGTTGTTCGCCTAATGGCTCATCAACTTGAAGACCCAGGGGAAAGGAGATTTCAGTAGGGATTTGGAAAATGGAACACCTTGCCAAGGTGAACAAGGGCGTCTGAAATATCCTCTCTTAGTATTAGTAGCAAATTTTCTCAATTTGTAATAACGGTCAGCCACTAGAGAAGCCGCTTAGTTTTATTTTCCAATAAAATGAAGTATGAATTTTTGCAGCAAATTTTCTCAATTTGTAATAACGGCCAGTCACTAGAGCAGATGCTTAGTTTTCTTTTTCAATAAAATGCAGTATGAATTTTTGCAATATTCATGTACAGGCTAACGGAAGCATACAATGAGTTGAGTGTCAAACTTATACACAAAAACGGCACCAAAACCTCGTCAAAAGCTTCCAACAAGATGGGTTCGGAGTTCGTACCCATGGTTCGAAGTTACTCTAGCAATTTGCAATGAAGCAAGTTCAGAGTGTGCTTTGCCTTTCAATCTGCTCCTGCAACCTGTTAATACTTAAGCAAACAACGAGCTAAACGCCCAACTTACGCCTAGAGCGGTGCTAAAAACTCATTACAAGCTTTCCTAAGACGGATTCGGAGTCCATACCCATGGTTCGAAGATACTCTAGCAATTTACAATAAAGCAAGTTCAGAGTGCACTTCGCCATACGATCTGCTCCTGCAATCCGTTACCGCCTCCACGACTGGTTCAGAGTTACTTTAGCAACCTGCAATAAAGCACGTTCAGAGTTCAACTCGCCATTCAATCTGCTCCTGCAACCTGTTAATACCTAAACAAATAAGTTCGGAATCCATACCCATTGCTCGGAGTTACTTTAGCAACCTGCAAACAAGCATGTTTAGAGTTCAACTCGCCATTCGATCTGTTTCTGAAACTAGTTAAAATTCCTTGAAGAAAGTTAGGAGGTCCAAAATCGTGGATTATCACTTGTAAAAGAAACACTTAGAGTTCAACTCTCCACTCTATGTGACTCTCACAATTTGTCAGAGGACCCATACAGCAAGTTTGGAAAACGACTTTCCCTCAGAGTTGCTCCTACAACTAGCTAAGTTCAAGGCAAAGAAATTCTAAACTCTGTCACACACACGTCTATGGTTCGTTAGCTACACACAACAAACTTGAGGCTCTGTTATTTAGCTACAAAGAACCCAGTCGATGGCGCATCAACCTTGACAGCAAGTATCAAGCATATGAAGAGAATTCATCAAAAAATCACAGAACTATCGCAAACCCATATGTTCAGATCCTGTACTACTACAAATATCTACAAATACATAATGGCAGGTCCAGAGTCTAACTCTCCCCAAAAGCATCCTATACGACTAGCCAACCCCCAAGACAACGAATCACAGGATAAGACACCGGAACGTAGAAGACTTCTTATTCCACAAACCACAAGTCTCATTACAACAATAGAATTATAATGAGTCTACGTTTCATGTCTAGGAATCGCTACCAAAAGTCCTGTGAACACCATAAAACAAACTGTCAAGCAAGTTGTTCTTCCAGCTACACACCGGAGAGATGCTCTACCTAAGAGAAACAAACCTCTTCACCGGCCTCCTACCAGCTAACAGCTCCATAAGGTTGCCTCAACTCTTGATGATGAAATTCAAGACAAGTATTTCTTAGGCGGGCAAGCTCCAGGTTGATCCGATTATCTTCACCTGAACAAGCTCCAACTCCGTCTCGCTTAAAGCATTGTGCAAACGGAAGAACCTCAACTCTGTCAAGCATCGCATATCGCGAAGGAGAGAAAGCTCAATGCCCCGAGGACCTCGTTCAATGTACACAACTATTGATCGGCAAATAGAAGAATGGAACCACTTCAATGCTGAACAAACACAAGTTGCTTCACTTCCATATTAAGACGATTCAGAACACCCAGAACTCATTCGCTCTAAAAATGTGCTCGGCGCTATGCACGCCACTTGATTTCTTCCGGCCTACAACTCCTCAACATTGAGCAATGAGTCCAATGCTCTGCTCACCGCTTGAGCTCCATCAATAACTTGTTGGCTCCAAATAATGAGTTAACGCCTTGATCTTTGCTCAAGCTCCTCCAAATAACTTTTTGGATCCAAACAATGAGTTCAACGCTCCGCTTACCGCTTGAGCTCCATCAACAACTCATTGGCCCTGAGCAACGAGTTCAACGCCTTGGTCTTTGCTCGAGCTCAATCAACAACTTGTTGGCCCCATACAACGAGTTCAACGCCTTGGTCTTCGCTCAAGCTCCACCAAATAGCTCTTTGGCTCTAAACAACGAGTTCAATGCTCTGCTCACCGCTTGAGCTCCATCAACAACTCGTTGAATCCAAACAACGAGTTCAACACTCTGTTGTCCGCACGAGCTTCATCAATAACTCTTTGGTTCCAAACAATGAGTTCAACACCTTGGTCTTCGCTCAAGCTTCACCAAACAACTCGTTGACTCCAAACAACGAGTTCGATACTCTGCTTACTTCTTGAGCTCCATTAATAACTTGTTGACTCCAAACAATGAGTTCAATACTCTGCGCACCGCTTGAGCTCCATCGAACGACTAATCAATCCTGAACAATGAGTTCAACACCTAGGTCTTCGCTCAAGCTCCACCAAATAGCTCGTTGGCTCCAAACAACGAGTTCAATGCTCCACTCACCGCTTGGGCTCTGTCAATAACTTGTTGGCTCCAAACAACCAGTTCAATGCTCTCTGCTCACCGAACGAGCTCCATCAACAACTCGTTGACTCCAAACAACGAGTTCAACGCTCTACTCTCCATATAAGCTCCATCAACTACTCATTGTTCCAAACAACGAGTTCCAACACCTTGGTCTTTGCCCAAGCTCCACCAAACAACTCATTGGCTCCAAACAACGAGTTGTTTGGTGGAGCTTGAGCGAAGACCAAGGTGTTGAACTCATTGTTTGGAACCAACGAGTTTTTGATGGAACTCGTGTGGAGAACAGAGCATTGAACTCGTTGAGTTCGATGCTCTACTCACTACTTGAGTACCTTCAATAACTTGTTGACTCCAAACGACAAGTTCAATGCCTTGTTCTTCACTCAAGCTCCATCAATAACTCGTTGGCCTCAAACAACGAGTTCAATGCCTTGGTCTTCGCTCAAGTTCCACCAAATAGCTCGTTGACTCCAAACAACGAGTCCAATGCTCTGCTTACTGCTTGATCCCCATCAACAACTCGTTGGCCCCAAACAACGAGTTCAACGCTTTGGTCTTCTTTCAAGCTCCACCAAACAACTCGTTGGCTCCAAACAACGAGTCCAATGCTCTGCTTACTACTTGATCCCCATCAACAACTCGTTGGCCCCAAACAACGAGTTCAACGCCTTGGTCTTCTTTCAAGCTCCACCAAACAACTCGTTGGCTCCAAACAGCGAGTTCAACGCTCTGATTACCTCTTGAGCTCCATCAATAACTCGTTGGCCCCAAACAACAAGTTCAATGCTCCGCTCATTGCTTGAGCTCCATCAACAACTTGTTGGCTCTAAACAATGCGTTCAATGCCTTGCTCTTCTCTCAAGCTTCATCAATTACTAGTTGGCTCCAAACAACGAGTTCAACTCCTTACTTTTTGCACGAGCTCCCTCAACAAATTGTTGACTTCAAACAGCCAGTACAGTGCCCCACTCCTTGCTTAATTCCTTCTCACGACCCCTCATCTTTAGGCAATAGGCTTGGCAACCAACACCGGCCTAAAATTGTGTCTACAAAACTTGCTTAGCGCAAACACAAGTTCAACAAGTTTAAACTCCGTCTTCGAGTTTGTCTCTACAAAACTTGTTGGGCGCAAACACTAGGTTCTACATCCAATGCCAGCCTAAAACCGTCTCTACAAAACCTGCTTGGCATAAACAACAAGTTCCAGCTCCGTCTTCGAGTTTGTTTCTACAAAACTTGTTGGGCACAAACAGTATGTTCATCGACCAAAATGGCAATTTCTAAATCAACTCGATAAAGGAGTAACCTCTATTAACATGTTGGGATTAAACAACAAGTTCGAACTCAGCTACACTACGGGTTGCCTCCCCAAACTTTTTGGGATCAAACAGCAGTTTCTAAATCAACTCTGACTACGAGTTCTCTATACAAACTTGCTGGGATCAAACAGCAAGATCGAACTCAGCTGCACTACGAGTTGCCTCTCCAAACTTGCCAAGATCAAATAGCAGTTTCTAAATCAACTTCGTCTACAGTTGCCTCTCCAAACTTGCCGAGCGTAAACGGCAAGCTCAAATGTCCAACTCAATCAAAAAGTTGCCACCCCACAAACTTGCTAGGTGCAAACAACAAGTTCAACGTCCAACTCCATTGCAGTGTTCTCTATAAACTTGCTGGGATCAAACGGCTCCCAGAATTGCCTCAACAAACTTGCTGGGATCAAATAGCAAGTCTGCAACAGCTTATATAGGTCAGCTATAGATCCCACGATCAAAGCACTCGGCTCTTAGACAGACAGAACATCCGTCCAATGATGAAATGCTTGGTCAAAAAAAAGTGGTTCATCAAAACGAGCGATGAGATGTTTGATCGACAAGCACAACGTCGGCATCAACAAAAACTCCTACTTCAAAACCCGAAAAAAGATTCCATTTCACCCATAAATCGTGGGATATGAAGTTAAAACTTGGTACACATATATAAATAATTAAATATATACACATGTGTATACAATTATATGCACATCCAAGTCTAAAAAAAATTCCTCAACAAATGTTCACAGGTTCAATGGAAGAGGAAAAGAAGATACGGGTTTGGGTCGGGTTCAAGTTCACAAACCAAAGCCACAAAAACCAAGTGATTAGAAAAATGGGTGGTGGGTATGGATCACACCCGAAACCGCAACCCTCATCTGCCTCCTCTTCTTCAACAAAAAAAAGTGAGCGCCCAAAAACCGAACTGGCCTTTTCTTCTTCAGAATTTTTTCTTCAAAAACCCAACCACCTCCACTTCGCTCGAATCACCACCAAGGTCGGAGCCTTCGACGGAATCATCCTCGACCAAGAAGAGCAGCTCGCCCATAAGCGACGTCGCGAACGAACTGCTCCATCTTCAAAAATGGAGCTAACCCAACTTCAAAAGCTTAACCGTAACAGAGCTAAGCAGACTCCAAAGTTCGACGAAACTTTACCAAATTGATCAAGATCCATAGCTCGGCGAAGCTCAACCTCCATAGCTCGGCGAAGCTCAACCTCCATAGCTCGGCAAAAATGCGATGCTCATAGCTCGGCCAGACCGCAACCTCCGTAGCTCGGCCAAAACTCAAACATCGTAGCTCAGCGAAGCTTCAATTTCCCATAGCTGGGCAGAGGCTCCACAGCTCACCAAAGCTCATAGCTCTCCAACGACCTCAGCCCTTAACTCACCCAAAATAGATCTCGACGGAGTCGACTCACTCAAGAACATAGCACTCGAACAAAGCTCCGATAACACAAGCTCGTAGCTCAGAGAATTCAAGGGCCATAGCTCGGCCAAAACACAAAGCTCATAGCTCGGCCAAACCGCATCTCCATAGCTTAGCGAAGGACACCCGTAGCTCGGCGAAGCTTCAAAATGCTCATAGCACGGCGGAGCACAGACCATCATAGCTCACCACCACGTTGAGAAGCCTCATAAACTCGACGCCCAAGGCCATCACCATAGCTCGGCAAAGTCGAGGCTCCATAGCTCGCCCAAAGCTTCTCATGGCTCGGTGAGACACCCACCGAAGCTCGAAGGCCGTAGCCCGAACGAAGCTTGAAGGCCATAGCTCGACGATGCTTTGAACTCCATAGATTGGTGGAGTCGAGGGCCCATAGCTCGGCCAGAAATCCAAGAGGAAATAGCTCCATAGCTCGGTGAAGCACTCAAAGTTGGAAGAAAATCACCATAGCTCGGCAAAATTGTCGGCCGAGCTAAGGGGTCCCCGCTGCGACTGCTGGCCCTTGGATCGCTCCAAGATTCGAGCATGGGCGTGATCAATGCACGAGATTGAGCCATGACAGCCTCGTTCTTTCTCATCGCTCTGCTCACTTCCCACTGCTTGATCTCACTCAGCAGGCGAGCCGACCACTAATGGACGCTCCAGACTGCAACACATCGGCACAGATCACAATGATCAAATCTGAGCCCCTTGATTGCATCAGTGCATGAGTCCCCCGTGATCAACGCTGCCGATCGCATCAAAAAGTGTGCCCAGCTCTGATTATTCACAAAAAATTCCAAAAACCATTTAAAATTCAAAAAATTAATTAAAAACCCAAAAATAATTATTCAAATTCAGAAAATTAATTTAAAATTCTGAAAAATAATTTTAAATTGGATTTATTAATTATAAAATTCGAATAAAGTGACTTTAAAATTAGGAAAAACTCCAGAAAATTCTGAAAAATTTGAAAAAATCTGAAAAAATATGGAAAAATATAGGAAGATATTCACTGCCTTCAGAAGCCTTAAATCAATTCCAGGATTCCCGAGCACCCTGACAACTAAGATTGCACTCCATAGTCTAAAAGTAAGACGAACTACTCCCCGAAAACCAAGAAAATTGTCTTTCGGGAGTGGGGGGCTTATGATGAAGGTAAAAATCGCAACAAATCAGGGTCGTATGATTCTAGCATAGATCTTAAAGTTTCTACAGGCAGATTAATCATAACATGCCTCTATAACAGGTCTAGTTTTCTCCAGGCTCCTCTACAAGATATGGGCTTCTTCTAAACCCATAAAAAGTGACAGACTAGGTGCACTAGGAGAGACACCCAGCCCATGCACGCTAGGAGTCAAATCTCTTATCCCCTAACATGAGAACTTATCTTTTGAGGGGGAGAAACATAAAGGAGATAAGGAATTCATATCGATCCATCGGATTAAATCCATCTCTTGATATGTTTCTCAGGCCTATAAATACCCTTCCCCCTCCACAGTCTAAAGGTAATCAAAAATTCGCCAGTTTCTCTCTCAAGCTCTCTTTCTCGTTCTGGTTCTGACTTGAGCGTCAGAGGGTTTGGCGCCAGGGCCACCCCCCAGTGTTTCAGGATTTTTGCAGGTATATCGGCCACATCAGCAACCGTCAGATTCAGATTATGGTGGTCAGTCAACGATCCAGATTCAATCTCAGGAGCTCTAACCGTATTTCACGGCAAAGATCAAAGGCCAGATTTTTAGTAGTTTCCATTAAATAAAAACTCACTATCTATTTGCTCCCACACCAAAATAAGCATCAACACAAATATTTTAAAATATTGTTATCAATTCCTCAAAAAATTAGAATTCAACCCTACTGATGTCTTGCAACACACAGGCTTCTCTCAAGTCATAATTCTACCAAACGGTCTATTATTTCATGTGATTCATCATTACAATACTTTCAAATAGTAATCTGGAATTTACGACATATCAGTACTAAGATCTCAATATCTTATAATCTACAATTCGGATTTCAAGATTGTAAGAAGCTCTAGATTCTACACTCAAAGGGATATAGCATGCATATATAAAACTCTAAATTTTGCTACAGGTTAATGGGTTTAATCTCAGTACAAAGTTAGACATTCGACAGGGCAGAAAATATGAATATTTAATGTTAAAATCTCAACTCTCGAAAATAGATCACTATAACTAGAAATACACTCCTACACATGATCGGTCATTAAAGTTAGAGTTATCAAATAATATGTCTAGAAAATCATTACTCGCATCCTTAAATTCATGAATCCAATTATACAATAATACTCATGCACGACAATAAAATCTAAAATAGATCTTATAACATAATATACAAGTAGGTTCGTGATTATAAGTGATGTGTGCAACACGATGATCATGACAGGGGAATTTTAGGGGTTCTCTTATGAATATCAATTTAGGAAACAACGAATAAAAGGCAGAACAAACGTGAGTATATCAGTCGATTCAATATTTAAGTAACTTAACATGGCATGAATGGATATATGAATAAAAATTCGATAACATGATGAATTGATACAAAAAGGAGATTTGAATGAATAACATGGCACAAGGAAACTAAAAATAGAGTTTGACGATAAATTTTGATGATAATGAAGGCTACATGCTAAGAGATCAAGGGACGTTTACCTTGTTCCGACGAATCCCTTATGAGCGTAGATCCCCATGCATTGCGTGTGTTCCGATTCGTGCTCCGCTTCCAACGAGAGAGGGCAACAACAATGGTGACAAGAGACATCAGGTTCGGGTTGAAGATGGTGTCGAGTTGAAGGCATGAGTGGAGGTCGAGATGGATGGTGGCATGCAAGAGAGGCGACAGGGACATTAGATGGTCAGGTGTTGGAAGCAGTGGAGTTCGAGTGAGGGGGTTGGTGGAGGTTGGGTTGAATCAAAGGTGTTGGAGGTGACGGTGATGATTAGAATAAGATAGAGTTAATGCTAGATTAGGAATATAATGATGGTTATGGTTAATAAAGTGGCAATAATTAGGGAGTAAGGAGAGAGAGTCAGTTATTAGGAGATAGTGGAGATTAGGGTTGATTGAGATATTAATGGGGATTTAGTGGGGTAAGTGGTTTAGTGGAGAGTAGGTTCAGGTTTGTAATTGGGTTCAGGTTGTGTAGAGTTTAGTGTTTTGGATTTCGGTTGCAATTGGGAATGGGCCAAGGATGGGCTTTCACATGAATTCTAATTAATTAAATAAATATAATGCATGCTAATGATCCCAAAAGAAAGCAAATACAGCAGGTGATCGAAAATAAAGTAATGCGTAAGAAAATACGTACCGAGGAATCAGAGGGTTACATGCTCCTAGCTTTGTAAGCCATTTGTTTATTGATAACAATTCAAAAATCTATGTTCACTGTTGAGATGAATGCATTTACAGTCCACTTAGGATCATCTCTGAAGTGTTCGGCATGTGTTCTTGATTGTTTTTCGTAGTCCTCTCACAAGTGTGTTCTTCACGCAGTGAGACAATTATGAATACTTTATCATTCTTATTCCATGAAGAATCATAGAAGAAAGGGCATTCATTGGGATACAGACACTCAACTGTGCACCTCTTTGCATTATTCCTCCACCAAAAAAGGTCATAGCTATTCTTTATAGCCCATTTTCTTAAACAAACTCTGAAATGAATAGCTTGTGGAAACTCCATCCCCTACATAAACCATTGGTTCCTTCATATGTTTATCTTTATTATACTTGATGTTCCAATCAACTGCCTCATCATATGATCCATCAAGTTAACCTAAGACATCACTATCTGCATAATCTGATACAACATCTGTTGCATCACCCTCAGCTCCACAAAAATTTGAGTTTTCTTCCTCTTGGATCTTGGCCTTCTACCTTTGTTTTTTTTTATGTTCTTGCATCCACACACTTAGGATTGTCATTTGAATCTGCCTCCTCTTATTCCTTATTATTCTCATGCTGATGTTATTGTGCATGTTCATAAACTTTCTTTTTCTTAGTGATTAATCTCTTTCATCTAGATACTGTACCATGTTCACCATTACCATCCTCTTCTTCAGCTTCATACCCTTTGCCATCACTCTCACTTGTGGGCCTTTCATTTTCAGATGGAATCTAATCTCCATCTTCATCAGATTCTTCATTAGTATCTCTAAACACTACTTTCCCAACATTTTTGTTCCCATCAGTTCTGATGAGTGAAATTTTTAATATAATTTTTATTACTCTTTTACGCATTAAAGTTGCGAGTTCTCGATTATTTCTTTAAAATTTATTTTCTTTCAACATAGTTTTATATATTTATCGTTTTTGAAGGAATGAGATTTATAAGTACAAAAAGATATGTATTTTGACGAAATCAAGGAGAAAATATTCGAAAATATTTTAAAATTCAAATTGATTTTATGTGAAGATTTCTTTAAAATTTGAGTACTCAAATGTACATTTTTACAAATTGCTCCATTTAAGAACCAATAAAACATATGATGGTCAATAAGGGGGTAGATTAAAACTGTGTATTAAAAAAAATTAAAATTAAAATAAAGCAACAACACGGTGAGAAATATATTATTGGATTTGATTAGTTAAATAATTAGTTGAAAATCTAATATATTAGTATTAATCTTTATGATTTTAATTAACTACTTATTTAACTTAAACCTATCTTATTAAGTAATTATATTTTCTAACCCTACTGTTAATTTATTTAAGGAAGTGGGGGGAACGCAATTCGACAGATACGAGAGCAGGAGAGAAAAGACGTTGGTGGGTGGCAGCTGGGCAGATCCCAAGAAGAAGAAAAAAAAATATAGAAATCAAGGGGCTCTGTGCAGTGCGACTTCCGAGGGGAAAGAGAAGGAGATTTCGGAAGAGAGAAACAAAAGGAAGAGAAGAGCGCGGATCCCGAGGCTCTTCAATTTCGGTCTTCAAACAACAATCGAGTTCTTTCTTTTCTCCTCTAATTTTTATTATGTAATCAAAGAACATGTTTGTTAGTTGCAAATTATTATAAACTAATTTTATTTTTCTAGGGCGTTGATGTAGCCTAGTTTTGAGGACACAATTTAATTCCATATTATTTTTATAATTTTTCATGATTGTGTGTTTGATTTTTGTTCTTAATGCTTAGAATTGTTTGGCCAACTTTTGTATGATTTATTAAATCATGGAGAGACCGAACTGGTAATTTGTGATCTCGAACTAATAAAATTAAATACCGTTACAAGAGCGAACCGCTGTTAATGTGACCGTTAAGAAATCCATAAATCTTAATGAATTTTTAATTAGTAATTTGTG
This sequence comes from Hemerocallis citrina, assembly GCA_017893485.1. Taxonomy (NCBI): domain Eukaryota; kingdom Viridiplantae; phylum Streptophyta; class Magnoliopsida; order Asparagales; family Asphodelaceae; genus Hemerocallis; species Hemerocallis citrina. Next base: position 264,770,688 of record CM030364.1, read on the forward strand.
CATGAACTATGACAAATAATTAGTTAAGAATATTTTTGATACTGCTTGAGAGAGAATATTGAATAATTTGGGGATTTTTGGTCTACAACTTGGAAAAGTAAAATTTATCGTTACATGGAATTATGAATTGTGTGGGATTAACTAGATAAAATCAAAAGCCCTAGAATTAGTTTGCTATTAATAAACAATAGAATTTCATATTTCGTTCTTTTTAATTAGTTTAGTTCTTTCCTTTAGATTAATCTAATTTAGTTGCTTTCTTTATCAAATTTCAATTTTCCAAATAGTAATTCATCTAGTAAATTTTGGTACTCGATAAAATAATTAGTCATTGTGGGTTCGACACTCTTTTCACTTAAACTATACTAATTGTTGCGATTTTGTACACTTGCAAGTAATCACATCAAGTTTTTGGCGCCGTTACCAGGGACTAATTATTTTTTTTTTGATATTGATAATTGCTAGATTGTTACTATTTTGGATTTTTCTTATTATTTTTATTTTTATTTTCTTTTTAGTTTTTCTATTATTTAATAGCTATATTTCAGGACATAGAAGTGTATCACAATGGCAAACGATGAGAAAAACAAGGCATTGAGAGACTATGCTATGCCCTCACTCATTGGAGCAACATCAAGCATAAAGAGTCCAGTTATACAAGCTAACAATTTTAAGATTAAACCGGCAATCATTCAAATGATTCAACAGACTGTTCAATTTGGGGGACTATCGCACGAAGATCCTAATGTTCACATTACAAGCTTTCTAGAAATTTGTGACACTTTCAAGCACAATGGAGTATCAGATGATGTAATTCGATTGAGACTCTTTCCTTTTTCACTAAGAGATAAGGAGAAGGTTTGGCTAAATTTTCTACCACCCGGTAGTATTACTATTTGGGAGGGACTTGCACAAAAATTTCTAGCTAAATATTTTTCGCCGGCAAAATCAGCAAAGCTAAGGAATGACATTACCACATTCACTCAATTTGAGACTAAGTCTTTGTATGATGCATAGGAGAGGTTTAAAGAGTTATTGAGAAAGTGTCCTCTAAAATGGCTACAAATTCAAATATTCTAAAATGGTTTGGAAGTTACAAACCGATCTATGGTAGATGCAACAGCTGGAGGGGCTCTTATGAGCAAAACTCATGAAGTGGCCTATGAACCTTTAGAGGAGATGACCTCCAACAATTACCAATGGTCTTCAGAGAGAACAATGTCTAGAAAAGCGGCTGGAATGTTTGAGCTTGATCCTATTACCACATTGACTGCACAAATTGCTACTTTATCTAAACATTTAGGTAATATGAATGTCAATTCTATTCAAACTAATATTATTTGTGATCATTGTGCAGGAAATCACTCAAGTATTGATTGTCAAATGGGAAATCCATTTGCTCAACCAATTTTCTATCAAGCAAATTGTGTGTCCAATTTCCAACATTAAGACAATCCTTATTTGAACACGTATAATTCAGAATGGAGAAACAACCCCAATTTTTCTTGGAACAACAATCAAGAAGCAATTAGACCACCTCAAAATTTTCCACAACAAGAAAAGATGCCAACACTTGAAGAAATGTTCATGCAATACATTCAAAAGAAAAATTTGGTGATCCAAAGAGTTACAACTTCAACTTCAGCTTCAATTTGCATTCTTGAGGCCCAGATTGGTTAGCTGTCAAACATGCTTACAGAGAGAACAGCAGGAACATTACCTAGTAACACAGTGACAAATCCTAAAGAGCATGTCTTACAGAGAGAACAGCAGGAACATTACCTAGTAACACAGTGACAAATCCTAAAGAGCATGTCAATGTAATAATACTGAGAAGTTAGAGAACAATTGAGCAGTCACAAGAAGAAATTGCCGAACAAAATGTGGTTGAAAATCAAGATGAATTTGAGCCAATTTTGGAGGAAAAAACGCAGCAGGTGACCAACCACAAAATTGAGAATTCTAAGAAAATGAAAGGAGCTTCAAACACCACAATTTTCAGAGAGTTTAATTCTGAAACTTATCCTAAATCTCCTTATGATCCACCCATTCCTTTTCTACAAAGACTTCAAAGAATAATTAAGAAAATCAATTCTCTAAATTTTTAATTATTTTTAAAAAATTGCATATTAATATTCCTCTTATTGAAGCTTTGGAACAAATGTCTAAATATGCTAAAATTTTCAAACAAGCAGAAGTTGGAGGAGCATGAGATGCTGATGTTAACCGAAGATAGTAGCGTAATTTTACAAAAGAAGTTGCCTCCTAAACTGAAAGATCCAGTGAGTTTTACAATTCCTTGGACTATTGGAAATTCTTATTTTGATAAAGCTTTATGTGATTTAGGAGCAAGTATTAATCTTATACTTTTTTTCTTCAGGAAACTTGGTCTTGGAGAACCAAAATCTACTACAATTTCTTTGCAATTGGTAGACAGATCTATCACATACCCAAGATGAATAATTGAAGATGTTTTGGTAAAGGTAGACAAGTTCATATTCCCAGCTGATTTCATAGAGCTTGACATAGAGGAAGATGAACAAATTCTGTTGATTTTTGGGCGACCTTTTCTAGCTACGGGGAGAGCTTTGATTTATATTCAACAATGAAAACTTATTTTGAGGGTTGATGATGCACAAATAACGTATAATGTTTTTAAATCTATCAAGTTTTCTGCTGAAGAATAGTTGTGTTTCAAGTAAGTGGAACTAAATTAATTTGGGGAGAGGAACACAAGGCTGAAGTTGAAAAGTTACCAATCGAATTATTTCTAACAAATTCAGCAACTCTTGAATCTGAGAAAGAAAATATTTTTGAATATGTTATGTATTTGGATGCTGCACCATCTATTCATCCATTTCTCAACTGAAATTCAAAGAGGAGGGGATATCAAAGACTCCATCTTCAAGAAAGAAATGACTGAAATTCGAGCCACTGCCATCTAGTTTGAGGAATGCACATAAAAAATCTAATCCACACATGAAGAGAATTATTGGAAAAGATGCTTGTATGTTGTTGGATCTTGGCGTTACATAACCATATCAGCCACCATGTCCGACGGAAGATTTAAAACTTAACGCTTCTTGGGAGGCAACCCATATTTTATTTTACTGCATTTAAAATTTATTTTTCTTTTAGTTTACTTTAATTTATTTTTTTTAATTTTATTTTATAAGATTGCATAAGTTTGGAGATTTCCAGCGAAGTTGTTTTTCTAGACCTACTTTGATGGTTGTTTTTGGGCAAGATGGAGTCTGAATTTGGAAATGTGTTTCAAAGAGAAATTTAAGGAAATTGTCTAATCTTTCCAAAACAAAAAGAATCAGTGGATTTGGACCTCTACAACTCTATATATGACTGAAACAATGAACGCCACTCAACCAGAATTTTAACATGAATCACGGGAGCAATTTTGAACTTTTCTCATTATTTTTGTTTTTATTCTTCTTTAAACATTGAGGACAATGTGATATTCAAGTTTGGGGAAAGGGGTACAATTTTTTTATATATATTTTGAAAAGAAAAACAAAACAAAACATTGCAATTAGGCTTACCATTACACCTTTGAGTTCTTTATTGTGCTACAGCATTGAAATAATTTTTTTCATTATAGACAATATCTTATAAAGCAAGATCAAGCATACTTATTTACTTTAGGATTATTGAAGTGCAAAATTCCTTACAAAATTGAGTTATGTGATTATATATAAAAGAAAAATGTGATGTTTTTTCTTGTGATTATCCCTTTTGATCTAGTCTTTAACAGAGTCTAAGTATATAGAGTGATAGTAATTAAGTAATTGAATAAATAAAGTTTTATCTACTCCAAGGTTTTGAGTTGCTTTAGTAACTAGGGGTATTCATCACCAATGTTTACTTTTACGTTAAACGGCAACTTGAAATATGAGTATGCAAAAGCACTCTAAGTTTGTGACATATTGAGTAACCAGGTGAATTCATCACAAATGTTTGCATTCGTGTCAAAAGGCAAGTGAAACTTAGGGAGGGATTTGTTATTAAAAAAAAAAATCTAGTTTGCTACTCGGTTTGTAGTAGTGAGAAGGGGTAATCAAAGATGGAGTTGTTACATGATATAATTACATTAATTGCATGACAAATGTGATTGGATTGAGAATTATGAATGAATAATTGCACTGAAGAAAGTGAGTATGCTTAATTTTACTTTATTTGCAATTATTTATACTTTAAGTTGAGAATTTGATGCTTGCATGATAAGACCTTTTAGTGTGATGAGTTGAGCCTACTTATGATTATTATTCTTTGATTTATGGTGTTACTTTTTGCTCGAGGACAAGCAAAATATTAAGATTGGGGGTATTTGATGAGTGAAATCTTTAATATAATTTTTATTACTCTTTTACGCATTAAGGTTGCCAGTTCTCGATTATTTCTTTAAAATTTATCTTCTTTCAACATAATTTTATTTATTTATCATTTTTGAAGGAATGAGATTTATAAGTGCAAAAAGATATGTATTTTGGCGAAATCAACGAAGAAAATATTGAAAAAGATTTTAAAATTCAAATTGATTTTATGTGAAGATTTCTTTAAAATTTGAGTACTCAAATGTACATTTTTACAAATTGGCCCATGGAAGAACCAATAAAAAATATGATGGTTAATTAGGGGGTGGATTGAAATTGTCTATTAAAAAAATTAAAATTAAAATAAAGCAACAACACAGTGAGAAATATATTATTGGGTTTGGTTAGTTGAAAATCTTATTGATTAGTATTAGTCTTTATGATCTTAATTAACTTGTTATTTAACTTAAACCTATCTTATTAACTAACTAGATTTTCCCGTGGGGAATGCCTACGGCACGTCTTCGGAACGATACAACATGTGAAAGTCATGTAAACAGTAAAACAACAATTATGTAGCTCAAGTTTGAATAGTAAAACAATAATTAGTTTTAAATAAAAGTCCATGTTTCCATTAGTATATGTTGAAAAATAATTATAAATGAGGATGTAAAATCCAACTTCTTAGAACTTTGAGTGAGAAAAATGATGAAATTTAACTGTTGATGAGATATTTTCTATTTTCAATGTAACATGAGCAATAAAAAAATGTATAAAAAATCTGAAAATTTACAAACCTGAAATCTGAAAATATAAATTTGTGAGTAAATAGAGAGAGAATGAGAGAGAGAGAGAAAATAAATAAAGGAGTTGTTTTGAGGGGATTTGAATTTGAGTTTTGGGGGGAAACTTTTGGGCGGGAAAATATGTTTTGTGATGTTAGATCTGAACCATTGATTTCAATCCTATTGAATGAGAGCAACTCGATAGCTTTCTTTGTGTTTTATTATATAGATTATATTTTCTAACCCTACTGTTACTCTATTTAAGGAAGTGGGGGGCACGCAATTCGATGGATACGAGAGCATGTGAGAAAAGGGGTTGGTGGGTGGCGGCTGGACGGAAACCAAGAAGAAGAAAAAAATAAAAATTAAATAGAATCAAGGGGCTCTGTGCGGCGCGACTTCCGAGGGAAGAGAGAAGGGGATTTCGGAAGAGAGAAACAGAAGGAAAAGAAGTGTGCGGATCCCGAGGCTCTTTAATTTTTGTCTTCAAACAACAATCAAGTTCTTTCTTTTCTCCTCTAATTTTTATTATGCAATCAAAAAACATGTTTGTTAGTTACAAATTTATTATGAACCAATTTTATTTTTTTAGGGCTTTAATGTAGCCTAGTTTTGATAACACAATTTTAATCCCATATTATTTTTTAATTTTTTCATGGTTGTATGTTTGATTTTTGTTCTTAATGCTTACAATTGTTTGGCCAACTTTGTATGATTTATTAAATCATGGAGAGACCGAACTGGTAATTTGTGATTTCAAACTAATAAAATTAAAGATCGTTACAAGAGCGAACCGCTGTTAATGTGACCGCTAAAAAATCCATAGATCTTAATGAATTTTCAATTAGTAATTTGTGCATGAACTATGACCAATAATTAGTTGAAAATATTTTTGATATTGCTTGAAAGAGGATATTGAATAATTTGTGAATTTTTGGTTTACAACTTGAAAAGTAAAATTTATCGTTACATGGAATTATGAATTGTGTGGGATTAACTGGGTGAAATCAAAAATCCTAGAATTTGTTTTGTTATTAATAAACAACAGAAATTCAAATTTTGTTCTTTTTAATTCGTTTATTTCTTTCCTTTAGATTAATCTAATTTAGTTGATTTCTTTATGAAATTTTGATTTTCCAAATAGTAATTCATCTAGTAAATTTTGGTACTTGATTAAATAATTAGTCCTTGTGGGTTCGACACTCTTTTCACTTAAATTATACTACTTGTTGCGATTTTGTACACTTGTAAATAATCATATCAAATTCCTCCCACTTCATTAGCATCATTGTTGATGATGGTAAAACCGGAGCAAATCAGGATCGTACGATTCTAGCACAAATCTCAAAGCTTCTTCATGCATATTAATCATAACGGGCCTCTTCAACAGGTCTGAGCCTCCTCCAGACTCCTCTACAAGACATGGAGCTCTTTCAAGCCCATAAAAAAGTGACAGATTAGGTCTATTAAGAGAGACCCATCCCATGAAGTCTGTTAGTCAAATCTCTTATCCCCAAACAAGAGAGCTAATCTTTAGAAGGGGAGATTCGGATATGAGATAAGGAATTCATAGTTGATCTAATGGATTTATAACAATCTTCTGTACTGTTTCTTAGGAAGATGCACAAACATTATTAACCTCTTTTAACGGCCAAGGCACAACTTTGACTTTTAGTAGTTTCCATCCATTATTAACTCACTATCTGTTTGCTCCCACACCAAAATAAGCAGCAACAGATTGGCACCGTCCGTAGCAAACTACACAAGTAAGACTTATCACCATGCCACAAAGACTAAGAGGTAAAGGGGCGGCCTCCAGCCATCGCACTACCACTCTTCGTCAACAAGCTCCTCCTATGGAAGATCAGATTCCTCCTCAACAGTCACCCCGAAAGCCTAATCACGCTCCTTCCAACGGAGCGGCACCGGGGGGCTCCTGACAAAACCGTCCTGAACAACATCCTCGGTATGACCGCATCTCAGTCCACAATGCTTCAACTGGATCCCAAAAGAAGGACGACCAAGTCCTTTGCTGCATCCAAGAAGTACAAGATCATCTAGAACAGATTTAGAATGAGAGAAACTGGTCCAACAGGGCCTACCGCCCAAATCAACATCCCCTCAGCAGAACTATCCTCGATGCATCTGTTCCAAGGAACTTCAAAGCTCCTCAGTTTGAGTCCTGCAATGGGGAATCAGACCCGACGGACCACGTCGAGAGCTTTAAAACACTTATGATGTTCTATAACGTCACCGATGCACTCATGTGTCGGACATTTTCCGCTACAATGAAATGATCCGCTAGGGAATGGTATCCACGTCTGAAACCCAAATCCATGTTTTCCTTCGTCAGCTCGAGGAACTCTCCGTCGCACACTTCTTTACTAGTCAGAGAGCTGAAAATACCAGTGTTCTACTAGAACTGAAGCAAAAAAATGAAGAACTGCTAAAGGACTTTGTCAAGCATTTTACAACTGAAGCAAAGTCAATTTACGCCTTGAATACTTCAGTCGCAACTGCAGCTCTTTCGCCGCAAGACTTCGTCAAGCATGTTACTACTGAAGCAATGCTAATTTCTGCCTTGAACACTTCAGTCACAACTATAGCTTTTCGCTACAACATCACTGACAAAGACCAGAAAGCCTCTTTCGCAGAAAGGCCTCCCAAAAATGTAACTAAGCTCCTGGAAAGGAGTGATAGATACATCATGGGCGAGGAAGCTCTATATCCTCTAGGCAAGAATGACTCATCTTCCGGGGACAAACAGAAGAACACAAGCGAGGAAGAACTCAGGGAGTTTCAAAAAAACGGTGCAAGTTCACCCATCCGACTCTAGCGCCATGCTTCGACAAGTTCACTCTTCTCAATGCAAGCGTATCAGCCATCTTCATGGACGTAGAGAAGGACAGAATAATCTGCCATCCTCCCACGATGTCAACGTCTAGCAGAAGAAAAGACAAAAACAAGTGGTACTCATTTCATAGAAATTATTGACACACTACTGACAATTGTCGAGCCCTTAAAGAGGAACTAGAAGCCCTGATTCGCAGGGGCAATCTCTCATATTTCATTCAGAAAGAATACGATGCTGAAAATCCTCCCTCCTGGGGGGCTAATAAGCGTCAGCAGAGGTCATGCGAGTCGCAAGAATCTGAACACTTGACCGTCCTCCACTCCATTCATGAAGACCCAATAGGGGGAGATTCCAACTCCTCCCGCAAAGCTTTCATCAGCAAAGTCAACTCCATAGATAACATTCTGCCTGCCAAACGCACCGGAATCCCGATATCTTTCTCCAACAAGGACTTAGAAGGCATCCAAACACCTCATTGCGACGCATTGGTCATAAACCTTTGCATGCTAAATCATGAGGTACGCCGCATCCTAGTGGACAATGGCAGCTCAGTAAACATCCTATTTATGGCCACATTTCAGGCTCTCAAGCTCTCTTAGGACCGACTCAAGCCAGCTGGTTATACACTTCATGAATCCTCTGGTGCACCTATCCAAGTCGAGAGAATTGTCGCACTCGACGCAACAGCAGGGAAAGCCCCAACTATTCAAACAGAAGCACTGGAATTTTTGGTAATCGATGTCAAAGATGCATACAATTGTATATTCAGTCATCCCGGCCTAGCAGCATTCCATGCAGTTGTCTCCGCATTTCACATGAAAATGAAGTTTCCAATAATAGCTGGCGTAGGCCAAGCTGTGGGAAGCCAACAGGCTGCACGAGCATGCTACACCGCTACAACGGGGGGCTCCATTATCCCCCTGACGCCATAGAGTCACGGCCAAAAATTAGTCACAATAATTCAAAAACTGTAAACGAGCTTGAAGCCTCTATCATAACCAACTCTACCAAGAACTTCCAAACCTGCCACATCATTTTTCACCAGGTCCAAACAAGTTCTCATCATGACACAGTAATAAACCTGAATCACTTGCTCGAAGCCACTCCACTTTTTCAACGGAGACAAATAGTCATGCCTAAAACACACTGGTGCATCAGAAGATTCCTCTTTCACTATGCAAAACAATGGGGAGCTCTCTCCAAAACAGGCAATTCCAGGCAAGGTCTACCAAGTTGTTCGCCTGACGGCTCATTAACTTGAAGACCCGGGGGGCAAGGAGATATCAGTAGGGACTTGGAAAGTAGAACATCTTGTAAAGTACAACAAGTTGGGTGCCAAACTTGTACACAAAAGCAGCACCAAACAATCGTTAAAAACTTCCTACGAGACGGGTTCAGAGCCCACATCCATAGTGCGAAGTTACTACAGTAATTTACAATGAAACAAGTTCAGAGTGCGCTTCGCCAAGCGATCTGCTCCTACAACCTGTTAATTCATTAAAGCAAACAACGAGCTACATGCCTAACTTACATTTAAAGCAGCGCTAGGCACTTGTTACAAGCTTTCCTCAATACATGTTCGGAATCCAGAACTCGAGAGCTGCAGCGTGCAAACATGCACATTTAGAACAAAACTCACTGATCGATCTGTTCCTGCAACTAGTTGAACTTCCTTGGAGGCTCTGAAACAATGAGTTGAGTGCCACATTTATACACTTAAGCAGCACCAAACACTCGTTGCGAGTCTCCCCGTAAGACGGATTCAGATTCCATACCCATGGCTTGACAGGGACTCTAGCAATTTGCAATAACGCAAGTTTACAGTGCACTTCGCTATTCGATCTGCTCCTGCAATCCGTTAACGCCTCGACGACCGGTTCGGAGTCCAGTTCATGATTCAAAAGAGACTGTCAATTTGCAAAGAAGCAAGTTCAGAGTGTGCTTTGCTATTCGAGCTGCTCCTGCAACCTGTTAATACTTAAACTAACAAGTTCGGAATCCATGTTCATGGTTCAGAGTTACTCTCGCAACCTGTAATGACACACGTTCAGAGTTCAACTCGCCATTCGATCTGTTCCTGCAACTAGTTAAATTTTCTCAACAACAGATTAATAGGTCCAAAATTATGGATCAAAGTTACCTTAGCAACACTTGTAAAAAGCAACACTTAGGGTTCAACTCTCCATTCGATGTGACTCTCACAATCTGTCAGAGGTCCCATACAGCAAGTTTGGAAAACAACTCTTCTTCAGAGTTGTCCCTACAACTAGCTAGGTTCAAGACGGAGCAATGCTAAACTCTGTCATACACCGTCGAAAGCTCTCTAAGCTATATGCAATAGACTTGAAGCCCTATTATTTAGCGACAGAGAACCTGTCGATGATACTTCAACCATGACAGCAAGGATCAAGCATGTGAAAGGAATTCTTCAAATCACAGAAATATCACCAACACATATGTTCAAATCCAGTAGCACTACAGACGTCTGCAAATACAAAACAGCTAGTCCAAAGTCTAACTCTCCCAAGAGCAGCTCATACGACTAGCCAACCCCCAAGACGATGTATCACAGGACAAGACACTGACATGTAGAAGACTTCTCATTCCAAAAACTACAAGTCTCATTACGACAGCAAAGTTACAATGACTCCACTTTTCACGTCTAAGAATTGCTACCAAAAGTCCAACGAACACTGTGCAACAAATAGTCATGAAAGTTGTTCTTCCAGCTATACACACTAGAGAGATGCTCTACCCAAGAGAAACAAAACTCCTTGCCGGCCTCCTACTAGCTAACAGCTCCATAGGGCCGCCTTAACTCTTGATGATGATATTCGAGACAAGTCTTCCTTGGACGAGCAAACTTCAGATTTATTCGACCACCTTCACTTGAGCAGCCTCCAACTCCATCTCGTTTGAAGTGCCGTGCAAATGGGAGAGTTCCAACGCCATCAACCACAGCGTACCATGAAGGAGGGCAAGCTCAGTGTCCCAAGGAAGCTCCTTCGATGCACGCAACTACTTGTCAGTGAAGAGAAGAATGGAATCATCTCAACGTTAAATGAACACAAGTGACTTCACTTCCACACTAAGAAGATTCAGAATACCCACAACTCATCCGCTCTAACAATGAGTTTAGTGCTCCACATGCCACTTGAGTTCCTCCTGCCAACTGCTAGTTAACATTGAGCAACGGGTCCAACACCCCGATCTCTGCTCGCTGCTTGAGCTCCATCGAACAACTCGTTAGTCCCAAACAACAAGTTCAGCACTCTGCTCGCCGCTTGAGCTCCATCAGCAACTTGTTCGTCCCAAACAATGAGTTCAGCGCTCTGCTCGCCGCTTGAGCTCCATCAGCAACTTGTTGGTCCCAAACAATGAGTTCAATGCTCTGCTCACCGCTTGAGCTCCATCAACAACTTTTTGGTCCCAAACAACGAGTTCAGCGCTCTGCTTGCCGCTTGAGCTCCATCAACAACTCGTTGGTCCCGAACAACGAGTTTAGTGCTCTGCTCGTCGCTTAAGCTCCATCAACAACGAGCTCAATGCTCCGCTCGTTGCTTGAGCTCCCTCAACAACTCGTACACCCAAACAACGAGTTCAGCACTCTACTCGCTGCTTGAGCTCCCTCAATAGCTCGTTTGTTCCAAACAACGAGTTCAGCGCTCTACTCGCCGCTTGAGCTCCATCAATAGCTTGTTTGCTCCAAACAATGAGTTCAGCACTCCGCCTACCCTTGAGCTCCATCAACAACTCGTGGCTCCAAACAACGAGTTCAATGCCTTGGTCTTCACTCAAGCTCTGCCAAATAGCTCATTGGCTCCAAACAATGAGTTCAATGCCTTGGTCTTCGCTTAAGCTCCACCAAATAGCTCGTTGGCTCTAAACAACGAGTTCAATGCCTTAGTCTTTGCCTAAGCTTCACCAAATAGCCTGTTGACTCCAAATGACAGGTTCTATGATATGATTGCCACTTGAGCTCCATCAACAACTCGTTTGTCCCAAACAATGAGTTCAGTGCTCTGCTCGTCGCTTGAGCTCCATCAACAACTCGTTTGTTCCAAACAACGAGTTCAGCACTCTGCTCTTCGCTTTAGCTCCGTCAACAACTCTTTGGTCCCAAACAAACGGTACAGTGCTCCGCACTCTGCCTGTGCTCCATCAACAACTTGTTGGCTCCATGCAACGAGTCTAATGCCTTGGTCTTCGCTCAAGCTCTACCAAATAGCTTGTTGGATCCAAACAATGAGTTCGACGCCTTGTTCTATGCTTGAGCTCCGTGCATAACTCGTTGGCTCCAAACAACGAGTTTGACGCCTTGCTCTATGCTTGAGCTTTGTCCATAACTCGTTGGCTCCAAACAATGAGTTCAATGTTCCACTCTACACTCATTGGCTCCCCACAATGAGTCCAATGCCTTGGTCTTTGCCCTAGCACCACTAACAACTTACCAGGGCCAAACAACAAGTTCAAGCTCAAGTTCATCTCATAGCTCTCCCCACAAACTCGCTAGGATCAAACAGCGAGCTCTACGCCAACTCAGCCACGAGTTGCCTCTACGAACTTTTCGGGATCAAACAGCAAGCCTGAACGTTCACCTCTATCACAGAGTCCTCTACACGCTTGCTGGGTGTAAACAGCAAGTTCAGCACTCAATTCTGCCACTAAGTTCTTTCCAAACTTGCTGGGAACAAACAGCATGCTCTACATCGACTCAGTCGAAGAGTTGTCTCTCTAAACTTGCCAGGCGCAAATGGTAAGCTTGAACGTTCAACTCTATCTCAGAGTCGTCCCCAAACTCACCGGGACCAAACGGCAGTTTCTACATCCACTCTATCTCAGGGTTGTCTCCACATGCTTGCGGGGTGCAAACAGCAGCTGCAACATCCAACTCAGTCATAGAGTCCTCTACGAACTCGCCGGAGCAAACGACAGTTTCGACATCGACTCTATCTCAGAGTTGTCTCCGTATGCTTGCTGGGCGCAAACAGCAGGTGCAACATCCAACTCTGTCTTAGAGTCCTCTCCAAACACACGGGGACCAAATGGCAGTTTTTACATCGATTCTACCACAAAGTTGTCTTCACAAACTCGCTGGGATCAAACAGTGAGCCCTACACCAACTCAGCCATGAGTTGCCCCTACAAACTTGCCAGGGTTAAACGGCAGTTTCTGGACCAACTCAATCAAAGAGTTGTCTCTACACGCTTGCTGGGTGTAAACAGCAGGTGCGACATCCAACTCCGTCATAGAGTCCCCTCTAAGCTTGTTGGGAACAAACAACAAGTTCAGCACACAACTCGATCATAGAGTTTCCCCTATAAATTCGCTGGGGCCAACCAGCAAGCTCAGCACTCAATTCTACCACTGAGTTCCATCTAAATTTGCTAGGATCAAACAGCAAGCCATACATTGAATCAGTCAAAGAATTGTCTCTCCACACTTGCTAGGATCGAACAACTAGCTCTACGTCAACCCAGTCACAGAGTTGTCTCTACAAACTTGCCGGGATCAAACGACAAACTCTAATGTTCAACTCTATCTCGGATATGCCACAACTTGTTGGGATCAAACAACAAGTCTGCAAACAGCTCTCCTAGCACAGCTATTTATATACATGCAAGATCCACCAATCCACGGTGATGGAGTAAAAAGCTGGGCATACACATATAAGTAATTATATATATATATATATATATATATATATATATATATATATATATATATATATATATATATATATATATATATATATATATATATATATATGAGTTGTTTCATATACACGATAATAAATATATGTATAAAAATTTATATGCACACCCAAGCCCCAAAAAGCTCCAAAAATCCCCTAGAAGAAGCTCACAGATTCGAAGAAAGAGGAAAAGAAGATTTCTGGTTTGGTTCGGGTTCAAATCCACAAACCAATACCCAAACCCGCAAACTAAAACAAAAAAATAAAGTAAAGGGATACTAACGGGTCGGATCCAAACCCGGATCTACTTCCAAACACCCGCTCCGCTTCTCCCTCTTCTTCTTTCTTCTTCTCTGAGTTTTGGCGTCAAAGAAGACTCGAACTCGACGAGAACAGAGTTTCAACAACTCGTTCCCCCCTACCTAGATTTTGAGCCCTAGCCTTGCCAAAAGCCTCGCATATTCTCTCTGCCTTCGAACTCCCTCAGACAAGCACCTTCTCCGGGCTCCATTCACCTCATCGAAACCCACAACAGAGCTCGAACCCAAAGCTTCGAAACAATCGAAAATACACTAAGTTCGTAGCTCGGCGAGAGAGCCTGTAGCTCGGCGAACCCATAGCTCAGCAAGAACTTAAGCACCGTAGCTCGGCGAGGACTCGAGCTCCGTAGCTTGGCGAAACGGTGACTCGGCAAAACGGAGCCTCAGCATCTCCGCAACTCAGCGAAAGCGGCCATAGCTCTGCGAGAGAGCTCAAACTCCATAGCTCGGCGAGACGAGTTATTGTCATAGCTCGGTGACAAAGCCCAAACCCATAGCTCGGCGGAACGGCCTATCGCCATAGCTCGGCGAAAACTCAAAGCTTCATACCTCGGCGAAGCCTCGACGTCTTCATAGGTCGGTAAGAGCTTGAGCTCCATAGCTCAGCAAAACCAATGGCTCCATAGCGCGGCGAAGTGACAGCATCCATAGCTCGGCGAAAGCGCGGAACCCATAGCTCGGTGAAACCCACTGCTCCATAGCTCGGCGAGGACTCCAAGCACCGTAACTCAACCAAGAGGAGCTCGTTTGATACTCCCATAGGTCGACGGAGCTTCAGAGTCGAAGTTCGAGTGAGAGACAATGCTTTGAAATCTCGAATGCTGTTCAAATCTCGTAGCTCGATCACACGGGCTCGACAACGACACCTCGCCACCGCTCCAAGGTCGCCCCATAACTCCGCAGGCTCCTGACAAAACCGTCGCCAAGCTATAAATCAAAAGAGAGAACAATAGCTCGGTGATTTTGTTCACCGAGCTAGGGGGTAGAAGAAGATGAACCGCAGCCGTCTGATCTCCACGATATGCACGCTAGCGCCATGATCAGGGATTTTTTGCCCTGATCAAACTTTCGGCCATCTGATCGCCTCAGTGCGCGAGCCCAGCCATGATGGACCCCCCAGATCGCTTCAAATATCGTGTAAGCTCCGATAAATTCAAAAATATATTTTAAAATCATTTAAAATTTGAAAAATCAATTAAAAAATTCAAAAATAATTATTTTAATTTGGAAAAATAATTTTAAAATTCGAAAAAATAATTAAAATTGAATTTATTAATTATGAAATTCGAAAGAGTGATATTGAGATTGTAGAACATTCCATAAAATTCAGAGAAATTCGAAGAACTATGGAATAATTCCCAAAAAATTCCAGAAAATTCAGAAAAATCCAAAAAAAAAATTAAAAAATTCAGAAATATATTCACTGCCTTGAGAAGCGACAGATGAGTTCCAGGTATCTCCGAAAACTCCGACTACTAAGATTATTCGCCAGATTCTAAAAATAAGACGTACTACTTCCCGAAAGCCATGAAAATCACCTTCTGGGAGTGGGGGGCTTATGATGATGGCAAAAATCACAGCAGATCAGAGCCGTACGATTCTTGCACGGGTCTCAAAGTGTCTACAGGTAGATTAGCCATCAGAGGCCTATTTTACAGGCCTGGGCCTACTCCGAGACATGGACTTCTCTCAAGCCCATAAAAAGTGACAGACTAGGCCCACTAAGAGAGACACCCAGCCCATGATGGCTAGGAGTCAAATCTCTTATCCCCTCACAGGGATATCTTATCTCTTCAGGAGGGAGACATGAAAGATTCGACGGTCACGATTTCGACTTCTAAAATGTCTCTCAGGCCTATAAATACTCCTCCCCCTCTTCAGTCTTCAGGTAATGAACAATTCACCAGTTTTCACTCTCTTACTCTCTCTCTTTCTGGTTCTGACTTCAGCATCGGAGGGTCTATCGCCGGAGGCCACCCCCAGTGTTTCAGACGTTTTGCAGGTCCATCGGCGGCATCACCAACCGTCGAATTCATATCACAGGAGGTCAATCAACGATCCAGATTCAATCTCGGAAGCTCTAACCTCTTTTAACGGCCAAGGCACAGGTTTGACTTTTAGTAGTTTCCATCCATTATTAACTCGCTATCTGTTTGCTCCCACACCGAAATAAGCAGCAACAAAAAACAAAGCAATGTATATTTTAGTAAATTGTGCCTTCATAAAAAATGTAAATATGTTATCAAAGAATAGTCAAAACATGTCTAAACATTACTTTGTATTGATGTCTCCTCAACTCTAAGTTGTTCTATGATTGAGATGGAAGCTGCATACCAGTCACCCTACATATCCCTTTCACCATCATTAGTGCTTTCCTACTTACCTCAAAGAGACTTTGAATCTCATCATCACCTGTGCTCCTTAGTTTACTTTCACCTAGATCTTCAAAAATGATTGCATCAATATTTACTTCTTCACCAGTAGTTAAATGAGCTAGTTCCTTTACTTTATCACCACCATGCTCCTGTGGATCTTCTTTCCAATAATCAGGTATAAGCTCACACACTGTAGTACTAGGCTCTAAGTGCTCAACATACGATACATGAATATATCCCTTGTTAGTACAATCAACAGTAGTGGTAGCATGTTTATTAGTAGATACTACCACTAGTCCATCTGTGATGGAAGCCAATGTATGATGAAGTCTTAAAAATTTTAATTTCCTTAAGCCATGATATATTATTTTCTTCCCAATTAGGCACTACATACTGGGCATCATCTACATACTGCTTTGCACCTTCTTCACTTCTGAATTTCTCACCATAATTTATGACAACAGACATAACGGTAAAACAAAATGTCAATTAGAATTAGGGGTGTCAAAAAATACCATATTACCGTACCATACCGTACCATACCATTACCAAACCATATATTACCGAAATCTTGGTAATACCATACCGAAATCTCGGTATTGTACCATACCGAAATTATATGGTATGGTACTTGTACCCAATACTGATACCATGGTATACCGTACCATACCAAGTAATTAATATATATTTAATTTAATTTTTATATTTAAAAATCCAGGCTCAGACCTATGTCCATGCCCATTTTTCTTATTTTTTTTTTTCAAATTTTCACCCTAGTTATATTACTACTTCAATTATTCTTCCTTTTTTTTTCCTTCTTCCTTTTTTTCTTCTTTGAATCTAGGACACATGCACTGATTGACTGACGCACTACGCTGCCGAAGCACCACACTGTCGCGACGCCACCTACCTTCTTCAGCCTCCATCGGTACGGTATTGTTAGAGGATTTTTTCGACTAATTAGGAAAACTTTAGAGTTTAGTTAGTGTATTAATATAAGATCCATCTTCTTCTTGTTCTTATTGGATTTTCTTGAGATATTGCGTATTATTATTCACAAGTAATTAGGAATTTAGGATGTAAAAGATCTTTTGATTTGATTTATCAAATTGATTTTTTTGTTTTTTTAGGAGTATTTTTTTGACTGGTTAATATAGGTGAAATCTTATTTATGTAGTATATTTGTATCATAATCTTGAAATTGATTTATATATGAATCTACTAAATGAGATACATACTACAAAAAAAAGGAGTAGAACAATACACAGAAATGAAAGAACCATCAAATATCATGAATGTTATGAAAGGAAAATAACAATACTGTTGTCATTCTTTATATATGAATCTTCTTAATTTTATGTATTGTTGTCATTCTTTCTCTATATGCTGAAGCTATCCAATTATATCTAATCAAGCATATTGCAGAATGTTGAATCTAATAGAGTAGCATATTGAATCAATCATATTGCAGAATGCTGAAACTAATTTTCATACATAAAGATACATTATATTGAAACTTATACATCTCTGAAATTGTACAACAATAAAATCTACAACCCTGATTTGTTGTTTGGCCTGGGTGGATTAAGGATTGGGCAGAAAAGGTCTTTAGCTAATTCTTTTATTGAGGGTGAAACTATTTAGGGGATGAGAAGGTGATGTTGATGTTTTTTTATCCATGATCTTAAATTTTGTGTCGATTTTTTATCACTATATCAGGTAATGTATGTTTGTTTGTGAGGATAATTTTCTTATGTGAATCTGTTTTCCGTTAATCAGTTGAACTGTAGGTTTTTGTATACTATTCGTGCTGGTGTTTCTCTGTTCTTGTATATGTTTAATTTGTTTTGAGTGAGAATTCTAGAACTTTTTGAAAGGAACATGCCTGAAGATATTAGTTATTTCAATGGAGTTTTGTGATGATTTCTTCCTTCATTGTTAAACATAAACTTATATTATTTGGTACTGCTGGTGATTGGGCTCTGGAAACACAGATGTTAGACTAAATTATGGACAGTTAGCTGAGTCTTGTTTGAGAATTGACATCGGCTGATTATTGGAACTTCTTCGTATATATATATATATATATATATATATATATATATATATATATATATATATATATATATATATTTAATTATTTATGTTGAAACTTCTTCATATATATATATATATATTTATTTATGTTGAGCTTATTTATCCTTCTTTTGCCATTTATATGAAGGTTAATTTTTAAAGCTAATTGATGTCCGGTAGTACCATGGTATTACCAATACCGTACCAATATTCCGGTAGTACCGAACTCGGTAGTACCAAAAACATGGCACGGTAATGGTAGAGAAATTTGTGTACCAAGTATTCCGGTACGGTAGACGGTAGAGTAATGATGATACGGTACGGTACGGTATACCACCCCTAATTAGAATCATTGACCCTCTAACTTCATTCAAAGTAGTTATTTAATTTAAATAGTAATCTACACGTGCGGTGCACGTTCTAATAAAAAAATTCAAAATTAAATACTAACGCGTAATCCGGCCTCGAACTTGAGACCTATGTTTACTAGTCACATACTCTTTACAAATTATCCATAGTGGCACCAACTTTTATTTTATGTGTGGCACTTTTGTAAATAATTATGTCCTAAATAAATTTGAACTTTGAGGATATTATGGTAACTAATAACAGTTGAGTAAATAAATGGTTAATATAACTCAACTTAAAAATGAATGGTTGAGATTAGATGATTGATTGTCTACAGATTATACAACTCCAACTCTCGCTTTATAGTATTAGAGATGTAAACAATTCCAAGTCTAATTGAAGTAATTATAGTAGTTACACTACTAATTATAGTAATTACCATAGTTATACTACTTAAAACAGTTAATACCCAAAAACACATTAATTAAGAAAAAATTAGGCAACAATACACTTCAAAAAAACACCATTAAACAATTCAAATCACTTAAGTAACAACGGAAATAATTAAACAAAGACAAAAGTAGGCGACATCAACGAAATAGTTAACTAACAAACTAACTGACTTGCTGCATTAAAAATGCAACTAAGTGTTTTCAAATGGTTTCTACAGTTAACTAACAAACTATTGACTTACTGCCCTTGATTTTGTGGGTATATGTATTTCTATTCATTGATATGATTGGACATTTCTTTTTCTTCTTCTTTTTTCCCTTGTTAGTTTCTTGTTTGCTTACAACCTTTGCACCTCAAGTCAAGGGTACCATTTGTAAAGAAGAAAGAGTGAAAAAAGTGGTTTGAATTAGGTTTGTAGTAAAACAAAACAAATTATTTTGTTGTCATGTATGTGGTAATTGTAAATTCATAATCCATGTAATGATCCTGATAAAGATATACAATCAAGTTGAGCAAGTCAATAAAGAAAATGAAAAAATCTGCCACAATTCAAGAAATTTTTATTTAGTTTGTTTTTT
The DNA here is from genome assembly GCA_017893485.1 of Hemerocallis citrina. NCBI lineage: Eukaryota > Viridiplantae > Streptophyta > Magnoliopsida > Asparagales > Asphodelaceae > Hemerocallis > Hemerocallis citrina. The sequence continues at coordinate 264,790,497 of CM030364.1, forward strand.
TGTTTTCTTCTTTTATGTAATCAGCTTCCTCTTTATGTGCTCATGAAACTCTAATATATACTACCTAGATCAATAAAAATAAATAAGCCATTGTCTCTTTGATAACAAACAAGCCGGTGACCGGAGATTTTCCTGGACTAACATGCAGGCAAACCCAACTCTAGCTAAACTAGATCGAGTTCTAGTCTCCACTGAGTGGGAGGCATTATTTCCATTGGCAACGGTGAGATCAATTCCAAGATTTACGTCTGATCATGTCCCACTGGTCCTAGAATGGGAGAATGACAGGAGAGTAGGACCGCGCCAATTTAGATTCGAGAAGGCGTGGACGCTTAGCTCAAACATCTCAAATGTCATTAAGGACTCCTGGGAGATGACGACGCCGGTATCCGACGCAATATCTAGATGGATCGTCAAACTACGCCGGCTGAGGAAGCGCTTAAAGAGATGGGAAAAAGAGGAATTTGGGGAAGTCAAAGAAAAGAAAGAGAGGCTAGGAAGGAGAATTCAAGAATTAGAAAAAAACGAAGAGGATAGAGATCTACACACGGGGGAATTCGACGAGCTGGCCGCCAGTAGGACGGAGATTCATAGAATTGGAGAAATGGAAGAATGTTATTGGAGACAGAGATCGAGGGTTCAATGGCTTAAGGAAGAAAATGCAAACACTGCCTTTTTCCACAAGGTGGCCAATAGGAGAAGGCGACACAATCAAATTGGGGAACTATTTGCAGAAGATGTTTGGACGAAAGATGAGTCTGTTATTAGAAACCATATTGATAGTTCGTTCAGAGATCTATTGGGAAGGAAGAGGACGCTAAGATGTGAATTAAGCTCGGACATATGGAACGAGGTAGCAGTTAAGGGATGCGAGAGACTAGAAGAGACCTTCACGGAGGAGGAGGTGCTAGTGGCTATCAAGATGTTGGGTCAAGACAAAGCTCCAGGACCAAATGGTTTTCCAATTTTCTACACAAAATATTGGACCATCATCAAGAAAGATCTGATGGATATCTTCCACGAGTTCTTCAAGGGGGAGGCACAGGTGGAGAGACTTAATTACGCGAATGTGGTCCTTATCCCGAAAAAGGCAGAAGTGCTAAGATTTAAGGACCTCAGGCCTATCAGCTTGCTTAACGGCTCGTTCAAGATCATCACTAAGGCACTGGCCAGTAAATTAACCCCAGTCTTAAACAACATTGTTGGGGAAGCTCAAAGCGGGTTTGTAAAAGGAAGGGACATCCTAGATAGCATCGCATCGGCCCTTGAAATGGTGTTCAGATGGAACAAAGACAAAGTTGACGGGTTCCTACTGAATTTAGATTTTGAAAAGGCATACAACACGGTAGAATGGGAATGTGTGGATGAGGCAATGAAACTCAAAGGGTACGGAGAAAAATGGAAGCTATGGATGAAGATGTGTATTAGGAATGGCAAGTCCTTCGTCCTAGTTAATGGATTGATAGGAAGGGAGATCAGATGTCAGAGAGGACTGAGACAGGGAGATCCGCTATCACCGCTTATTTTTGCAATAGTTGTTGACGATTTGTTCGAGATGAATAAAAGAGGAATGGAGGCAGGTTTGACTAAAGGGGTTACAGTAAAAGGGATCTCAGAACCTTTGTCAATCCTTCAGTATGATGATGACACCTTACTATTTTGCTTGGCTAAGGTGGAAGAAATTCTTTCTATACGGATACTTCTAATATGATTTGAATTCTGGTCCGGTCTGGCAGTTAATCTACAAAAGAATTGTGTTACTGCCCTAAGCAACACCAACGTTGGATCCGCGGAACTTACTTCAACATTGATGCAGTGCGAAACAAAGGAGTACCTGCTCAGGTATTTGGGAACGCCGATCAGACCGAAAAAACTGATTAAGGAGGACTGGATTCTTTTGGTGGAAAAGATTGAGAAAAAATTGGCTGGATGGAAAAGGAAATTTCTATCATTGGGTGGTAGAATAACCTTAATCAACTCTGTCCTCCGTAGAATCCCTACATACCTCATGTCGATCTATGAGATTCCCAGTTGGGCTATCGAAAGAATCGATAAATGTAGGCGGAAATTCCTATGAAAGGAACGCGTAACGATAATAAGGGTATTAACCTCATCAGGTGGGATAGGGTATGCAAGAAGAAAGAATCTGGTGGTCTGGGGATCCTTAACCTCAGAGACATGAACAAGGCTCTATTGTCCAAGTGGTGGTGGAAGATGCACAAACAACGCAAAGCGTGGTGGAGCAACTTGTTCATGAGATACCGAAGGAGGAAAATTGTCAGATTTGGAGGGAAATCTAAGCATGGTAAGGTGTCCGGTATCTGGAAGGGCGTAGCAAAGGTAGGAGAGATTTACTGATCACGAGAGGCTTGGCTTCTTGTTCTCGTTCTGGTGCAATAGATCCCCCTGATTCAAGGGGCTATATGAACACTAAATGCAAGCTGGGAAAGGGAAACAGCATTAGATTCTGGAAAGACAAATGGTGTGGAGATAATTTACAATCACTCTTTCCCGACCTTGCGTCGTCAGCAAAGAGGGATGACGCCCTGGTAGTAGACGTATGGAGGAACAGAAGCCTCACATTGGAGCTTACGGGAAGCCTCTCTAACGAGGGTCAGGAACAATTGATAAGGCTTAACGCAATACTGCAGGAAGAGGGTACCCAAGACATGTCAGAGGAGGATGTCAGAGATTGGAGAGTGGGGGAAAACCGAATGTATTCAGTTTCAGCTATGTATGGGTTCCTTAACGATGGTGGGCTGAGGAATTCCCATGCAAGTAACATATGGAAGACTAAAGTCCCTCCCAAAGTAAAGACTTTCCTTTGGTTGGTTCTTAACAACGGTATCCTATCAAAGATTAATCCTAAGAAACGAAACATTCTGAGTGACGCTACGTGCCAACGCTGTAACATAGAGGAAGAGGACACATCTCACATTTTCTTTGTTTGCCCTAGAGCTAGGTTGGTTTGGGAGGTCATGGGTCTGGGCTTTCACACGAATGCAATCTCGAGATGCACCGATGACGTGTGGGGGGAATGGAGAACAAATCACATTAACATAGAGTATAGGTTGTTCTGGGATATTACGGTTGGGGCTATTTTGTGGACTTTATGGCTAGATAGCAAAGGCGGATCTGGGCCCAAGCAGCCCAAGAGGCTGCTTTGGGCCCCCAAATTATATAGGGCCACTTTTTTAAAATATATACACTGTTATACCCCAAAAGACAAAAAAAAAATTATTTGATCTCACGGTGATGATTCACATTCACGCATGATTGCATAAAGCATTCATTTATGGCTGATTGGCTTCTCAAATCAAATTTGCTTTTTGTTTCTGGGTTCTTCTTCTTCTAACTTATATTGGGTTGGGTTCTTCTTCTTCTAACTTTTGGCTGATTGGCTATTCAAAACCGTCGCTACTCGCCAGTCGCCCGCCGCCCGTCGCCGTCGCCAGTCGTCAGTCTGCAGTAATTCTTTTTCTCTCCTTCAAGTTTTTTGATTTTTTTTAAAGTCATTTGTTGTTGTTGAGATCAAATCAACGCACAATCCCCCATTTTTTGATGTTTTTTCCTTCTGGTCGATGAGAATGATATCAAATCAAAGCAGAAACCTCCACCTCCTGCTGTCCTCCTGCATTCTGTTTTTTGATTTTTTTAAAGTCATTTTGGTCAAATAATTTATATTGTGTTATATACCAAATCAAACATTAAAAAATTTGTATTGTGTTACTAACCACTGAATAATTTGTACTGTAGTTGTGTATTTGAAAATTGAGATTTTGTGAAGAAATTATTTAATTAATTTTAGTATTTTTATTTTATAATTTCAGAATTCATTGAAGAAGAAGTATTCATTTTTTGATTTGGGACTGAAATTAGAGAAAATTGTTGAAGATTTCAAGAAAAAGTGAAATTTGGAAGCTGCAACAATTAGATACTATTGTTCCTTAACTTTGTTATTTAAATTTTGTATTGTTAGAGTTTGTTCTAGTTTCTTTTTTCCAAGAGGCATTTCATGTAAAATGCGTACGTTATCAGTTTTTTTTTTTTTTGAAGCATATATATATATATTTGATTTCATTTAAATAGTTTGTCCTCCAAGGCTCCAAGTTTGTTTGCATTTAAATAATTCTCATTTTTATTTTGTAAACTTGCAAAAGGCCCCATTTTAGAACTTTCTTAGGCCCCCTGAAACTCAGATACGCCCCTGATTGAATGTCTACAAATGAACTTTCAGGGTATTATGGTAACTAACAACAGTTGAGTAAATTAATGGTTAATATAACTCCCACTTAAAAATAAATGGTTGAGATTATATGGTTGAATGTCTACAAATGACAACCCCAACTCTCCCATTATAATATTAGAGATTTGTAAACTTGCAAAAGGCCTCATTTTAAAACTTGCTTAGGGCCCCCTGAAACTTAGATTCGCCCTTGCTAGATAGGAATGAGTTTTGCTTTCGTAATACTAGATGTATTTTTCATATGTTACATCATAAATTGCTAGTTCTAATAGAGGCTTGGGCAGGTCAAGCAGGGACATGGAAGAAGCCTAGACTGGAGGGAGCACAGTAGATGATGGAGGGATCAAGGCAGGGAGGCTATTAGCTATGTTTGGAGGCAATCGAGCTATGCAACCCGGATATTTTGGGGAGATATAAATGTAGTTGATGTTGCAATTTATATTTTGGGAAGGTTTATATTGTAATAAACTGGAATAGGGTTATGTTGTAACGGACTGTTTTGTATGTTTCATTAATCGATCATTAATGAAACCGGTGACTCTAGTCACTTTTATTCCAAAAAAAAACAAACAAGCCATTATCTCTTTAATCTCTCTCCCTTTCAAAACTTCTGTACATCTCTCGTGCACACACACACAACGATATTGTTTAATATTCCCAACATCATACAAAAAGATCTGAACCCTAACCCTATAAATAGAGGACATCAGATCAAAACAAAGAGAGATGAAAAATATAATAGTACGTAGAGCAAAAATAAATCACCTTATTGCAAGAAAGGGACTGCTCGAGTGGAGGTCGTGATCTGAGTGGAGGCCTGCAGTCAGGCTCAGAGAATTGCGAAGAGACGAGATAAATATGTGGGGGGGGGGGGGGGGGGGGGGGGGGGGGGGTGTTCGATTGCAAGATCGGAATGAGAGGGGGTCTGGAACTGTAAATATTTGGAGGAAAATTAGGATTGGAGATGAGATGAGAGAGTGGAGGGGTTCATTTTTAATTAAGACACTATGGTCAGAAAATTTGTTACATATTGTACAAAGTACAAGTGACAAAATTCCACAAATGGCGTCCATGGATTATCTTGAAAAAAGGGCTTGAAAGAGGTTTTTAACAAATAAAAGTTGATTTTCTCAATAAATAAATAAATAAATAAATACAAATAAAAGTTGAGTGATGTTCTAAATAAATGACCACTAGTTTTTTTTTAACAATAATAAATGGTCAATAATTAAGTGAGGATTTTAAAATTTTATCCATTAATTTATTCACCTTGGTTTTCATTCTGTCATTTTAGTGCTTAATTATCTGTAATATCTCACGGATACAGTAGCCTCTTTGCTTCTTTATGCCTTGAATCTGTAAACCCACTTTGGCTAGAAACAAAATTAGTTTCCAAAGTGCAATAGGCCAATAGTATATGTTTCTTCTCCTTGATGCAAAAATGTTGAAGTACCTGTAAAAGTACTCTTTCTAAATTTTTTTTTTTTTTTTTTGGGGTGCATTCTATTAAGGTGCTCTGATACCAAAATAGAATATCTTTGTCTAAAATTTTCTTCTTCTGATAGATCTCAGATTCCTAATATTGCTGTTAGGAAAATATTCTTCTAAGGAGTTATAGATTTCTTCTTCTTCTTGTCTTAATATGTTTATTAATTCTTCTTATGATATTGTTTTTGTTCTTAAGTAATCAGCTATGTCGCCGTACCAAAGTGGAATTTTTAAAGTGGCTAACAAGATTATGGTAAAAATAGGATGAATTTTTTCAGTTGTTGTAAAACCCCTACTCGGTACTTCCCCCTTGTATATGTATTTTTTATGTCTCTGGTACTCTTTTTTTTTTAACAGCTCAAGGTGAATTAAGCCCTCTGTAACTTAACCATTTTCCCCTTATGACATCCCTTACGGCAACCTTTACTCATCGGCCGTTATAAGTCTATAGGGTGACTAGTGGTTAAAGGGCCTAATTATGCTATTATGAGATGCATAAAAGGTTTTTTCTGAACATGAAAAGGAAAACAAGCTCAATCATGACTTTAATATACATAAGGGACATAAGCAATACATAACTTAGGATTTTCCCTTTCGGGAATTCCCAAAAAGATAAAGCGAAAACTTACAGAGAAAGTAGCTCAAGCTCTAAGGGGCTTGTTCCTTTTATCATGCAAGATTTTTAGAGGAGATAGGAATACATTGGAAGAGAATTCAGAAGGATGGAAGGGAGTTGCTTGCCAGATGATCATCTAAGTGAGATGGGAGTCCTTTTATAGGCAAGAGGAGATGTTCTAGGGTATTCTTCTGGCTACGTGGAGGCAGCTTGTCCAAGCTTTCTGCTTTTCTAGTGCGCCTTTTGTGAGTGCTTCTTTTTCCAGTGCGTCTTTTTCTAAGTGCTTCTTTTTTCAGTGTGCCTTTTCTGAGTGCTTCTTCCTGTAGCATTTAGTAGTGGAAGTTCCTGTAGCTCTTCTGTTTTTTTTTTCTGGAGGTTTCTGAATCAGGTATCTAAATTATGTTGTGCAATGGAATCTAGAGACATAGGTGTCATAGGTTGTTGTCACTGCTGACGTCTGCGTCTGAGTTATCCAGCTTCCTTTGTGTACTGTCCTCTCGAATTTCTTTAATGTTTGTTACTTGGCTTGTTGTGGTTGCCAATTTATTTTTTACTGCATGTGCTACCTGTTCTGCTATGATAACCCGTAAACTTTCTCTTTTCTTTTTCTTCTTCGATTTATGTGGTGCTTGTTGGAGACCTTCGATCTGTTGTAGTAGCTGGGTAATCTGGGAATATGTCTGATCTTCTTCTAAAATGGCTTTGCCCTTGTATTGGCTTTTTGGGAAAGCCACACCCATTAACGGACATGATATGTCTTTACTGGCTACCGTTTGAGCCAGACTAGCCATTGGATTAGACCCAATGATGTCTCTGTGCTGACTTTTTGGCAAAGTCACAGCCATGAACGGATTTGATAAGTCTTTACTGGTAGCCGTTTGCTCCGGACTAGCTGTTGAAGTTATGGACTCAACAGTATCCATTCCTGCATTCAGATGGGAATGCAAACCTTTCTCATCCCTTTGATTTTGGACTGTGGGAGCAGTCTTTGGGGGTAATTTTGCCTGGAATAATTATTTCTCCAATTCTGAAATTTGTTGGTATAGCTTTTGTTTTTCGAAAATAAGTCAGTTGATATTCTCATTAAGTTTCCTTGTGGTTCTGGCCAGTGCTTCACAGTGGTCACAATTTTTTTTTTACCTTGTATGTCTCTGGTAACGGAATATTCCAGTGGGGCTTCCTGTGCTGTTCTTAAAGAAGGAGACAAATAATAGTTAGGACCTAAATGTTTTCTTGCTACATCTAAAGCTTCTGAAAGATTATTAAATCCTTTGTAAATTGAATTCCTGAAGTATTTTATGCTGTCTGCTACTTCGATCCAACTGTGAAAAACTCCAACTAAGTTACTTTGTAAGACTGCATAAAATTTATATCCTTTTTGGTTCTGGGTAAAAACTTCTGATAAAGAGTTCATTGCTGCTAAAAAATGTTTCTGATCTTTTCTGTTAAAAGACATCCATAAATTATCTAGAATACATTGCTATTCTTTAGTCGTAGAAATATGTGGAAGAATCTTAAGCGTTAGATTACTATGTGGGAATACTCCTAATTCTTGGTTACCGAATCGGATACTTTCTTGCCACATTCTCGATCTGGTATTCTGATTATACATATTCTGATCTGCTAATTGTGGCCTTATATTCTGGCTATATGTACTTTGATCTGGTACTCTTTCATGAGGGATACCAGGCTATGGAGGTGGTCTAGCCATCTGCATAAAACCATGAACAAGTTCTATATTAGGTAATTGTTTGAAAGAAATTCTTTTAGGTGTAAGATCTTTTATTCTACGAAATATAAGTAATCTTCATATGAATCCTTCTTTGGTATAAAGATCAAATACTTGTGCTAAATTATACAGAAAAATTCTATCTGTTAAAGTATTAATGCTTTGGCTAAATGGTTCTATGGAGCATATCTGAAGAAATTGGAATAATGGGAATTCTTCATTTACCAATTCATAGGTTTCTATATTGGTGTTATATTCAGTTGGGCTTATCCTTGATTGTGTGTTCATAGATTTATAATATATTTCTCGTAGTTTGCGATTGATTATGGTAGCGTATTCTTCATTGGTCCAAAAATATTCTAATAATTCTGACAAAGTGCGTGTATCAAGGACTAGATTTATTATTGTTTGAAAATCTTTTGTAGAGCAATGTTCTAAAAAGAAAATTAATCCGAGTAACTCTTGATCATAAGTGGTTACATTAAAGGATTAAGGGGAATCACATAAGTCTATTAAGGTAAGATGAGGATTTTCTGTGGGTAGGTCTACCATACTTTCGAGTGCGGTCTGATGGAGGAGGCGGCTAAGTGTGTCAGGAAGAGTGTTTGATGATCCTTTAATATGAGCAAAATTAATGTGGGTTCCTAAGTGGGAGCATCTGTCAACAAAATTGAGCTAGCGTCGTTTGGAGCTGCATCTAGAGTCTAAATTCATTTTGTTGTGGAAAGAGACTATGGCTTCACAGTCTGTACGAAGAGTTATTTCTTTTTTAGAAATGATGAAAAGCTCGAAGCTGTCTAGGGCATAAGAAATGGCTAGTAGTTCAGCATCAATGCTGCTGATGTTTCCTTTTTCTTTGTATTTGCCACTGGCATATCTACATATTCTTTCAGCATTCTTGTCTGAGTATTTATTTGGTTTGGCAATAAGAGTATCTCCCCACCCTGTATTACAACCATCTGTTTCGATAACCAAATAACCAGAGTCTAAAGGTAGATTTAATTCAGGGAGTTGTTTGACTAGGGTTTTTATTTGTTGAACTAACTTAATATCTTCTTGATTAAAATGTCTCTGCCTCTTTTGGGATGTCTTTGCATATAAGGGTCCTGCTATTTTACCGAAGTTTTTTATAAACGATCGGGCATAATTTACAAGACCAAGAAATTGTTGAATTTCTTTTAAGTTTTCTAATTTACCCGGGAAGTTCAAAGCCTTCTGGGCAATGTGTGGTTGTAATTTTATCTTGCCTTATCCAATAGTTACACCAAGGAATTCTATCTGAGGTATAAACAATTGCAATTTCTTTTTGCTGATAATTAAGCCATGATTAATAAATTCGGAAATAATTATCTGTAAATGTCCTCTATGTTCTTGTCTGGTTTTACTAAAGACGAGAATGTCATCAATATAAGCTACAACAAAGTTTTTATGTTTGATAAAGATGTCATCCATTTTTCTTTGGAAAACGGATGGTGCATTCTTAAGGCCAAATGGCATAACTAACCATTCAAAATAGCCTTCTGGGCAAGTGAAGGCTGTCCACTTGATGCTATCAGGATGCATTTTGATCTGCCAAAATCCTGACTTTAGATCAAACTTGCTGAATATATATGGTACATCCTTGAATCTGATTAATGAGTCTAGTTTTATCTGGGATATCATAGCCATCATCTACTGTGTTATCATTTAGCCTCTTATAATTGATTACCATTCTACTTTTTCCTCGAACTATTTCACTATGTTTTCTTACTATAAAGGCTGCTGATCTGTGGGGGCTATCAGATCTTCTTATTATTCATAATTTAAGGAGGTCGGAGATATGCATTCTAAATTCTTCTATGTCCAGATTTGTGGCATTTATTTTGGTAGTCCTGATTTTGTATTCAGGATTAATTATATTCAAGGTACATTGTATTTTATCCTTTTCCCAATATTTTAGGATATCATCTCCTAAAATGCCTAGTTTTTCTATTTTAGATATTAAGTGTTCTATATCTTGCTCACTTATTAGGGTATAATATAGTTGTTCTAAATTTATAAATTCTGTTTGTACTTCTATTTCATATTCTTCATTAATTTCGTCATTAGTAATTTCTTTTAATTGACATTGCCCTTCCGTAGGGCAAGAACATTCTTTCTCAACACTTGGTTCGATTATTTGTCTGGTCATGGTAGATTCATTGTGTATTAGTACTGGTATAAATAAAGTATGTTTTTGTAATTGTAAATAGTCTTTGCTTATGAGTATGCTCCCATTATCTTTTAATAGGAAACTTAATCCTAGGATTAAGTCTTCTTTCAAATTTAATGGTCTAACCCATGTGCTTTCTTTAGGTAATGTATATTTGGTGCTTTCGCCGCAATTAGTATCGAATCTAATCTTGCTATTAGGTATTAAAAGATCTTCATACATATATATTCCTCCATCCAATTGTTGGGCTCCTATGGGTTTTGATGCTTTGATTATATATTCTTGAGGAATTACATCCTTATTGATAATGCAGTTTGTGCAGCCTGTATCGATTAGGGCTAAACATTTTATTTCATATTGTTTTATTCTTACTATACATTTAACTTTTAAATATCTTAGGTTTTCGCTATTACATATCTGAACTAGGTCAGTTTTTTCGAAATAAGATTCTAAATAAGGTTCTGACTGGTGTTCCATTATAGTTTTTCCTTTTTCTAATTTTTTATTAATTGTGTCTATTTTATCATTTATTATTTTTCTAGTTACTTCCTCGTCTTCTATTTTTTTATATAGTAGTTTTTGCGTGTCTTCAATATTTTCTATTCTTTTTCGTAATATTTTTAATTCGTTTGTGTGTATCATTTGTCTAATTATTTCAGAGGCAAAACTTTGTTTAAAATTTTTTTCAATACATTTTATGCATCCTTCTTTATAACATTTTGAGCATTTTGTTCTCTTGTCCCTGCTAGGATACCATTTACAAAAATAAGAGGGGATACTATCTGTTCCTAAGTTTACTTGCCAATTATGCTTACAGGATTCTTCTTCTATATTCATCATATCTAAATCAAAATAATCTAAGTCAGACATGTCTATAGGGGACACGATGTTTTCTATGAATTCATTATTTTCTTCCTCATCTTGAGTTATTCGCGGTTCATTGGGTTCTGCTATAGAAATTATTGAATAAATGGATTCTGTGTCAGAAATAGTTTTATCTATATTAATAAGATCTTCATTAGTGCATTCTATTAAGGTGCACTAATGAAGATCTTATGTCACATTCTAGTGCATTCTAAGAAGATTTTTTTTTCTTTTTTTTCTTTTTGTGTGTGTGTGTGTGGGGGGGGGGTGGGGTGGGGGGCTACCTCCTAGTTCTCGAACCACTCAAGACTTCCTTTTATCCCTAACATTCTAACAACCCTAATCCGAACTATTTCTATAACATAGATGGCTAATTAAGCTTGCTAATTGGCCCTGTGAGCTCAACTCAGTACAATCAGATTAGCTGTGGGATTGGACTAAGCAATTTTATTTTGAGTCCTACTCGATCGAGCGTTACTTTTGAGCCTGGTTTTAATTTTGAGGTCCAATTTTGGCTTATGATATTTTGTTTGATAGTTCTATACTATTTTAAAAATCACGAGTTTTGATATATTTTTCTAGATGCATGATTTCTTCTGTCTAAAGAAAATATGGATCATTGATCAGGTTCTAGCTACTAGCTTACGCTTGCATTTATATACACGGGCTAGCTATTTCTCCAAAGAAGACGAATTTCATTTTGTTTTTTCTTTATTAATTAACTTTCACTTGCAATGGTTATGACCGAAAGTCTCCAGAGACAATAAAATGATAAATAAAGAAAAAGTATAAGATATAATTGATCAAGTTTTGAATATGAATTTGATTCATTTATTTATTTTAAGTTTCACACAGTAAACACCACTCTCATAAATCCTAATACATGCATACATATATATATATTTTAGTTGCTAGAATGATGACACAGATATATTCTAGCTAAGACAGTTTCAAATATTCCAAATCTTTTTTTTAGCATTTCAATTCACCACCCTACAATTCTCCCTGATCTCCAACTCAGCGTCGTCTGGCGGGCTTATATTCCCCATTTTGATCATGGAGTTGATGAAATCCACAAAGAATTGATTGCTATTAGCACTGTACGTCTCGACTAATGCCTTTGTTGTGTTCACACCCAAGTCGCTAGAGAACAAGGCCTGATCAGACGATAACAGTCCCTTCTCGTTCAACAAGTTGTTGAAGTAGTGGTTGTCAAAGACATCGCTGGAGTTGCGGTCCAGAACAGCCGTAGCATTGCCATCAGTAGACTGTGAGCATAGAGATATTAAACTGGCAGCCATGGTTGGGTCCAAGGTTGGGTCAGTTGAGCTTGTTGTAGAGAAGTTAGACAATCGCTTAGAGAAGAGGGCGCAGCGAGCTCGACCAATGGTATGAGCACCTTAATTGACTCAAAAGTAAAATGAAATTCGTTTAGTTAGAACATTAAAGGTAACTAACGAGTTAATTTTAATTTGTGCATTTTACCTTTTAGACTAACTGATACTACGGTACGAAGAAAGATAAGAAACAAGAAAACAAGCATATATATGCGGCAAATCCTCATAGTTTTTCACGTTTATAAGCAAGTAGCATACTGAGAATTATTTTCTACTACTGCAAATGCTTTATGTATGGAGAGAAATTTCTTTTTCATCTTCAGTGCAGGTTTCTTTTCTTTTTTTTATCAAAAAGAAATAAAAAGGGGGACATTTTAAAACTTAAACAAAGTATTTGCAGCAGAAAATAATCTTAGGGAGGTGGAACAGTCACCGTCTTAATTAATTACATATCAAAATATGAAAACTCGAAAGGTTAGTGAAATTTACCCTAGCTAAATATATATATATATCGATCAATCTTCACATAATGAATAATGTGTAATTACCAGATAAGGAGACGACATCAGAAGAATTGAGTCCAACAGCGACGAACTTGTCGATGAGCACAGTAACGTTGTCAAAAGGAGCAGGCAGGTTATTAGCGGATGATTGGTTTGATATCCGTGAATCTTTTCTACCTAATAATGGCCTCCACGAATGCCCGCCACTCTGCGCACAACTCAAATTAAAAATCAAATTTTAAACTAAAATATAATTAACTGGATGTAAGTGTACATGCACTAAAAATTTGATATTAAATATTGTTTATGGATCAAGGTAAAGGTTTTTTATATAGTTTGTACATATGTATAGTCATCTAACCCGGCCGACTCTAACCCTCCAATTTAGAGATTCTTCTTAATATTCTTTTTATTGGACAGATCTTGAATGCATAGGATATTCCTGTATTTAGCTTCAAAGAATTTCTTGCTCTCTCATGATCATATATATGAAGAAAATGATGAGTATAATCTTTTAGTTTAGAAAATTACTGTATATAAGTAGTAGCAAAGTAGTAAAATATATTATTACAATTAACACTACTTATAATATGATCGTTTGTCTTGCCATCTTTTATTAAAAAAATAATAATAATAATAATATGATCGTTTGGAAAGTAAAGGTGCTTACCAGAACAACACCATCTCTGGCTGCAATAGCAAGGATATCTGCACAAGAGACAGTTTTGTTGCATGCATTCTCCACTGCAGATTTTATTGTATCGACTACATCAAATCCCCTTAAAGAGTTGATGTTCGGGAGAGCAAACTTTTCTCCATTAGTCCCATCAAGTAGAACTGATCCATCACAACCCTACGTTCATAAAATAAAATGGCATAAATCTTGATTGTTACACTAATATATCTTTCACTATTTGAATGCATTTTGTTCCATCTAGATAGGACATAATCCAAATCTTCCTACTTCAGGATTCATTTACATTGTCAGTGTTGTATACACTTAATTAACTTCATCTATGCAAAGCACGCACCAAAATTATTAATATACGGCAATGACTTTAAAACTAAAAACAAAAAATAATAAAATAATAAAAAAAACATTTTCCTCCTAATATTATAAACTCGTACAATGCACATACTATAATTTACTAGTAAATATAATGCCATGCATGAATGGAAAAATTGCTCACATTTACGAAGCAGTCATGGAAGTGCATGCGGAGAAGAGACGCCCCCATGCGCATGTCGTTCTGCATCGCATTGAAGACAGCACTACGAACCACCTTGAAGACAGTCGGGCAGCTCGTTGCATAAAAATCTGCACTCAACTGGCATCTAACGTTTCCCACTAATAGACACACTGTCATAAACCCTAGCATCAAACAATACCTTAGTCTCAAAGATTTGCACCCCTCCATATTCTAGTAATTATAGTAATTATTCCTAACAAGATATTAAGTAATGTTTTTAACACTAAGTGGTTGATTGAATTCTGAACTAAGCAAGCCTCTATATATATAGCATCCAAGAGATTGATTAAGTTCGCATTCTTCATTTTGTTCAGTTATCTTTTTCGACATTATTTTACATTATTTAAGTATTAGGGATCGGTAATGTGGGCGGCTGCAGCTTACCAACTGAACGTCTGAACGTAAGTGCGCATGCATTAACTCTTTAATGGTTTGCATAAAAAAGAACTCTTATAATGGTGTAATCCTTATCTGTTAATTAGTAGCATTTTAAAATATGTTCTCTTCTTGTGTGGTTTAAATGAGTGGGAAGAAGTGTTATCTAGTGATTAGCCCTAATGGTTCGATTAAAAATTGTTTAAACACATTGATAGATTAGCTTAACGAGCACGTGCCAAATTATAATTATCAAAGTAACTTCCTTGACTCAGTTTGACATTATAAAAAACTTACCTTACATGGTATCAGAACTATCCAAATTCAATGCTAGTGAATATTTTCAGAAAGTCAACTCCAAAAAAATCAGCATATATACTCTAAAAGAATATCCTTCAGCATTTTTAACCGTCTACAAACCGTCGTTTTTCTTTGAGCTTTATATAATACCGACTTGAGCAAAGTAGAACTTCTACGAGATGACAAGAAACTCCATCGGACTAGCTCCTCAGTGTATCCTTGCAACCACTGGCAAGAATGATATTCGTTCAACAATTTAATTTAACTTTGACTGTTAAAAAGACTAAGTTTCAATCTTTTCTTATAGTATATATAATTTGTGCGTCAGAAGAATTTTGCTACAGGAAAGCTTAGAGCTGTAACTTCCAGTTCCAGCTAACCTTTGTGTTTGATAGATCCTTGAGATTGATCACTGGCAAGGTAGAGCTCTTCATTCGATTCACTCAAGTTTCCAATCTGAATTTTTTTTCCTTTTCTTTTGTCGTTCTGCAGTTAGATGAGTTTGCGTGCACGATTGGCCAATGGCTTCCTGGAAGTGCGTTTGGCACCTGTTAAGCACATTGGCATGCGATACATACATGCATGTAGCTAGGGATTTGCTTTGGCTTTGGCATTACATTGTTAATTGGTTTTTGTGTAAGTGCCTTCTTTAATTAACATTTTTACAAGCACAGATCTTTTGTCATAGAGAAATATAAAAGTAATCGAGTTAATCAAATACTCTCCGTCCCATAACATAAGATCTTCTAGTCAATTTTTTGTTGCTTTAGATTCTTAGGGAGATGTCTTGATATTTTTAAAGGTATAATATTTTTTATGAGTTTTCAAAATTTTCTCTTTTGTAGCCATTTAATTTTTCACCTAAAAAAATTACTAGCTCATTCTCTTGACAAGTCTGATATTTTACACTAAGTAGTTAATTTAAGGGCTTAAATAACCACGAATATTTATTATTTTTATACTAACCTACGGAATCTTTTAATAAGAGTGTAGAAAAATGACTTATATATTATGAGACGGAGGGAGTATGAAATTGCAGTAAAGAAGAACTCAATTCATTTATTATGATGTATAGATTAGTAAAAATATATATCATGATCAATAAATTTGTCTTTTTGTTATTATACACTTGTTTATTTGTTACAATGAGTTTTGTGGATGGGGGTAAATTTCAGTAAGCCTACTTCATTGTTTATAAGTTTGCAGATAACCCATCACATATATCTTTTTTATATTAAAGTTTACCTACTTATTTGGCAAACTATGTTGCAGGTTACCCACCCACACCTCTGTGCCTGTAATTTTATGTTTTCCGGCCATTTTATCTATATAGTTGGTAATTTAATCATCGATTTTCTCTCTCTATTACATAATATCTCTCATAAATACAGTTATTTGGGTAAATCCCTTAATTAGGGTTAGAATAATTATAGTTATGTTAAGATAAATCAGAGAGATGAAAACAATACTGAATATTGAATTGAGTTTAGTCAAGTACAATACCACCTATATATAGGAGGAGAACAAATATCAAAATAACTCTACAACAATATGGAACTATAATAATATCTAACACCCCCACTCAAACTCACGATGGGTCAAACAGTATGAGTTTGCCTACTAAGTATCTAAATTTCTGAACAGTATGGGATTTGGTGAAGAAGTTTGCAGTCTGCTGGGAAGATGTAACAAAATAGAGAGAAATGGTTCCTGCCTCAAAGCGCTCATGAACATAATGGCAATCAATCTCTATATGCTTCGTTCGCTCATAAAAGATCGGGTAGTTTGCAATGTGCAATGCACTCCGGTTATCACAATGAAGACAAGTAACACCTGTAAGAGTGACACTCATATCTGATAACAACCAACGAACATGAACAATCTCTCTAGCAGTAGCTGCCATTGCTTTGTACTCGCTTCAGTCGAACAACATGCAACGACTGCCTATTTCTTACTTTACCATGAGAACAGCGAATCATCAAGAAATAGACAGAAACCAGTGGTAGACCGTCAGGTAGTAGGATCACCTGCCCAATCTGAATCAGAATATGCACTCAGCTTTAGTTTGGATGTAGCAGGCGTGAATAATGAGTAAGTAATAATGCCCCGAAGATATCTGAGAATCCGAAGAATAGCACCGTAGTGAACTTATGTAGGAGCAGAAACAAACTGAATGACAATACTGACTGCGTGAGCAATATCGGGTCTGGTCATGCATAAGTAGACAAGCTGTCCAACAATCTGTCTATATCTAGTGGGATCAGGAAGGAGCTCACCATCAGTGGGACGAAGCTTCACATGAAGCTCTAAGGGTGTATCGGCTGATCTACTGTCAGCAAGGCATGCAGCGGAGATAATATCTGATGCGTATTTCTGTTGAGAAATGAGTATCTTCCGAGATCCATGAGCAATCTCTAGGCCCATAAAATAACTAAGTCTGCCAAGGTCTTTCATATGAAAATGCTGATGAAGGTATTTCTGGGTGGATGTAATTCCTGCAGAGTCATCTCCAGTAATGATCATATCGTCAGCATAGAGTAGTAGAATTACCCTTCCCTGTGATGATGACTGCATAAATATAGAATGGTCCTGAGAACTCTGACTAAAACCAACCTTGGTGATGACAAGGCGAAAATACTCAAACCAGGCTCGAAAGGCCTGCTTCAAACCATATATGGCCCGACACAACCGACGAACATGACGAGGAGGAGTAGGGAGGCCAGGAGGAGGATCCATATAAATAACCTCAGATAAGGTACAATGAAGAAAAGTATTCTTCACGTTTATCTGGCATAACGACCATTGGCGGATGGCTGCAACAGCAAGAAGAGTGCGAACAGTAGTCATCTGTGCAACGAGAGCAAAGGTCTCATCATAATCAATGTCATGCTCCTGAGTAAATCCTCGGGCTACTAGACGAGCGTTGTGCCACTCAATAGATCCATCAGGTTGATATTTGACCTTGAAGATCCACTTGCAGCTAATAGGATGAACACCCTCTGGTAGAGGAACAACATCCTAAGTGCTAGTCTGATCAAATGCACTGAATTCCTCTGCAATAACTTTCTTCCATTCAGGATATTGAATTTCATCTTGATAGGTTCTGGGCGCACGTGTAGAGAGTATAGTAGTGAGATATGCATGAAACTGTGGTGAGTAGGAAGCTAAGGTGGCAAAACCGAACTGGTCAGAAGGACCAGTGCCATTAGGTGTATAATGAGCCGAAGGAATACCAGGAGTGGAATGGGTAGACTGACGAAGCGGTGGTGGACTGACAGGGTGTGGGGATGAGGACGGTGGAGTAGGTGCATGTGTCGGCGGGGAAGTAGGTGGGATGGGTGCTGGCTGCTGTAGGGATGCAGGTGGTGTTTCGGTAGGAAAACAACAGGTGTAAGGACTACAGGAGATGTGAATTGAGCCAAAGAAATGGGATCAAAAGGAATGCGGAAAGATAAAGTCGGGGGGACTAGCAACAATAGGGAAATCGAGAAATCTAGTATCCTCAGGGGGAGTCAGGTAGTAAGGGGAGTCTTCCACAAAGGATACATGTCGAGAAATGCAGACACGACCCACTGATGGATCAAAACAACGATAAACTTTGTGTTCAGGACTGAGACCTAGGTGAACGCACTTAGCAGCACTAGCGGAGAGCTTCGTGCGCTCAGTAGAAGGGAGAAGGATGTAACAGGTGCACCCAAAGGTACGGAGCATACTATAGTCGGGAGGTGAATGATAAAGAGCCTCATAAGGCATCGTACCAGCTAGGGCAAATGCGGAAGTAATGTTGATGAGACTAACAGAGGTCATGATAGTTTCAACCCAGAAAGAACGAGAAGCGGAAGAGGAGAGTAAAAGAGCGCGAGTAATCTCAAGAATGTGACGATGCTTGCGTTCAGCTACACCATTCTGCTCATATGTGTGAGGACATAATTGCTAAAACAGGGTGCCGTGAGACTGAAGGATCGATCTTATAGTGGTGGAAGTGTACTCACGTGTACCATCTGATCGAAAATTCTTAACGCGCACACCGAACTGAGTGTGAATCATAGTTGTAAAGAACCGGTAAATATCAGGTATTTCAGTTCGCTGATGCATAAGAAAAACCCATGTATGTCTAGTGAAGTCATCGATGAAGGTAGCATAATAGAGATAGCCTTTCCACGAAGGTACAGGAGAGGATCCCCATATGTCATAATGAACAAGTTGAAAAATGTGAGTGGTTTTAGAAGTTCTTTTGTGACTAAAGGGTAGGGCAATGTGTTTGGCTAAATGACAATCCTGATAATCAGATAAATGTTTAAAAGTGAGAGAACCAATGGCACCACTGCGAGCTATAGTCTAGAGTCATGATGTGCTAATATGACCTAAACGTCTGTGCCACAGATCAGCATCAGAAGAAACAATATCGGCAAAACTAGAAGAAGAGTGATGTGCACGAAGAAAATCTAGATAATATAGACTACTCTGATAACTAGCACGCCCAAACTCCTTACCGGTAGAGGAATCAGTAATAGAACAACCTAAAGAATCAAAAGTAACAACAAGATCACTATCGCACAACGCACTAATAGAAATAAGGTTTATAGATATATGAGGAGCATAGAGAACGTATGGTAATGTGAGAGTGGGAGAGTTAATTGTCCATGAGTGTATAATAAGAAGTGGTGAGCCATCAGCTGTGTGTAGAGATGAAGAGTGAGAGGGAAGTGCTTTGCAGGTGATGAACAGTGTCTGATTACTAATGAGATGATGTGATGCACCAGAATATAAAATCCAGAATGAATTCATACCGGGAGTGGCAGAAAGTGCAGGAGCAGAGGAGCCAGCATTGATAGACTGACCCATAAGCTGTAGTTCCAGCCGAGTGAGGCGTTGCATAAGATTAGGCCATTCAGCAGGAGACGGCAAGGATGGAGAGACGGGCATGGCCGAGGATGTAAGGGAAGAAGCACTACGAGGAGAAATAAGACTAGCACTGCTGTGACTGAGAGCATAATGTAGAGGGAGATGCTACTGGTGTCTAGATCGGGGTAGAGAGTAGGGCGGTGCTACCGGTGGCGGAAGTCGAGGTGGGGTAGGGTGAGGAATGATGTAAGGAGAAGGTAGGACGCCGGAGGCAGACTGAAAGTGGCGCTGCTGTTTTTTGAATCTGGAAGAGGAACGAGAGGCGGTTGCATCGGGAAAGTCAATGGAGGCAGAAATATGTGGGCGAGATAGAGATGCCATCAAGTAGTAGTACATGTATATATATATATATATAATTTTTTTTATTTTTGAATTTGTTTTGAAATTTTTTTTATTTTTTTATTTTAGAATTTTTAAAAAATTTTTAGATTTTTTATTTTTTTGAAAACAAAAACAGATAAAAATAAATTTTTAAAAAAAGAAAGAGAAAAGAAAAAGAGAGAAAGTGACGAACCGGGGGGGGGGGGGGGGGGTGGCTACTGTGGAAGCTGACCGGAGTTTGGGTCGTCAGGGTGGTTGGCGATGATTGTAGGGTTTTGCTGATGTAGAAGGAAAGGCGAATAGCAGTAGCAGGAGTTCGACGACTGGGGATCCTGACGACTTGATCGGTTGTGGATCTAGACGTGAGTGCAGGAGCGGTTGCGGGAGGCGGCGACTGTGGACGCCTCGACGACTGTGGATGCCTCGACGATTGTGGAGACGACGACTGTGGACGCTTCGACGACTGTGGAGTAGTTGTGGAGGCGGTGATTTGATTCGACTGTGCAGACGCCTCGACGACGATGGTTGTATGGTGATCGGGTTTCGGGGGGCGACATTGTATGGGAATAGGGTTTCGGGAGGTTGAAGATGATGTTTTTTTTTTTTTTTTTTTTTGAGATCTAGGGATTTGGGAAGAAATTTGTATAACTTGGCTGTTGGGATTTGAGAATTTTTGTAGAGAAAATTTAAGAAGGGAAATTTTGGATAATTGGCTCTGATACCATGTTAAGATAAATCAAATAGATGAAAACAATACTGAATATTGAATTGAGTTTAACCAAGTACAATACCACCTATATATAGGAAGAGAACAAATATCAAAATAACTCTACAACCAATATGGGAATATAATAATATGTAACAAGTTAGATTAATTCTTTAAATACAGTCAGAATAATTAGGATTAGATTAATACTGTAATTAGGGTTTATCAAAGTTAAGGGTCCTTTTAGAAAAAACACTCACTTAAAGAAACAGTCACTTACGGTCACATGAGGAGTATTTTAAGCGAAGGTGGGTGATCCGCAACATAGTTGCCAAATAGGTAAGTAAACTACAAATAATAATAATAATAATAATAATAATAATAATAATAATAATAATAATAATAATAATAATATTTTGTGGGTTGTCTGTAAACTCATAAAATCTTGGGTGAGTTTACTGAAACTTACCCTTATTAATAACCTCTAATATTATAATGGGAGAAGGTGTTAGTGTTATTTGTAAATCTATCAACGCGTGCGACGTATGTACATAACTAATATAAAGGAGGTTTGAGGTTCGAGTCCTCACTACGTCAGAGTTTTATTTTTTATTTTTAAATTTTTTTTTTATTAAGTCATGCATTGTCTGTGTATATCTAATATAAAAGAGGTCTCAGGTTCGAGGCCAGACCACGCCGAAATTTTTACTTTAAACAATATATTTATTAAGATGCGATGCACATGTATATTACTAGTTCTAAATAGTTTTATATTTTTTAAAAACTTTTTATCACCAAACTTTACATCTCTTGAGCACCCAAATACAACAAATTTATTATCACTAGTTTACATTTTGTCTACCAAAATGTTATTATACGTTGTAATCTATGTACTAGCCGCATGGCAGCAATTATCTTCAAAACTTATTGTGGACAAAAAAAAAGTCTATAATAATGAAAAGACAACTTTACTCAGCACAAATAACTTTTTTGCTAAAACAATTCATCTCTAATCTCTGATAGGGAGAGTTGGAGTTGTCATTTGAAAACACACCTACGTACATGTATCGTGTGTAGATAACTAACATGAAGAAGGTCTCAAGTTCGAGGCAAGACTACATCAGAGTTTTTATTTTATATATATATATATATATATATATATATATATATATATATATATATATATATATTTATTAAGAAGTGTGTCGCACGTGAAAATTACTTGTAATGCATATATATTTATTAAGAAGTGTGTCGCACGTGAAAATTACTTGTAATGCCTACTACTGTAATGGGAGAGTTTGTAACCAAACAAACTCGTGCAAATCATGTCAATATTAAATACATCAAAAAAAATCGTGCACCACATGTATGCATCAAATTCAAACAGGAAAAAACCCTTCATTTCCCCTCTATTCATCTCTCTCTCTCTACATGCATCACTCTCTCTCGCAACCCTGTCCCAAGCACACGTCCTTCGCGCCGCAATAACCTAGTCGAGCCACCGAATCCTCGTCGCATGTTAGTAGTCGATAGGGTTTAATTTTTAGAGGGGTTAATTGATCAAAGAGCAATTAGGGATTCAAATTTTGCCAGAGTTCCTCAAAATTCAAAAAGTTTCCCTCGATAAAATCAAACCAAATTATTTGAATCCCCAATTCGAGTAGTTTCTTCCACCCCAAATTCAAGAAGACGCCGAGAACGAAGAATTCGGTAGTTCCCTTAAACTTTATCCACAGAAGTTCATCATTTTTCTTGTTCCAAAAACTGTGTGACTAATTTGAATTTGTATGTATTTGTTAGGTGTATTTATGGTATAGTATTTGGTTAGATTTGATGATATTACACTAAAGGGTATTGAAAAAGGAGGTGGGTTTGGAAGAAGAAGAAGAAGGGAATTCGAAGGTAAATATTGCTTTCATGTTAGTTATTTCATGTTAGTTATTGTGAAATCAATGTTTCGCCTGCTCAAAATGAGTTGATGCCATAAATTGATTGTGCAGATTCAAAATCTAAATAGATTAAGACAATTTTGTGATGACGTAATATTTAGATCCTGAGTTAGTGTGATATGTTGTTGATAGAAATTTGGTTCGAAGTTCACTCTGTTTAAGAAGTAAAGCTTTGGTTTCATGGGCATAATACAATAAATTAACTGATCAATTAGGGCGTGATTTTTCTTTTTTAGACCTGTGATATTGCAATATTAACCTGCAATTACTGTAGGAAAACTACGGGTTATCGAAGGAATTGTAGAATTGCTTATGTGATTATATTAATATTTACAACTGCAAAGATTCAGCATTTAATTGGCTTTACTATATTAGTCTTTGATCAATTAGATTCTCCAGTTGAATGTGCAAAAGAAAAAAGAGATGGAGACATGTAGTTGCACATGTGCCTTCACACATATATAGATGCCTTCGTCGGATAATGCAAGTTAGATATTTCCAACCCTTTTATATTTAGAGTGTTAGATATCAACATATTGATAAAGAAAAAATTCTTATTTCTTGCAGATGTTAATTATAACTACTTATTTTTATGGTAACTAACTAGCTTGTTTTATTTCATTGTAACTGTAGCAGTTCAGCTGCTTATTCTGTTGTCTATATTCTATTAGCTCTGCTTATTCTGCTGTCTGTTATGTCTTACAGCTTTGTTGATTTATAAAGTTCTATATTACCCAATTTGGGAGCTAACAAAACAAAGAAAAAGATCACCAAAAAGTAAAGAATAAATAGTTATAATTAACATAACTTGCCATCATCCAATACTTTATAATTCTTATAAAATATCATTCATTTCTTTTTCTGCTAAGCTGGTATGGGCCCAAAGGGATGTGAGAGGAAGACCCATAATGTAGGTTGTGCACGAGTGATTTTTGATCTATCTCATGCTTGCTTCAGTTCAATACTTATTGTATTGAATTCTGTCAGCAAAGTTGGGGATGGTCATGGTCTGTACAAGGATATTTATTTATGCAAAACCCTCATTTCAAAATCTCCTGGAGAGAGGGGATATGGAAGAAGACTAACGTTTTTGACATCCTAAATGTACAAGAACCTGTGCGTACCTACGTATGATCCTGGAGGCAAACTAATTTACTATTTGGGTACAATACCTCACATTGAACAAATGAGTTGAAGTCACTAGCATATCTTGTTAAGGATTAGAGTACAGAACATCAACTAAAGCAATACCACAAAGCCTTTCTCCCAAATATTTAGGGTCGGCAACATGAATCTTTCTTCTTCACTCAGATCTGTTGAGAGCCACAGCAAGATTTCTCAATGATTAATATAGTTCGACCCCTAGGTCTACGTCCACACCACATACTTGTAGCAATTCTTCACCACAAACGTTTCACTATACTTTAAACTCTAGTACAGTGATTCCCAGAATTTAGGCCGAGAGACCTATTATACCCGCAGGGCTTTTACAAACAAGTCCCGCAAAACTCACCGAAGTTGAAGAAAGGTAAAACTCTCAAGATCTAAAACGGTCTTGACTGGACAAAACTATAAAAGCTCTCACACTCAGAACATTGATTGAATAATTAGTTCAAAAGAATTATGATTGCAAGGGGTAAAAAATACTCGGTGAATTCGTCTCTATTTATAGAGCGAGGAAACATATCTTTCCAAAAACGAAATATATTCCCGAAATAGTCAAAAATGCACGTGGATGGTCGACCGCTTTATTAAGCAGTCGACCATTCACTCTTCAACTAAAAGTCAAAGGGTGACCAGTTGACTGACTCACTTTTTAAACTAGATATACAGTTGAGTGTTGTTACGCTCGACCGACATATCATACGGTCTTCCGCTATTGTGTAGATTCAACTTTTATTTGGCGAATTCACCTTATATTCTTTCCAAAACTAATTATTCAATCAATGATACTTTACATATTATATCCTCTCATAAATAGAAATAAATAAACTTTTTTTGTGGCTTTCTTGATATTTGAGACACATGCTTCTATTCTTTGATGATTGCAATCTTTTTTGATATAGCCTCTTTTGCTTGATTGCAAATCATTTTGAATCTTTATTTTTGATTTTCCTTTTTCTGTAAATCCTGTAATCTCAACTGAAAATATTAGTTGTAGATAATATGTTTTGTGCACACCAAACTTAAGGTCAACAATCTCTCTCTTTTCATTTGAACAAAACATACCTTAGAATTTAAAAAATATATTAAAAAAAATTCAAGTGCTCCCTCTAATCCAATACTCTCCCTAAATTCATGCACACATAAGAATTAAATAAATGTGTTTTCATAATGCATCCTATATGTAAAAACCAAAACTTGTTTGAGAACATGCATTCATAAGTTTCAGAAACAAACAATCTTAGGAGATATAAATTTGAGAAACAGAATTACAAAAGTATAGTATTATAGTAAAGTAGATTACATTTTAGAAAACCATAGGAAAATCTACTTACATGATATTGTTTATCGCGAAACTCTTTGATATACAGTGAGAGTTCTACATGGTATCATAGATTTGATATTTCACCAATACAGAATAGAAAAGGAGAGACATGAGTTGAAAATTCTAAGTTTAAATATATTTGAAAATTCTAAGTTAAAATATTTTCTCCCCATTTTTGGAACACACCAAAATGTGCAAAATACTGTTGTGATAAAACACGAAGACTTGAAGAAAAACCCTGGAAAGAAGCTGGCATAAAAGGGGTCGGTCAACCGTGCGGTCAACCGGTCAAAAACAATAAAGAAACATTTCGATTGTAAAAAAAAAACAGAAAGAGAGACAAGCCATGCGCAATCGACCGTACACCTTTACTGACAGTCGACTGTTCAGTCTTCCTAGCAGCAAAATTCTTAAGATGAAATTTCAATAATGTTTAATTCTCCTTTCAAAATGTGAAAACATTTTTCATCTAAGGGTTTTGTAAATATATCAGCTAGTTGTGAATTAGTTGAAATATAATCAAGTGCAATATTTCCCTTTTGAAAATGATCTTTAATGAAATGATAGCGAATTTCTATATGATCGATTCAAGTAAAAATTTATGCATAGATGGGAAATGTAAAGAAAACAGTTAATAAATTGGATAATTAAATTCTAAACATTGGTCATTTGACCAATCGATAAGTTCAAATCAATATTGTTAGCCAGGCATGGATAAGTATGCGCGTTAGCATCCGTATATGAGCTTTCAAAAGGAAATTTCTATTCGAAGAGGAGAGACATTCAAGAGACTATCAAAGAGATGCAAGCCAACATTGTAGATCATTGCAAGAGACTACATTCAGTATCATGGTAAAGAGTTTTCATAATAATTTTCTAAAGAGGAGCTAGATTTAAGTACAGACGAAACTACATATGTCAAAAAAATGCATCATCATAAAAATTACATTAATTGTATAGTTGAAAGAAATGAAATATGTTTGAAGTTACTTACCAAAATTTCATTATTAATAGACAAAAATGAGAACTAAAATTCGGTTACCTTAAAAGAATGCAAAAAAAATGTGGTCTTCCATTTTTCTCTTGATAGTGATGCAAAACTTTTCGTTATCACAGTCATATGAGTTGAGCATCCATTATCAAGATACCACCGATGTAACACCCCGCAAAATTGAGTTATGACTATTTTGCCCCTCGCGTGTTACGCACGTGTATTTTGTACTATTACGGGTAATATCCGTAACGTACTTCAATACATATTTTTGATTCCGAATATTTATGCATTTCCCGTCTTCTCAAAATCTTATTTAAGCCAACTCAAATATTAATTTTCAATCTTTGTGTTTTTACGTGCTTTGTACGTGTTATCGATGCACATGTCAATTACGTATATTTTACCGTTATGTGTAATACTTTCTATGTGTTTCAATTTTTTATTTTATGACATGTTCGAATTTGTTTTATAAACGAAACTTCATTTTCTCCTATTTTTGATTAAAATATTTTTATACGTACGGTGCACGTATTTGTGTGTATTCTTTTTTTTTTTTTTTGATGAAAACGGATAGAGCCTTTCGACTCCAGCCACACCAAAAAATATATATTAGCAATATAAAAGTACACAAAGGAGTTTTACAAGTGGTAAAACCAGAAACAAAATGAACAGGTACACTAGAGAACCACAGACAGACTCAGCCAAAATCCAAAGCCTAACAATGAAGCTAGGCCACTTGAAATCCACACGAGAAAAACCCGTGTCGACCTCTTAAGTGCGGTGCAGCGTCCATCGCCAGCGGAGCCACCACAGGAGCTATCCAAACTGGGCAGAACAGCCAACCAGGAAAGAGGTGGCACCCGATGCCCAATAAAAAAGCAGCAAGACCCTAAGCCAGGCCCAGCGATGAAAACACACCATTCACCATGAGCAAGACCCTAGTGTTGTGCCCGATGAAAGCACAACACTAGCATCACCAAGCACCAAGACCGGGAGATGCGAGAAACTTAAGGAGTAGAGAACAATAATAAAACATAAGCAGAAGAGAGCGCAGAACAAAAGCAGAATACATAACCCGCAGGAAAACGTAGCAAACAGAGGCCATCCCAAAGAGAAGCAATTAGCTAGAAAGATGCACCACAACAGAGAACAAACAGAAGAGACCAGAATAGACTAAAGACCCAAGACAAAGTGCTCAGGCCTAAAACAACAGTGAAACCATCACCAACTATGAAGAGCCAAGAGATAAATAAGAAAAACACCACACTCACTTCAACACAGAAGACAACCAACTGCCGGAGCCCAAAAAAAGACCTGCAATAAGATAAAGGAGTTAAAGCTTAAAGTGAGAACCAAAAATGCGCTGAACTCACAACCCAAACCAATGAGGAATAACTAGCAGCATAGCCTCAAAGGGAGAAAGAGCCTCAATCGATTGAGCCTCAAACTAAGCATTGATAGAGGCAGTCGAGAAGGGCAACAGAGAA
Organism: Hemerocallis citrina; assembly: GCA_017893485.1. Classification (NCBI taxonomy): domain Eukaryota; kingdom Viridiplantae; phylum Streptophyta; class Magnoliopsida; order Asparagales; family Asphodelaceae; genus Hemerocallis; species Hemerocallis citrina. The sequence goes on from CM030364.1 coordinate 264,818,249, forward strand.
ACCCTCACCGACCACACCGCAACACTCCAGATAACAACCACAAATAAACAATCCAAGCTCTAAAGAGCCCGCCACACCGAGAGAAGCCAAACAAACGCGTCAGAACAAGCTTAAATAGGGAAGTGACATACAAAAATGATCAGCGCATTCAAAAAGAAATACGGCTGAAGCAAAATAAAATGCATACAACTAAACCAAATGAAACAGCCATAGCAAACCAAAAGAAAGAGCATTAAGGAGCAACCAGTACTGGCAAAAATAGGGGCGGGTGCTATCTAAACACACACGCACAAAGAAACAGTGCTGGAAGCCACCAAAGCTGATCAGTATTAAACCTGCAGGGACAGAGAAAGAGAAGAAAAAATTGGTAAGTAAGACAGCACATGAAAGTAAAAACTTAAACCGCATGAAGATTACGAAGACAGTGGAATGCATTATCTAGTAATAAGAAAAAAGAAGACGCTAGTTCTTTGGGTTTCAATTCTGAAGACCAAAGTTTGAAGAGAAAAAGGTATTCGTCAATCAACGCTGCTGAGGAAGAGCAACGTTTCTTGAATAATCTATTGTTTCTTTCCTTCCAAACAATCCAGATGAGGGTATGGACCGACAAAATCCAAGAGTCGCGATATGAAGCATTCGGAGGACCAGTCGACCAAACCGATGCTAGATCAGAAGGGGTGTTCGCAATGCCCCAAGCGAGAGAGCAAATCTTCCATAACGAAATAATAGTGGGGCGACGAGTGAAAAGATGATTAGCATCTTCGAAATGCTGGGTACAGAGGGCGCATAGCTGACCCCAAGCTAAATTTCTTTTGTTGAGAACCTCCACCGTGAGTAGCTTGTTATTGAAGGCTAACCAGGAAGTAATTTTGACCTTGAGAGGAGCCTTAGACTTCCAGAAGAACCTGGCAGTCGGAGAAACCACTCCTCTCGAGTTAAGAAAAGTGTAAAAAGATTTAACAAAAAAGGATCCTGCTTCAGACTATCGCCATCCAATGCCCTCAGAAGATCTCCAATTATAGGAATTAAGGACTGCAATGAGGTCATTGAAAGTCTCAGTCAGAGAAGGAGTAAGGACGATAGTAAGAGGAATAAACCAATAACGAATGTCGTTGATTAGAATGAAAGAGTCTGCTAGAGAGGCCCTAGGGAAAATCGCCAGCCTGAACAGGGCAGGAAAAGCCGTAGCAAGAGTGGTATTGCCGATCCACAGGTCCTGCCAAAGCAAGGCTCTCGAGCCGTCCAAACAGGTACGGTAAATACCACACTTGAACGCGGCTGAGGCTTTCCAAACGCCTTTCCAGAAAGGAGAGGCTAGGCGGGGGGTCACCTCAGGGAATTCCCACCAATTGGAAGAGGTGGAGCAATATCCCCTAATGCAACGAACTCAAGGAGGCTGCTCGGAGTGATGGATCTTCCACAACCATTTGCCCAACAGGGCTAAGTTATGGTGACGAATATCCAGCACACCAAGACCTCCTTCCTCCTTAGAGGAACAAATCAATTTCCAATTACACAGGTGGGACCCCGGCTTATAAGAAGATGACCCATTCCAAAAGAAGTTGCTTCTAATTTGGTCAATTCTTTTGATGACCCAGGATGGCAAGAAGTAGAAAGACATGAAATAAAGTGGCATGGCCGAGATGACAGAATTAATAAGAGTCAGTCTGCCTCCTCTAGACAAAAGCTTACTCGACTAGACATTGAGTCTGGCCTCAACTCTGTCAATGAGAGGGAGCCAATCCGATCTATGAAGCCTCCCCCAGCGAAGTGGTATGCCAAGGTAAGTAATCGGGAAGGCAGCAACGGGACAGTTAAAGAAGTTGGACACCTCAGCTTGACGATTGGGAGTACCACCCAACCAAAGAACAGAGGATTTATGAAAATTGATGGATAATCCGGACGCCATTTCCAAACAGTAAATGAGTAGTTTAAGATTACGAAGGGAGTGGGTGTTCGGTTTGGTGAATATGATGGTATCATCCGCGTATTGGAGGTTGAGAACTCCCTCAAAAGAGGGAGAGCTGCCAAGACCCTCAATCATATTCAGTTCCCACGCATTTCTCAGTAGTCTACTAAAGACATCAGCCACTAGAGAGAACAGAAGAGAAGAAAGCGGGTCTCCTTGATGGAGCCCACATCTGATTTTGATTTTATGGACCTCTGAGCCGTTGATGAATTATGCTGAGGTACCAGAATAAAGACTGGATTTTATCCAAGAAATCCATCTGGGACCGAAACCCCGGTTGGACAGAATGTCCAAAAGGAAATCCCAGTTAACGTTGTCGTAAGCCTTTTGAAAATCGAGCTTGAGAAGGATGCCTTCCGAGTGCGTTCTATGGCAGAAGGAAATGATTTCCTGAGCCGATGCGACACTGTCAAGAATGAACCGATCTTTGATGAAGCCAGATTGGGCAGAATCGATTAACGGCAGAATGACCGCACTCAGCCTAGCAGAAAGAACTTTCATAATGATTTTAAATGAAGTGTTAATGAGACTAATAGGCCTAAACTCCGAAACCAGGTGCGCCCCAACTAATTTAGGAATAAGCACAATGTGCGCGTAGTTAATGCGCTCAAAAGAGAAATCCCCTTGGTGAAGGTCTTGAAACATTTTGAGAAGATCTGCTTTAAGCAGATCCCAAAATTTTTGAAAAAAGAAAGCGGGGAAACCGTCGGGCCCAGGCGCCGAATCGCTCTTTAAAGCAAAAATGGCTGATTTAATTTCCTCCAGGGAGAAGGGGTCTTCAAGGGAAGAAAGATTGGGAACTTGATTGCCATATAGGCGAGCCCAGTCGAGCTCGATCGAATGATGTTTCCGCGTTCCAATAAGAGCTTTATAAAAGGAGAGAAATTCTTGATGAATGGATTCATCAGAATCAAGGTTGACACCCTGAACTGATAGGGAGGAAATGCGATTACAACGCTGTCTATGAGAGGCAAAGTTATGGAAAAAAGCAGTGTTCGCGTCGCCATCCTTCATCCATTTAACCCGAGCTCTTTGAGCCCATTTAATATGGTCTAGATGAAGGATGTCCGCGTACTCTTGCTTGCAAGAAAGCCGTTCCAATCGACAAGACTCGGAAATAGGGCCTATTTCTTCCATCTTATCGATGGAAGCAATGGATTGCAAAAGGAAATCCTTGAGGAAAGAGGTATTACGGTGCCTCTCGTAACGCCAGATTTTGCATCCATACTTGATGGCATGCATTTTAAGAAAGATATTGCCCAGCCCAGATGAGCCAGAGACGGCCGCAAGGCAATCAGACACTAGGTTGACGAAGAGTTGATCTTCTAACCAAAACTTTTCGAAACGAAATTTGTGTTGGTAATGGAATCGAAAATTGGAATGAAGCATGATCGGGACGTGGTCCGAGGAGGGATTGGGTAGGGCCTGAACGAAAGATTGGTGAAATCGTGCCATCCAAGGATGCGAGACTAAAAAACGATCAAGCTTGGCAAAAGAGGGGAGCTCACGTTGGTTAGACCAAGTGAAGGATCTCCCGGAGATCGGAAGATCAACTAAATGGAGATCACGGATGCAGTCATTGAATATACAAGATTGGGAGTAAGATGAACTAGGGTTTGATCTTTCGGAGGAAAATCGTGTGACATTGAAGTCTCCACAAAAGAAACAGAGACCAGAGGAAAATTGCTTTAAAGATAGAAATTCGTGCCAGAAGAGAGGACGTCTGTCAGGAGTGGAAGGGCCATAAACCGAGATGACTGTAATGTGGCAGTCACCAGGGATCCAATGAAGTTTCAAGATAAGAAAGAAGTTCAAACGTTGAATCGAGACCAGAGAAAATAGAGCTTCTCTGAAGCCCACCAGGATTCCACCACTGGTACCAATCGCATCCAATGAGATCCATTTGGAGATAATGGATCCACCTAAGGCACGAAAGGTCGAAGGGGAAGGAGATTCCATTTTGGTTTCTTGGATGGAAATAAGGTCGCAACGAGAAGTTGAAATTAAATCGAAAATCGCCCTTTGCTTAGAAGGGCAATGCAGCCCGCGAATGTTCCAGGAGACACTAATCATTAAAACCACGGCGCTCCAAAACTCTGGAGAGTTCCTTTCTCCTAATAGAGAGAAGAGGAGAAGAATCTGAAGAGTCTATGATGAAACCAAGATTGTGAGCTGAGGCTGCCAACTCGGAATTGGACAATGAATCAAAAATGGGAAAGTAAATTGACCCTAGCTTGTTATGGACAGCCAGCGAAGATTGGGAATGCAAGGGATGCTGGAGGGGGGAATTAGGCGAAGTGCTAATAAAAGGCAAGCCTAAAGAGGCCGTCAAACGCGCTTGCTTAGCTAAGAGACGGGCACTAGACCTAATGAATCGGTGTTTAGTTAGAGAGGAATGAGGAACATCAGATGCTACCTCATACTTCTCCCGGGAAGCCAAGGAGATGTCCCGTTGAGAACCCACAATTGTGGGTAAAGGAGAGGAAAAAGAAACCTCATCCAAGCCGGGGCTTAAAAAAGAAGAAAAGAAAGCGGGCTTAGCGGGGAAGCTAGCAAGGGAGACCATAAGAGCTTGAGCCTTCATGGCAAGAGAAATGGAAGTCCATTTAAGGGACTCAGAAATAAACGGTTTAATCCAATAGATGTATTTTTATTCTGAAGTGTGTATTCTTTTTCCAAAATGAAATTTCTGAAGTGTGTATTCTTTTTCAAAATGAAATTTCTGAAGTGTGTGTTTATTTTTATTTGTGCATGAAAGCTCTAAAAAAAATTATTATTAATATTAAACTAGTGTTATAATATATTATATACATATGTTTTAATTTAAAAAATAAAAAAAAATTAATTTTTGTGAAGTGTACACAAAGCACGTGCATGTGCACACATGCAATGTGCACACCTCAAAATGAGAGGCCGACTGTGTTTGGTAGTGGGGTGAGTTTTAGTGGGTAGTTAATAGTTAGTAGGTTAATTACATATTTAATTAACTTAATTAATTAAACCCCTCCCATTATAAAACTACCCACACCCTATTTTAATTAACAGAAACTAAACAAATCATAAACCAAAGTGAATGGGCTGCTTTCGGATTGCTTGCTGTTGGATACTTTGGTGGGATTTGCTTGGTTTTTGTGGAGTTTTGGAGTGGTTTTGGAAGGGAAATTTTTACTAGTACACTCTCTAATAGGTAGGTGTCTCTACTTCCTTTCTAATTGTATTTTAATGCATGTTTAGAAGATTCATGTTAGAATTTTTGATGTGATTGAATTGTTTTACTCCTAATGCTTTTTGTGTAATACACATTGTATGGACATCTAGAGATTGATGAATTGTAAAAAATGCATATTAAATAAAAAATTATTATGTAAAATAGATGTGTGGTTAAATTTTTAATTGTGTTAATTCTTCTATTTGAAACTATGAAAATTTTTAGTTAATACGAGCAAATTTGGTAGAAGCTCCTATTAACACCAACAATACTTACCTAATCTACGATAAAATAACAAATTTAACTCTCCTCATTAGTATAATATTAGCAATCAATTAATAATTAAAGCAACAGTATATCAAACACTGCTACAAAGTAGTAAGTACTAACAAATGTACGACTACTACTTAAGTCGAACACAATTAACACTTATGATATAATAATTGATGATGGTAAAAATCACAGCGGATCAGAGCCGTACGATACCTGCACGGATATCAAAGCATCTACAGGCAGATTAGTCATCACAGGTCTATTTTACAGGCCTGGGCCCACTCCAAGATATGGGCTTCTCCCAAGCCCATAAAAAGTGACAGATTAGGCGCACTAAGAGAGACACCCAGCCCATGTTGGCTAGGAGTCAAATCTCTTATCCCCAACAACGATATCTTATCTCTTCAAGGGGGGAGACATGAAAGATCCAACGGTCACGATTCGATCTCTTCAGATGTCTCCCAGGCCTATAAATACCCCTCCCCCTCTTCAGTCGCCAGGTAATCAATAATTTGCCAGTTTTCACTCTCATACTCTCTTTCTCTTTCTGGTTCTGACTTGGGCGTCGGAGGGTCTGTCGTCGGGGGTCACCCCCCGGTGTTTCAGGCGTTTTGCAGGTCCATCGGCCGCATCATCCACTGTTGAATTCATATCACAGGAGGTCAATCAACGATCCAGATTCAATCTCGGGAGGTCTAACCTCTTTTAACGGCCAAGGCACAGGTTTGACTTTTAGTAGTTCCCATCCATTATTAACTCACTATCTATTTGCTCCCACACCGAAATAAGCAGCAACAGATTAGTGCTGTCTGTGGGAAACTACACAAGTAAGACTTATCGTCATGCCACAATGACTAAGAGGTAAAGGGGTGGCCTCCAGCCGTCCCACTACCATTCTGTGTCAACCAGCTCCTCCTATGGAAGATCAGATTCATCCTCAACAGTCACCCCGACAGCCTAATCACGCTCCTTCCAACGGAGAGGCACCGGGGGGCTCCTGACAAAACCGTTCTGAACAATATCTTTAGTACGACAGGATCTCAGTCCACATGCTTCAACTGGATCCCAAAAGACAGACGACCAAGTCCTTCGCCGTATCCAAGAAGTAGAAGATCACCTAGAATAGATGAGAATGAGAGAAACTGATCCAACAGGGCCTACCGCCCAAATCAACGCCCCTTCGGCAAAACCATCCTTGATGCACCCGTTCCAAGGAAATTCAAAGCTCCTCAATTTGAATCCTACAATGGGGAATCAGACCCGACGGACCACATCGAGAGCTTTAAAACACTTATGATGTTCTATAATGCCACCGATGCACTAATGTGTCGGACATTTCCCTCTACACTGAAATGATCAGTTAGGGAATGGTATTCACGTCTGAAACCCGAATCCACATTTTCTTTCGATCAACTCGAGGAAACCTTCATTGCACACTTCGTTGCTAGCCAGAGAACTGAAAAAACCAATGTCTCCCTGCTAGAACCGAAGCAAGAAGATGGAGAACTACCAAACGACTTCGTCAAGCATTTAACAACTGAAGCAAGGGTAATTTCTTCCTTGAACACTTTAGTCGCAACTGCAGCTCTTTCGCCACAACGTCACTAACAAAGACCTAAAAGCCTCCCTAGCCAAAAAGCCACCCAAAAGTTTTCATTGCACTCCTAAAAAGGAATGACAAGTATATCAGGGTCGAGGAAGCTCTCTATCCTCAAGGCAAGAACGATTCATCTTCTGGGAACAAACAGAAGAACACAAGCGATGTAGAACTCGGGAAGTTTTAGAAAAACGGTTCAAGTTCACGCCGTCCAACTCTAGCGTCACGCTTCGACAAATTTACTCCTCTCGATGCAAGCGTATCAGCCATCCTCATGGAAGGGGAGAAGGAAGGAATAATCCGCCTCCCCCCCCCACGATGTCAACATCTAGCAGAAGAAGAGACAAAAATAAGTGGTGCACGTTTCACAGAGATCATGGACACTACTGACAACTGTCGAACCCTTAAAGAAGAACCGAAAGCCCTAATTTATAGGGGCTATCTCTCCAACTTCATTCAAAAAGACAACGACACCGAAAATCCTCCGTCCCGGAGGGCTAATAACCATCAGCAGAGGTCATGCGAGTCGCAAGACTCTGAATACATGAACGTCCTCCACTCCATTCATGAAGACCCGATGGGGGGAGATTCCAACTCCTCTCGCAAAGCTTTCATCAGCAAAGTCAACTCCATAGATAACATTCTTCCTGCCAAATGCAACAAGATCCCGATATCTTTCTCCGACAAGGACTTAGAAGGCGTCCAAACACCTCATTGTGACTCATTGATCATAAACCTTTGCATGCTAAATCATGAGGTACGCCGCATCCTGGTGGACAATGGAAGCTCAGTAAACATCCTCTTTATGGCCACATTTCAGGCTCTCAAGCTCTCTCAAGACCGACTCAAGCCAGCCAGTTATACACTTCATGACTCCTTTGGTACACCTGTCCAAGTCGAGGGAATTTTCGCACTCGATGTAACAGCAGGGAAATCCCCCGTTATTCAAACAGAAGCATTGGACTTTTTGGTAATCGATGTCAAAGCTGCATACAATGCTATATTTGGCCATCCTAGCCTAGCGACATTCCATGCAGTTGCCTTCGCATTTCACATGAAAATGAAGTTCCCAACAACAGTTGGCGTAGACCAAACTGTAGGAAGCCAGTAGGCGGCATAAGCATGCTACACCGATACAATGGGGAGCTCCATTCTCCCCCTCGACGCCATAGAGTCACTGCAAAAAAAACAGTCACATAATTCAAAAACTGTAAACGAGCTTGAAGCTTCAGCCATAACCAACTCTACCAAGAACTTCCAAATGTGACACCTCATCTTTCACCGGGTCCAAAATAGTTCTCATCATGACACAATAATAAACCTCAATCTCTCGCCCGAAGCCACTCCACTTATCAACAGAGACAAATAGTCATGCCTAAACACATTGGTTTCTCCAGCCAACCACTCGTCAACATCGAGCAACGGGTCCAACACACCAATCTCTGCTCTCTGCTCGCTGCTTGAGCCCCATCAGCAACTCGTTGGTCCCAAACAATGAGTTCATCACTCTGCTCGCCGCTTGAGCTCCATCAACAACGCGTTTGTCCCAAACAACGAGTTTAGTGCTCTGCTCGCCGCTTGAGCTCCATCAACAACTCATTTGTCCCAAACAACAAGTTTAGCGCTCTGCTCGCCGCTTGAGCTCCATCAACAACTCGTTGGTCCCAAACAACGAGTTCAGTGCTCTGCTAGCCGCTTGAGCTCCATCAGCATCTCGTTTATCCCAAACAACGAGTTCAGCACTCTGCTCACTGCTTGAGCTCTATTAACAACTCGTTTGTACCAAACAAAGAGTCCAGCACTCTGCTCGCTGCATGAGCTCCATCAACAACTCGTTTGTCCCAAACAACGAGTCCAGCGCTATGCTCACCGCTTGAGCTCCATCAACAACTTGTTGGTCCCAAACAACGAGTTCAGTGCTCTGCTCGCCGCTTGAGTTCTATCAACAACTCGTTTGTCCCAAACAATGAGTTCAGCGCTCTGCTCGCCACTTGAGCTCCATCAACAACTCGTTTGTTCCAAACAATGAGTTCAGCGCTCCGCTCACCGCTTGAGCTCCATTAACAATTCGTTGGTCCCAAACAACGAGTTTAGCGCTCTGCTCGCTACTTGAGCTCCATCAACAACTTGTTTGTCCCAAACAACGAGTTCAGCACTCTGCTCTCTGCTTGAGCTCTATTAACAACTCGTTGGTCCCAAACAAACGGTTCAGTACTCCGCACTCTGCCTGGGCTCCATCAACAACTTGTTGGCTCCATGCAACGAGTCCAATGCCTTGGTCTTCGCTCACGCTCTACCAAATAGCTTGTTAGCTCCAAACAACGAGTTCGACGTCTTGCTCTCTGCTTGAGCTCTGTCCATAACTCGTTGTCTCCAAATAATGAGTTCAATGTTCCACTCTACGCTCATTGGCTCCCCACAATGAGTCCAATGTCTTGGTCTTCGCCCAAGCTCCGCAAACAACTTGCCGGGGCCAAACAACAAGTTTAAGCTCAAGTGCATCTCATAGCTCTCCCTACAAAATCGCTGGGATCAAACGGCAGTTTCTACATCAACTCCATCACGGAGTCCCACGTACAAACTCGCCCGGATCAAACGGTATTTTTTGCATCAGCTCTATTTCAGAGTTGCCTCTAAACTTGCCGGAGTCAAACGACAGTTTATGGACCAACTCAATAAAGGAGTTGTCCCTACATGCTTGCTGGGCGAAAACAGCAGGTACAATATCCAACCCTATCACAGAGTCCTCTTCACGCTTTCTGGGCACAAACAGCAAGTTCAGCACTCAATTCTGCCATCGAGTTCTCTCTAAACTTGCTGGGTACAAACAGCAGGTGCAACATCCAACTTGGTCATCGAGTCCTCTCCAAACTCGCCAGGATCAAATGGCAGTTTCTACATCAACTCTATCTCAGAGTTGTCTCTACACGCTTGCTGGGTGTAAACAGCAAGTGCAACAACCAACTCGGTCATAGAGTCCTCTCCAAACTTGTCGGGTTCAAACGACAGTTTCTATATCAACTCTATCACAGAGTTGTCTCTACATGCTTACTGGGCGCAAACAGCTGGTGCAACATCCAACTCTGTCTTAGAGTCCTCCCCAAACTCGTCGAGACCAAATGACAGTTTTTACATCGATTCTACCACAGAGTTGTCTCCACAAACTCGCTGGGATCAAACCGCGAGCTCTACGCCAACTCAGCCACGAGTTTCCCCTACAAACTCGCCGGGGTCAAACAACAAGCTCTACGTCAACTCGGTCAAACAGTCCCTCTAAACCTGTCGGGCGCAAACGACAAGCTTGAACGTTCAACTCTATCTCAGATTCGTCTCCACACTCGCCGGGACCAAACGGCAGTTTCCACATTGACTCGATCTCATGGTTCTCTCCAAACTTGCTGGGATCAAATAGCAAGCTCTACATCAACTCTGTTGCAGAGTTCTCTACATGCTCGCTGGGCGCAAACGACAGGTTCAAACGTTCAACTCTGTCCCGGATATGCCACAACAACTTGTTGGGATCAAACAACATGTCTGCAAATAGCTCTCCCAGGACAGCTATATGTGTACAAGATCCACCAATCAACGGTGATGGAGTAAAAAGCTGGGTATACACATATAAGTAATTATACATATATATAAGTTGTTGCATATACACGACAATAAATATATGTATAAAAATTTATATGCACACCCAAGCCTAAAAAACTTCAAAAATCCCCAAAAAGAAGCTCACAGGTTCAAAAAGAGAAGAAAAGAAGATTTCGGGTTCGGTTCAGGTTCAAATCCACCAACCATGACCTAAACCATGAAACGGAGCCAAAATCAGCCAAGGGGCTTAACGGGTCGAATCCAAACCCAAACAACCGAAACTCGCTCTGCTTCTCACTTTCCTTATCCTCTTTCTTCAGATTTTGTCACCAAAAGAATCGTCAAAAACCCAACAACAGGGGTTCGTCAACGAAGCCTCTTCTAGCCCTCGCCTCACCACTAACTTCGCACCTCCACTCCACTGTTGCGCTTAGTCGAACCCCGTCTTCGAGCTCAGCCCACCTCATCGAAACCCACAACAGAGCTCGACCGAAAACAGAGTTCAAACCCAAAAAAATTCTAACTCCTATATCTCGGCGAGAGCTCGACATCTCTGTGGTTCGGCTAAACTAACTCCATAGCTCGGCCAAACTTCGGAGCCCCATAGCTCGGCCATGAAGAGCTGCCATAGCTCGGCGAAACCGAGATATCATAGCTCAGCAAAAGCTCCGCACCCGTAGCTCGGCGAAATGAGCAAACGCATAGCTCAGCAAAAACGACCTACCATAGCTCGGCAAGAGCTCCATGGCCATAGCTCGGCGAAATGAGCTATCATAGCTCAGCAAAGTTTCTGAGTCTCCATAGCTTGGCGAAATGAGCGAACCCCATAGCTTGGTGAGAACTCGAGCTCCATAGCTCGGCGGATGCGTCAACTCCTCATAGCTCGGCGAAGTGACTACACCCATAGCTCGGCGAGAGCTCGAACCCCATAGCTCGACGAGAGCACGAAACCCATAGCTCGGTGAAACCCAAATCTCCATAGCTCGATGAATCCATAGCTCGACGAGGACTCCAAGCTCTGCAAATCGACCAAGAGGAGCTCGTTTGACACTCCCATAGGTCGACGGAGCCTCGGAGTCGAAGTTCGAGCGAGAGACAGTGCTTCGATGTCTCAAATGGCGCTCGATCACATAGCTTGATCAAACGAGCTTGACGAAGACACCTCACCATTGCTCCAAGGCTGCCCCATAGCTCCGCAGTCTCCTACCAGAACCGTCGTCGAGCTATGCATCGATGGGGATGAAAATAGCTTGGCGAAACGGTTCGCCGAGCTGGGGGGGTGGGAGAAGAAGAGCGTGGTCTGTGAGATCTCCACAAAATCTGCGCCAGCCCCGTGATCGACGCTCAGAAATTTTTTCAGCTTGATCTCGCCTCTCCGCCGTCTGATCTCCATCAGGGGGCACGCTGCCACCTGATGAGCGACTCAAATAGCGCCAAGATCAACGCATCTCTGATTTGTGCCTCAGATCGCTCCAAAAAGCGAGCCCAGATCTGATAAATCAGAAAATTAATTAAAAATCATTTTTAATTCGAGAATTTGATTAAAAAATTCAAAAATAATTATTTTAATTAGGAAAAATAATTTAAAAATCCAAAAAAATAATTAAATTGAATTTATAAATTATAAAATTCGAAAGAGTGATTTTGAGATTGTAGAACATTCCATGAAATTCGGAGAAATCTGAAGAACTATGGAAAAATTCCCAGAAAATTCCAGAAAATTCGGAAAAATCCGAAAAAATACAGAAAAATTCAGGAATATATTCACTACCTTCAGAAGCCACAGATCAGTTCTAGGTATCTCCGAACACTCCGACTGCTAAGATTATTTGCCAGATTCTAAAAATAAGACGTAATACTTCCCGAAAGCCATGAAAATTGCCTTCTGTGAGTGGGGGCTTATGATAATGGTAAAAATCATAGCAGATCAGAGCCGTACGATCCCTGCACGGATCTCAAAGCATCTACAGGTAGATTAGCCATCACAGGTCTATTTTACAGGCCTGGGCCCACTCTGAGACATGTGCTTCTCCCAAGCCCATAAAAAGTGACAGATTAGGCCCACTAAGAGAGACACCCAGCCCATGCTGGCTAGGATTCAAATCTCTTATCCCCTAACAGGGATACCTTATCTCTTCAAGGGGGGAGACATGAAAGATCCAATGGTCACGATTCGATCTCTTCAGATGTCTCTTAGGCCTATAAATATCCCTCCCCCTCTTCAGTCGCCAGGTAATCAACAAATTTTTCAGTTTTCACTTTCATACTCTCTCTCTCTCTTTTTCTGGTTCTGACTTGAGCGTCAGAGGGTCTGTCGCCGGGGGCCACCCCCAGTGTTTAAGGCATTTTGCAGGTCCGTCGGCCGCATCATCCACCGTCGAATTCATATCACATGAGGTCAATCAACAATCCAGATTCAATCTCGAGAGCTCTAACCTCTTTTAACGGCCAAGACATAGGTTTGACTTTTAGTATTTTCCATCCATTATTAACTCACTATCTATTTGCTCCCACACCGAAATAAGCAGCAACAATAATCAATACTAATACATACTATCGAAGGTGAAACTAAGAACAAAGTCACACATGAACATCTCACCATTTACTGTTACTTTAAGTCTATTCATATATAGCTATGTATCAACATAGTCTATCACCAAACAAATAACATTTTACTTTTACTTAGCCTGAGAGCAACACATATCTAACACACTCTACAATATAAAACAAATCTATGAGAATTACTAAATTTAACATCATTAATAATCAAACTAAATGCAAAGATATCATGTGTTTGATTCAAGTAGAATATAAAATTTTGGAGAAATTCCCCCCATCATAAATAATAAAATATATACGTAAATGTGCATGTGTAGTAGTATTGACAACTTTTTTTTAAAGGAAAAATTTGTATGAAAATCCTAAGGAATTGTTATTCACATGGTTGTGTAAAGAGTCACTTGAAAATTGATGAAATGAGTAGGATAATATATGTTGGAGATTTATAGATGCAAATTTGTAGTATTAGTTTGAAGAAAAGAGATAGTTGCTAATAAACCAAATTTTTATGTTTATATGTTTTAAAATGGATATGCACATGAAATGGGGACAAATCCTCTAAATTACAATTAAAATCAGTAAAAGAGGAATTCTAGAGTCTAGGAGTATGTTTTTATAATATCAAATTGTGGGGAAAAGAATGGAAATTAAAATGGTTGAAATGGTAGAAAATGAGATTTGACAGTGTCGATACTTAAAGAATTAAACACATAATATATTAGTTAAGTCTCTTGACCTTAGTGGCTAGAGAGGCGCATTGCGCTCACGCGCTGCCACATGGCGCTCGATGAGGTCTGAGGTCTCAGGTTCGAACCTTACGAAACATTTGTGTGTTTTGGGGTTTTTTTTAGTTTTAAAAATTCAGAAAAATCATATAAATATTTTTAAATATTGTATGAACAACTAAGAATATTTCTCAGTATTTTTAAATATATTTTGGAGATTTAAGAGTTATATTCTTGTGATAGATATGATTGATATACAATAAGCGTGTGTATAATTAAGATAATAAAGATTGTATTGTGATAAAAGGAAAGTGATGAGTTTGATAATAATTTTCGAATGATGAGCCTCAAAGAGTTGGCGTTTAATTCTTAGAAATTGTGCATTGAGAAAAATGAATCTAACAAGAGTTTTTGGAAATGAAAAAGTTTGAGATTTCTCTCCATGTCGATGAATACAAGAATAAGATGAAAGAATTGAAAAAGATGTGAATTAAGTGAATTAAAAACATGAATATTGAAGGGTGTGAATACCCTTGATTATGAAACATGAAAAGATGTGATTCTAGAGGTTTAGTGAGACCCAAGTACCGACAAGTGATGAAAAAAATTATTAATTGATTTGAAAATTAGCTATGTGGGCTATCTCGATATTTTGTTTTAGTCCGGTAAGAGGGGAAGCTGACTCATGGCGCTCGATGAGGTCTGTGGTCTCGAGTTCGAACCTTATTTAATACAAAACATTTTTTTGTGTGTGTTTTGGTTTTTTTTTAGTTTTAAAAAATCAGACTAGTCATATAAATATTTTTAAATATTGTAGGAACAACTAAAAATATTTCTCATTATTTTAAAATATATTTTGGAGATTTAAGAGTTATATTCTTGTGATAGATATGATTGATATACAATAAGGGTGTGTATAATTAAGATAATAAAGATTGTATTGTGATAAAAGGAAAGTGATGAGTTTGATAATAATTTTCTAATGATGAGCCTTAAAGAGTTGGCATTTAATTCTTAGAAATTGTGCATTGAGAAAAATGAATCTAAAAAGAGTTTTTGGAAATGAAGTTTGAGATTGCTCTCCATGTCGATGAATACAAGAATATGATGAAAGAATTGAATAAGATGTGAATAAAGTGAATTGAAAACATGAATATTGAAGGGTGTGAGTACCCTTGATTATGGAACATGAAAAGATGTGATTCTAGAGGTTCAGTGAGACCCAAGTACCGGCAAGTGATGAAGAGAATTCATTGATTTGAGAATTGGTTATGTGGGCTATCTCGACATTTTGTTTAAGTCCCGTAAGAGGGGAAGCTGGCTCTGGGTTGTGTAATTTATTTATGTTTTAAGCATAAGGATTAAGCACTAATTGGAAGATGTAGTAAATTTGGGCAAATGTAAGTGGGTTACCTCTATATAGACTAGCGGTGGACTACGGGAGTATAGACCCAGTTTGACGGTAGACTCCGGGACTGTGGTTGCTTGCGATGGAGGCGAGCCTTAATTAAATCCGGAACTATGATTGGTTTGAAAGTAGACTCCAGGATCATAAATAGTCGGATGAATGGGAGGTCGTGCTCTAGTGTATATGCGTATATCGGGACTAGAGGGACACTTGCGGGAAGTTCGCACGACGAGGATTTCCGTATAAGCTTGACGGTAGACTCCAGGGCTGGAATCCGTACTCGTGGGACATCTAAAACTTGTTTTATTAAAGGATTGTTTTCATGGTGAGGGATTAAACCCTTTGTAGGTGCTTGCCCTCGGATCTATGCAGTATGGAATGCATAAAATCAGAATAAGTATGCATTAGTGTCATCGTAGTGTAAATCTGCATTAGAGATTAAGTCATATCATATACTGACATGTTTAGGCTAATCACTTTTACACTTTGTAATTCATTCATGTTTGTGGTTGCTAAAGTAAGTGAGTCGCTATATTATGGCATAGCGAGGATGACCGTGTATAGTATTGCGTCAGTTGTATGTAACTGGCGTGCCCACAGTATTCAATGCAGGGCTTGGATTGGCTAAGACTGGACGATGAATTTGAAGCTAAAGACTGTTTTAATTGTTGATGTTTAAATTGTATATGTTTTGTATTGTAATCTTTATTTTCCACTGCGTTGATGTAAAAGAACAGTGTTGTATGAATAAAAGTTTTAAATTCCTTGTAAAATTGTACGAAATGAAGTAAAAGATCCTGTTGTGCTATGAATTACCGTATTTTTGAATTTGGGGCATTACAACAGATCTTTTAGGTTTGACCCATTGATGTACCTATATTATGATTAGTAGATATCCAAGTAGGTACTGTTCTTGCACTTGTATTCTTTTTTAACCAAATGAAGTTAGTATTCCTTTTTAAAGCACAATTGTAAGAAATATATCATAATCTACAACAGTAGTAACAAACAATGTGATTATGCCTTCGATCATGCACATGTGCATTTTATGTGTTGGTTTGTAACTGTCACGCCCTGCTTCCCGTTATACGGAAACACGGCACGTAACTGAGGCCCACCAAATGATATAGGCTTTCAAACTCACATCATCCACACGCTGTACAATGTAAACTCAACAATATGAAATATAACCACAACCACACATGAAAGAAAATATCACATAAATATGAATGATCCACAAATTTTCCCATACATAACCAACATCTGGAAATAAAATAACTTCGGGTCACCAAAGCCCGGTATAATGTGCGATAATAACAATACTGAAAATTAAATAAACATGATAATTGCAACATAATTATTGAAGACTAATGGTTCAACTCCATTCTTTAGAATACTTAATCGGTAAGTCCTTCTGGCAGTACTTCTCCTGTACCTGCAGGTTCACCATCTCGAATTGGGGAAAGAGAGCACTCGTTTGAGCAAGTAACGGGCTGTAAGTAGTACAAGCAAAAAGGGAACAAGAACAAGGATATAACAAAGAATAAGAATTATGTATACATGAAACAATCATGTAATAGAATAAAATGCAAATACGTAAATGGAGATCATGTAAACTTGACTCATAAAAAGGGATTGTATAACTTGAAACATGAGGCACGTAAACAGAACTTCAATATGCATTCAATCGATGACAAGGAAATCATGCAACGGGAACATGACATGTATACAGGATTCATGTAATGTGCTTAGTGTTGATCTTAAGTCTCAATATTTTATCAATCCTATCTAATGTACGCAATCCTGTGTCCCATACCACAGGTTCGGGTGCATACAAACATATTAACGTTTAGACTCTAATGGTGAATTCCATAGGGTCATGTACTCAGGTCTTCTATTGACTCTAACAATAATTATTTCATATCGTATCTTACCATGTAACCAAAACCATATCATATTATATAACCATATCATATAAAGAGTCACTGTTACGGAAAACACGGGCTCCCTTCCAAGTATACTTTTCTATATTGTCCACTATTAGATTCTTTCCCTTTTATTACCCTGACTTGTCATTATTTTATCGCAATGAATCATGCATATGCAGTTAATGGAACGGTGTCAAGGAATAGTAACAGTGAGATATCAATGGTTGTGCAGTGAATGGTATGCAAGTTCAATTAATAAAATGTAAGAAATAAACATATTTATAATTAAGAACACGAAGTTAAAATTTTGGACAGCAATACGTTATTGTACAAAAATCCACTTTCCTGTTGCTACAGGAAAGAAAATTAGGTACCGTCAGGGGTTCCAGAAAGTAGACTTCAAGCCGGTTCCAATGCATATTTATACGATATATTATAAATACAGTAGCTAGGTCTACCATACAGTTCTTTTCTGAACTACTGTTCAGGCAGCAACTCAGGGTCAACTTTTGATGGGTAAAAAGTGATTAAAAATTTATTTTAAAATCTCATAAAAATCATAAATAAATCTATAATCATTTTTAGTAACATACTGGTAAATATTAGGTCCTAATTATATTTTTAGCATGATATTTAAATTAATTATTCAAGCAGCCACGATTCAAAATAGTAATCTGAAGTTAAAAACATCACATCACTAAAAATAGTATATCTTGCAAACTACACATCGGATATCAGGTCTGTCAGAAGTTCTAAAAAATAGACACAGTGTGGTACAACTTCTATTTAATAAGTTCTGGATAATAACAATATTAACTTGGCCGAATTCTCAATCCAAATTGGGGCAGATGGTAGTCCAGACATATACCAAGTTGCTTTTAACAATCTTTCATTTACAAGTGTATAGTTTAGTGGTTAAAATTGAACATACAACTACATCTAGAATCAGAATGGTGTCTATTATTAACATGAAAAACATTAGCACATTAACGGTGTTAAACTACGAATGCATTCATACGATCATATACTAATACAACTCATTCAATCACTATTCCATTCACAATCTCGTGCCTCTAGTTTGTGTTCATGAATTACATGCATGGATAAATGGATCTTCATGATTTATTATGAATTTTGGATGGATTAAGGTTGAATGAGATGGTGAACGATGGATGGTTCAAATTCAAACCATACATGAAGGCAATGGAAAAGATTAATAACATGGATACAAGAAGGAAACTATTTGCAGGATTCAAGCAAAGCATGTACGGTAAAAAGAAGAGTGTACAAGGGATACTTGCCTAATGGATGAAGATTCTAAATATGAAAGAATAATTGGACGAGAGTCCCAGAGGCAACACATGTGCAAATAACATACACTGCAAACACGTGCGCACAATGGGCAGCACGGAAGCAGGAGGGACAGCAAGAGTGACTGCGGCCAGGCAGCGGCAACGGCGCGAACAGCAAAAATAGCAAGTAGGAAAATGGCTGCAAGAGCAACACGGCACCGAGGTGGCTGCAAGGGGAAGCAGCGGGGTGCAGTCGGAGCTTGCGATGGTCGTGCAGTGGAGTTGCAAGTCAGCAGCGTCGAGTTCGCAATGGGGCAAAGAGGTGGATGGGTTTGCATGTGGGTCGATGAGGAGGAGCTCAGGGTGGTGCTCAGGAGCAGCGACGGGACTAAGGGAGGTTGCGGTCTGCAAGGGTGGCGATGGATCTGCAAGTGAGAAGATTGGGGTGCGAGCGGTGGGGGCAGGCTCCGGTGGCTGGTTCAGGAGATGGAGGAGGGCGGTCAATGGCGACAAGGAAGGGTTGCGGTGTGCTCAGGGGTGCCTCGAGTGGTGAATGAAGCCCGGGAGGAGGAGTGCGGCAATGGCGAGGACCTCGGTGGATGGTGGTGGTGGCGCTACGAAGGCTCGAGCGAGAGGAGGATGGCTGTGATGGCCGCGAGAGAAGGAGCTCTGGGGAAGGTCACGGGGATTGATGGAGAGCGGCAGTGACGGCAGCGGAGGAGGAGCATCAAGGGAGGAAGGAGACAGTTGACGGAGGGAGCGACGAGGATGATGAGGGATGACGAGGAGGGTGGATGATGGTGGAGCTTTGTTCCGTTTCGGAACAGAGGAAGAGGGGGAGAAGAGGGAGAGAGAGAGTCGGGGAGAGAAACAGTTGGGGGGGGGGGTTTAATATTGTAATAATATTATAATGGGGGGTGTTTAATAGGGATAATAATTAAGATTTAGTGGTGTAGGTTATGATTTTGATTAATAGGTTTTTAATTAGGAGAAAATGGGGTTGGGAGTTATGGAGATGAAGGGGTTGACTGTTATGAGGAGTTGGAATGTGAGGTTTGTTGGGTTGAGTTAGCCATGAAATGAATTGTGGGCTTACAACAAAATTAAAATGTTTAAAGATAAAATTTGGCTTGGGCTTCACAAATAAATTTGTAGAATGGGCTAGGAGAAAAATATAATAGAAATTTAAAGATAGGTTGGGCAAGAAATTAGAATGAAGAATTCTAGCAAAGACTAGGAATTTCATATGGTCTTTCAAAGTGTAGAATAGATTGGGCTTTGATATTGTGGGAATAACTAAAGAGTATCCCAAACAATTTGCTCCTACAACTTTGCAAGGAAAGAACTCGAATCCCATATATTGCCGATAAGATACTGGTCGATATATCTCTCTAAGAGATAACTCTAACCAATTGATCGATGGGTGGTTCCTTGCAACCCATGGCCGTTGAAAAAATATAAATGCCATATTAATGTTAAAATTTGTTCGAGTATAAATTCTATTAAATATATCTATAATTATGTTTACGGGGGGCCTGATCTTGAGTCTTTTCAGATCCAACCAGGTAATGCTACAGATAATATATCATAGCCAAGAAGCCACCTGGAAATATTCGATTTTCCTATAACTCAAATGTATCCGTCAGTTCTCTCATTGCAAATTCACTTGCCGAATCGACATCAAGTTTTATATTATGCTCATCAGTCAAATGAGAATGGACATGCTGATGATCGAATGCAAAAAAATATTGTTGACAGAGTTTAAAAAAAAAATTGAAGAACCTGAAGCAAAAACAATATTTGTAAAGAGAGTTTCCAAAGCATTACAGGTATAAATAATCAAAACATTTTGGATATTTCACTTAATCTTCTTCGAATATATCTAAACTGATAACATTTAATCTTCTTAGAATATATCAGTCAATTGAATATTTTAGAATATATCTTTTAATTATGAAAGGAACAAATGATAATATTTATATATGCTTTTAATTATTAATAGCATTTCCACTTTTAGAATATGTCTTCATAGGTGGAAAGCACTGAAGAGAAATAGAGCAAGAAACAAATTAATATTCATCAGATCGATAGGATATATGTCATTTCTCCTCGAGAAGGTGATCGTTGCTATTTAAGAATGTTGCTAAATCATGTTAAAGGTCCATTATCATTTGTGTAACACCCCGAATTTCAAATAAGGATAAATTCGAGATTTACAGGATCTTTTTCTTTACTATTTCCCAGCTCTCTCGGGAGTACCCAGAGCCAAGTCTTTTTTTTTTTTTTTCAAAGGATACAAACATTATATATATATGTTGTGCACACCGTGGGCCCCCATCCCTTGCATGCTAATCAAATGTATATTCTATATACTATATTCCATTCAAATCCATGCATGGATTAATACACAGCCAACATGTTTTATATATAATACACTTTCAACATATTTTATATATAACCATCCCATATATATTATATATACATATATACTACTCTTCAGAAATCAGCGTCCTCGCTGAGGACAGGGCATGCACAATCTAGTGCAGGATCTACTTTCTAGCCGATGTGGAGTGGAGTACCCTAGCCCACCCCCGTGGATTTACCGGGCGTATCCTAATTCTGCGTGTTGTCCAGACCCCTAGCCCACCCCCGTGGATTTACCGGGCGTCCTGGCCACAACCCCGCTCCCTCTCAGGCATACATCTCACCACTCTTACCCACACTCGGTGTCGAAAGTCGGCTCTGATACCATTTGTAACGCCCCTGTCCCTAGCTCAGACAATTTATACAATTTATAAGACAAATTAGATAATATGTAGTACAACTGCCCACCACAGGCTGCCTCTCAAAAGTTGGTTAACCGATTAGGTGACTCTTGATCCTTGGCCATTAGTATTTATATATTATTTTATTATGTGAATTTACCGATATGGGATCTTTTTCTTTACTATTTCCCAGCTCTCTCGGGAGTACCCAGAGCCAAGTCTTTTTTTTTTTTTTCAAAGGATACAAACATTATATATATATGTTGTGCACACCGTGGGCCCCCATCCCTTGCATGCTAATCAAATGTATATTCTATATACTATATTCCATTCAAATCCATGCATGGATTAATACACAGCCAACATGTTTTATATATAATACACTTTCAACATATTTTATATATAACCATCCCATATATATTATATATACGATAAAGGTATATATAATATATACCTTCATTCTCCCACCTAATAACTTCTCATTCTTGACACCAAAAAGCAAATCAAGCAATAGCAAATAGAAGAAAGAAAGAGAGAAAAATAAAAGAAAGAAAAAGAAAAGAGAAGCAAGAGAGAAAGAAAAAGAGTGTAAGAAAAAGAAAGAGAGTAAGAAAGTTAGTGTGCTTGGAGGCCCTTTTGCTTGGAGGAATTGCTAGAGGAAGCCATTGCTAAGGAAAGGGAGCTTGCTAGGAGTTGTCTTGGAGCTAGAAGAAGTGTCTCATCTTTCCCTTTCATTGTTCAAACTTCATTGAGGTGGGTGTCTCCTACTTTCTAATTTTTTTTAGAATGTACATGCAAATAAAAAAATAATAATAAAATGAATGAGTAGTTTTGAGTTGATAAAATAGAATAACTATACTATGATTGTGGTGAGATTAATAGTGAATCATGCTATGTTGACAAATAGATTAACATTGTGTTAGTGGGTGATTTCATTATTTTCTAGTGTAGGATATGCATACAAAAAAAAAGAGTAGTATAAGAAGATATTGTTTGAGAATTACAAGATAAAATTTATGCTAGTATATCATGTTTTGAATGAGGATGATTTTGTTGTGATATCATGCTAATTAAAAAGAAGAATTTCTTTATACAATGAATCATGTTAATGTGATTGCAATTTTTGTACTTGTTGAGTATGTGGGAATTTTAGTGATGAATATCATATGATAAACATGCTTTATGATTTATTGACTAAGAAAGAAGAAAGTAAAATTTTGTTATTATTGACATATGTATATTTTTTATTGTTACATTTGGAAAATAATAATTTGTTCATGGAAGAGATTTTGTAAAATTCTTATGATTTGAGACTTGTTGGCATGCTATAAATTCCCAATTTGTATAAGAGAAATTAAACAATTTTTCTTTTCATTCAAGTTTTGAGAAATGCAAGTTTAAGTGTAAATCGAAAAGAAGAGTTTAACTAAAGAATTATTACTATGAACAATGTTAGAATACCCGATATGTATGAGAAATTGTTAAAGAATGCTATATTTCGACATATGATTAAGAAAGAAAAAGTTTTAAAATTTTCCTTGTAAAATTGTACGAAGTGAAGTAAAGATCCTGTAAATCTCGAATTTATCCTTATTTGGAATTCGGGGTGTTACAGATATATACCTTTATCGTATATATCTGTAACACCCCGAATTTCAAATAAGGATAAATTCGAGATTTCACAGGATCTTTACTTCACTTCGTACAATTTTACAAGGAAAATTTTAAAACTTTTTCAATAGTACATCAAAGTTCAATTACATCTTAACTTTACACAGCGGAATAATGAAATTTACAATAAATCATTTACAATATCTTTAAAATAAAAGCAGCATCAGCATATCCACTTCATAGCTTCATGTATGGTCCTTTACCTGCATGTTAATCTGTGGGCTCGTCAGTTACTTACAACTGACGAAATGTTATACACGGCTATCCTCTCTATGCCGGGAATAGTATAACGATCTCATACTTTAACAAATCACACAAAAGATTGAATGAACAAGTAAAGTGTCAAAAGTGATTATTCTAAGCATAAGTGTATGTCATGTCTTAATGCCTAATGCACACAACTCTACACTAGGATGATACTAATGCACACTTGTTCAGATTCTATGCATCCCATACTACATAGGTCTGAGGGCAAGTGCCTACGTACTCCACATTGAAGGGTTCGATCCCTCGCCATGAGATTACCCAGTAATAAAACAAGTTTTAGAGTTATTCCACAGATACGGATCTCAGCCTCCCTGGCTAGCCTCCCTGGCTATAATAACAGATCCCAGCCTCCCTGGCTATTATATCGTGAGAATAATCCCGTAAATGCCCCTCTAGCCCCGGTATATACATATTCTTTGGAGTATGGTAAACATCCGTCGACTACCCTAAGTCCCGGATAAAATACAATCCATCTCCTATGGGGCAACCACAGTCCACCAACTGGATCTATAGCCACGGAGATCCACCGCCGACTATATAGAAGCACCCATTTACGTTTGCACAAGTCTATTACATCTTCACCTAAGTGCCTAATTATTTTCTAGTTCAAGACATGAATATGTTATCACCCTAGAATCAGTTTTACCTCATACCGGATTTGTTCACAAAAATACGAGATCGCCCGATGGCATTATCTCGAAATCAAGTCTCAAAATCTTTCTTTCAAAATTACCGGTAACAGAGGTCTTACTAATTCTAAATCATAAACCTTTCATGTACATGGGTACACATACCCTTTAATAATCATGTCTTAACTCAAAGTATTCTTTATCTTCAAACTATTCACAACTTGGTGTATGTCTTGTTAGCATCATTCAATTCATTCACTATCTTTTTAAGACATCAATTCTTTTCATGAGTCTATGGCATAAATCCAAATCTCTTTTTTGGGAAAAATTAATCACATAAAAGTTCGCGACTACAAATAAGCATATTTACATGATCTCGTCAACAATTAACACATTTACATGACCTTGTCAATTCAAACAATTATAAATAATTTATTTTCCAAACTTTATATGAATTCACACAAACTTTTAATCTCATTTAGCATTCTTACTCAACAAAAGGGATTGTTTATAACAAGATAATCGTGTTACATATTTTTCTTTTATTCAAAGAGTTATTTTTTCAAAATAATAATTTTGGAAACAAAGTGCATTTGCCACTTTAAAAAATACAAGATAAGAAATTAAATCATTCTTAGTAAGTTCTTTGTGCAACTTAATAAGGAAGAGTGGATAATACTTGTTTCTTTCCAAAGTCAGTAACTTCCATAAATAAGCAGTTTTTGAGAGAAATAAAATAAAAGAAAATGGTGGCAACAAGTTTCGAACCCAACACCTCTTATAAATAGTATTCACTGGCTAACCAATAAGTCCAATTATATTTTCTATTTAGAAGTTGTATTAATGTATTTTTGTTAATACTATTTTGAATTTGGTTTCTTTTAATAACACTTGTTCACCCAATAATCCAATCATTTTCGACATTGGAATAAATCTCACTTTTGGACTGAGATGAAATCAAGAAAATATAATCAAGTAAATTCAAATTTATTTTTATAATCTATCTTCATTTTCAAAAATAGATTTTTCCTTTCTTTACAAAAATTTGCATTTCTTCCCAAACTCGAAAATTAAGGATCAAGTTTCTTAAAACTAGTTTATATCCATCATTATACTAATTAAAATTTGTGTTAAAATCAAACATGTCTCTTAATCAACCATGGATATCTCAAAGAAATTCTTTCATGCAAAAGTTTGTATTTTCAACATATGTCGACATGTAATAACAAAAATTATTCTTCTCTTTTCTTTTTCTTTCTTAATCATATGTCGAAATATAGCATTCTTTAACAATTTCTCATACATATCGGGTATTCTAACATTGTTCATAGTAATAATTCTTTAGTTAAACTCTTCTTTTCGATTTACACTTAAACTTGCATTTCTCAAAACTTGAATGAAAAGAAAAATTGTTTAATTTCTCTTATACAAATTGGGAATTTATAGCATGCCAACAAGTCTCAAATCATAAGAATTTTACAAAATCTCTTCCATGAACAAATTATTATTTTCCAAATGTAACAATAAAAAATATACATATGTCAATAATAACAAAATTTTACTTTCTTCTTTCTTAGTCAATAAATCATAAAGCATGTTTATCATATGATATTCATCACTAAAATTCCCACATACTCAACAAGTACAAAAATTGCAATCACATTAACATGATTCATTGTATAAAGAAATTCTTCTTTTTAATTAGCATGATATCACAACAAAATCATCCTCATTCAAAACATGATATACTAGCATAAATTTTATCTTGTAATTCTCAAACAATATCTTCTTATACTACTCTTTTTTTTTTGTATGCATATCCTACACTAGAAAATAATGAAATCACCCACTAACACAATGTTAATCTATTTGTCAACATAGCATGATTCACTATTAATCTCACCACAATCATAGTATAGTTATTCTATTTTATCAACTCAAAACTACTCATTCATTTTATTATTATTTTTTTTATTTGCATGTACATTCTAAAAAAAATTAGAAAGTAGGAGACACCCACCTCAATGAAGTTTGAACAATGAAAGGGAAAGATGAGACACTTCTTCTAGCTCCAAGACAACTCCTAGCAAGCTCCCTTTCCTTAGCAATGGCTTCCTCTAGCAATTCCTCCAAGCAAAAGGGCCTCCAAGCACACTAACTTTCTTACTCTCTTTCTTTTTCTTACACTCTTTTTCTTTCTCTCTTGCTTCTCTTTCTTTTCTTTCTCTTATTTTTCTCTCTTTCTTTCTTCTATTTGCTATTGCTTGATTTGCTTTTTGGTGTCAAGAATGAGAAGAGAAATGGTGGCTATTTATAGGATTTTGCTAGGGACTATATTGCAAAATCTCCCACCTAATAACTTCTCATTTTAATTCTCTTTTTTAATTCTCACCTCTTCATATTTTTAACCCCTAAAACTCCCAACCTCTCATCTCCCCACTCTCCATGAACTTAACCACTCCATTAATCCCCTCCCCTAGCCCACAAAATGGTCCAAATACATTTGTGTGTGCATGCATACATGCACAAACAAATATGAACACATTTCTATAACTCAAAAATGTGTACTAATATTGTAACTTGTCATGTATTAGTACATGTTTAACTAAAAATGTGATTTTAATAATGGGCTTGCTACATGGGCTCATTACTAATTAATTTATTTAATTATCTAGTGGGCTTGCTACATGGGCTCATTTTATTCAACTAATTTAATTATCCTAGTGGGCTCTCTTTTTAATTAGTCTATTGGGCTAGAATTTAACTTTAAGTCCATGGATCAAAAGAAAGGCTAAATAAAACTAATGCATGCTAAAAATAGTAAAATGAGAGTAGCAAAATGAGAATAAAAATTTGCACGTGCACCATACGTGCAAGAAATTGAAAAAATACATTTTTAATCAAAATAAGGGGGAAAATGAATTTTCGTTTTATAAAATCGATTTGTAAACATAAAATAAATAATTGGAACCTAGAAATTATCACCCGTGGCGGCGGAAAATATATAATTAATATGTGTATTGAAAATACGTACAAAGCACGTAAAATACAAATATCGAAATATTATATTTTTGTTGATTCAAAATAGGAAAAATCAATATTGAAAATAAATAAATAGTCGATAATCAAAATACGGGATGAAAACACGTTACAAAATACACGTGCATAACACACGAGGGCAAAATTGTAATTTCCAATTTTGCGGGGTGTTACACTCTCCCCCCCTTAGAGTAGTTCCGTCCCCGGAACTCGCTAGGGTAAAAATTATATTTTGTACACGCCAAAGAAAATATTTGTATTTAGAAAACTGCAACTTTAAGAAAAATAAATGTAGTATACGCAACAAACAAGACAAACTCTTTATAAGAAAACTATGAATATTAAGATGTTACAAGACGGAACAAGAAACTTAGGAAAATGGCATAAGAACTGAAATGTGACAAGAGATAGAATAGTTTGAGAGAAATTTTCGTACAAAAATAATATTAGGTAAGCTATTTAGATAAAAGGGAAAAGTCAATTAAGCCGTTAATTTCGAAATAGTTCGGAAAACAATGTGGGGAGGAAAACAAAGTCAAGATATGTAATTTAGAAAAATTTTATCAATGTAATAAACGGTAGAAAATTCACAAACTGGATAACGAAATCAAACAAGACCATTGAATAGAGTTTGGAAAAATAAATGGGAATGAGACTTGGTTGAAAGTATAGATAACATAAAATGACTTTGTATATCAATTAATAAAATAGTTTGTAAGGGAGCTATAATAATTATACACACAATTTGAAAAAAAATAGAAAGCATACGTTGAAATACTTTGTGAATATACAAAATTTTGTAGTGATGAAAATATTTTATAACATTAAGACAAAATAGTGTAAAGCACATACACGAGATGGAAACACAATTGAAAATAATAATTATATAGTGTAGCAAATTAGGACAATAGACATAAACAAGTATATGCAAAAATATTAATGTAGTAATTAGATGAGGGTAAAATGATATGTATAATAAGAATATTGAAATATATGATATATATATAGAGATCATTGGAAAAATATAAGTAATAACTAAGAATGTAAAGACAATTAAAATTTGAGAAAGGATACTGTATAAATAGTGAGTATGTGCAATGTAAAACTATAAAGGTAATGAGTAGCGATTAATAGTAAAAATGAATATATCAAAACAAATATGCAATAATAGTACCAAATGTAAGCAAATAAAACGAAAATGGTAGGTCATATTTATATAGGTAGAAAATTTCAATCTTGTTAAAAACATATAGAATAAGATATTATAGTATCATAGAAATCAAAATCATATAAAATAAGTGCATATAAGAAAATTTCATAAGATAAATCCAGAATAATAAATGAAGAAAATAATTGTTGAAATATTAATTTAATAAATGGCAATTTAAAAACTTGACAAAATACGTAAAGTAATAGTAGATATAAACGGGTAAACATAAAGTGACGTAAATACATGAAAAACGAAATTTTAAGTTTGAAAAACAAGTTTAAAATATCAAGACTAAGGTGGATAGATAAATATTTAATATTTAAATGATTTAATAACATAAGAAAATATTTATTTGAAAAATACTGGATATGGAGAAAGTACCATGATAAAAATCTACAAAAAATAATTTGAGAGGGAAGTGTGTAAGGTATCATGAATGATGGTCCAAGCCAACCACGCTTTCACTGCGCCACTCTGATACCCGGGGAAAATGTGCTCGCATACACTCTCATATTAATGTATACGAGGAGAACATCATGAATGAAATTGAATGTAAGTTCAATAACAACTTCACTCACGACTCTAGCCACCAAAAGAAAAAGAAAACATCAGTGTATAGAGCAACACAAATGTAAATCACTTACATTTAAATCTCTATAGACTGAAACTCACACTCTAGTGTCTGCAGGAATAATATTGTAACTACTCAATAAGGTGTCACGGGTTCTGTAACACCCGGTATATATATAATATTATATAGCGATATATAATAATATATATATATAGTATAATAAATAATAAGAAAGAAGGGATGGTGGTAGGTGACGTGGATGAAGAAAAGAAAGAAGGGAAATTGGTTGGTATTAGTGTGTGGCCTATAGGATAATCCTATGGGAATTATTAGTGTGATGAGCCTATGAGATGTTCTATGGGCTAGATGGAATTAAGGATTAAATGAATGAAGAAGGGTAGATGTGTGCTGGTTTGGATTAGTTGACCGGTTGACCATGGAGGGAATAATACCATATCGGTGGTGATTAGGAGTAGGATTAAGTATATATAGGAAAATGCCAATGATTAGGGTACCAAATGGTTAACCACCCTTTTGAGGCAGCCTGTGGTGGGCGTGGCTAGAGTTTTGTGTCCGTTCTTTCGCGTGCGCGCACGTGTAGCCGCGTGCGCAGCTGAGCCGGGCTCGGGGCGTTACAAATGGTATCAGAGCCGACTTTCGACACCGAGTGTGTGCAAGATGTACGCCTGAGAGGGAGCTAGGTTGGGACAGGTCGCCCGGGTAGGGGACTGTACAACTAGCAGAATCAGGGTAATCCTCTCCACATCGGCTAGAAAGAGATCCTGAATCATGTTGTAAGTCCGGGCTCAGCGAGGACGCTGAGTTCTTAAGGAGGGGTGTGTGTAACACCCGGTATATATATAATATTATATAGCGATATATAATAATATATATATATAGTATAATAAATAATAAGAAAGAAGGGATGGTGGTAGGTGACGTGGATGAAGAAAAGAAAGAAGGGAAATTGGTTGGTATTAGTGTGTGGCCTATAGGATAATCCTATGGGAATTATTAGTGTGATGAGCCTATGAGATGTTCTATGGGCTAGATGGAATTAAGGATTAAATGAATGAAGAAGGGTAGATGTGTGCTGGTTTGGATTAGTTGACCGGTTGACCATGGAGGGAATAATACCATATCGGTGGTGATTAGGAGTAGGATTAAGTATATATAGGAAAATGCCAATGATTAGGGTACCAAATGGTTAACCACCCTTTTGAGGCAGCCTGTGGTGGGCGTGGCTAGAGTTTTGTGTCCGTTCTTTCGCGTGCGCGCACGTGTAGCCGCGTGCGCAGCTGAGCCGGGCTCGGGGCGTTACAAATTGACCACTTACTATAAATGGGATTAGATATCAACATTTAAGCAAGTAGCAGAGGTGTTGGGTTTATTGAAGAGCGGTAATAGCATCAACAGTTGCCTTCTAGAAACATCAAATACGCATATGCCATCAGCTCTAAGAAGATTTTTTACGACAGTATTGATATATTGCGAGCTAGTTAGAGTAAAGCAACTTTGGGACCAATTTAAATCATATATGTTCGAGGATTATTCATCTGCAAGCAAACTGAGTGGATTATGTGAAGTACGATTGCTGAAGAACTCAACAGTGTCTTAAACCAGTATGATAAGAGCATTGATGACTATGACTTACCTGTAATCATTGTTAATGAAGATGTCGATATTCTGCAACTGATAGAAGATGAAAAGTCAATGCCCATTTCTAATGGAGATTTGTCTTCAATTGAAAAACTTAATGTGAATCAGAAGTATGCATTCAATCATATCATAGAAGCAGTTATTAATAGGAATAGTAAAGTCTTTTTTGTTGATGGTCCCAGAAGTATTGGAAAGACATTTCTTTATCGCTGCATTTTGACATTTTTGGGATGCATAGAATCCGAACAAGTATGCATTAGTGTCATTTTAGTATAACATCTGCATTAGACATTAAGTCATATCATACACTGGCATGTTTAGGATAGTTACTCTTTACACTTTTATATGTATTCAAGTTTGTGATTGTTAAAGTAAGAGATTTCATTATAATACAGTATAGAGAGGATCGCTGTTTATAATATTGCGTCGGTTGTAAGCAACTGACGTGCACACAGATTTTCAGTGTAGGGCTTGATTGGATTGGCAAGGACTTAAAGACGGTTGATGATAAGGATTATATTTAAGCTGCTGATATTAGAGTTTTATTTCTTCTTGTATTTTATTCCGCTGTGTAACTCTGTAATAAACATTGTTGTGTAATAAAAGAAAATTTTTAATTTCCTTGTAAAATTGTACGAATTGAAGTAAAAGATCCTGTTGTACTGCGAATTACATGTAAATAAAATTCGGGGTGTTATAGATGAAATGCATGTAGGAATGTTAAATTTATTTTGGCATCCAATTTGAGATGGAAGATAAGAGGGTGAAAAAAAAGATTTTCTTCTTTGAAATTCAACCAATTTAGACACGCAATTTCATCTTTTAGACTCTATTCGTAAGACTTTAATAACACAATCAACAATCAATTAGAAAAAGTTTGTTAAAACATGGTGCAGTTGAAATTGATTATACTATAGGTAACACCGCACCTTAATTAAATTTCATTGCTCACTTGGAATTATTTTCTTTTTAATTCTTGATCTCATTCTCCAAAATAGTTGGAATACGTAGAATGCAATCTAAATTTCAATTGCAAAGTAGTTGTGATTAAATTTTTTGATGCTCATAAGGTGGTTGGTGATATACGCTCATGAAGAATTTCATGATGATGTAGGACACGTTGATTTATAGTAGTAGAGATTATATTAATCTTAATCCCATATTGAAAGATTTCATTATTTTTGTCATGTTTGTTTGAATCCGTGGAATTTGGGGCAACAACATTGTGGATTGTTAAGGTTTTGATTAGAAAGATTGCATTTTATGCCATAGATTGGTGTGGATCTAGGTTGATATTTGATGGTAGAGTTTCGATTTAATGTTTTACCGGTTGGTGACATTTGTGTGAGTTTTCTCTTAATGCTTGACATTCAATGGTTTTGATTTGTGGATGACTAGTTTGATTAGGGTTTTGATAAAGATAAAAGTAGTCAGGCGGTTATAGGTTTGTATGCAGTGTATGCAGTGGCCACCAAATTATCTAATATATTTATCACTGTTATATTTTTTAAAGTTTTGATGAATTAGTAGTACGTAATTATGTTGGGACGAAGGGAGTAGCAAACTGTATTGAACAAAAAACATCACTGATACAAAAATAAGCTCAATAACTAATAGAGATTATGAACTAATCTCTAAGCTTGAATCTCAAGTCTTTAACAAGAACAATGTTTAAATTATATACACATTGCCTTGATACTGATTAAAAGGTTCAATTTGTTTGTTTAATTTGCATATATCGATATGCTGGTAGGAGCTTTAACTGGCCTCAACCCCTCCCCCCCTCCCCCCCCCAACAACAACTATAATGATTAGTCTGTGAGGATAGTAATTGTGTTGTTATAAGTTTAGAATATGTATGTGTTATATTTGATCATTACTGCTTTATAAGAAAGTGATCATATTGTTTCTAACATTGAATGATTCAACATCATTCACAAATTTAACAACTTTTAATCTCCGTTTTGATATTATGTTATGAAATACTTCTATACTTTTTGTAAACGTGCATTGCACGTGCAATATAGTAGTTATTATAAATTTATGATGAGTCTTTCTTTACCGTAGATATAACTTTTAAGTAAGGAAATCCTATTTTTAGATTCTAATCTGAAAGTTAAAACTAATTTAATGACATTTTCAGTGAGAATTTTTGGAAGAAAAAAAAAAACTGGTATTAATTACAAAATGGGACGGAGATAAGTAAATTGTTAATGACACGAACTAGATAAGGGTTGAGTGTTCATCAAAATTCTTCATAATTATTAAGCATTTCAATTCATTCCATTTATTCAATATATTCAATATTGATGGGTGCAGTTCGCTGAAGAATGCCCTTCAAGCTACAAAACTTTTCATTCCCTCCTTCTTCATGAGTATCCACAGCCTTCTTTTGCTGTCCTCCAACGTGGTGATCGCACAGTGAAGACCCAACCTTAGCAAAATTTACGCACCTCCCTCCTTTTGCATTCACATGTGCGCACCTCGACCCCCTTTCGTCTGCCTCCATTAATCTTTTCCTGCTCCTCCTCTTCACCTTGCTATATAGATCCTCATCCTCCTCTACTTTCTCTTTGGATAGCTTTGAACTATCCAAAGTGATCATGCTGACACGAGGAGTAATTGGTGAAGTGTATCTTGGCCTCCTTGGAATCTTTGACCTTTGCTTGGTGATGTGCATTATAAAATGTTCACTCTTTTTGGGTGGGAGGATCAGTTCGACAATCTCATTTCTTTCTCCTAAGAGATCGAGGAAAAAACTTATATCAAAGAATGAGAATAAACTATTGAAGGAAGAAAACAAATTAAGCCTAAAACACTTAAAAATACCTTGAGAGGGAGAACTGGCATGTACTTCTGACCGAGTGCTTCTGTTACCATTAAAATTATATTTAAAATATCATCTCAGAAAAGAAAAAAAAAACCTTCCCATTATTGCAACCTTTACCCAAATTATATCTATAACTAAAAATATATATACATATCTTTACTATTTTAAATGGGAGAGTTGGGATTTGTAATCAAACAAATTCTAACTTTGTAACTAAACAAATCCGTTCAATACACATCCAAACTAAATCCAACAATATATATGTGTACCGCATGTGTCACCCAAATCAAAACATTCAAATATATACAATTTTTTTTATTCGATATATATTCATTTAATTTAATATCTATACTTTTAATAGCCGTGCATCTTACGTACATTATACTAGTATCTATAACTTGTAGAGGCTTATGTCATTATCTTATATTATACTATGTTACATTATTTTACCATTGTGGTTTAAGATAGTTAAAGCAAGGCTAAATTTGAAAAAAAAAATAAAAATCCCTTGAACAATCTCCATTATGCAGAAAACAACGCTCAAGTATGATTGCAAAAAAAATCCCATGAAGTATATTTTCAAAAAATTACATCTAACTTTTCTGTTTGTATTAGATAACCTCATTCATCTTTGCAAATTGGTTCAGAAAATATTATGCATCTTTCTCATTATTATCAAAAAATCTCACTCAGCTTTAGCAGAAAGTTCAGGCCATCGGAGTGGATTTTTTGCAACTGTACTTGAGTGTGGTTTTCTGCGGAAAAAAAAAGTTTAGTGAAATTTCCTGCATAAAGAGAATAGTTTAAGAGGGTTTTTTCAAATTTAGCCTTTAAGCAAGGTCTCAAAGTTTGAGTCTAAACTATCGCAGAGCCCTTTATTCAAAAAATATATATTACAAAATTTTTATTTTAATTATTTTGAGTAAAAGCATGTCAACTCTCAGCAAAATTGATAACCATAATGTTTCGCATACTTGTAACATTCTTCCGACAAACTAAATTTATACCAGTCTTTATAGTTTTATCAGTCATATATCTAACATTCACTAAAAAATGCCATGCTATGATTATGAACACAAGAAATTAACGAATTTCTACTGAAAATGTTATGCAGATAAATTCAGTCATGCATCTATTTGTTTTATTTTGATTGTTGGTTCTAATAAAGACTAATCCTTTGAGATTGATTAGATCTCTAATAAAAACAATTAATTGTACACTAGTATTATACACGTGCTGTGCACGTGGGGAAAAATTGGGAGGAATGAAAAGGACAAAAAAAAATTTACTTACACGTGCGTTGCACGGATTGGGTTAAGGACAAAGGCCTTCTCCCATTATAGTCCCATTATAGTAGTAGAGATGACTCTAATGCTTAATGGGTAAACATTAAACTAACAACTCAGTCGCTCCTTCAAAGAATTAAAAATGGACAATTGATGCAATTAAGTCCGTAGGTAATAATAAATGATCATTATAACTACTCAGTTTTTCATCGGTCGTTGGTTTAGCTATTAGGGCATCCACACT
This sequence comes from Hemerocallis citrina, assembly GCA_017893485.1. Lineage (NCBI taxonomy): Eukaryota > Viridiplantae > Streptophyta > Magnoliopsida > Asparagales > Asphodelaceae > Hemerocallis > Hemerocallis citrina. The sequence goes on from CM030364.1 coordinate 264,852,970, forward strand.
CCTTTTTGCTATTTTGCCAATTTGACAAAATATGAAATAAAAAAATGAGTGTTTCATTGCAGTCATCGTTTGTTATAATTTGAAGAAAAAAAAGTTAATCCGACGAGGGATTTTTTAATTTTTAGACGGATTTAAATGGTATTATGATTTAAATAGTCATTAGTGATTTAATCAGTTATTAAATTAACACTAAAACATAATTAATGCAAGTGATTTGGCTGGACAATTCTCAAATGGGATATGTCGTCCCGTTTGAGAATTTTTTTGGTTTCGGACGGAACAACATGTCCCGTCCGATCCTTTTTTTTTAAGTTTCTTTTTTTGGGACGGTACAATATATACCGTCCGATATTTTTTAACTTAAAAAAAAAAGAAAAAAAAAGAATCTTAGACGAAACAAGATGTTGCATCCAGAGAATAAATAATTTAAAAAATTGCGACGGAACATCTTGTATCGTCTGCTATATTTGATAATTGTCAAATCCGTTTCTCATACAAAGAAACTAATGTTCCTCATTTGCTGAAGTTTGGCAAAATAGCCTATGACTGCAACGTTTTTTCTCTACTCATTTCATTTTGCCAAATTAATAAAATAGCAAACGACTGTGGATGTTCTTAATCTTTGCATTTAAAAAATATATTCGTGCAAGAAAACAAAAAATGTAAATCATTAGAAAGAAGAAGGCGGTGCAATTCTACAATAACGTCTCAGGACTCCAATTCATAAATCATAATGGATAAGCATTTGTCTAAACTTAGAAAACCAATGTACCATAAAAAACAAACTGATTTATAGACCAGCTCAATTTTTCGTCACTTAGGCTATAATGAAAAGATCCATCTTTACATTCACACATATATTCGGTATAGAAAAGTTAAGAAAATGAAATCATTAGCAAGAGAAACGGGTGCAGTGTATATTCTATCATAACATTTAGGGCTGTAGAGCATAATGGCTAAGCCTTAAACTAACAAACCAAAACACTGAGTAGTGAGTGGTAGCTCAAATGGTAAATATTTGGGGTGGGCAAAGGAAAGTCTCAAGTGTTTGGGGGTGCTAACTCTATTCGATCCTAGTGTTTGGAGATTTGATATCGTGCACAATGTAAACATTAAACAAACAAACCATACCATTAATTATCCTCAAATAAACTTGGTAAATGCACGCGCAGAGAACTCCCATGTATGATAAACAACAAAATTATCGTTAGCTAGAACTAGTCAATTTTTTGCCACTTAGTTCTAAGAAATATGCTCAATGAAGAAATAATCTACATTTAAAAATAAAAAAGTTTGGTCTAGAAAAACAAAGAAAAACAAAAGCATTAGAACAAAAACGGGTGTAATTTGTCTTCTATCATAATGTTTAAGAGGACACTAATGGGTAATGAGCCAGCATTAAATTAACAAAGAAACAAATTTAAATATATTTTTTTTTTTCAGTGAACAAACCAATTTAATATCCTCCAACGAAAATGGAAAACGAATGGGAAGAATACTCACTGTATTGTAAGACTATTCATTTGCGTTTGGAAAGAGATTTATAATAAAATAACAAATTACTATAAGAGTACTCTAACGCATAATGGAGACGAAAACATGAAATTAATGAACAAACCATGCATACAAATTTAATTACCCACGTGTAAACTTGGAAGTGCTTGCACAGAAAACTCAATTTATTGTAAACATTGAAATGATTGCTTTATATAGTTCCTCAATATTTAATCAGTAAGTGTATCTATTAAGAAATAATATTTAATTACATTTAGAAAAATAGAATCAATTAATCTACAAAAACAAATAACAATGTAATCATAGATTCTCTATTAATCTCTTTCATAATGCATGCTTGCTAATTCATAGATATATTTTGGAAACAAAAAGTACAAGATACAATGAACACAAAGTAAGTGAAATGCCTCCACAGTCACATAATTTCATGAAAAATTTCAGTGATTTAATAATAACTCAATTTTTGTTCAGCTTAGAAGCCTTTTTAGACCATCTCCAACAACGCTAGTTATCACTCAATTATAGTCAAAATAACTAATTTAGAGACAAAAATATGCTCCAACAGGACTTGCCAAACGACTCGCCAAAATAGAATTCTCAAATTCACTCACCAGATCTAGCGAGTTTATATCACTCGGTAAACTTCCCTTCTGCTCCCCCCCCCCCCCCAACAAAATAATAATAATAATAATAATAATAATAATATTTTTAAAAAAGTAAATAAATAAAACATGAACTTGCAATCAGAAGAAATCGTAATCTGGCTCCTGAACTCGTGATCGCGAACAAAATCGTGATCACAAGATCGCAAAATTGAGATCACAAAATTGCATCGCGTTCAGATTGCAAAATCGCGATCTTTTCGCGAATTAGGTACAGTTTTCTTTATTGTTGGGCTTAGGTTTTTTTATGGGCTTGGGTTTTATATTTTTATTTATTTTATTTTGGGCTTTAAAATATCTATGATTAGCTAAAATAGCTACTATGGTTGGAGAGTTGATTTTTTTACTAGCCAAATTATCCAATTGTTCTCTATTTGTCTATTTTAGTGAGTCAAAATGGATAGCGTCATCTTTAATGGTAATTGTATTGACTTTTTCGTTAATTTTTCTTTAATGAAGCGATGACTGAGTCATCTTTTAATCAAAAAAATAAATAAAAATGGATAGCGTCATTGAAGATGCTCTTCAAAAATAGTTGATAATTAAACATTAATTTATTATAAAAATGTCTAGGAAAATGATAAATGGGGTTACCTAGGCATAGTGGAAGTGCCCATCACTCCTTGCCCAACCATGTTCTGAAAAGATTCGAAAGAAATATGTAAGCATTAACATTCTTATGAAAAATTAACGAATAACAAGTTTAACAGTGCAAAATTGGGCAAATACTAAAGTACCCCTCCCAAGATTTAATCCGAATATAAAATATCCATATAACGTTTGTACATATATATTAAATGCATTCTGCCATCAATTTAAGTGTTTCCGTTAAATAAGAATTGTGCATTGACGTGTATGCTCTTACCTTTTCAAATCACCCCCTTATCTTCTTTCTCCTCACCCCTACGTACCTTAAATCCCAACCCATCAAATCTCTAATCTCTTAAAATCTAACCGTGTGGATCTTGAATTTCGATTAAGGGGATTGAACTATTAGTGAGCCAGTAGAGAATTTCCTCATATGTCACAGGACTTTCCCTAATCTCATTTATCATTTAGTGTTCCTCCAAAACCCCTATGGTTTGTGGATATATCCAACCCTAGTCCATATTTTCTATCTTATGAGGTGTATGGATGCTATTGTAGCTTATGATTCGATGGAATGGGAGTGTGTCGATGAAGCGCTCAAGCTGAAAGGATTCAGCGAGAAATGGCGTTCGTGGATGAGGAAGTGCGTTCAAGGGGGGAAGTCCACGATTCAGATTAACGGGCAGAGGGGTAAAGAAATTAAATGTAGAAGGGGCTTAAGGCAGGGAGATCCATTGTCCCCACTATTTTTTGCTATTGTAGCGGATTGATTGGCGGAAATGATTTTTAGAGGAAAGGAGGGGGGATCATTCAGGGCATTAGAGCTAACGGGATTGCAGAAACAATCTCTATCCTTCAATATGCAGACGATACATTATTGTTTGAAGCAGCCAAAGAATAAGAGATATATGCAATCCGCATGGCATTACAGTGCTTTGGGACTTGGTCGGGGATGAGGGTGAATCTGGCAGACTTGTGTTATCCCGATTAGTGATAACCTATCAATCCCGATCGACTCAATTAGGACCTACTTTGGGTGTGAAGTGGGTAATTACCCTCTGATCTATCTAGGCATTCCAATTATACCCGGGGCTCTTCAGAGAGAAGATTGGCAACCGATGATCGACAAAATTGACAAAAAGTTAGCTGGGTGGAAAGGAAAATTGCTAACACTGGGTGGTAGAATTACCTTGCTTAATGCAGTGCTTAGCAGTATCCCAACGTACTTGATGTCAATTTACGAAATTTCGCAATGGGTTATCCAGAAAATAGATAAAAGAAGAAGAAGATTTCTCTGGAGAGGAGCCGACGAATCGAACAAAGGATTGCCTCTTGTTAAATGGGGAAGAGTTTGTAAAAGGAAGGAATATGGCGGGTTGGGTATTCTTAACATGAGGGATATGAACAAAGTTCTATTATGCAAGTGGTGGTGGAAGATGACGAAGCGACGAAAAAATTGGTGGTGCAAATATTTCAATCATTATAGAGGTAGGAAGAAATTTCGCTTTGGAGGGAGAAACGCGTTCGGAAAACATTCCATGTTATGGAAGGTTGTTGCCAAAGTGGGGATTATGTTTAATGCGTACACGAGATGCGCGATCGGGAATGGAAAGGACACAAGATTTTGGAGGGACAAGTGGTGTGGAGATGTTTCCCTTATTAACTTATTCCCGGTAGCGGCAGAGGCAACAATTAACATCGACACTTATGTGTCAGATATCTGGTGTAACAATAGATTGAAGTTGGAGATTGGGGGGAATTTATCGCAGAGGAAGATAACATAATTGAACGAGCTCAACGTCTTTATTAGAAGTGAGAGACGGTACTCCTCCGGGTCCGAGGATAGTAGAGAGTGGATTCTAGAGTCATCTGGGGTGTTCTCAGTCGCCTCGATGTATAAGTAGATTAATGATGGGGGATTGCGATGTAGGAATGCCAACATTATATGGAAGCTCTCCATACCATTGAGAATTAAAGTTTTCGTCTGGTTGGTCATGAGTGATGCGATCTTATCGAAGATCAACATACGGAAGAGAAATATTGATATTGATACTACGTGCGGGGATTGTCAGAGAGCTGACGAGGATACTAATCACATACTGTTCTTATGCACTAAGGCAAAATTAGCTTGGGAGGTAGTGTGTTTACGTTTTGGGTGTACTGAAAGCCCGATGTCTAGTTCAGATATTTGGGATCGGTGGTGGGTAGAGTTGGTTAGAAAAGAGGATAGATGGAAATGGGGTATTAGTGCATCATTTACAATGTGGTGTCTATGGTTGACTCGGAATGATTTATATTTTCGCAATATCAAATGTACTTTCTCAGCTCTTATGCTTAAAATTGGAGTTCTAACAAATGATTGGACAGGTTAAAGGGGAGCCGCCAAATGCCTGCGTATGGAAGATGAGGAGTAGGACTCATGGGAGGAAAGCGAGCAAGGGGCTCAAGGCATACTGTTTCCAGCTCGATGTGATGCTACATGTTACTTGGTTCTTAGCAGCTTTACCAGATGCGACTGCTAGAGTTTATCTGTGGGGATTATATACGATCCTTTGTATCTTTTGCTTTCTAGATGGCTACGCTTTTGATGTTTTGTTATCAGGGATTTCATAGAAAATCCGCAAATATGTAATTAGTACTACTTTGTTTCTTTAAATCAAAAAAAAAAAAAAAGTGTATGGATGCTCCAGAGTTTGTGAAACTTTGCTCCAGCATTCCTAATTCATTTCTCCTGCTTCCAGAAGTAATGTCTCCCTCGTCTTCCATCCCTCTGTTTCTCCCTTCTCTCTAGCTATGCTCTCTCTATGGATGCTCTCATCTGCTTATATCTCTTCTGTTGCAGGCTGGCAGCGCCTATTACCATGTAAGGGACGGCGCTTCCAGTTTATTTAGTTAGATGATGATCGTTTATTCTGTTAGGAATGATAGATAATATAACGTGGCACAAATTTCAGCTCATGGTCACAGTTTCCATGTTAAGTTTGAGGGTTGACTTATTTAAGAGAAGGTTTTGAAGATGGAATGCTTTCTAGGGGATTCTAATCGTTAGTTGGACCTGTCAGGTACTAAATCCTGCTTTGAAAACTGAAAGTCATGTATATGAGGCCTATATTGAGATAAATATGCTGAAGTATTACTACGTTTTACGGAAAAAATACCTTGACAACTTTTACTTCAATGATAAATACATTATAATTGCAGTACCTTTTTTTTATCGGTTATTAGTAAAAACAGACTAAAAGGTTGGTCAGGTGAACATGAAATAATTTTGAGGTAAATCGGATTTAGGAGATAGAGATTAGAGAGTTGATGGGTTAGGGTTTAAGGTCTGAAAGGATGAGGAGGAGGAGGAAGAAGATAAGGGGATGATTCGAAAGGGTAAGGGCGTAAATGTCAGTGCACAATTCATATTTAACAGAAACTCTTAAATTAATGGCGGAATGAGTTTAATGTGTCCGTGCAAACGTTATATGGACATTTTTGTATTCGGAGCAAATGTTAGGGGTACTTTGGTGTTTGCCCATGCAAAATTTTAAAACCTTTACCTCTTCTGTACTGGTTTGGTTCACTTTATGTTCTTCATTTGCTGAGTTTGTAAAAATGAATATTTCCCTCTTTTGGCGAGGCAATGGTGCTTTCCCAATTTGATGGTGTTCTACTTCACCATTCTCCGTGTTCTTGTACAATATAAAGTAGACAAGGATTTTCCTCTTTTTTGGTGGGAGGATCGGGTCGAAAATCACTCTTACTTTTCCTGAGAGAGAGGGAAATAATTAGATTAAGGATGCGAAGAAGATTACTATTGAAGGGAAAAAAACAAAGAAATACCTTGGGAGGGAGAAATAGCATATACTTCACAATAGGTGCTCCTGTACCATATATAAAAAGTTCGTTTAAACTATCAACTCAGAAAATATAAAACATTCAAACATACTTGCAAACCCATCCCCAAAATATTTTAATAAATTCTACAGTGCTTATCTCATAATTTTATTCTATTTTAGAGTACAGTATATCAATTCTCAATAATATTAATGCCAAAAAAAAACTCTATACAATTCATCTCCAAAACGTTTTACATATTTATTCTTCTGGCACTACAAACCGCGACGGCTTTAGCGGTGTTCCTATCCCAGCGTTTTCATGGATTGCTGCTATAGGATAGGGTTTTTTTATTTTTTAAAAATCATACTCTATAACGGCATTTGCACAAACCGCCGCGGTAGGTCCAATCTATAAAGGCGGTTAGTCTTATAAACGCCGGAACAACCCCCCATTATAACAAGGTTTTCTATTTTAATTTTTTTTAATAATTAAATATCTATCCCGACGTTTTAACCTATAAACGCCGGGGTAGGTTCATACTATAACGGCATTTTGACTGAAGACACCGCTTTATCCTTCTGATATCGCGGGGTAGCTATTTTAATTATTTAATAAAAATAAATTAAAACATATATCCCGGCGTTTGTTTAGTGCGTAAACCCAAAATGTCGGTCTTTAATTTTATAGATCATATATTAAGCAGTAAACCCAAAATGTCGGTCTTTAATACTATAGATCAGATATTAGGCAGTAAGTAAAATATATATATAAATGCTATGAACACAAGAAATTAATTTTATAGATCATATATTAGGCAGTAAGTAAAATATATATATAAATGCTATGAACACAAGAAATTAAATTTATAGATCATATATATATTAGGCAGTAAGTAAAATATATATATCAATGCTATGAACACAAGAAATTAAAAAGTTGCTATGTAAACAACAATGTTATGGACTCGGGCAAATCTCTACTATTTTAATGGGAGAGTTGGGGTTTGTAACAAAACAACCCTAACTTTGTAACCAAACAAACACGTGTAATATACGTCCAAACTAAATTCAAAAAATGCATACACACTACAACACAGATCGTCTTCTCCGGCATTTTTTGTTGGATTCCCCAGCGTTTATAAATGCCGGTGTAGAATACACCGGCGTTTTTGAAAACGCCGGTAGAAATGCCGGGGAAGCAGGTGTCGCTGTAGAGTGGGGTCTATACCGGCATTTTTGACAAACGCCGGTATATATGGGAACCTACACCTGCGTTTTAAAAAAGCCGTCCTAGCCATATTTTCATTTGGGTTGTTTCCTACAACACATACTCCGACGTTTGTAGGTATATTATAAAAAAAACAGTAATGCTTGTAGTTGGGCCTAAAGAATTTTTTGAATAGGGGATATAGTTCACTGATTAACTGAACATTCATGTCTCCTTCCTGCATATGCAATTTATTTGTCATTCTGATGCTTGCAAGTGTTATTTGAGGTTTTCGGCACAAGGGATAGCTCAAGTTTTTTGTCTGAGCATAAATGAATGTCTGGTAAGAACAGATGGTCCTTACTTTAAATACTGATGCTTGTTATTTCGTATTCGTGGTTTTGAATACAATAGATATTGAAGGATAACTGAGCTGTTGCATGCTCGCTTAAATACTTATGCGTACCAGATCAGATGAGATCATCATCATATCATAATCATGTGATCTGTTAGTTTACTGTAGCGGGATCAGATTATAGATTATGAATGACTTACTGATCAAACAAATTGCTCATTTATCATCACTTCCCATGGTAAGCATCAGTAGTGCAAGCATCAGTTATCCTTGAATTTATTTTGTATTCAAAACCCCGAATAACACAGCAACAAACATCAGTATTTAAAGTAAGGACCATCTTTTCTTACCAGACATTCATTCATGCTCAGACATAAAACTTCAGCTATCCCTTGTGCCGAAAACCTCAAATAACACTTGCAAGCATCAGATTGACAAATAAATTGCATATGCAGGAAGGATACATGAATGCTAAGTTCATCAGTGAACTATATCCCCTATTCAAAAAAAAATTAGTCCCAACTGCAAGCATCAAAATGAAAAAAGAACCTTATGTGTTGGATATATTGGTATATTCTCTCTATGTAAATATTGCATGTGCATATGAGTAACACGTGTATTGAACGTACAATTGAATGGATATTGGAACGCGGATTTGTGGGCTTATAACCCGATACTCAAACCAGTATTTAGAGATAAATACTGGCTTGTGATAGCAGTCTAGGTATTCCAATCTTGATACCTAGGGTGAATATCTTAAGCAACTTAGATCTAGAGATAAACCCTAATTCCCAATTGTTAATTTCTCATAAAACCTAACAATCTTGAGATATTATTAATCAATTCGTGAGATTAATCAAGAGGGAAAACGGACCTTTGTTGCATCTCGTCGGATCCTGTTGAAGCTGTCGGATCTTGTCGAAGCCCTCGGAGCCACCGTCGTCGACCATCAATATCGTGGTTGGAGTCGCTCACCGCCCGTTGCCTCTTCCTCTGTCGTTCTTCGTCAGTCAAAGCCCACCTTGTGCGAGGCCGTCGACCTCCTGTCGAGGCGTCGTCCTGATCCGAACCCCCGACCACCTTCGACGTCGACTGCGGCAACCACGCCGCCCTCCCTCCGACGTCGTGGTCATTCGTCGGCGGCGACGCCCTCTCTCAGACGCCTGGATTCGTCGTCTTGCTCCTCCTATCCCTCTTTGCTGTGTAGATCCGAACTCAAGAATCCAAATACATTTTGGTTTTGATCTGGAAAAATTTGTTCTTTTGTATTATCGGATCCGAACACAATCCATTAAGAATTCTGGTGAAGGAGATGGGAGAGGAGTACTTTTGTGTGGTCCCCAACTTCGAGCTTCACCCATAGTTTGTTATGGAGATATCGCCGAATTGGTTGAATTTGTTATGGGATTTGTTTGCAACTACGCCTTCTACTGCAGTTGAGGAGCTTGCAGTTTAGACGCATACAGGTGTTCAATGCTGGGTCTCTTTGGCACAGAATGGTTTGTTGTTTGGATTTGTTCCCCAACAAACATGAGTCTAATCAATTGAAGGGTAAGAGATGGTGAAAGATAAGTTCTTTACTTTCCTCGTATTAAATTTCTGTTAAATATTTTGCTATATGCTGGAAGTTCAAAACACTCGTTCTAAGATTATGTTTTGAATTATAGAATTTCAATGATGCTAGGTGGTTAAGTTCAATATTGTATTAATCATTTGTTTAATTAAATACAAGTTAAACAATTGTTTTGGCTATGTGCTAAAACACAATATCTATTTTGATAAGTTAAACTGTATGTTGACTATAAAATTCGGATCTCCAATTAAATTGTTGCTAGAATTAGATTGTGTTAATAATTTATTTAATTGGCTAATCTTTAACAATTTGATGAATGTAGGTAGTTTAATGTTACTTACAAATTGTGTATGTTGGAGACGATGGATATGCATCACGGTTGAATAAGTCTGCACCACGCAGACTTCTCTATCGAATTTGAAAAAACACTTCTAACTTGAAGCGTCGGCATGATCTACTCTAATCTTGCTTAGTACTTTCATGTGATGAATGTGTTAACGTTTTGTGCGTTTGATCATATGATTGAGAGTTTTAGATCATAGTTATTCTCGCTTTGAAAAACTAGCATGTTTAGGATTGTTAAGTGTTTTATCATACTATGTGTATAGATATTTTGACAAATTCATTGTTTGCAGTTTGTGTGAGATTACATATTTGCTTCTCTAATAAATTTTTTTAAAAAATGTATAAGATTTATAACAAATGTCTGTAACTTAGGAGAGAGCATCTCTTAATGTAGGATATGACTCTATTAGTTACGTTTTGTTCTTTCTCGTTCATTATACTGTGTGTGCAAAGTTGAATTATAATATGTTAGTCATTATCTCATTTAGCATTATGAAGATGATGAAGAACGAATAAAGGAAAGAACTCTTCGCTCAATGTGTTTGAGCAAGTGGACATTGTTACAACCATTAGAGAAAGCAAACAATTTTGTAAAATGTGATAGAGTAATTATGTATTTACTCTTATAAAGTGCATATATTGTCAATCACATGTATAAGTTGAGTTTAATAAATGAGACAATTAATAATAATAGTTCTAATTGTGTTCTTGAACATAGCATAATTGGCTAGGATTTGATAACTATATATTCAATTGTTTGTGAGGAAATGTGATCTAATTATCAAAAATGTGGGAAAAATGGAGTTAAAAGCTATTGAGTAAAAAGCTTTAACATCCAAGTTGTTTTGAAATTTAGAATCACTATGAACTATATATTAAATTATTTGTTGTTGTTAAAACTCATAACTCTGCTAAATGACACTCCATTAAATATGACAATTACGAAAGTTGTGCTCAGATTATGATCACTAGAAAATCATTTAGTATGGTCTCTAGGAGCACAGAACATCTTGAGTCAATACATTCTGATATTTGTGATCTCAGTAGGTTTGTGACTAGATGAGACGATTGTTGGTCAGAAGTATTTAATCGTTTTTATAGATGATTAATATGAGTCTATCATATATATGAAGAATGAAGCACTTGTTATTCTTAATGAATTAAAAATTATAGTTAAATGCTGAAAATCAAGGGTTCAAATTTGATAGAGGTGCTGAATATGTTTTAACAATTTAATAAAAGTTTGCATTTGGCATAATCTCTACTGCACTCAACTTACAACAGTTAAACGATATTGATAAAAGTTAGAATCAAACACTTAATGAAATGTTGAATTCTATATTATTGACTGTTGTTTGTCTTGTGTAATTATAAGTGATGTTGTATTGTTAATCATATTTCTAATGTGTTACTACACTCTAAATTGAATACACCGTGTAAATCATGGCATGAAAACACAAATAATTTTGTTAAAGTGAAAATTTTGTGTTGTGATACTTCTATTAGAGTACATGACCCTAGAAGGCCTAAAGTAGGACCTACAACAAATATTTGTGTGTGTTTAGAAAGTGCAGAATGTAGTTCTGTGGACAGATATTGGATCTATCTAATTTGTGTTAGAAGAATCTAGACTTGCAGAGTTCTTTGAGGATGTGTTCATCAAAGATAAATATATGAAATAATCTAGTCTTATAGACATGTTCAATGATTCACAGTTGGAATCAAGAACCAGCCTTACTGACACTTAAAAATCTGAATGACAAATGAGCTAAGAAGAGTCTTTAATAGACAATGAGATGATTTTGTGTCATACAATAATACTGTAATTTAGTTGATCTGCCTAAAGAGGCTAAAATTATAGTAAGTAAGTGGGGTTTCGTAGAAGAAACTTAATTTTGATTGTTCAGTAGCAATTTTAATGCTTTTTAGTAGCTAACAGATTGACTGAGAAAAAATGGGTAGACTTATTTGATGTCTATTCACATGTTTGTCATATTGCTACAATAAGTATTCTTCTTACCCTTATATCTATTGAAAATTTTGTCATTCATAAAGGATATTTAAAAGGCTTTGTACTGAACAGTTTTGTACTGGAAAGTTTTGAACTAATATGTTTAGTGAACAAGATTTACAATTTACTAAAATCATTGTATGTTCTTAAAACATGTATAGCCAACGAATAAATATTTTGACAAATTTTTGAAAGAGCCTAGTATATGAATCAAGTAATTCAGATCAGTGTCTTCAACTTTGTGGTGTGTCAAATATAGTGGCTATTATTTACATGTTCTGTTGATATGCATGTTCTTGGAAGTGGCCTCTCTATTATAAATGAAGTTAAAATTGTGCTTTTCAAAGAATTCAACATGAAAACCTAGGTATTGTGGACACCATAGGTATAAGGGTGAGTTTTCAGTTGGCATGGGATAACTCTTAGTCAAACTCATCAAATCAAAATGTGTTTCAAAAGTGGGGATATAGTGATTGAAAGTGTGATTTCAGACACCTTATGATTATGATAAAAGGTTGTCACCTAATGATGGTGCAACTATGAGACAGGTAGATCATTCTAAAGGGATTGACTGTCTTATGTATATAAAGATCTGCACTAGAATAGACATAGCCTTTGAGGTAGGTATGATCTGCAGATTTACTAATAATCCCATACACATTTGAGTGCCTTTAAGAGGCTAATGAGATACCTAAGTGGTATTCAAGAGTTTGCTTTGTGCTACTCTAGTCATTTTTCGAATGAGTGGCTGATCTGATGCATTATGATACTCGGAATTCAGTGAAAGTCGATAACTAGTAGATATGTGTTTACATTAGGAGGAACAGAAATGTTATAGAAATAAAAAGCAAACAGGCACTGTACTATCATCCATAAAATCAGACCTCCATGTGTAATCCTCTGCAGGGAAAAAAGCTGAGTGGATTGAAGAAATTGTTGCTAGTTATCCATTGAGAAGTTTAAGTAACTCTCTAATTCTGTTATGCAACTATCAAGTTACAATGCACTGTAGCTCATAACTCACTCTATAATAGTAAGAGGAGTACATTAAGGCTGAAAGAAGCCTAGTTGAACTTTCTCATAGATAAAGTGCAATTGCGACAAGTGTGGCTAATGTATTTGCTAAGAGACTTGAAAGTGATCTAATTGTCAAAAATGTGGGGGAAATGGAGTTGAAAGCTATTGAGTCAAAGCTTTAACATCCTAATTGTTTTGAAATTTAGAATCCAATTGGAGCCATAGAGAAATTCAAACTTAAGCATCAATTTTAGGCAGTTGACATGTTTTAGATAATTTTGATGATTCCACATAAATTCCACAAATATATAATGTCATTCCAATTTTGATGGTATTATATATCTAGGGAATTTACTTAGAATAATTATATTATTCCAATACGAAACATGAAAACTTGTCGTTGTGTTTCCGATGATTAAACTGTCCTAAATATTATTCCAATTTTGATGATATATCTTTTATGGATACATGTTTCATTCCAATTTTGATGATTCAATGTTAAACCATGATTGAAATGGCAGTCTTTTCATTCCAATATGAAACATAGTATGGTTCTTGTGTAGAAACTATAAAGTTCATGTACTTTACTTATTAAAGATACTTGATTGTGATGCTTGCGTTACATTTTTGCTAAGCTAATTATGAATTGTACTAAGTTCTTTTGTGGAACTGGATACTTTGTAAAATTCGTTAGAATTCTTAGAGATGTGTCTTTTGATATTCTTGTTTTCTATAAGCTAGCAAAGATGGAGGAGCTGAATTTGTCAACATAAATTTCAAAAATAATGATTTGCTCAAAATGGAGGAGTAAACATAAAGCAGTGTAAAAGGATAGAATTTCAGTTTATTTCTTTCGAGAATAAATTAGTCACTTGCTTGGTAAAACTTCTGTTGAGTTGAAGACTCTTGCGTTCATGAGCTTAAAACTCATATTTTGTTCTTGAAGTTTATTTGCTTTGTTTGATTTTGAAACTATGACAGATTATTCTAGTTGGTTTAGTCTATGTGAACTATTCTGAATTGGATATTGTTTGGAACTACTTAATTATATTGGTTTAGTCTTGATTGAACTATTCAGTTTTATAATTCTAAATGTTCTTATGAAACTATACCTTTATGATGATTTTCTTTTATGGACTGCTATCAGCCAGTCAGTTTTATACTGAACTGATGAGATAATCCTGTACTTTATATATTGAGAATATAGGAGGAGATTGTTGGATATATTGGTATATTCTCTCTATATAAATATTGCATGTGCATATCAGTAACACGTGTATTGAACGTACAATTGAATGGATATTGGAACGCAAGTTTGTGGGCTTATAACTCGATACCCAAACCAGTATTTAAAGATAAATATTGGCTTGTGATAGCAGTCTAAGTATTCCAATCTTGATACCTAGGGTGAATATCTCAAGCAACTTAGATCTAGAGATAAACCCTAATTCCCAATTGTTAATTTCTCACAAAACCTAACAATATGTTCTTATCCCTTGTTCAAATAACTAAAAATCCCAACTGCAAGCATCAAAGTGACAAAGTACCGTATGTTTTTATCCCTTGTTCAAAAAACAAAAATTCCCAACTGCAAGCATCAGAGTGACAATTTTTATCATATGCTAGCATTCCATTAATCTTCTCACTATTATCTACTAACCCCAGTTGCAACATAAACATTTTCTCATGTGCATTTGTATGAACAAGTTTCATAAAATCAAGTCCATTAATTTTGATCATGTTACAAACTTAAGCAAACATAAAGCACTACCAAATAAATTAATCAACAGATCCAACTCAACAAATGAGCAAACCAATCTCACAAACTAGGTTTTGGTTAAAGATTCATTCCAAGCTCACCAATTATTAACCAAAAATCCTCATGTGACTTATCCTTTCTTTCAAGAGGAAGTGAATCAAAAACTCAAAAATCAGCCTGACAAGTAAGCAGATCAAGGCAAATCAGCTTATACAAAACAATGAAAACAATGCAACAGCTTTTGAACAACCAAGTGCAAAAATATTATTCCTACTACTTGACCCTAAAAACCTGACAAGCAAACCCATTTACTCTCTCCATGCATTCCTTCAGATAGCTTAAAGCATTCAAACAATTCGAGCATTATAAGATAAGAGAGTTAATTGCGGGTTAACATGAACTACCCATGAAAGTGTACCCCACACTAGTTATACAGCAATACATGTCAAAGTTACATAATCCTCCTTTAATCATTGTAAAGGACCATAAATGAATAAACAACTAATAATACGATAACTATAACCTCCTTGAATATCAACAATCATAGAACCAAGGATATCATCAGGTATGTGACACTCATTTTCATCAGTTTAACAAAATTATATTAAACTTGAGGATCCAAGACTTCACCACATAAGATAAACTAAGAGCATCATCAAAAGCAGTCACTAATGAAATGTTCATACTTGGGCAAATAACCAATTCCAAAGAAACATAGAAATGCAAATCAGTGTCCCAAGTCTGAATCATTAAACCTACACAAAGGTTCCAACAATATAGACATAAACTTGCCAAGTAAACATGGACGGAAGCTCTAAAATTACATTTAGAAAATAAAAGTACCACATAATCAAGAACAGATCGCTTACATTGAGATCCGCCTCGTTAATTCAAGCTCCTCCGATCGCCGCCGTTCCCACATCAATAACAGATATATAAAATCGATGGAATTAAGAACAATCAAACAACAACAATCCCAGACCTAGGGTTTGTGTAGAGAGAGAGTGAGAAGAGATAATAATTTTTTTGTTCTTAATTGAAGAACAAACCCTAGGATTTGTGTAGAGGAAGGGGCGACGGCGGGGAGGGGGCGGCGATGGGCGGCGATGGGGGAAGGGGCGATGGCGGGGGAGGGGGGTCGGCGATGGGGCAGCGATGGGGGAAGGGGCGACGGCGGGGTAGGGGGCGGCGATGGGGGAAGGGCGACGTCGGGGGAGGGGGCTGGAGAAGGGAGGTGGGGGGATTGAGAGATAAAAAAATGGGGGAAATGAAGTAAAATGAGAGAGAGAGAGAGAGAGAAAGAGAGAGAGAGAGAGAGAGCTGGGGTAGGTCTTATCCGTGACTTACCCCGGCGTTTCCATACAAAAACGTTGGTGTATACCTACCTACGCCGGCGTTTTAAGGTTAAGAAACGCCGGTGTAGAGTTGAATTTTTCTTCTTTTAGGTTATCCGGTTTCTACACCGGCGTGCCTACTAAAACGCTGGCGTAGAAACGACGGGGTATAACTCTTTTGTTGTAGTGACATTAATTTATATAAAAATAAACCTGTGAGTACCTAATATAAAAGAAGTCTCAGGTTCAAAAGCAGTCTATGTAAAAAATTTTACTTTTAAAATATATATATTTATTTAGACATGCATGGCACATGTAAATTATTAGTCATGTGTTAACCTGAGTTTGACAAAAATCGATTTTGTCTTCCAGTTAAAATTTACCCCCACCTTATATAGAAAGATGAACGATCAAAATGATCTCATTTCACCATGAATGGAGATGTAGTGGAAATTTATGTAATTTTTAATGGATGCTAATTAGGAATAGTTTTTGAAAGCTCCATATTATGGAAATAAACCAAAAGAGAAAAGGATGATGTCTACTTTATCCTAATATTTGGAGACTAGTGTAAATATAAGCATTAAGCTAACAAACAAAACCATTAATTATCCTAAAATAAACATGGAAGATGCATATGAAGATAACTCAGTGTATCATAAACAACAAAATGATAGTTAGCTAGAACAAATATATTTTTTGCCCCTTAGTTCGATTATTAAGAAATAATTTACAAAGATATTGGAATAAATAAATAAAAACCGGTCTAGAAAAACACCGAACACAAAATCATTAGAAACAGAAAGGGTGAAATCTATATTCTATCATAATGTTTGAGTGGACACTAATGCGTAACGAGTCAGCATTAATTAACAAATATGCCCTTTTAATCACCCCTTTAATTTAATCATCCACGCAAAAAAAAACAGAAGGAAAATGCACGCCAAGAGAACTCACTGTATTGCAAGACTAATGATTTGCGTTTGGAAAGAGTTTTAAAAATCTAGTAATACAAAAAAAACAAATCACAAATTAGACTCACATGATGCATGAGTGAATGACATCTAAACTATTTAAATTTTTCTACACATACATACATTGGCATGATAAACATGATGAACGTAGTGGATCTTCTCTGAGGATCCTACCAAGTGAATATAATTACTTTGTATGAGAAAATTTTCCTCATACAAATATGAGGCTCACATTACTCTCTCTCTCTCTCTCTCTCTCTCTTTCTATATATATATATATATATATATATATATATATATATATTGTTGCTGCTGATTTTGGTGTGAGAGCAAACAGATGAATTTGTAGATTCTTTTGGAAATAATAAAGGCAAACCTGTTGACTTTCACTGGCGTTTGACTGATTTCTTGCCGCTGTCGTTGACCTGCAAAAAGTTCGATACATCGGGATGAATCCCGGCGACGAACCCTCCGACACTCAAGTCAGTAATCGGGAAGATTATGAATAAGTTTTTGTGGAAAAAAGATTGATTACCTTTTTTATGGTGAGGGGAGAAGGGTATTTATAGTCGCCTTTGGAGACAGCTTAGAGATAATCATTTATCCCTATGTCCCAGTGTTTTTGGATAAGATGTAGAGTTTAAATCGTTTCATGATAAGAGATTTGGTTTAAACCGTCTCTTAGAGATAACTATGAATTTGAATTACTCTTTAAATATCTAACTTGATTTGTAATGGGTTGCTACCCATACCTAATATGACAGATCCGTTTTTGGGTTATTGGGCTTTGAAAGACCCAGTTCCCATTTCGGACCCGTTTGTATGTGAAATTACCGTTTTACCCCTGAGAGCTTTAAGATTCGTGCCCGATTTGAACTGTCCCGATTTGTTTCTATTTTTACCCATATCATAAGCCCCCCACTCCCAGAGACTGAATTTTACAGTCTTTGAGGAGTAGTTCGCCCGTTTTTAATGACTTACAGAATTTATCGGAGTTCTCTGGGGAGTTTGGATCTTGCTCAAGGTGTAACGAAATTATTCTGAGTTTTTAAAATGCGAAAAAAAATTCTCAAAATTTTCTGGATTTTTAATGATTTTTCCTGATTTTTTGGATTTTTTCCAATTTTTAATCATTTTTGAATTTTTTATTCAATTTCCGAATTTAAATAATTAATTTTCAAAAATTTTAATTAATTATTCTAATTTAATATTTATATTTCAGAATTTTTAAAATTAATTTCTGAATTAATAATTATTTTTAGAATTTTTAATTATTTTTTTCGATTTTTAATTAATTTTTCAAAATTTTTAAATTATTAATTCAATTAATTAAATAAATAAATATTTACCCGGACACGTGGCGCAATCCTGTGCGTTGATCACAATCAAGCTAGCGTGCATCGTAAGGAAGCAATTTGTTTCATTTGGGCATCGGTGGCAAGAATGCTCGGATCGCGCTGCCGACCCCTGGATTGCTGACACGTGGCATCTGGGTTCGGGGTTTTTTTTTCTTCCTACTCTCTTCTTCCTTCTTCTCTCTTTCTTCCTTCGACCTCTTCTTCGACTGCTTCCAACACCGACCACGCCCTCGACTCCTAGCTCGACTCCGTCTCCGCCTTCGACTCCGAGCACCCCGTGAAGAGAGAGAGGAGCTCGAGTTTCGACAGTGAAGGGAGGTCGGTGAAGGGAGGAGCTCGAGCTTGGAGACAGTGGAGAGCTCAACGAGTTGAAGTCGAGGTCGGGGCTCGACGGAGCCATAGTGATAGAGCTTGGAAGATGGCGAGGGTGATGACGAGGAGTTCGAAGAGGAGAGAGCTGAGTACGACAATGGCGGTGGTGGGCTCGACAGTGGTGGGGTTCGGCGAGGAGGAAAGCTCGGCATCACGGTGTTCGTTGACGAGAGCTTGTGATGGAGGGGAGCTCTACAGGGAGAGCTTGGCGAGGTTGATGAAGGAGATGGAGAGGTCAAGCTCGGTGTGGAGCTTGGCAAGGAGCTCAGAGCTCGGCGAAGCGGTTCAGAGCTCGACGAAGCGGTTCAGAGCTCATCGAAGGTGATGGTGGCAGAGCTCAGCAATGACGGAGTTCAGCGAAGGTAGAAGAAGCTCGAGCTCGGCAATGGAGGTCATTGGGTTCGTCGAAGGTTGAGCTCGGCGACTGAGTTCGGCAGTGGAGAGGAACTCGACGGAGGAGCTCGACGACGAAGGAGCTCGACGACGGAGGAGGAGAGCTTGGCGGAGCTATCTCGAGGATGGTGGTGGAGCTTCGTGAAGGGGAGCTCGATGACAGAGCTTGTAAAGGAGGAGCTCAACATTGTGGGGTCGAGCTGGCAATGGTGGAGGTGAGCTCGGAGTCGAGCGATTTGGAGGAGCTCAACAGAGGTGTTGGAGCGGACCTTGGAGGTCAATGCTCACGAAGGGGACGACGGGGAAGAAGCATGGAGTGGCTTCTTCAGGCAAGGTAGGTTGACGATGGCGGTGGTGAGTTGGCGAAGGTGGTTTCGGCAGGGTTATGTTTTTGGTGCCAAAGTTCGAGAAGATGAAGAGGAGGCCAGGGGGTTGCGGGTTTATAATGGGTCCGAACCCGACCCGTTAATCCCTCAAGTTGTTTTTTTTTAGCGAATATGATCCGTTGACCGTGAGCGAACATGAATATTGAGGCAGAGTTTTTCTCCATTTTTGAGTTTGGTGGCAAGAATGCTCAGATCGCGTTTCCGAACCCAGGAGAGGCTTTAGCGACTTGACACGTGGCGGTCAATGGTTGACCGTTGACTCAGTCAACATTGACTGTTGACTCTCTCTTTTTTTGTTTTAATCACAACCGTTGATGACGATCGAGCGCAGATCGAGAGGCAGACTTTTTCTCTCATATAAGGGTCGGTGGCAAGAATGCTCGGATCGCAGTTCCGAACCCAGGTGAGGCTTCGGCTGCTTGACATGTGGCGGTCAATGGTTGACCTTTAACTCGATCAATGTTGACCATTGACTTTTTCTTTTTTGCTTTAATCACCTCTGTTGATCACGGTCGAGCGTGCATCAGAAGGCAAAGTTTTTTCCCCATTTTGACGTCGGTGACAAGAATGCTTGGAGCCACTTGCCGAAGTCGAGAGACACTTCGAGAGAGCAACACGTGGTGAATTTGACCGTTGACCGTTGATTAGTCAATGTTGTTTTCTCTCATTTCGATGTCGGTGGCTAGAACACTCAGCGAGAGCTGCCGCCAGGGAGGCTTCGATGCAGCTATATTGTAACCGACGTTCCCGGTGCTACGGAGGTCGGATTGGGGCATGTGACTCTCCGTTTCAAAGCTGACTCGGAGATCTACAATTTCTCTTCAGAAGTCAGTTGAAGAATCACCCTTCTTCATAGTCAAAATTGTCCCACAACATCTTTGCCTTCATGAAGTTGAGAAGAGCTTTGTATGACTCTTGGGGAAATCTGTTCTTAGAGGTGAGTTTAGGGAGCATCTCTAGATGAGTTAGGCTCCGAACTCTCTTGGAAGAAGGCCGCTCAGGAGGTGAGCGGGGCGAAGAGCTTCGCCAGGCTCTAGAAGAGTGCCGTTTAGGAGATAAGTTTGAGGAGCAACTCTAGGATAGAGTTGAGCTCCGAACTCATTCAGAAGAAGGCTGCTTAGGAGGCAAGCAGAGCGAAGAGCTTCATCGGGCTTAATGAGAGAGTCGTTTGGGAAACAAGTTTGAGGAGCAACTCTAGGGAGAGTTGAGCTCCGAACTTACTTGTTGCAAAATTTAACCAGTAGTGTGAGTAGTATGAATGTTTGTTTTGAGCCCCGAAACTGCTTACTTACAAGCTGTGAGGGCAAATTCGAATCATGATTGTGAACTTCGAACTAATTGTTACGGAGTTATCAACGAGTTGTAAGAGAAATTCCGAATGGTAATTTGCTTCGTACTTGCTCATTCGCAAGCAGCTAAAGTGGGGTCGAACCAAGTGTTGGACTCCGAACTTGTTTTAAGAATTTCAACGAGTTGTAGGAGAAATTCCGAATGGAGAGCTATCTCACACTTGCTCGTTCGTACGCGGCTAAAGTGGTGTCGCACCAAGTGTTGGACTCCGAACTTGTTGTTTTAAGAATTTCAACGAGTTGTAGAAGCAATCCTGAATAGTGAGCTATCTCGCACTTGCTCGTTTGCAAGCGGCTAAAGTGGCGTCGAACCAAGTGTTGGACTCCAAACTTGTTTTTAGGGGGTTAACGAATTGTAGGAGCAATTCCGAATGGTGAGTTGCTCCGCACTCGCTTATTTGCAAGTGGCTAAAGCAGCGTCGAACCAAGTGTTGGACTCCGAACTCATCTTTTAAGCTTAGTAAGTTATGGGAGCAGCCCTGTAGAACAAGCTGAATTCCGAACTTGCCGTTTAATGAGTCGTAGGTGTGACTCAGAGAGATGGAAATGAGGAAAATGCAATAATCTTTAATAGAAGAAAGCTAAGTTTTATTGAAATAAACTAAGTGGCCGCTTCAATAGGGCGAGCCATTATTACATGCTTTTGGCCGTGTTACAAGGATCGGTCTTATTGAAAACTGAAAACCTACTTCTACGATAGGGTGAAGGCCTTTCAGGAGGAGTTTAATTCTCCCCATTGGACCTCCATGTATAAGGTGGAGGATGGCCCCAGGTTCAAAGTCTTGGAACTCGGTGGGCCTCTCGTTCGCTTGTTGGCTCCTCCGGGTGGAGAATTGGCCATGTCCTTTCTGAATAACTTGGCCAGGTGTCCCTACTGTATGAGTTCTTCGATCTCCTCTTTGAGGGCCCGACAATGGCCTTGGTCCCTATAAAAGTGGCACCACTTATCCATGTTCATTTTCTTGCCAGGGGTATTCATTCTAGGAAGACCGCCAAGTAGCCCTTCCTTATCCACCGCCATAAGAACTGCTAATATACTAGCATTGAGGGGGTGAACTTCTCAAAATGAGGAGCTGGGCGGTGTTGGCCATTGTCATCTTTCTGGAATTTATGGGACACTTCTTCACTTGTATCCTTCCATTTGTTCCCGGAAGATGGTTCCTCAAGACTAGGGGGTTGAGAGCTTCTTCCGCTCGGATGTACTTCTCGCTCCTAAGCAGAAGTTCCAAGAAGTTCCAAGGAGGCTTCTTAGCCAGGGACGCCCTGAGGTCGGCGTTAGTGACGTTGTGCATGAATGCTGCAGAGGCTATTGATTGGTTGAGGGAGGCAATAGACCGGGCTTCGGTAGTAAAGCGTCGGACGTAATCTCTTAGGCATTCACCATTTCTTTGGCTGAGGGCTAGCAATGACGCACTCGTGTTCTCGGCTCGGCGACTGCCCACGAAGTGGGTGAGGAAGAGCTCCTCAAAATGTTCGAATGAGAAGATGGAGGCTGGAGATAGACGGGAGTACCACTCTTGTGCTGGTCCCCTCAACGTTGCTAAGAAGGCCTTGCAGAGGAGCGCATCTGAGGCTTGATGAATCATCATGTGAGTTTTAAAACTCTCGATATGATCGAACGGGTCTGACTTCCCATTGTAGGATTCAAAGCAGGGTGTCCTAAAGGCTTCGGAGATCGGAGCTTCCATGATGGCTATGGAAAATGGGAGGTCTGCTAAGGCGGAAGTTTTTGGTCCGTTGTTCTTCTTCATGATTGATCCTGTTGAGGCACCTCTCCATCTCGTGGAGATGGCGGTGGACCGAGTGATCCCTCTGGTCGGATCTAGTCGACCCTCGGGACTCTCCTTCATGAGTGGCGGTATGGCGAGGGCTAAGCGCATGCTGATCCTAACTCATGGCGATATTAAGAGCTCACATGATATCTTGTTTGAATTTTTGGAGCTCGGCCTGAGTGACTGATGCCCATCCAGCTCGGCGATCCCTAGGTGTGGCTCGGCTTATTGGAGTATAACTTCTCCGCCGACGACGTGGGGGAACTCTCTTCGCCTCGTCGGGGGAGGGGATCTTCTGGTCCTTGGTCTACAGGGGGTCCAGACTCTCGAGGCCCCTGGGTACTCAGGTTGAGGAACTTCCTCAGGGGCTCGCCATTTATTTAGGCGAGTTCGGAGGTCGACCCTTTGCTGATGGTTAAGAATTACTTGACAGAGATCCAGTCCTGGGGGACTTTGAGAAGCCATAGAATCAGTTGAGGGATTGTGGACTGAAAAATGGTCATGATGAGTGTGTTGCTTTGGACGACTTCGACGAAAGCCCCTCGAGATCCTAGAAGGGCCTGTTGAGGAGGAGGTTGTTGAGGAAGAGACTGTTCAGGATGCGGTTGCTGAACTTGCTGATTGAGTTGAGGAATGGCATCTTGGAAGGGAGGAGGAGGAGGAGGAGGAGGAAGAGGAGTGGCTCTTCGGCTGGAGGCCGCTGCCTTCCCTTTCTCTTTCGGAGGCATGATTTGAAACTACTTTCGCTGATGAAGTAAGGTTGGATTGCTTTTTTGTTTCCCACAGACGATGCCAATCTGTTGCTGCTGATTTTGGTGTGGGAACAAACATATGAATTTATGGATTCTTTTGGAAACAACAAAGGCAAACCTGTTGACTTTCACCGGTGTTTAGCTGATTTCTTGCCGCTAGCGTTGATCTGCAAAAAGTTCGATACACCGGGATGGATTCTGGCGATGAACCCTCCGACGCTCAAGTCAGTGATCAGGAAGATTATGAATGAGCTTTTGAGGAAAAAAAAATTGATTACCTTTTTTATGGTGGTGGGGAGGGGTATTTATAGTCGCCTTTAGAGACAGTTTAGAGATAACCATTTATCCCTATGTCCCGGTATTTTTGGATAAGATGTAGAGTTTAAATCGTTTCATGATAAGAGATTTGGTTTTAATCGTCTCTTAGAGATAACCATGAATTTGAATTATCTTTGAATATATAAATTGGTTTGTAATGGGTTACTACTCATACCCAATAGGACAGATCCTTTTTAGGTTATTGGGATTGGAAGAAAGACCCAGTTACCATTTCGGACCCGTTTGTAGGTGAAATTACCGTTTTACCCCTGAGAGCTTTAAGATTCGTGCCCGATTTGAACGGTCCCGATTTGGTTCTTTTTTTAGCCATATATATATATAGGGCGAAGGGGTTAGTGTCATTTGTGAATCTATCAATGTGTGCAGCACACGTACATATTAACCCCCAGATTAAAATCCCAAAAAAAACTGGCCATACCCCACTACAACAAAATAGTTCTACTCCGGCGTTTTGGTAGAAACGCCGCGGTAGAAACCAGATAATCTTGAGAAACAAAAAATCCAACTCTTCCCCGGCGTTTATAAAAAATGCCGGCATAGGTAGTTATACACCGGCGTTTTTTCGTGGAAACGCCGGTGTAGGTTACGGATAATTGGAAACGCACTCGTGCGCTCTCTCTCTCTCTCATTTTACTTTCCCCCAATTTTTCACTCGCTCTCTCTCTCTGCATCTCCCTCCTCACAAATCTGCACCCCTCCCTTCCCCCGCCCCCCCTCCCCAGACGTCGCCTCATCACCGCCCCCACCCCCGCCATCACCCCTTCCCCCATCGCCGCCCCTTCCCCCTTCGACAGATAAGTGGAATACCCATCGAAGTTTCAACCCAAAAAAGCTCAGTGCGTCCATCGACTTCAAAAATCATCAATTGGGTCTGCTTCCAATTTGGTATTCTGCTAAACCCTTGCATCAAAATTCAATTTTGACCACTATTTTATCATTTTTTTCGTGAAAATAAATCTGCCCATTTTTTGGGTTTTAAAAATTTTGTTGTGTTAGTAGATTGATGTAATTAATGTGAAAAATACCAACTTGATTTAGGGAATATTTATTTGATTATTAAATGGGATTTTGTAGGGTGGAAGATTAAGAATTTGATGAAGATGAGGAAGGGACAGGAATTTGAATGCATTCTATGGTTTTATTTATGAGGTAATTTAGTTTGTGCAACTATAAGAATAATAATTTTATTTTGAAAATATTTGCAATTGCCCACTTAATCCCTTTTTCTTTGCCATTTGTTGCAGGGCATCCCCTTTATCAAACTAGTAACTATTATATCCTGTTTTACTGCCACAATCCATTGATTTTGTTACTTGTAAAGATGGACTCTTGACTTATAATAATAGAATGGAAATTCGATTTAGATACTTGGGAATGCGATGGAGATGAGTGATGGGTCAGTTAGAAAGAGTAATTGAGCAAGTAGGATAGAAGTAGACCTAATTTTTGTATTTTTTAAAAATCCCATCTTATAGTATTTTTTACGGTCATCCATTACAATTTCCTAGGTGGACATTAAGTTATCATTATAGTCTGGATTAGGTTATAGTCATAGTAAGATGAGTAGTAGTATGATAATTATAACATAGCCCTTGTTGTGATAGTTCTTCAGTGTGCCTTTCATAGTATTAAGTTATGATTTGAGCCTAGACTAGGTTATGTAAAACGAGTAGTATGACAATTGTAGTTGAGCCTTATTGCTGATTTGCTTCATTTGATTGTTTCTACTATGAAGGAAAAATAGGTTTTATTAATGTAGTTTATGCTGTTAGTGTTAGTGAGTGTAGTCACTCATTGGTGATAATTAGTTATCTAGTTGAGTGAATCTTATTTTGTTTATAATTTAAGGCTATAGTATTCCTACTTATTGTGATATTCACAGTGACTAATTTATGCCATTTTCTGTAAATTATTATATGTTTCTAAGAATTCTGTAGCAAGAGCTTAATCCTTAAGATGATTGTTTTTTTTTATGTACTTGGATGAATGAATTCCTATTTGAAGGGAGGTTATAAATTGTCTGTTGAGGTTCTCTGTATATTATTAATTCTCTGTTGAGAGTGTGCAATTGTTAGATTGTTCCTACTTGCAAATTGATGATAATTTGCATGTATATTATTAATTTATTCTAATTTTGCTTGTGTTTTCTAGTAAACAAGATTCCCAAAATTCACAAACCTGCATTTCTTCTTCCGTAGAACCTGTGAATTTGAGATGGCATTCATTAAAGATCTTGAAATGGCAATATGAATAACTTAGGAGCATCTTAAACATCATATCATAGTTCCCCAAATAGTTTGGTTATCATAGTTCCCCAAATAGTTTGTGAGGATAGAAATGCTTGGAAGATTCTTCAATTTGATTTTCTTCGGTCTATTATGTGCATGCATTGTGCAAGTGTTGGGTAGTGATGAGGAGCACAACCTAATTTGATTTTCTTTGGTTTCAGAGCTCGTGAACTGTTCTACTATTTGAAGGGAGGGCAAGTTGATTATGGAGAGGAGCACAGCCTAATATATGGGCATTCGAGGTTTGGGAAGGTCTATGATCAAGGTAAGAAAAATTTCTACAGTTTTTAAGAGGGTGATTAATTAACAGAGCTTGGGATATTTGAGATTTGTGTCGATCCAAAGCTTCATCTCAATTTGATCAGGGAATTACCCGGAGTGGGACGAACACCATCCTATTCACTTTGTTGGGCACTCGGCTGGAGCACAGGTTATTTGAGTATTGCAGCAGATGCTAGTTGACAAGGTATGTGCATGCTTTCTCATCTCCAATTTTGCTTCCATTTTGGTCAAGAGTTCAATTCTTATACGATGTTTACTTTTAAAATCTTAGGTATTTGAAGGCTATGAGAACACTTCTGAGGATTGGGTATTGAGTGTTACTTCTTTATCGAGAGCTCTAAATGGAACCACGAGAACCTATTTTGATGGCATGATGTGAAAGATTCACACTTTAAACTTCATTTATGTACTATTGTTTGTAAAACTTCATTTATGTACTAGTGTTGGGTAGTATATGACTGGCTTGACATTTGCATGGCTTAAAAACTTCCATATCTAGAAGATGCAACTTAATTAGCGGCCAGTGATGCATTTCAAATGGCATCATTTAATTTTTTTTATTTTTATACCTACCCCGGCATTTGTAAAGCGCCGGGGTAGATGTTTGCCCTTTTAATTTTTTTTAATTTTCAAGCGAAAATACCCATTCGGCGGCGTTTTTAAAACGCCGGTGTAGGTTGTCCATCTATACCGGTGTTTTTAAAAAATGCCGGTGTAGACCCCACTCTACAGCGACACCCGCTTCCCCGGCATTTCTACCGGCGTTTTCGTTCTAAACCGGCATTTATAAACGCCGGTGAATCCAATAAAAAATGCCGGAGAAGACGATCCGTGTTGTAGTGCCCTCTCTCTATTTATCTCCCTCTCTTACAACACTTCATCTGCCCATCCCGCAGCACACGCGACACCTCCGCCGTGCCGCCGTTGCACCTTCGCCGATCCCTGTCGCATCTCCTTAACGCCACAACTTTACAACCTTGCTGCACCTCCGCATCGCAGTACCTCTGCACCTCCATAATGCCGCAGCATTGCGCTGCCACAACTACACACTGTCACACCGACACACAGCGGGCCATCGTACCTCCTTGCCCCAAGCAATCGACCTCTCCTCTTCCGAAACCCTAAGGTCCTCTCTCTCTCCCTCTCTCTCCCCATTTCTAAAAGTTTCTAGATTTTTTTTATTATTTTTGTATATTTTTGATAAAAAAATTAATTTTGGGGATTAAGATAAGTTGTTTTTTATCTATTCACCCCCAGAAAGTTTTTATTTTGATGCATTTCGCATAATAAAAAAGTCACCTTTCTATGATTTCTGTAATGTATGGTAGTTTGATCCAAAAAATATGAAGCATTCTTATTGCATGTGGGGATAACTGCTTAGAATTAGGATTTTAGTGTTAATTACTATACTTTTTGTGATTTTTTTTGTTGATTTGTGTATGTGGGTAAGTTTAGATTATTGTGGTTTTGAGAATAGAGCCACCTACGAGTGCAAGCTGCCTTAGATGCAATGAAGGTGTTGGGTTTGACCATAAGAGAGCTAAGGACGAGTTGAAGAACGTTCTACAAGTGTATAACAACAACTATTGTGTGTAGGGAAGAAGTCGATGAGCGAGAAATTGGAAATGGTATGTTGAGAAATTTGGATTTTATAGAGGAAATAGTGATTAACTTTTGATAAGATTGTTGATTAAGTTGAATTTTAAGATTAACTGGTTATTTTTGGTTGAGATAGTTTGAACTTTTAGTTGTTAATTGTTAGGGTGTGCATCGCACACATGCATATATATATATATATATATATATATATATATATATATATATATATATAGAGAGAGAGAGAGAGAGAGAGAGAGAGAGAGAGAGAGAGAGAGAGAGAGAGAGAGCAATACTCCATTACAAATGGGTTTGCACATATCCAACCGTCCTAACCGATCCCTCTCAAACTCCCATCTTTTACTTAAGTTGTGAAGGGGGTAATTTGGGTATTTTACCCCAAATAACTCTTCAACTTATTCACTCTCTCACACTCTTTCTCTCGCGTAGTTGACAAAGTCAGTTTTTTTTAATACAAAATTTTAACTTAGGCCATTGTTGGAAAGCCGTTGTTGGAATAACGGCCTAAGGTAATTTTTTAAACAATCGTAGCTGTTGTTTCAAACAACGTCTTTAGTATAACCTGGGGTGTTGTTTGAAACAACGGCTTAGGTTATACAAGTTTTTTGAAAACTTTTCTCTAGGTCGTTGTTTCATACTAAAGTCATTGTTTGAAACAACGGCTACGGTTGTTTTAAAAATTACTTTATGTCATTATTTTCAACAACGGCCTAAGTTAAAATTTTGTCTAAAATAAAACCGACTTCGTCAACTGCGAGAGAGAGAGTGTGTGAGAGAGTGAATAAGTTGAAGAGTTATTTGGGGTAAAATCCCCAAATTACTCCTCCAAACTTAAGCGAGAGATGGGAGATGATGGGCGGGGGTAATCATGGCCGCTGGATCTTGATCGATCAGATCCAACGGCCAGAAGCTCAGTTTGCAACGGGTATGTGTTGCAACTGAACATTGCTTATATATATAGGGAAGTCTTCCGTTGTGCACCACCTATGGTGCACACGGCGTGTGCACTCGGCCTTTCCACCTTCGTATCGACGATCCGAATCGTTCATATTGATCTACACATCTAAATTAGTTTAAATATGTAAAATCATATCATTTGAAATTCATTTGTCCATCCATTGAAGTATTACAAAATTATATGACTGAAAATCATTATTTTTTATAGCCACATGATGGATTGGAAAATTAATTTCAAATAATTTGGTTTTACATATTCATACTAATTTAGATGTGTAGATCAATGTGAACGGTTCGGATCGTCGATACGAAGGCGGGAAGACCGAGTACACACGAGTGCACACGGAGGGGTGGTGCACAATGAAAGATTTTCTTATATATGTATGTGAGTAATGTTCCGTTGTGCACTAGGCTTCTGTGTGCATTCGTGTGCACTCAGCCTTTCCGCCTTCGTATCGACGATCCGAACCATTCACATTGATCTACATATCTAAATTAATCTAAATATTTAAGATCAAATCATTTGAAATTCATTTGCCCATCTATTGAAGTGTTACAAAATTGTATGGCTGAAAGTCGTTATATTTTATAGTCACACGATGGATGGGCAAATAAATTTCAAATAATTTGATTTTACATATTTAGACTAATTTAGACGTACAGATCAATATGAATGATTCGGATCGTTGATACGAAGGCGGGAAGGCCGAGTGCACACGGAGGCCTAGTACACAACGGAACATTTATATATATATATATATATATATATATATATATATATATATATATATATATATATACACACTCTCAATTTTTCATCAGTTTTATATATATATATACACACTCTCAATTTTTCATCAGTTATCTCTTAAGAAATAATATTTACATTTAGAAAAATGTAGTCGATCTAGAAATATTAAGATATATAACATTTTATAATAGATTCTCTATTCTATTTCATAATGCATGCTTGTTAATTCGTAGATATATTTGAGAAAGGAAAAGGAACATGATACAATGAACATGAAGAGAATAAGTGCCTCACAGTCGCACAGTTTACGCTTTCAATTATTTAATAATAACTCGATGTATATCTAACTTAGTAAGCCCACTTAGGAAATATTTGACAGTTAAACATGAAATTATTAACATAAATGTCAAAGAAAAAGATAAGTTAGGTTACCTAGGCACAGTGGGGACGACCTTCACTTCCATCACTCCTTGCCCAACCATGTTCTGAAAACAATCAAACGAAAAATGTAACCATTAGCTTTCTTTGTTGATAAGAAGGATAGAGTTCTTTTGAACTTCAGCCAGCCCTGTTATTATATATGTCATAATCCTAAAACATACTGCTTGATTATAAAACATAGAAAGAGAGTAACCATTAGCTTTCTAACTACTTGTGGAAAATGTATGAAAATTTTAACTATGACAAATACTTCAAAACCAAGATTTTTAACAAGAATGTATTTTAGCACACTCAGTAAACGGGAAAAAAAGTCAAGTTTATGCACCAACGATAGTTTATACACCAATGAAGATTTTTTTTAAAAAAGTTTATCTACCTAACATGAAGCAATAACAGACAATAGTAGCATGAACTATTAAATTTACTTTAATTTGTTGCATGTTTTATTTAACACTAGAAAACAGCTGTAAACATCAGTAAAGAGTGTCGAACATCGAACATGAATTTTCTGAAAAAAGAATTCAAAGTTCTAACAAGAATTACACTAAGAGAAAATTAATTAACGTGAAACAAACATTGCAGTTAGAACCAAAACATAGATACCGACACTCTTTACTCAACTATGTGCCACCACACTAATACTATATTCTACTAAACTCATTATGACGGACTATGAACAGTCTTATCTATGTGGGTTCACAAATTGAATAAAGTTGCAAGGAAGGGAAAATTGATAATGAGAAAAACAAAAGTAAATTACTTTGTTTTATCGTAAATAACAGTACTATCTTCTTTTTTGTATGCTGGAGGATCTCCTCAATTGTAAAAAGACCCCGTAACATAAATAGCTTAAATCAAAAGGTTTGTCCATTTATACCGAAATACTTCTCATGGGTTAGAGCCTATTAACATAAGATCTACTGAAATAAACATCATAGATCATATCCTTCCAATAAAAATTACAATGAAATGTAGAAGATGAGAAGAAAAAATAATAGAGAATAGTAAAGGTAAAAAACAACAAGAAAAATTTGCAATCTATAACAAAGAAGGAATGACTTAAAAAAGAGAAAGGCTGTAGTTCATAGATCTTAGAGAAGTCCTTATTTTAAAATCAGATGAAAATTATATAAATTGAGAAAGTCTGTGGCAAATAGTTCTTATTTATCCTCGATGACAATTTGCTACCCCAAATCAAAAGGTTTGTCTATATGCTAACATATCCATCTTGCTTAGGACAATTTAGGATCAGATCGACTGCAGAAAGTACCGATCCCTGATCTTCCTTCAAGTCAAAAAATCAATAAAACATACATATGAAAAAAGGAAAAAAGAAAAAAAAGAAAAAAGAAAAAAGAATGAATAGAGTTAAACCATTCAACATAGAGATATATTTTATCTATAATATAAAAAGGAGATCTTTTAGGACTATTTAGGATCGGATCCACAAAAGAAAGTATCAATTCTAAAAACACCTTTAAATCAAAGAACTCATTAAACATAAAATGTGTTTTATAACTAACTAGGATCAGATCCATGAATCATCGAGCACTGTTTTGGATAATACAAGAGTGCAGTACAAATTTGTGGCTAGGTTGAGAACTCAGGTTTGACACTAGACATCTATAAAATTCAAAAAGGATCAGATCCATGAAGAAAGTATCGATCCAAGATCACCCTTCATATAAAAAAGAATCAAACAAAACTTAAATTGAAAAAAAACAAAAAACAAAAAAAAACAAAAAAAACAAAAAAAACAAAAAAAACAAAAACACCAAACCAAGAAGAATAAAGGAGGTAAAAGAGATTTAATAAACATACATTCAATCTATAATAAAGAAGGGATTTTTAAAGAAGAAAAGAAACCACTAAGAGAAGGGCGCGGCCACCCTAGGTCAGAAGGTTTGTGCATTTACACCAAAATATTCAACTTGTATTGGGACTATTTGGGATCGGATCCACCAAACAAAGTATCGATCATTAAAACACCTTCAAATCAAAGAATTCAATAAAACATAAACCATGTTTTAGGACTATTTAGGATCAGATCCACTAAAGAAAGTATCGACCTTAGATCATCCTTCAAATATAAAAAAATTCAAACAAACATAAATCCTGAAAAAGAAACAAGAAAGAATCTTCAGAAGAAGAAAAAACCCTAAGAGAAAGGGTGCAGTAACAAACCCATCAACAAAATTATGACAGAAACATGATTTTGTATTTAGGGTTAACTAAAACAAACATTGATTAGGGTTTGAAAACAATCAAAGAAAAGAAACTAAATCGGTTAAGATAAAATGCTGCAATTGCATGTTAAGGTTTTCAGGATCATATACCATGTTCACCATCTTCTCTAATATTGAAATTGATGGGGGGGGGGGGGCGCGGAGAGAGAGAGAGAGTGTGTGAGGCAATGGTTTACTTCTCACTCTCTGGAAAATTTGGGAGTGGAGAGATTTGTGTGACGGTAAGGTAACCTAGGGCTTAGGTGCATATATATAGGTCCATTGGTCAAAGAGGGAGTCATGTACGACGAATGCGGGCATTCATAGTATATTTTAAAGTGGGACCCACTTTCACTTGTCCTGAAATTATATAATTTATTATAATAATTTTTTTGTTGGAATTATTAAACATTCTGTTTGGTTTGGGGTAGAGAATGCTTAAATAGCGTCTTGCATTGATTTGACAGTTTTGGTAAAAAAGTGTTTTTTTATTAGGATTTTTTATAGTATTTGGACAACATAGATTATGTTTTAAAATGTATTTTACATAGATGGCTTTGGTCAAAACTACTTTCTTTGGTTATATTTTTTGATATAATAGATAAAATCTAGAAGGATTAGAGCCAGGTAGATTAAAAACAAAAAAAATCCTACATAGCTAGCTAATTCCATAATACAACATATGAAGTCTCAATACTTCATAACATAGTGCTCTACCAAAATATCACATCCAGAATATAATTAAAGAGTTTTAATCAGATAAATCAGAAAGAAATACCATTGTTTAAACACAGTTCAATTGCTACCCTGATCTTCCCCATCACTGTCGATTGCATTCGCCTCAGAGATATATTATTGCTGACGAGGAGTCATGGCAAAGATAGAGTCCAAAATTGAATAAATGGGATCTATTGCTGCTTTTTCGGTGTGGGAACATACATATAGTCAGTTAATAATGAATGGTAAGTACTAAAAGTCAAACCTTCGCCTTGACCGTTAAAAGACGTTAGAGCTTCTGAAATTGAATCTGGATCGTTGATTGACCTCCTGTAATCTGAAATCGACGGTGGTTGATGCGGCCGTTAGAACTGCAAAATGTCTGAAATACCGGGGGGTGGCCCCCGGCGACAGACCCTCCGATGCTCAAGTCAGAACCAGAAAGAGAGAGAGAGAGAGTAAAAACTGGTGAATTGTTGATTACCTGGAGACTGAATAGGGGGAGGAGTATTTATAGGCCTGGGAGACATTCTAGAAGCTGAATCGTGACCGTCGGATCTTTCATGTCTCCCCCCTAAAGAGATAAGATATCCCTGTGAGAGGATAAGAGATGAGACACCTAGCCATCATGGGCTGGGTGTCTCTCTTAGTGGACATAGTCTGTCATTTTTTATGGACTTGAAAGAAGCCCATGTCTTGGAGTGGGCCCAGGCCTATAAAATAGGCCTGTAATGGCTAATCTGCCTGTAGATACTTTGAGATTCGTGTAGGAATCGTACGGCTCTGATCTGTTGTGATTTTTACCATCATCATAAGCCCCCCACTCCCGGAAGGCAATTTTCATGGCTTTCAGGAAGTAGTACGTCTTATTTTTAGAATCTGGCGAATAATCTTAGCAGTCGGAGTATTCGGAGATACTTGGAACTGATCTGTGGCTTCTGGAGGCAGTGAATGTATTCTTGGATATTTTTTTTTCCATATTTTTTCAGATTTTTCCGAATTTTCTGGAATTTTTCTGAAATTTTTTGAGAACTTTTCCCCAGTTCTTCGGATTTCTCCGAATTTTATCGAACGCTCTACTGTCTCGAAATCACCCTTTCAAATTTTATAATTAATAAATTCAATTTAATGATTTTTTTTAGAATTTTTAATTATTTTTTTAATTAAAATAATTATTTTTGAATTTTTAATTAGTTTTTCGAATTAAAAATGATTTTTAAATGATTTTTTTAATTATCAAATCTGGGCTAGCCGTTTAGAGCCATCTGAAATGCAGATCATGGCCTGGCTCGCACGCTGAGGAGATCTGATGGTTGAGGCCCGAAATCAAAGGCCAAAATTTCTGAAGCATTGATCACGGGGCAGCGCGAAGATCTTGGAGATCTGACGACCCCTGGTTGTCTTCTTCACCACCTAGCTCGGCGAACAAAATCACCGAGCTATGGAGGTAGCTCGTTATGGTTGAGCTATGATCGTTGTGGCTTCGCCGAGCTTTGATCACTGAGTTTCGCCAAGCTACGAAGTCGAGCTATGGAGCTAGAGGTTCCATCGAGCTACAGAGCTCGAGCTTTCGCCAAGCCATGGCATTTTGCATTCTCGCCAGCTATGGCAGCTCATTTTTGCCGAGCTATGGAGTGGGGAAGTTTTGCCAAGCTATGGCAATCCCTTCGTTGAGCCATGGTAGCTCGTCTCGCCGAGCTACGATCCTCCGAAGTTTTGCCGAGCCATGGGGTTCAAATTCTTCGGCGAGCTATGGCCATGGAGTGCCCCGCCGAGCTATGGACTCGAGCCCTCGTCTCGCCGAGCTATGGGATAGCTTGTTCTCGCCGAGCTACCATGGCTTTACCGAGCTATGGATCGTCGAGGCTCTCGTAGAGCTATAGGAGCTTTGAATTTGCTGAGCTACGGAGCGCTCCGCTGAGCTACCGAGCTCGCTGAGCTACGGATTCATCTCGCCGAGCTACAGAGTTAGCAAAATTTTTGGGTTTGAGTTCTATTTTCGGCAGAGCTTTTTCGTCGAGGTAGGCGCTCATGAGCTCGGGTCGGTGGAGCTTGACGTTGGAGCATCTTAGAGGTAGCGAGGGTGTCGCCATCGACGTTGCGAAGGAGGAGGAGGGTGAGCTCTGTTTGTGGGTTTTTCGAAGGCGAAGTGAAGAGGGATTTCGGAAGAATTTTGGTGCCAAACTCGAAGAAGAAGAAGGAAGGAAGAAGCGGAGCGGGTTTGGGTTGAAATGGGTTTGGATCCGACCCGTTAAGCCCCTTTAACACTTATTTGATTTCGTATGTGGGTTTGGGTAGCAAATCCGACCCGTTTGCACCCTTTTACTCTTCTTTTGCTGATTTTTAAAGTATTTTGGAGTTATTTTGAGCTTGGGTTTTGCATATAAATTTTTATATATGTATATATGGTTGTGTATATGCAACAACTTGTATATATTTATAAATAATTACTTATATGTGTATACCCAGCTTTTTACTCCATCACCGTCGATTGGCGGATCTTGTATGTATATAAATCGCTGTGTTGGGAGAGCTATTTGCAGACTTATTGTTTGATCCCAACAAGTTGTTGTGGCATATCCGGGATAGAATTGAATGTTAGAGTTTTCCTTTTGATCCCGGCAAGTTTGTAGAGACAACTCTGTGACTAGGTTGACGTAGAGCTAGTTGTTTGATCACAACGAGTGTGGAGAGACAATTCTTTGACTGAGTCAATGTATGGCTCGCTGATTGATCCTAGCAAATTTAGATGGAACTCAGTGGTAGAATTGAGTGCTGAGTTTGATGGTTAGCCTCAGTGAATTTATAAAGGAAACTCCGTGATTGAGTTGTGTGCTGAACTTGTTGTTCGTTCCCAACAAGCTTAGAGAGGACTCTATGACGGAATTGGATGTTGCACCTGCTGTTTGCACCCAGTAAGCGTGTAGAGACAACTCTTTGATTGAGTTGGTCCAGAAACTGCCGTTTGACCCCGAAAAGTTTGTAGGGACAACTCGTGACTGAGCTGGCATAGAGCTCGGTGTTTGATCCCAGTGAGTTTGTGGAGACAACTTTTTGGTAGAATCGATGTAAAAATCGTCGTTTGGTCCCGACGAGTTTGGAGAGGACTTTAACATAGAATTGGTTGTTGTGCCTGCTGTTTGCGCCCAGCAAGCATGTAGAGATAACTCTGAGATCGAGTCAATGTAGAAACTGTCATTTGATCCCGACAAATTTGTAGAGGACTCTATGACAGAGTTGGATGTTACACCTACTGTTTGCACCCAGCAAGTGTGTAGAGACAACTCTGAGATAGAGTTGATGTAGAACTGCTGTTTGATCCCGGCAAGTTCGTAGAGGCAACTTGCGGTGGAGCTGAAGTAGAAACTACCGTTTGATCCCGGCGTGTTTGTGGGGAGAGCTATGAGATGCACTTGAGCTTGAACTTGTTGTTTAGCCCTGACAAGTTGTTAGTGGTGCTTGGGCGAAGACCAAGGCATTGGGCTCGTTGTGTGGAGCCAACAAGTAGCGGAAGGATCTCATGCAGAGAGCAGAATTTGAGCTTGTTGCTTAGAGCCAATAAGTGGTGGACAGAGTTCTTGCGGCGAGCAGAGCGTTGAACTCGTTGTTTAGAACCAACGAGCTATTGATGGAGCTCAAGCGGGGAGCAGAGCACTGAACTCGTTGTTTGGAACCAACGAGCTATTGATGGAGCTCATGCGGCGAGCAGAGCACTGAACTCGTTGTTTGGAACCAACGAGCTATTGATGGAGTTCAAGCGGCGAGCAGAGCACTGAAATTGTTGTTTAGAGTCAAAACATAGATTAAGAGAGTCAAAGCGGAGTGCTGAACGTTGAACCCGCTGTTTGGAACCAACGAGTTGTTAAGCGGAGCTCATGCGGAGAGCAGAGCATTGAACTCGTTGTTGGGAGTCAACGAGTTGTAGATGAAGTCTGAGCGAAGAGCAAGGCATTGAACTCGTTGTTTGGAGAAAATGAGTTGTTGATGGAGCTCAAGCGTCAAGCAGAGCGCTGAACTCGTTGTTTGGGACAAATGAGTTTTTGATGGAGCTCTAGCGATGAACGGAGCGTTGAACTCGTTGTTTGGGACAAACGAGTTGTAGATGAAGCTCGAGCGG
Source organism: Hemerocallis citrina (assembly GCA_017893485.1). Lineage (NCBI taxonomy): Eukaryota > Viridiplantae > Streptophyta > Magnoliopsida > Asparagales > Asphodelaceae > Hemerocallis > Hemerocallis citrina. The sequence continues at coordinate 264,890,250 of CM030364.1, forward strand.
CGAGAAGAGCATTGAACTCGTTGTTTGGGACAAACAAGTCATTGATGGAGCTCAAGCAGAGAGCAGAGCGCTGAACTCGTTGTTTGGGACAAACGAGTCGTTGATGGAGCTCAAGCGGTGAGCAGAGCGATGAACCTCATTATTTGGGACCAGCGAGTTGCTGATGGAGCTCAAGCGGCAAGCAGAGATTGGGGTGTTGGACCCGTTGCTCAATGTTGACGAGTGGTTGGACGAAGAAACCAATGTGTTTAGGCATGACTATTTGTCTTCGTTGAATAATTAGAGTGGCTTCGGGCGAAGGATTCAGATTTATTATTATGTCATGATGAGAACTAGTTTGGACCTAGTGAAAGATGAGGTGTCAGGTTTGGAAGTTCTTGGTAGAGTTGGTTATGGCAGAGGCTTCAAGCTCGTTTACAGTTTTTGAATTATTGTGACTGCTTTTTTGCAGTGACTATGGCATCGAGGGGGAGAATGGAGCCCCCCATTATATTGGTGTAGCATGCTTCTGCTGCCTGTTGGCTTCCTACAACTTAGTCTACGCCAGCTGTTGTTGGGAACTTCGTTGATGGAGCTTAAGCGGCGAGCGGAGCGCTGAACTCATTGTTTGAGACAAACGATTCGTTGATGGAGCTTAAGCGGCAAGCAGAGTGCTGAACTCGTTGTTTGGGACCAACGAGTTGCTGATGGAGCTCTAGCAGCGAGCGGAGCGCTGAACTCGTTATTTGGGACCAACGAGTTGTTGATGTAGCCTGAGAGAAAATCAAGGTGTTGAACTCGTTGTTTGTGACCAACGAGTTTCAGACGGAGCTCATGCGAAGAGCAGAGCATTGAACTCGTTGTTTGGGACCAACAAGTTTTTGATGGAGCTCAAGTGACGAGCAAAGTACTGAACTCGTTGTTTAGGACAAACGAGTTGTTGATGGGGCTCAAGCGGCGAGCGGAGTGCTGAACTCGTTGTTTGCGACAAACGAGTTGCTGATAGGGTTCAAGCGGCGAGCGGAGCGCTGAACTCGTTGTTTGGGACAAACGAGTTGCTGATAGGGCTCAAGCGGTGAGTGGAGCGCTGAACTCGTTGTTTGGGACGAACGAGTAGTTGAGGGAGCTCAAGCGATGAGCAGAGCGCTGAACTCATTATTTGGGACGAACGAGTAGTTGAGGGAGCTCAAGCAATGAGTGGAGCGCTGAACTCGTTGTTTGGGACGAACGAGTAGTTGAGAGAGCTCAAGCGACGAGCAGAGCGTTGAACTCATTGTTTGGGACCAACAAGTTGTTGATGGAGCTCAAGCGGTAAGCGGAGCGCTGAACTCGTTGTGTGGGATGAACGATTAGTTGCGAGAGCTCAAGCGGCGAGCAGAGATCGGGGTGTTAGACCCGTTGCTCGATGTTGACAAGTGGTTGGCCGGAGGAACTCAAGTGGCGCGCGGAGCGCCAAACTCATTTTTAGAGCGGATGAGTTGTGGGTATTCTGAATCTTCTTAGTGTGGAAGTGAAGTCACTTGTGTTTATTCAGCGTCGAGGTGATTCCATTCTTCTCTTCACTGACAAGTGGTTGCGTGCATGGAATTAGGTTCCCCGGGATACTGAGCTTGTCCTCCTTCGTGATATGCTGTGCTTGACGGAGTTGGAACTTTCCCATTTGCACGGCGCTTCAAGCGAGACGAAGTTGGAGGTTGCTCAAGTGAAGGAGGTTGAATGAATCTGGAGTTTGCTCGTCTAAGGAAGACTTATCTTGAATATCATTATCAAGAGTTGAGGTGGCCCTATGGAGCTATTAGATGGTAGGAGGCCGGCGAGGAGTTTTGTTTCTCTTAGGTAGAGCATCTCTCCAGTGTGTATAGCTGGAAGAACAGCTTTCATGATAGTTTTCTATACATGTTCGCAGGACTTTTGGTAGCGATTCTCCGACGTGAAACGTGGAGTCATTGTAACTTTGCTGTTGTAATGAGACTTGCAATTTTTGGAATGAGAAGTCTTCTGCATGCCGGTGTCTTGTCCTGTGATATATCATCGTCTTGGGGGTTGGCTAGTCGTAAGAGTTGATTTTGGGAGAGTTAGATTTTGGACTAGCCGTTTTGCATTTGTAGTGCTACTGGATCTGAACATATGAGTTGGTGATAGTTCTGTGACATGCGGAATTCATTTCATCTGCTTGATCCTTGCTGTCATGGTTAAGGTGTCATCGACGGGTTCTCTATTTCTAAATAATAGGGCCTCAAGTCTATTGCATATAGCTTAGAGAGCTGTCGACGGTGTATGACGGAGTGTAGCATTGCTCCGTCTTGAACCCAGCTAGTTGTAGGGACAACTCTGAAGAAGAGTTGTTTTCCAAACTTGTTGTATGGGGCCTCTGAGAGATTATGAGAGTCACATCAAATGGAGAGTTGAACCCCAAGTGCGGCTTTTTACAAGTGTTGCTAGGGTAACTTCGATCCATGATTTTGGAACTCTTAATCTGTTATTGAGGAAATTTAACTAGTTGCAAGAACAGATCGAATGACGAGTTGAACTCTGAACGTGTGTCATTACAGGTTGCGAGAGTAACTCTGAACCATGAACATGGATTCCGAACTTGTTAGTTTAAGTATTAACAGGTTGCAGGAGCAGCTCGAAAGGCAAAGCACACTCTGAACTTGCTTCTTTGAAAATTGACAGATTCTCTTTTGAACCATGAACTGGATTCCGAACCGTTCGTCGAGGCATTGACAGATTGCAAGAGCAGATCGAATAGCGAAGTGCACTGTGAATTTGCATTATTGCAAATTGTTTAGAGTCACTGTCGAGCCATGGGTATGGACTCCGAATCCGTCTTTTGGGGAGACTCGCAACTAGTGTTTGGTGCTGCTTAAGTGTTTAAGTGTGACACTCAACTTGTTTTCGAGCCTCCATGGAAGTTTAACTAGTTGCAGGAACAGATCGATCAGTGAATTGCATTCAAAGTGTGCGAGGTTGCATGCCACAACTCCCGAGTTCTGGATTCTGAACTTGCGTTGTAGAAAGCTTGTAACGAGTGTTTAGCACCACTTTGATTGTAAGTTAGGCGTGTAGCTTGTTGTTTTCTTTGATGAATTAATAGGTTGTAGGAGCAGATCGATTGGCGAAGCGCATTCTGAACTTGATTCATTATAGATTATTGTAGTAACTTTGCACTATGGATGTGGGCTCCGAACCTGTCTCGTAGGAAGCGTTTAACGATTTTGGTGCCGTTTTTATGTATAAGTTTGGCACTCAACTCGTTGTACTTCACAAGGTGTTCTACTTTTCAAGTCCCTGCTGATATCTCCTTGCCCCCCGGGTCTTCAAGTTGATGAGCCGTCAGGCGAACAACTTGGTAAACCTTGCCTGGACTTGCCTATTTTGGAGAGAGCCCCCCATTGTTTTGCATAGAGAAAGGGAAATCTTTTGATATACCAATCTGTTTCGGCAAGATTATTTGTTTCCGTCGACTGAGCGGAGTGGCTTTGGGAGAGGGATTCAAGTTTATTACTGTACTAGGATTGCCCGTGGGACGTGCCTACGGCACGTATTCGGGACTGCATATAAATTTCTAAAAAAATTAAAACAAAAAGGGTGGGTGTAAACAAAAAAGCTGGGTGTTTAAAATGTTTTTCTAATACGACGTCTTTAAAATGTTTCATACGGCATGTTATCGCGACGTCTTAACTTTCTTTAAAATATTTAGTAAAAATTTCGATGGAATATCTCATGAAATATTATTCCTTTGGCTCTGGGAAATATATATTAGGCTCTGGGAAATACAACAAAACTTTTAAGAGGTAATGTCATTCAATTAGATAACCAGCACGCGACATTATTCGAGGCTTTTGGTGTCCTTCGCGACATTATTTGCTACTATTTTGTTGCCAACTCTACATGCATCATTTCATTGTTTTAGCTAACATGATAATTTTTTGTGTTCCCTCAAGGTGTCCTCTCCTGGTGTAGAAAGAGTTATTCGAATTCCAGAAGAGGTTGAAAGGTTCAAAGAAAAGCCAATGTATGTCAGGTATACTATCAGTGAAGACACCTCTGCTTCCCCTCAAGAAAGTGATGGTGTGTTCAAGCTCGTTTCCTACGACCTGGAATTGGGCCATTGCACTTGGGGTATAGCTGTTGTGAAGATAAACAGAAAGCAGGCAGGAAAGGGAAGACCACTCAGCAAGAAACAGAGGGAATGGCGATTGGAGACGCCATTTGATTCACTGATTTTGGTTAGAATACATTCTGATTGTTGATACTTGTTCAATGAGATGAGAAATTTAAACTGATACTTACATACATACATCATCTCCCAAAATATTAAATATTACACAGATTTACATAATCTCCTATTCTACATAACTTAAGGGAACAAAATATACAACTAATACATCATACACGAACCCAACTACCAATAAAAAGATTACAGGGTTGTAGGAAAACACAATGCTTCGAGTCTTCAATATGGAACGAAACAGTGAGCCTAAAGAAACAGTAAGAGTTTATCAAGAATCAATTAAAACCAATGATAATTAAAGAAATAAATAGTAAGAGTTTGTAGGAAAATTTATTTTCAAACCAATACCTTTCAAACCAATTCCATTGTATTCTTTTGGATTCTCATACAACATCATCCAACAACATAGAAACATACTAAAGCTGCAATTTGGCCTAATTTTTTTCCCCAGGCCTGCTTAAATAATGAGAGCCTCTCGAAATGCAATTGTTATTAAATTTAATGATATGAACAAAAAATCAAGAATACTATGTGTAAATTTTTTAGAAAGGCTCTCAAATACCGAGGTGTCAGCATTCGAATAACAGTTGCCCCACAGATTGCACTGACATTCATAAGATCCTTTACACTAACTAAAATGGAGAATGATATGAACAAATTTGTCTGATCACTTTTCTAAATTTCATCGTGAACGGAATGACAACTAAATTTCCATAGCACTTTTCGAAATGAAAACTGGAAGCAAATGATAGAATGTACCATGAACATTAAAGAGCAAAATTTAACAGTTGCTGACAAAAGGGAGCATTTATGTGTAACAGTGATATTTCTTTCATGAAGAATTACCTACTTTTAGAACTATGTCGAACGTTTTTATCCAAAGAAGATGAGGAAGAATTTCAACAGAACTAACTACTATAAGCTTCATGACAACCACATAAAAAAAATGAAGAAGGGAAGAATTATCAAGGTTCAGTGTCTCAATAGCATTCATGTCACAAACATAGAAGTAATGAAACGTGATGGAATGCAAAAGAAGTACAAATGTTTCAAAAAGTTAAGAATTACATGTATGGGTTTTGTTCTAAAAGTTGAGAAGGCTTTTTGCATTGTGTTGAACATAAAGATGAGATTTACCCGAATATTTAGAAAGAAACAGCAACTCAACTCAAATCAACCACAACTTTAGGGTGTAAATATCTAATTATATTCTCCACTTGATAGTCAAGCTGATAATAGGGAAGGGGACAGGATGCTTACACAACGATTTTCAGAAAACATGCATGGAAACAATGTATGAATTATGCACGAAGAAACAAACATTGTTGCAAGACATTTTATTCCCTTGGGTTTTCTAATGACGTACTTTTGGTTTTTCTAGAGGTAACTTCAAGTCCAACGCCCCGTTAATCTAAAGTCATTTAACTTCAAGTCCAACTCAGCAATCATGATCTTTCTCTCTCGATCAATTCAGCTACTTTCCTCACTGCCAGTTCCTACAATAAAATTTACTAAATGAGAATCCAATCATTGCACCCAAAAGTTCAAAGTACATACCCACATGGAATAAAACCCAAACATAACTTTAAAATTACAACTACTACATAAAATCCTAGTTTTGCTGTCAATTCTTGACAAAGGAAACAATGGAAAAGAGAAAGCGTGACTGCATACAAATTAGGAAGTATGTGTATCTTATTCTCCACGAACAGATGTAAAACCCTCAAACCTTCTCCTAAACTGAGAAATGTTTAGAAGAGCAAAGAAGACATTACTCAAATTTACTTAAAGCTGATTTGTGGAATCAACGAATTAACTATAAACCTTAAAGGGCAGACATTTTCAAATTTCCAAAGAGATTATCCATAAAACATGGAAGATAATGAAATTGACATCTCTGCTTCTACGTGAGGCCAAATACCTTCTATAGTATGCTTATGTCATGGCATTTAGTTAAAAAGAAATAAAAAAGAAAAGGTAACTACCAAATAGATTGTACGATGACAATAAAGCGTCAAAAAGACATACCTTTGTAATAATATTTTCTAGTTGTCTCAGCTTTCCATCAGTGCTTCCGCTATTGTTTCCAACTGTAATTTTCAATTGATCCACAGAACTTTCGAGGTTGTGTATTCTACTTTCCAGTTGTGATCGACAACCTTGAACTTACAGTTTCCAAAGCGGGAAGCACATTGTCAACATATTTCTGCACTGTTCGATCAATCTCGGACACCTTAGACACATCATATGTGTCTCCTTTTCGTAATCAATCTTTGGTACTTCCGGAGGCTTCGTATCAGTGGAATACTGCAACAACAATGGGATAGTATGTTTGTTATAATATAGCTTGAAAGTTAGTCCAGATCGAACATAATAGGAAGTTAAGAACTGCAATAAATTGAACTAAATGCACATTGAAATAGACCAGAAGGAAATTTTGTATATGATTTTATATGTTTCTTGGAAATGCAAAGAGCATATTATGACTATACATATTAAAACTATTAATATTCATAACTTCAAATCTATATTACTAAAACTCTATTGGCGTTCTTAATTAATGCAAACTTAGGCTAATAATCATTCGTAACATGGATGAACTCCAGTCCACAAATTAGGGGTCATTTCGAAAAAAGGCTAAACCCAGGAAGAAGCACTATTCACACGGCAATTTTATAGCATGTTAACAATGAAATGCAGACAAAAAACATGCAAGAGATTGTTGAAGTACCTGCCCAGGTCCATGATATGTCACCTCCCCACCACGTTCAGTCCGGTATAAAACATATGGAGCATCTTTTACGTCGAAATTCATATACTTCTCAAAACTTCTGGTACCTAACGTATACACAGGAGGGTGTTAAAAACAATCAACATGTCATACTGATCTTCATTTCTATCTACTAAAGTGTGCTTCCTTCTTACCATTGACTTCTTCCAAGACCATGCTTGTTTGTAAGGAACACCATCTTTGTGAAGATCAAAGCATTCACACCTGTTTAGAATAGTGACCATCACTAAAATGTAAGACTAACGATGGCGGTGTAATGCTTATCAGAATATAACTTCAAATCTAAAAGAAACTTTTTAAAACCCTTTAACATTGGCTTCTGTTTTCACTTGTGGGTTCAATCTTTATACTATATAAGACAAACACACTACCACTTTTGTAATGGCAGTGAAAAATTAGCTTAGTTAATATATAAACATCTAACAGCAAACATTGTGACTAAATATTGTGACCATATAAAAGCAAACATCTAGGTGTGACTAAATACTGTGACTATAAAAAGCAAACAATCTTCATGTTCTCTTAGGTTTTATAACAGCAAACATCTAATAGCAAAAATTAGCTTAGATTCCAAAGGTCCTACCTAAATGAGAGTCATATCTTCTTTGGGTTTGGGATGAACATTTCAATATATCGTCAATGTGAGGGCATAGTGCAGGTTGACAAAGGTCCTAGCAACTACACTGTCTCTTTGCTGTTCTAATCCTTGTTCACTCAGATCTTCTCTTATCCTTGTCACTTTAGTGCTTTGTATTATGTGCTTTATCTCATTCTCCCTCCTTTAGCTTGTGAATGCACATATTTCTAGTCCTATTTCTTATGGAACAACATAGCAGTAACTTATTAATTGCTTAACAGTAACAGTAACTTATTAATTGCTTAAAAAGAAACAAATGCTTTGTTGTAAATAACAAAAGGACTTTGAGAAATGATATTGACTTACCAATTGGTTCCACTGCTCAAAGTCGTTGCTAATATTGACTTTTAATAAATTATCACGGTGAAGCAATCCAACATCTATAGTCGTCTTTAGCTCTGCAATCTTGACTGAAACCTATTATGAACAGTTCAAAAATAAATAACAACATTTCATTCTCAGATAGAGGAACATATTTTTGCATCCAAAATTGAGTTTACATATAGATATAGATATAAGCATATAGAAGTACATATAGATATAGATATAAGCAGTACATATAGATATAGATATAAGCATCCAAAATTAATTCCTTGGTTGCATGACATGAGATTCAGTTGCATTATAAATAATATAGGCTCTCATACCTCCAGACTTGCCTATTAGGTTCTGGCCCTGATTTCTGAATTGTTTTATTCAATTTGAATTTGCATCAAAATATCAGGATTATCATCAAGTACAGAGCTTGGTTGAAAAAATAATCATCAAATACTCACTATTTTTTTTTTTTGAAGAAAAAATACTCAGTATGTATCTGATAACTAAACACTCTTTTCTTAACAAATATGTAAATGGGTGGTAGCATTGTGCACTAACCTAAATGTATATCAGGAAAAGCTTAATTGAAATTGAATTGTCTATCAGCTGATAAATTTTAGCATACCTGCATATACCTTTTTTCCAATGATTTTTTGGCAATGGTTTACAACCATTATGATTGTTACACAATTTAGGGAAGAGGAAGAAAAGTGCTGGGCCCAGCACAGAAGAGTTGCATTTAGTGGTCAGCAACATACTAAAAGATACTGATTTCAATACTGTGAGCCTTGATTACTTTATTTGTCGTCTTCTTGTGTATTATTCTTCTGTTTGATTTCACATTGCTGAATAAAATGTTCACAATGCAGGCAACTTTGGCGGACATTCTCAAGCAGTTAGGTATGCTTGACAATACTTTTGGGCTTTTAATATTTAGCTGTATGCTCTTAGTAACATTGATCCATATGTTCTTAGTAACATTGATCCGAAGCAGCATCTTATTTCCACTTGACTATCTAATATATTGTCATAATTATTATTTTGTGTGTTATTGTTTTGGAGTTGGTCCAATCATCGCCTTAGCAATGTTTAATTGAAAAAAAAGGTACATAGTTTTTTTACCTTTTACATAGTTCATTAAATCTTCTTTAAAAAAGGGTATAATAAGGTGATCACCTCAGAGAAACAAATAAAAGATTGTAAATGGTTTGTCTTTACACCAGTAATCTATTTTCTATGATTACATATTATTATGTTAAGCATAAATAGATTAATCTCATGAAAAGCATCAAGAACCAAGGATAACCCAACACACTTCAAGAAATTTAACATTTATATAAAGAATAAAGCCATAAAGTAAGTTATATAATAGAAGATAAACACATTATTAATCATTGTTCTAAGAAGCTCAGGAAAGCTCTACTTATTAATTATTATACTCAGTGGATCAGCTGTAGCATTGAGGTCCAGATTCAGGATTTCACACCAACAAAGATATTCAAGATCATACAACTGGACTATTTTTTGGAACAGTTCCTTGTTTCTTAACCGAGGATCCTCAAATTTCTTTGTATTATTTCTACCTTAAAGTGGGTACTTCTAACTACCTTTTGTCCCTGAGAGATCAGGAAGCAGGGTGTGTCAAAATTGACCTACAAAAGGAAGTACTTAATACATGAAATACTTTCAAATTTAATTATGCTATGAACATCAGTATGGATGCATGATTTGTGAAAGATTGACACATTATGTCAATAAAATTTGGTTAATTTGATATGTTGTTATTTGTTAGTCTTGTCAGTGTTTGCAAAAGAATATACACTCATCAGCGGCTAGAGCGGCTAGTGTTGCTGACATGATTTAATCTGTTTAATTATAGTATCTTAAACTGTTCACTAATAGAATCATTTAATCTGTCTAATTAGCCAGATACTGTATCCTCAAACTTTAAATTTATGCCACTGGAAGTAATTTGTAAAGACTGGGAGCTTAAGGGAAAACGTACGGTGTGCTCGCATGTGCAGATTATCAGTTTAAGTAGCCGCACGGTTGCATCTAACATTGTATGGATTGGTTGATGATAAATCACAACAATAATAGTTGGTGGTTTGTGAAGTCTTTATTTATAATCTCAAAAGGGACATCCTTCTTTACAGTTTTAATTATATTTTGCTGTTTAAATATTACTTTTAATCAAAAAACAAAGAAATATTTTCCTGATTGTTTATCTATATATCACCATTAAACCTAATCATGCAAATTTGATAAGCTAAATTTGATTGAACACTTCCTTTTTAAAATACGCCTTAATAAGATAGTGTAAGTGTATGCATACCTTAATCCAGTATCAAGAGTCCTTTCAAAGGTTCTGTAGCTCTTCTAGTGTTAATCCTTGAAGATCCTCACCCTTCATCTTTCTGAAATAGAGAAATACTTTATGTTTCATTTAACATATCTATGATGAACTTGTACAATTCATTAATTACTGAAAAGTGTATGCATACCTCAATTGCCGGCTTGCTTCTTCCACTTGTTCGTTCAATCTTGCATTGCTGCTGTTGCTACCTTCTACCTATAAAAAATTGTTTGAGATTAACTAACGATTTTAATGATGGGCAATTTTTATATCATATGTGATTAAAGTCAATACTTTTACAAAGAAAATAACATCGAGGAGGCCAAACTTGCTTTCAAGGTAAAATCAGCTCATGTTAGTAAACAATTTAGCACTATAATGTTGGTATTTAAGTGCACATAATAAAAAAGAAGATCAAGAACATAAGAGAGGCTTAAAAAGAATTAGAAGACAACTTCAATTGAAACCAAAAATCTCGCACCTCTCTGCTTCTAGAACTTTTATAAAGACATTATATCAGACTCATGCTAAATACAAAACTACGCAAGCACCACACTGAATTCAACCTCAACCTTGGTATATAATTCAACACACTCCTAATAATCTAATCTCAACCCAGAATCCGCAATGTCTATTCCACTCCACCAATTTTGAAGAAACAATGTACATGTACCTCTACTCGGGTAATGACAAATTTATCAAATATTGCATAATACATGCATATCATGTGACTTTTGCATCCCATGTGAAGTCTGGTCCATGCTACTCCCTACTAATTTAAAACATGGATTATAGCTTGTCTTACTTCCTCTAGATTTTTTTTTCATATGCACACTGTACTTTCTGTCCAATTATTATTCATGATTTTGTCTTCTTCTTTATCATCAATTCAAAACTGTGTTGTGTTGTAATAACTCATCTAATGAAGTTGGTGATGAAAATGAAAGTCCACGGGCAAATGAAAATCCACGGGCAAATGAAAATGAAAATCCAGTGTAAAAATAATCCAGTGTATAAATTGAGCAAAATTGAGCATACAAATGAGCAAGAGGTGAAATCCAGTGTAACATCCTAAGGTTGAGCAACGTACATCCAGTGTAAAATCCTAAGGTTGAGCAAAATTGAGCATACAAAATTGAGCATACAAATGTAATATCCAGTGTAAAATCCAGTGTAACATCCAGTGTAACATCCTAAGGTTGAGCAAAATTGAGCATACAAAATTAACTTCACCCATTTTTGCTTGATTGAGCATACAAATCACCCAATTTTACATCCAGTGTAACATCCAGTGTACAAATCACCCAATTGAGCATCGACATCCAGTGTAAATTTCCTTCCGATACCCAATCAAAAAAAGACAACATCTGTTGTGAGGTGAAATCATACCTGAGAGGTGAAATCAATCAGCTTGGTCTGTGCTTGGCTGTCGATGCAGAGACGGCGGCGGTGGGAAGCGACGATGGCGATCGGGAGGTGGGTTGATCGGGAGGTGGGGGGGCGCTGATCGGAAGGGAGGAAGGAGGGAGAGAGTGAGAGCGGCGATGGCGATCGGCTTGAAGCGACGGGAAATCGAGAGCGGTGAGAGCGGCGATGGCGATCGATGCCGAGACGGCGGCGGTGGGAAGCGACGATCGGGAGTGGGGGGGCGCTGATCGGAAGGGAGGAAGGAGGGAGAGAGTGAGAGCGGCGATGGCGATCGGCTTGAAGCGACGGGAAATCGAGAGCGGTGAGAGCGGCGATGGCGATCGGCTTGTGATGGGTCTGTCGATGGATGTGGGTTCCGATCGGGAGGAAGAGGGAGAGAGTGAGAGAGCAGGAGAAATAGAGAGAGAACGGGGAGATAGGGGATTTTTTTTTGGGTCTGTCGATGGATGTGGGTTCCGATCGGGAGGAAGAGGGAGAGAGTGAGAGAGCAGGAGAAATAGAGAGAGAACGGGGAGATAGGGGATTTTTTTTGTTTTAATGGGAAAGAGAGAGAGAGAGTGTGTGTATTTGAATTTGGGGAGTTTGAAATTTGGGCGGGAAAATATGTTTTGTGAGAGTAGATCTGGTCCATTGATTTTGGGATAGATTGAATGTGAGCCACCTGATAGCTTTCTTTGTGTTTTATTATATAGATTATGATGAGAAATAGTTTGGACCTGGCAAAAGATGGTGTGGCAGGTTTGGAAGTTCTTGGTAGAGTTGGTTATGGCAGAGGCTTCAAGCTCGTTGACAGTTTTGGAGTTATTGTGACTATTTTCTGGCGGGAGCTCTATGGCATTGAGGGGGAGGATGGAGCCCCCCATTGTAGCTGTGTAGCATGCTCGTGCTGCCTGTTGGCTTCCTACAGCTTGGCCTGCGCTAACTGTTGTTGGGAACTTTATTTTCGTGTGAAATGCGAAGGCAATTGCATGGAATACCGCCCGGCCTGAATGACCGAATATGGCATTGTATGTAGCTTTGACTTCAACTACCATAGAGTCCAGTGCTTTCTTTTGAATAACGGGGACTATCCCTGCTGTTACGTCGAGTGTGACAATTTCCTCGACTTGGAAAGGTGCACCAGAGGAGTCATGAAGTGTATAACCAGCTGGCTTGAGTCGGTCCTGAGAGAGCTTGAGTGCCAAAAATGTGGCCATGAAGAGGTTGTTTACTGAGCTACCATTGTCCACCGGGATGCGGCATACCTCATGATATAGCATGCAAAGGTTTATGACCAATGCGTTGTGATGAGGTGTTTGGACGCCTTCTAAGTCCTTGTGAGAGAAAGATTTCAAGACCCCAGTGTGTTTGGCAGGCAGAGTGTTATCTATGGAGTTGACTTTACTGACGAAAGCTTTGCGGGAGGAGTTGGAATCTCCCCCCATCGGGTCTAAATGAATGGAGTGGAGGACGATCATGTGTTCAGAGTCTTGCGACTCGCATGGCCTTTGCTGATGCTTATCATCCCCCGAAACGGAGAATTTTCGGCGTCGTTGTCTTTCTGAACGAAGTTGGAGAGATAGCTCCTGCGAACCAGGGCTTCTAGTTCTTCTTTAAAGGTTCGAAAGTTGTCAGCAGCCTCGGGCCCCCGCCGAAATCGCGATTTTTGGGGCCCCCAATTTCAAACTTCCCTTGTAAATATAGGCACGCATTTCGCGCGTAAAAAAAAATGTTATTAGGGACCCCCAATTTCAAACTTCCCTTGTAAATATAGGCATGCATTTCGCGCGTAAAAGAAATTGTTATTAGGGGCCCCTATTTAATTTTAAATTTGAGTGATTTAAAACAAATCCACATTTAAATGGATATAAAACCCGAAACCCACATTTAATTTAAGCCCACATTTAATATATGGATGATTAGGGGGTCTTCCCTTACAAAAAAAAGTTTATTTATTAAAAAAATTCCTAAAACCCCCTCCCTCCAACTCAATTTCTTAAAACCCCCTCCCTCCAACTCTTCCTCATCCATTAATTCCATTCCTGACTTCTTCTTTTTCTTTCTTCCTGTTTGAGTTCCCGACCGAAAGCCCCAAACAAAAAACCCAATTTCAAACTTCCAAATCCACTTATATACTTCGTGATTTTCAAATTAATTTGAGGGGTAAGCTAAGTGAAGGGTGCTCTACCTTGTGGCAGTGTCCGTTTTTCGAGAGAATTCCGTGAAGGTATATTATTTTGTATCTTTGATTATAGAATTTTGTAACTTATGTATCTTTATGCAAAAATCATGGTAGAGTGATGCTTAGAGCGTGAATAACACGCTTAAGGTGTAAGATTTCAATTTTAATACTAATAGTTTCGAAATTTTTTCTAACCTAGGGTTTGGGTTTAGGAAAATCATGGTTATTGTGTAGTGTGTACTAAGAATGATGTGCATTAATATAGGGTAATTTAGAAGCATCTAAGATTAATTTTATCAATTGTTTGAGTTTGATAATTATAAGGACTTTTCCCGTTATCGAAAAATTGTGAAATTAATTGTGTAGTGTGTACTAAGAATCATTAATTGTTTGAGTTGCTTAATTTTATGTTAATTATGTTAATAAAGTTGAATAGTTTCTTAATTAAGTTGAAAATTTATATGTTAGGCTTAATTCAAATTTTTATTTATTTTTCCAGTTTTATCATGCCTCGAAAATATGTATCTAGCGCATTAAAAAGAAAGAAGAAACAAGAAGAAAATAAATTTATACAATCTCAAGTTGGGGTATTTGATAAATTTCTTACCAACAAACCAATCTCAAGTGGTAATGATAATGAAGAAGAAGTTCAAGAACATCAACAGTTGAATGTGGGTGATGAAAATAAAGAACCAGTTCAAGAGTTGAATGAGAATGTTAATTTGAATGTGGGTGATGAAAAGGTAGAACCAAATCCAAATGAAGAATATAGGCCTATAAATATTTATGATCCAATGAATTGGGAGATTATTGATCAAAAAGTTCAGGATCTATTAGTTGAAAGAGGGCCTATTAGAGTTGATATTGATTTTCCTAAAGATGACGAAGGTAGACATTTTTCTTGTGTACACTACACTTGAATGCTGTTAAATGGGGAAAAGTATGATAGAAGATGGCTTGTTTATTCAACTGGTTTGGATAAAGTGTTTTGTTTTTGTTGTAAATTGTTTAAGAAAGAAGGGAACAATCATCAATTGTCAAGTGAAGGGTTCAAAGCATGGCATAATATTAGTCATAGACTTCAAAGTCATGAAGAGAGTGAAGACCACATTAATTGCATGACAAGTTGGCTTGAATTGGAGACGAGGCTCAGAAAACGTGAAGTTATTGACAGATGTGTGGAACTACAAATTATGAAGGAAAAATAACATTGGAGACATGCCTTGTTACGAATTATTGCTTTAATTAAAACACTAGCTAAAAATGCATTGGCATTTCGTGGTGACAATGAGAAGATTTATGAAGAGAATAATGGTAATTTCTTAAGCTTCATTGAAATGATTTCCGAATTTGATCCCATCATGAAAGAACACATTAGGAAATTCCAAAGCGGCGAATCTCGTAAGCATTATCTTAGCCACAAAATTCAAAATGAATTGATAGAATTGTTGGCAAGTGAGGTAAAAGGTGCGATCATTAAAACAATCGAAGAAGTAAAGTATTATTCAGTAATACTTGATTGTACTCCAGATGCAAGTCATGAGGAACAGATGTCTTTTGTCATACGGTGTGTTGATGTTTCAAAAAGTCCGATAAAGGTGGAAGAATTCTTTTTATAATTTTTAGTTGTAGATGATACATCTGGGTTGGGACTTTTTAAAGTGCTTGAAGATGTTCTGATGGTTCTTGGGCTTGATATTTTGAATGTTAGAGGACAGGGTTATGACAACGGTTCTAATATGAAGGGGAAGAACAAAGGTGTGCAAAACAGGTTAATTACTGTTAATCCTAGAGCTTTTTACACGCCTTGTGGTTGTCACAGTTTTAATCTTGCAATTTGTGATATGGCCAATAGTTGTATCAAAGCTGTGTCTTTCTTTGGAGTTGTACAACGTTTGTATACGATATTTTCATCTTCTACAAAGCGATGGGATATTTTGAAAGGATATGTGTCAAATCTCACGCTTAAGACATTATCACAAACTCGTTGGGAAAGCCGTGTTGAAAGTGTTAGAGCAATAAGATTTCAACCTGTGGAGATAAGAGATGCATTAATTGAATTGGCAAACAGTGATGCAGATCCTAAGATCAAGAGTGAAGCTGGTTCCTTAGCAACGAATGAGATGGAGAATTGGGAGTTTTTACTGGGTATAATTATTTGGCACAATATATTATTTACTGCTAATTCTGTCAGTAAATACTTGCAAGAGGAAGACATGTATATTGATATTGCTATACTTCAATTAAAAGGGCTCATTGCGTTTTTTGAAGAGTACAGAGAAACTGGTTTTATGGAGGCTATGACTGAAGCTAAAATAGTTGCAGAGAAATTGGGAGTTGAACCTGTTTTCGTAAAGAAGCGTGTCATCCATAGAAAGAGGAAATTTGATGAAAGTGGTAGTGAAGAAAAAACAAAATCACCTGAAGAGGAATTTAGGATTCATTACTTCCTAACTGTAGTAGATCAAGCTATTTCTTCACTCAACAGTAGGTTTGAACAATTTGTCAAATATGAAAAAATCTTTGGATTTTTGTTTGATTTGGAGAAGTTGAGAAGTCTACATGATGATGAGTTGAAAGTTTGCTGTGCCACTCTTGAAGAGTTCCTACATCACGACTCACATTATGATATTAATAGGGATGATCTATTTTTAAAGTTGAAGCGCCTCAGATTAATTGTACCATCGGAAGCAAGAAAAGCAATTGATGTGCTTAATTATTTGCAAAGGATGGATGGTATATTTCCATATGCATGGATTGCGTATCGTATTTTGTTGACCATACCAGTTACTGTTGCTTCTGCAGAAAGAAGTTTTTCGAAGTTGAAAATTGTCAAGTCTTATCTTCGATCAACCATGTCTCAAAAGAGATTAAATGGATTAGGCTTACTGTGAATTGAGAAGGCAATGGTAGAAAAGCTTGATTATGAACATTTAATTAGTGAGTTTGCTGCACGGAATGCAAGAAGAAGTCATGCACTAGGATGATTAATGATGTAGGTATAACTCCTTAATGTTTATGTTTCTCCTATATTTCATTTCTTCACTTCAGTGCTATTTCATTTTCATTTCATAATTTTCTGTTTCTAATTCATAATTTTCATTTCATCTAGATAGATGTGGAGGTGAATTGTTGATGCAGCGTCAAGCATTAAATGAGATACAATCAGAGCTTTCCATTGACAGGTTTTGCATATTTGATTATATGTTTTCACTCTATTTTGCATATATGTATGATGCTTATGAGAAACTTGATATTCAATATGATCAAAAAAAAAATGTTATTCAATGATTTATATTTTGTATATTTTGCTTTGAACAATGTGCAAATTTTGCAAAATTTGCTTTGGCAAAAATTTTTTTGCATGTTTTTTTAAAATGTATGGGGCAGGGGGGGCCCATTTCGGAAGTTCGCCTAGGGCCCTCCGGAACTCAGGGCCGGCCCTAGTTGTCAGCAGTGTGTCCATGATCTTTGTGAAATGTGTACCACTTGTTTTTGTCTTTTCTTCTGCTAGACGTTGACATCGTAGGGGGAGGATGGATTATTCCGTCCTTCTCCACGCCCATGAAGATGGCTGATACGCTTGCATTGAGAAGAGTGAACTTAAAGCGTGACGCTAGAGTTGGACGACATGAACTTGCCCCGTTTTTTTGAAACTTCATGAGTTCTTCCTTTCTTGTGTTCTTCCGTTTGTTCCCGGAAAATGAATCGTTCTTGCCTTGAGGATATAGAGCTTCCTCGAGCCTGGTTTACTTGTCACTCCTTTTAAGGAGCACAGTGAAACTTTTGGGTGGCTTTTTGACGAGGGAGGCTTTCAGGTCTTTGTCAGTGACGTTGTGGCAAAAAGCTGTAGTCGTGAGTGAAGTGTTCAAGGTAGAAATTAGCCTTACTTCAGTAGTAACATGCTTGACAAAGTCTTGCGGTGAAAGAGCTGCAGTTGCGACTGAAGTATTCAAGGCATAAACTGACCTTGCTTCAGTTGTAGAATGCTTGATGAAGTCCTTTAGCAGTTCTCCATCTTTTTGCTTCAGTTCTAGTAGGGAGACACTGGTATTTCAGCTCTCTGACTAGTGACGAAGTGTGCAACGGAGAGTTCCTCGAGCTGATCGAAGGAAAACATGGATTCGGGTCTCAGACGTGGATACCATTCCCTAGCGGATCATTTCAGTGTAGCCGGAAATGTCCGACACATGAGTGCATCGGTGGCATTATAGAACATCATAAGTGTTTTAAAGCTCTCGATGTGGTCTGTCGGGTCTGATTCCCCGTTGTAGGACTCAAACTGAGGAGCTTTGAAGTTCCTTGGAACAGGTGCATCGAGGATAGTTTTGCTGAAGGGATGTTGATTTGGGTAGTAGGCCCTGTTGAACCAGTTTCTCTCATTCTTCATCTGTTCTAGGCGATGTTCTACTTCTTGGACACGGCGAAGGACTTGGTCGTCCTTCTTTTGGGGTCCAGTTGAAGCATTGTGGACTGAGAAGCGGTCGTACTGAGGATGTTGTTCAGGATGGTTTTGTCAGGAGCCCCCCAGTGCCGCTCCGTTGGAAGGAGCGTGATTAGGCTGTCGGGGTGACTGTTGAGGAGGAATCTAATCTTCCATAGGAGGAGCTTGTTGACGAAGAGTGGTAGTGTGATGGCTGGAGGCTGCCCCTTTACCTCTCATTCTTTGTGGTATGGCGATAAGTCTTACTTGTGTAGTTTCCCATAGACGGCGCCAATCTGTTGCTGCTTTATTTCGGTGTGGGAGCAAACAGATAATGAGTTAATAATGGATGGAAACTACTAAAAGTCAAACCTGTGCTTTGGCCATTAAAAGAGTTAGAGCTCTTGAGATTGAATCTAGATCGTTGATTGACCTCCTGTGATCTGAAATCGATGGTTGTTGATGTGGCCATTGGACCTGCAAAACGTCTGAAACACCGGGGGGTGGCCCCCGGCGACAGACCCTACGACGCTCAAGTCAGAACCAGAAAAAGAGAAAGAGAATAAAAACTGGTGAATTGTTGATTACCTGGAGACTAAATAGGGGGAGGAGTATTTATAGGCCTGAAAGACATTTTAGAAGCCGAATCGTGACCGTTGGATCTTTCATGTCTCCCCCCTGAGAGATAAGATATCTTGTGAGAGGATAAGAGATGAGATTCCTAGCCATCATGGGCTGGGTGTCTCTCTTAGTGGGCCTAGTTTGTCACTTTTTATGGACTTGAGAGAAGCCCAGGTCTTAGAGTGGGCCCAGGACTGTAAAATAGGCCTGTGATGGCTAACCTGCCTGTAGATGCTTTGAGATTCGTACAGGGATCGTACGGCTCTGATCTGCTGCGATTTTTACCATCATCAAGATCCACATTGATACCAGCAGAGATAGTAGATAGGAGATACGAGTTGCAGTTGGAGCTGTGATATTATCATTCAGAGAAGAATTCTGATTCTGGACAGTAACATTCTCATTTTCATCTGGTTTGGACACACTGATGATGTTTTTTTTATACCATATTTTCCTTGGCGCCCGATCGTGCCACCGGGAGGAGGGGCGGTTCTTGTCCGGCCGCTGCTGTTGCACCCCGGAGGCTCCACCCCGAGGGGCCGCAGAAAAGAGGAGGGGGGGGGGGGGTCCACACTGATGATGTTGATCATCACCTCCTCTTGAGCGTTATCATCAGTCAAATTGGTTTAGATGTTAGCATCAGCATGATTCTATGCAGCAACCACTTCATCCTGAGATATAGGAGTAGACACTGGGATATGAATGAGGTTGCGAATAGTATCTTCACAACAAACAAATACACTTTTGCCTTCTTTGTAGCTGGAAGAATATCTATATAATAAAACACAAAGAAAACTATCAAGTGGCTCTCATTCATTTGGAAGAAAATCAACGGTCTAGATTTTCACTCCCAAAAGACATTTTTCCTCCCAAATGTTTCCCTCCCAAAACAAAACAACTCCTTCATTTATCACACTCTCTCTCTCTCTCTCTCTCTCTCTCTCTCTTCCCCCTCTTTTATCCTTTTTCATAAATCTTTCTCTCTTTCTTCTCTCTTTTTTTACCCAGGTATGTCAACCAAAAAAAAATAGTGAATGTTTTTTTGTTATGCAATTTCAGATTATGTCTTTTTATTATTATTTCAAATTTTTTATTATGTTTTTTTCGGATTATGCTTTCATAACTCAATAACATTCACTTCCATTTAATTGCTTTTGAATTACCATATTTGATATGATTGTATTATACTTCACTGAGTAATTATTTTAGAATAGAATGCTTCACTGAGTTAATTTGATTAGAATGCTTTTTATTATTATGCAATTTCGAATTATGCTTTTTTTTAATATTTGGGCATTTGCTACTTTGAAAGATCGTTGCAAATTCTTTAATTGACTCTCTTGATTGTGCTTTTGTGGACAAATCCATGCTTAATTGCTGTATTTCGGGTTTTTGTAGCTGCAAAATTGTATCTTGATCTGCTTTGCTGCAATTCCACTTCACGTATACATCACAACAAATTTTCTCTTTTAAATTCACACATGGTTAACTACATAAAAAACAAACAAGGGAGAACTAACTCATGCAGTTTGAGGCGTTAACCGTAACTCATGCAGTTAGAAAATGAATTGCTATTTATGTTAGACTCCAAACCAAAAAAGAATTCTCTTATGCTCAAATCACACATAGCAAGGAATTTCCGATTCACTACTGTTGTAGATTCACAATACTATTTTTGAATCCCGAACTGCTGACAAATAATCCTGCAATATACAAACCAATAAAAATCAAGGTCACTTCATAATCCTACTTCAAAGTACATCAATACAACAACGTCTACTAGCAAATAAACATCTATAAATCATCCCTTACTGTTTACATGATTTTTCATATGTTGTATCGTTCCGAATACGTGTCGTAGGCACGTGCCCACAGGAATACCTAGTATGTCCACAAATTAGCATAAAAATACATAGAATCTGAGTTTTGCAAATGTCTAGCTTCAAACCTGAGTTCTCAACCTAGCCACAATTTTTTACTGCACTCTTGTACCATCCAAGACATTACTCGGTGGTCAAATAGATAGACATATAGAATCTAAAATTTTAACAATGTCATATTTCTTTTATTAAAAATTCATTGATTCCTTTCACCCTATACTACACAAATCAAAGCCATCATGATCATATCCCATTGTAATCTTAAAGCGGAGACTTAATTCTGTGCAATCTTAAAGTACCCCACCAAGAATTAATAGTCGGAGGATAACCCGTAATGTTCCAAGCTTTTTTCAGAATAAGCCAGATTTGTCTAACAAAATGACACTTAACAAATACGCAAAACTGATTCAGAATCTAAAATTTTCACAATGTCAGATTCCTTTTTATTAAAAATGCTTTGATTTCTTTTACCCCATACTACCCAAATCAAAGTCATCATGATAATATCCCATTGTAATCTTAAAGCAGACTTAATTCTGTACAATCTCCTAATACCACACCAAGACTTAAAAGTCGCAGGATAACCATTAATGTTCCAAGCTTTTTTCAGAATAAACCAGATTTGTCAAAAAAAATAACACTTAACAAAAATATGCAAAACAGATTCAGAACCATTAGAGCACAAAAAATATTTTTGACCCATAGCCAAATTCCTTTCATTAAGATTACCTACTGTAAGAAGCATTTTATGAATAGAAAGCCACACTAAAATTCTAAACTTAAGAGGAGCCACATTTGTTAATTATATTTATGAAAAGGACATATATCACCCCCTGCATTTAGAAAATTATAAAAGGACTTGACAGTGAAAGTACCCATTGCATTCCATCTCCATCTGATTGTGTTAGAAGGTTTCCAATCATAGTTGCTCAGAAGATGGATTAAAGAGTCATAATCTGTTGCAAAGTTAACGATATTCTAAAAAGAATTTTCCACACCTTGCCATAATTAGTAGTATAAAGAGAAAAAGAAAGTAGTATTAGGATGAACTTTAAGCTTATACAGTTTAGGAAAAGCAGGAGATAGAGCACATTCACCAATCCAAATGTCAGTTCAAAATTTAACATTTTTTTCATCTCCACAAATCTTATGAAGACTACATTTGAAAGGGTTGCCACTTTCCAAATGCCTACCCCAAAAGAAGAACTTATAGAATGAGGGATATCAGAGAAGTTTCATAGATGCCTTCTTCTAAAATATTTTCTTTTAACAATTCTAATCCAAATATGGTTATCAGAGTTAATACACTTACGTAACCATTTGCCAAATAAAGCAAGATTCTGGTTTCTCAAGTTCATAACACATTGACCTTATTTTTTTCTCTTTACAAACTCTTTCTCGTTTCATCAAACATTTACTAATATCGGAAGTTGAAGAGGAACCAACCCAGAAAATTTTGCTTCTAATTTGATCCACCTTTTTTTTTATCACCTAGGAAGGTAGATAGAAAAAGATAGAAGATATAAATGAATACTTGAAAGCATAGAGTTTACCATAGTCAATCTACCAGCTCTTGATTAACTTCTACCAGACCCTATTCAATATTTTTTCTATTTTTTCAGTAATATGATTCCAATCTGATTTATGTAAACAGTTTGATGATGGTAAAAATCACAGCAGATCAGAGTCGTACGATTCCTGTACAGATCTCAAAGCATCTACGGGCAAATTAACCATCACAGGCCTATTTTACAGGCCTAGGCCCACTCCGAGACATGGGCTTCTTTCAAGCCCATAAAAAGTGACAGACTAGGCCCACTAGGATAGACAGCCAGCCCATGCTGGCTAGGAGTCAAATCTCTTATCCCCTAACAAGGATATCTTATCTCTTGAGCGGGAGAGACATAAAAGATCCAACGGACATGATTCGATCTCTTGAATGTCTCTCAGGCCTATAAATACCCCTCCCCCTCTTCAGTCACCAGGTAATCAACAATTCACCCGACAAAACCTTCCTGAACAACATCCTCAGTACGACCACATTTCAGTCCACAATGCTTCAACTGGATCCCAAAAAAGGACGACCAAGTCCTTCGCTGTATCTAAGAAGTAGAAGATCGTCTAGAACAGATGAAGAATGAGAGAAACAGCTCCAACAGGGACTACCGCCCTAGCCGACCTTGTAGAACCCCGTATTTTCAAATATTATTTTAAATATTTGAAAATGAATTAAAATGATTTTCTGGAGACTTAATAAATATTTTCTAAAAGATTTATCTTTTTACACGTGCGAAACACGTGCAAATATTTTTTGTGTAAATAACCAATTTTATATTTTTAGTAAATTTTCCTAATTATAATGGAGTACATTCTAAAATTTGGGATTTTTCTGAGTAGAGAAACTATTTTTATAAATACCTCGAAAGGGAGGGGCTTTTATGTAGAAAGTCGTTTGGATCTTAAATAAATTATGAAAATTCTTTTTTACTGATATTTTGGTTCTCCATATTTATCATTTGAATTTAAATATATTTAAATTTTATTTAAAGTCGATTTGGTGAAGATTTAAACAAAAAGGATGTTTTTGCAAATATGGAATTCATGTACAATTTTGTGCAAAGGTTTTCTGGAAAGTAAAAGTCAAATATTTTGATTGTAAAATGTAATATGTATTATTAGATATTATTTCGGATTTTTCTGGATTTTTATGAATATTTTATGATGTAATTGCAAATATTACAAAAGGGATGGCTTTTGTGCAAAATCGCCACCCTGAGTTGTAAATCCGAATTTTTCTTGTTTACTGGGCTGCTCTGGATTGTTGGACAACTCAGTGATAAAATATTTGATTTGGTTTTGATTTAGTTGATCTATTTTAACTAAGAAAAGGTTATATATGTAAGTTTATATTTTGGGAGGACTAATTTGCAAATGTATTTCTAAAATCCTAAATCTTTACTTCCGGCCTGTATAAAAGAGAGAGTGCAGCCGTCTTTCGCTTCACAACTCAAGTTTCATGATATTATTAATTTCTTGGTGATTGAAGAGGAGAATTTTGGATCTCACAAAGAGGGGCTTTCTTGTTGGATCTCTTCATTTCTAAGGTGAGTGATATGAACTTTGTTTTGTGGTTTGATTTATGTGAACGATTGTTTTGTTGTTTGTTTGACATGTTTGTTTATTTAGTGTATTTCATATGAGAATGATGCGATGGTTATTGTTGTATTATGTATGTGAAATCTATGAACGTTTAGTAGATCTTAATTGATGAATTCTTTATTGCTTGAAAACATGTTTAAGATTTGAGTATGGTTATGATAATAAGGGATCGGATGGATGAACATCTGGATCTCGTGAATGCAAATCAGATTTGGTTTTGAGTTTTGGAAGATATTGAGTATTGAGAAATCCTAATGGAAGAATTAGGAGTTAAGAACATGAGAATTTAGTTTTGAGATATTGGTGGATTTGAGGAAATGTATCCAAACTGAGGATACTTTGAGATTGTTGTTTTATTTGAGTACAAATTATTTTAGTAAACAATGATTGCTTTGGAAAACCCTAATTTTGATTACCATATACAACCAAAACTAGGCAGTCTGTAGGCCGACAGTCGACTGACAGACCATTCAGTCGACTGATACGACCCGGCTGCTGTGTCTTTAGTTCTTGAAAATTCATTCTGGACAGTCGACTTAGACCTTTTACAGTCGACTGGTGTCCCCAGATTACTTTTAAGGATACTGTAGTTTTCTCTCTGGTAAGTCGACCTACGACTTTTAAGTCGACTTACAACACAGAATATTTTCTTAAAGAAATATTGAAATTTCCTCTGGACAGTCGACTTATATTATTAACAGTCGACTTCTACTATACTTAGACTTATTTTCTGAAAGCTACTGGATTTCTCTCTGGAAAGTTGACTGGTGAGTTTTGCAGTCGACTGGTCCTGATACTTTTTCTAAGGTGTTTTGATGTTCTTTAAATGACTAACTCTTTAAATGTTTTGGATCTATAATCTACTCTTATAAATATTATTCTTCTATAGAACATACGTTTCCAATACATATTATGGTTGGATTTGGATTATGGAATTTATAAAGATTTGGGTATTGTTGAGCAGAGAGATTTCTCCTTTGATCGTTTGACGATGGAATAGTGAGTTATGATCATATTGAGGTCTCTAGGAGTTGAGTGGGAGTCCTGCGAACCAGCAGAATACACTAACTCTAGAGATAAGGATTTTTGGTGTATTTGATAATAATCGACGCAAGTATAGACTCATGATTTGTTAGTCCAACTAGAGGATATTTAGATGTTCGCGTGTCGAGGGTCTACGGGCCTATTCACGGAGCATGCAAGATGCATTTGCGTGTCGAGGATCGGCAGACCTATTCACGGAATGTATCGGGTGTATCTGCACGTCGAGGGTCTTGAAGGCCTATTCGTGGGGTACGTAATATTTAGATGTTCGCGTGTCGAGGGTCTACGGGCCTATTCACGGAGCATGCAGGATGCATTTGCGTGTCGAGGATCGGCAGACCTATTCACGGAATGTATCGGGTGTATCTGCACGTCGAGGGTCTTGAAGGCCTATTCGTGGGGTACATAATATTTAGATGTTCGCGTGTCGAGGGTCTACGGGCCTATTCACGGAGCATGCAGGATGCATTTGCGTCTCGAGGATCGGCAGACCTATTCACGGAATGTATCGGGTGTATCGGCACGTTGAGGGTCTTGCAAGCCTATTCGTGGGGTACACAGCAGGGAGATGATTCTCCGGTTGTTGTTATTGAGTTATCTTACATGATGCTTGCGCGTCGAGGGCGGTGACGCCTATTCGCGGAGTATTCTGAATCTTGTTTCCCATCACCGTAGTGGGGTTAATTGCATATGGAATTGTGTTTTCTCGACTTGGTTTAATGCTTGTGTTTTTCCAGTTTTCCTACACTTGACACTTAGTCTAGTTTCACTTGTTGTTTTCATTCCATGATGTTTTCATGCTTCACATCTTCGTTATTTCTCATTCATTTATCCTTGTGGTTAATACATACTGTTGATGACTTTATGTTTTATGATTAAATTATGTTGTTTTGTTTTATATCACTCACACCATTTATGGCTGACCCCTTTAGTTTGGGGGTTAGGGAGCATCTCTAGCCTCATGTGTTACAGGTTGTTGCTTAGAGTTTGAAGGCTTGGATGCTTGAGTTAGTTTTGGAGATAAATTGATGTAATAGAGCTTTGTGTAAAAATTTGTAAAAAGAAGTGTTTTGAAAAGAAAGTTGTAATTCAAGGTGTTTGTAGTTCCGCTGTGTTTGAAAAAGATTGTTGTAATGAAAGTTTGGAATAAAATCATTTGTGTTTTTGGACTATGTGTACTATTACATTGAAGTTGATGCTGGGATTGTGCCACGTATTTTCTAAGTTATTATATTAGAAATTCGGGGCGCTACAGACCTCCTTTCAGCAAAGCTATTCTTGACGCACCTATCCCAAGGGGCTCCAAGGCTCCTTAATTCGAATCCTACAATAGGGAATCAGACCTGACGGACCAAATCGAGAGCTTTAAAACACTCATAGTGATCTACACCGCCACCGATGAACTCATGTATCGGACATTTTCCACAACATTAAAAGGATCAACAAGGGAATGGTATTCACGGATGCCACCCGAATCCATATTTTCCTTCGATCAACTCGAGGAAATCTTCATGCACGTTTCGTTACTAGCTGGAGAGCTGAAAAGACCAGTGTCTCCTTGCTAGAACTGAAGCAAAAAAGATGGAGAACTGCTAAAGGACGTCGTCAAAGTTTTACAACTGAAGCAAATTCGATTTCCGCCTTGAACACTTCATTCGCAACTATAGCTTTTCGCCACAGCATCACAAACAAAGACCTGAAAGCCCCCCTCGCAAGAAAAAAGCCACGCAAGAGTTTCACTGAGCTCCTAGAAAGGACTGACAAATACATAAGAGTCGAGGAAGCTCTCTATCCTCAAGTCAAGAACGACTCATCTTCTGGGAACAAACGGAAGAATACAAGCAAGGAAGAACTAGTAAGTTTCAGAAAAACACTGCAATTTCACGCCGTCCAACTCTATCGCCACGCTTCCAAAAGTTCACTCCTATCAATGCAAGTGTATCAGGAAGGAAAGAACAAGTGTTACACATTTCACAGAGATCATGGACACACTACTGACAACTGTTGATCCCTTAAAGAAGAACTGAAAGCCCTAATCCGCAGGGGCTATCTCTCCAACTTCATTCAGAATGACAACGACGTCGAAAACCCTCCGTCCCGAGGGCTAATAAGAGTCAGCAGAGGCCGTATGAGCCACAAGGCTCTCAACACATGGCCATCCTCCACTCCATTCACGGAGGCCCCATGGGGGAAGATTCCAACTCCTCCCGCAAAGCTTTAGTCAAGAAAGTCAACTCCATAGATAACATTCCGCCTGCCAAACGCATCGGGGTCCCAATATCTTTCTCCGACAAGGACTTAGAAGGCGTCTGAACACCTCATTGTGACACATTAGTCATAAACCTTTGCATGGAAAATAATGAGATACGCCGCATTCTGGTGGATAATGGCAGCTCAGTAAACATCCTCTTCATGGCCACATTCGAGGCTCCCAAGCTCTCTCGAGACCGACTCAAGCCAGCCGGTTATATGCTCCATGGATTCTCTGATGTCCCCGTTCAAGTAGAAGGAGTCGTCATACTAGATGTAACAGCAGAGAAACCCCCCGCTATTTGAACGGAAGCACTGGACTCTATGGTAGTCGATGTCAAAGCCGCATACACCGCAATATTCGGTCGTCCTGGCCTAGCGGCCTTCCATGCGGTTGCCTCCGCATTTCACATAGAAATGAAGTTCCTAACAACAGCTAGCGTAGGCCAAGCTGTAGGATGCCAACAGGCGGCACGAGCATGCTACACCGCTACAATGGGGGGCTCGGTTCTCCCCATCGATGCCATAGAGCTACCGCCAGAAAGAAGTTACGATAATTCAAAAACTGTAAACGAGCTTGAAGCCACTTCCATAACCAACTCTACCTAGAACTTCCAAACCTGCCACATCATCTCTCACCAGGTCCCTACTAGTTCTCATCATGACACAGTAAAAAACCTGAATCCCTTGCCCGAAACCACTCCGCTCAGTCAACGAAAATAAATAATCTTGCCCAATCACATTGGTGCATCCCAAGATTTCCTTTTCTCTATGCAAAACAATGGGCGGTTCCCTCCAAAACAGGCAAGTACAGGCAAGGTCTACCAAGTTATTCGCCTAAACGGCTCATCAACATGAAGACCCGTGGAGCAAGGAGATATCAGCAGGGACTTGGAAAGTAGAAAACCTTATGAAGTACAACGAGAGTGTCTGAAATCGCGCTCTCCTAACAACGAAAGTGTCTGAAATGCGCTCTCCTAACAACAAAAGTGTCTGAAAACGCGCTCTCCTAACAACGAGAGGATATGAAACATCCTCTCTTAATAGCAATAGCAATAGCAAATTTTGTCAATTTATAACAGCGGCCAGTCACTAGAGCAGCCGATTAGTTTTATTTTCCTGCAAATATAGTACAAACTTTTGCAAAGCTATTGTACAACTCTACGGATGCATACGATGAGTTAAGTGCCAAACTTGTACATAAAAACGGCACCAAAACTCGTGAAAAGCTTTCTACAAGACGGTTTCAGAGTCCACACCTATGGTTCGAAGTTACTCCAAACAAGTTCAGAGTGCACTTTGCCATTCGATCTGCTCCTACAACCTGTTAATTCATCAAAGAAAATAGTGAGCTAAACGCCCAACTTACACTTAGAGTGGTGCTAAACACTCGTTATAAGATTTCTACAACGCAAGTTTGGAATCCAGAACCACAACTTAGGACGTATGCAACGTGCAATCATGCACGTTTAGAACACAACTTACCGATCGATCTGTTCCTACAACTAGTTGAACTTCCTTGGAGACTTATACAACGAGTTAAGTTCCACACTTATACATTTAAGCATTACCAAACACTCGTTACAAGTCTTCCCGTAAGACGGATTCAGAGTCCATACCCATAGCTCGACAGAGACTCTAACAATTTGCAATAACGCAAGTTCACAGTGCACTTCGCCATTTGACTTGCTCCTGCAATTCGTTAGCGCCTCGACGACCGGTTCGGAGTCCATACACATGGTTCAAAAGAGACTCTTTCAATTTGCAAAGAAGCAAGTTCAGAGTGCACTTTGCCATTCGATCTGTTCCTGCAACCTGTTAATACTTAAACTAACAAGTTCGGAATCCATACCCATGGTTCACAGTTACTCTCGCATCCTGTAGTAATACAATTCAAAGTTCAACTCGCCATTCGATCTTTTCCTACAAAAAGTTAAATTTCCTCAACAATAGATTAAGAGGTCCAAAATCATGGATCGGAGTTACTCTAGCAACACTTGTAAAAAGTAAAACTTTGAGTTCAACTCTCCATTCGATGTGACTCTTACAATCTGTCAGAGGCCCCATAAAGCAAATTTGGAAAACAACTCTCCTTCAGAATTGTCCGTACAACTAGATGGGTTCAAAACAGAGCAATGCTAAACTCTGTCATACACCGTCAACCTCTCTTTAAGCTATACACAACAGACTTGATGCCCTGTTATTTAGCAATAAAGAACCCGTCGATGGCACATTAACCATGACAGCAAGGATCAAGCATACGAAAGGAATCCTTCAAATCACAGAACTACCACACTCATATTTTCAGATCCAGTGGCACTACAGACGTCTACAAATACATAACGGCCAGTCCAGAGTCCAACTCTCCCCAAGAGCAGCTCATACGACTGGCCAGCCCCCAAGACGATGTATTACAGGACAAGACACCAGCATGTGGAAGACTTCTTATTCCACAAATTACAAGTCTCATTACAACAGCAAAGTTACAATGACTCCACGTTTTACATCAAGAAATCGCTACCAAAAGTCCTGCGAATACTGTACAACAAACTGTCATGTAAACTCTTCTTTCAGCTATACACTGGAGAGATGCTCTACCTAAGAGAAACAAACCTCCTCGCCGGCCTCCTACCAGCTAACAGTTCTATAGGGCCGCCTCAGCTCTTGATGATGAAATTTAAGAGAAGTTTTCCTTAGGCAGGCAGGCTCCAGGTTTATCCGACCACCTTCACTTGGGCAAGCTCCATCTCCGTCTTGCTTAAAGCCGTGCGAACAGGAGAGTTCCAACTCTGTCAAGCACAGCGTATCACGAGGGAGAGCAAGCTCAGTGCCCCGGGGGACCTCATTCAACATACGCAACCACTTTTCAGTAAAGAGAAGAATGGAATCGTCTCACTGCTAAATAAGCACAAGCGATTTCAGTTCAACACTAAGGGGATTCAGAATACCCACAACTCATTCGCTCTAACAATGAGTTCGGCGCTACGCACGCCACTTGGGTTCCTCTAGCCAACTACTCATCAACATCGAGCAATAGGTATAATGCTCCGCTTACCGCTTGAGCTCCATCAACAACTTGTTGGCTCCAAGCAACGAGTTCTATGCTCTGCTCGCCACATGAGCTGTGCTCACGCTTGTTGCATTCGAACAACGAGTCCTACGCTCTACTTGCAACTGAGCTATGCCCACACTTTTTGTCTTCGGACAACGAGTTCTACGCTCTCATTACTACTTGAGTTCCATCAATAACTCGTTGGCTCCCCACAATGATTCCAACGCCTTAGGCTTCGCTCAAGCTCCACCAAAAAGCTCGTTGGCTCCAAACAACGAGTTCAACGCTATGCTCTCCGCTCGAGCTCCGTCCACAACTCGTTGACTCTGAACAACGAGTTCAACTCTCCGCTCACTGCACGAGATGCATCTACAACTCGTTGGCTCTACATAACGAGTTCAGCACCTTGACCTTTAATCAAGCTCCATCAATAACTCGTTGGTCCCAAACAATGAGGTCAATGCTCTACTCTCCGCATGAGCTCTGTCTACAACTTGTTGGCTCCAAGCAACGAGTTCTATGCTCTGCCCGCCGCATGAGCTTTGCCTACGCTTGTTGTCTTCGAATAATGAGTTCTACGCTCTGATTACCGCTTAAGCTCCATCAACAACTCATTGGTTCCAAACAATGAGTTCAACACCTTGGTTCAACACCTTGGTCTTCGCTCAGGCTCCGTCTATAGCTCGTTCGCCCCAAACAACGAGTTCGGCGCATTGCTCTATGCTTGAGTTCCATCAACCACTCGTTGGCCCCAAACAACGAGTTCAATGCTCCGCACTCCGCTTGGGCTCCATCAACGACTCGTTGACTTCAAACAACGAGTTCAATGCCTTGGTATTCTCTCAAGCCTCACCAAATAGCTCGTTAACTCCAAACAATGAGTTCTATGCTCTGATTGCCAATTGATCTTCCTCAATAACTTGATGGCCCCAGACAACGAGTTTAACACTCTGGTCTTCGCAGAAGCTCTGTCACAAGGAGGTTCTACACTGATTACCGCTGGACCACCATTAACCACTCGCTGGCTCTACACAATGAATTCGACACATTGGTCTTCGCTCAAGTTCTTCCAAACAACTCGTTGGCTCAAAACAACGAGCTCAACGCCTTGGCCTTCGCCCAAGCACCGTCAACAACTCGTTGGCACCAAACAACAGGTTCGATATTCTGCTCACCCCGTAAGCTTCATTAATAACTTGTTGGCTCCAAACAATAAGTTCAAACTACAAGCTCCACTATGAGTGGTCTCTATAAACTCGCCGAGTTCAAATCGTAGTTTCTACATCAACTCTATCTCAGAGTTCTCCCTACAAACTCGCTGGGGCAAAATAAAAAGTTCAAGCTCAAGTTTATCTCATAGCTCACCCTACAAACTCACCGGGATCGAACGGCAGTTTCTACATTAACCCTATCTCAGAGTTCTCTTTACAAACTCGCTAGGGTCAAACGACAGTCTCTAGAACAACTCAATCAAAGAGTTGTCTCTACATGCTTGCTGGGTGCAAACAGCAGGTGCAACATCCAACTCTGTAGTAGAGTCCTCTCCAAACTTGCCAGGATCAAATGTCAGTTCCTACATCAGCTCTATCTCAGATTTGTCTCTAAATTCGCCGGATTCAAACGGCAGTTTCTAGACCAACTCAATCAAAGAGTTGTCTCTTCACGCTTGCTGGGTGCAAACAACAGGTGCAACATCCAACTCTGTCATAGATACCTCTCTAAGCTTGTTGGGAACAAACAACCAGTTCAACACACAACTCCATCACGGATTTTTCTCTATAAACTCGTTGGGGTCAAACGACAGTTTCTACACCAACTCTATCTCCGAGTTTTCACCAAACTTGTCGGGATCAAACAGCAGTTTCTACATCAACTCTATCTCAGAGTTTTCTCCAAACTAATCGGGATCAGACGGTAGATTCTACATTAGCTCTATCTCAGAGTGGTCTCCAAACTCGTCGGGATCAGACGGTAGTTTCTACATCAGCTCTATCTCAGAGTTGCCTTAAAACTCGTCGGGCAAACGGCGAGCTCAAACGTCTAACTCCATCACGGAGTTCTCTCCACGCTTGCTGGGCACAAACAACAAGCTCTACGCCAACTCAGTCAAAGAGTTGTCCCTCTAAACTTGCCAGGCGCAAACGGAAAGCTTGAACGTTCAACTCTACCTTAGAGTCGTCTCCAAACTCGCCGAGTCCAAACGGAAGTTTCCACATCGACTCTATCTCAAAGTCGTTTCCAAACTCATCGGGAACAAATGACAGTTTCCATATCGACTCTATCTCAGAGTTCTCTCCAAACTTGTTGGGAACAAATAGCAAGATCTATGTCAACTCAGTCACAGATTTGTCTCTACAAACATTCTGAGATCAGACGGCAAGCTCAACATTCAACCCCGTCGCAGAGTTCTACATACGCTTGCCAGGCACAAACAGCAAACTCAAATGCAAGTCTGCAACTGGTCTTCCATGACAGCTATATGTGTACAACATCCACCAATCAACGATGACGAAGTAAACAGCTGGGTATACACATATAAGTAATTATATATATATATATATATATATATATATATATATATATATATATATATATATATATATATATAAGTTGTTGCATATACACAACAATAAATATATGTAAAAAAATTTATATGCAAACCCAAGCTCGAAAAAGCTCCAAAAATCTCCAAAAAATTCTAAGAGTTGCAAAATGAAAAATTTCCAAAACCAAATGAGCTCACTGTTTTTCAAGGGGGATTAATCACTTAGGGGTATCTGATCAGGTCAGATCTAAGACCCAAAACCCGCAAGAGAAACAGTAGGAAATAGCAAAGGGGTGCTAACGGGTCGGATCCAAACCCGTTTCCACCAAAACCCGCCTATAACTCTCTCTTCTTCCTCCCCCAAAAACTCTTTTTCCCGCCAAAAAGTAGAGTTCGAAATGCCTCCTAAAAAACCCAAGAACGGAGCGACTACCTCTTCCTCACTCCAACACCGAGCACCATGACTCCTCACTCCAACAAAGACTTCGAGCTCTCACCTCCTCATGTGCATCACCGACTTCAAGCTCTCACCTCTTCAAAACCCGAAACAGAGCTCGACCGGAAATAGAGCTCGAACCCAAAAAAATTCTAACTCCCATAGATCGGCGAGAAGGTCCATAGCTCGGCAAAATGAGCTATTACCATAGCTTGGCGAAACGAGCTACCACCATAGCTCGGTGAAACGGCGAAAGTTCGAGCTCCATAGCTCGGCAAAATGAGCTATCACCATAGCTCAGCAAAACGACGAGAGAGAACTCCATTGCTCGGCGAGAAGGTCCATAGCTCGGCGAAACGAGCTACCACCATAGCTCAGCGAAACGGCGAGTGTTCGAGCTCCGTAGCTCGGTAAAATGAGCTATCACCATAGCTCGGCGAAACGGTGAAGATAGCACCATAGCCCGGCAAAACGGCGAGACTCCATAGCTCGGCCACAGCGAGCTATCGCCATAGCTCGGCGAAAAACAACTTCAAAGCTCGGCGAGCTTGGAGAGAAGACACTCGATGACGGCCGAAACACTCACCACGCTCCTCGCCGACATCCCCCGGTCGCCAACTAGCCATCGAAGAGCTCCTAAACCTTCAACGAGCCCCACAGTCGAAGCCGACAAAAATAGCTCGGCAAAAGTGTTCGTCGAGCTGAGGGGGGATGAAGACAGCTGGTGTCTGTTCGATCTCCACGAAATCAGCGCTAAACCTCGATCAACGCTTCAGGAATTTTGGCCCTTGATCAAGCGTCTCAGCCGTTAGATCTACTCAGTGCGCGAGCCAAGCTTCGATCCGCGCCTCAGATCGCTTCAAAAAGCGAGCCCGGCTGTTGATAAATCAAAAAAATCAATTAAAAATCATTTAAAATTCGAAAAATTAATTTTAAAAATAAATCAAAAATAGTTATTTTAATTCGAAAAAACAATTAAAAATCCGAAAAAATAATTAAAATTGAATTTATTAATTATAAAATTCGAAAAAGTGATTTTGAAATTGCAGAAAATTCCAGAAAATTCGGAGAAATATGAAGAACTATGGAAAAATCCCAGAAAATTCTAGAAAATTTGAAAAAATTGGAAGAAATATGAAAAAATCTAGGAAAATATTTGCTACCTTTAGAAGCCACAGATGAGTTCCAGGTCTCCGAATACTCCGACTGCTAAGATTATACGCCATATTCAAAAAATAAGACGTACTACTTCCCGAAAGCCAAGAAAAATACTTTTCGGGAGTGGGGGGCTTATGATGATGGTAAAAATCGCAGAAGATCAGAGCCGTACGATTCCTGCATAGATATCAAAGCATCTACGGGCAGATTAGCCATCGCAGACCTATTTTACAGGCATGGGCCTACTTCGAGACATGGATTCTTTCAAGCCCATAAAAAGTGATCGACTAGGCCCACTAGAAGACACCCAGCCCATGTTGGCTAGAAGTCAAATATCTTATCCCCTAACAAGGATATCTAATCTCTTGAGGGGGAGAGACATGAAAAATCCAACAAGCACGATTCGATCTCTTGAATGTCTCTCAGGCCTATAAATACCCCTCCCCCTCTTCAGTCACCAGGTAATCAACAATTCACCAGTATTCACTCTCATACTCTCTCTCTCTTTTTCGGATCTGACATGAGCGTCAGAGGGTTTGTCGCCGGGGGCCACCCCCCGGTGTTTTAGGCGTTTTTCAGGTCCGTCGGCCGCATCAACAACCGTCGAATTCAGATCACAAAAGATCAATCAACGATCCAGATTCAATCTCAGGAGCACTAACCTCTTTTAATAGCCAAGGCACATGTTTGACTTTTAGTAGTTTCCATCAATTATTAACTCACTATCTATTTGCTCCCACACCGAAATAAGTAGCAACACAGTTCATCTTTAAAGGAATCCATATGTAAGAAAGAGGGAAAGACCCCATAGGACAATTGAAAAAAGCAGCGATCTCATATTTTCTGTTATCATCTCCCCCAATCTAAATTGTAGAAGATTTAGAAAAGTTAATTTTTCATACCAGAAACGTTTTCAAGCAATATAGAAGTTTTAAAATTCTTTGGTTCAATATACTATTAACTAAGTAAATAGGAGTACTTCGCGTTGCCTACCCACTACCAACCCAACACACCTGGAGGTTGAAAATGCCCAAAAAAAATATAGAAAGACTAAAGAAAAACCCTAATGTCAAAAAATATATATGTTCTCCAATTTAAACTTTTAAAACGAATCTGTTGCCAAATTTGCACCAAAAAATATATTGCCAAATTTAGAAAGATAATAAAATCTATTGCCAAATATATAATACATTATGCTAAATGATATCACTTTTGTCTATGATTTTTCTTCTTTTTTCTTTTTAAAATAAAAAAAAGGATCAAGCAAATGTAGGAGACAACTCCACTCTTGTTCCATACAAATTTTGAATTGGAATTGATATGGGTTAGGAATAACGTGGCCCATCCTGGGCCACGGGATCCCCTCAGGATGCGCGCACCTCCGGATTCTCCAGATCCGCCGCGTCAGCGTCGGAAAACTGCCCGGACCACTGCGACGTCAGCCCGGGAACCGCCCGAACGTCTGCCACGTCAGCCCTAATCCGCCCGGGTTTCCACCGCTTCAGCCAGACGGGTAACCGGGTCCAGACCCGGCCCCAAACGGGTCCAGACCCGGTTGCCATCTTCTATAAATACCAGACCCCCACTCCTTCTCCAGGTAATCAATCCTTTGCCACCAAAAACCCTAGTTACTGTTACTTTCACTTAGTGACTGAGATCGTCAGAGGGTCTGCCACCGGGACCAACTCCAGTGTTCCGAGACCATCTGCAGGTACACAAGACCCTCGGATCTGAGCCTCAGAGATCCGAGCCCAGCATCAGCTTCCACCTCAATACCGCCTACCTCGGTACCGTTCGCCCAGCCAAGGGTCGTCTGCATAGGTGTCTCCTCTAATACAAATCGAGTAAGAACTCACGCCTGGTGCATCCACACGTTCCCCAAAAACAAACCGCATCAGGATGGCGCCGTCTGTGGGAAACTGCCTATCGTAGACGCCAATCCGAGCCTCGCTTCCAACGGTACCCTGATAGACGCCGACCCGAGCTCCGCCCCCATCGGCATCCCCGTCAAACCGAGCTCACATGGCTCCCAAAGCCGCAAAAGCTGTTACTTCCGCACGCCGACACGACGTGCCTCCGCAAGGCATCGATGCCGATGCTCAGGGACCAAACAACAAAAGATTCAGCCACGGGCACCAGCCGAACGCCTCCCGCCCCGTCCAGGGCGACCTACGGGGGGTAATCTCGAACCACCAGGCCAGCCGTGGCGGGGAGGAGCCGCTTCCAACTCGGCTCCGAACCATCCCAGACCCCCGTCTCAAGGGGCTCCGAACCATCCCAGACCCCCGTCCCAAGAGCGGGAGCCCGCGCTCAGCCGGGTCGGTCGGCAACAGTCTGCCCAACCAAATCGGGCAGAAGGAGCCCCAGTTACACACTAGGAATTTCAAGACTTCCGAAGGGAAATCTTGGTTGCCCTCCGGGGGGTCCCCGTCAACGAGAACGCCCGCCGTTCCCACTCACGATCGCAGGCCAAGGCTACCGTGTCTCGCCACTCAACAATCCCCCCAGATTATGATGGCGACATCTTGAAGCATCTCCAGGAAATGGAGGAGCGCCTCGACCACGTCGGCAACGGCGACCCAAGAGCTACTCAGGGGTACAGGCCAGTTCGTCCTCCTTTCTCTGCCCTCATCCTGCAGGCGGAGATACCCCGCAACTTCCGTCCGCCTCAGTTCGAGACATATGACGGCGAGGACGATCCTGCTGATCACATGGAGGGCTTCAAAACCCTCATGATGATTCACAGCGCATCGGATCCCCTCCTGTGCTGAGCCTTCCCCACAACACTCCGGGGTCCGGCTCGGGAATGGTTCTACAAAATCACCCCCGGCTCCATCTATTCTTTCGACCAGCTAGAGGGCAGTTTCCTCGCCCACTTCGTAACCAGCCGAAAGGCTGAAAGAACGAGTGCGTCACTACTCGGGCTCCGGCAAAAGGAGGGGGAGCCCCTCCGAGTGTTTGTCCGGAGGTTCACTACCGAGGCGAGGTCAGTCTCATCCCTCGAACCAAGTGTTGCCTCGGCAGCCTTCCGCCACAACGTCCGACATGGACAGCTGAAGGCCTCCCTAGCAAAGAAGCCGCCGATAGACTTCCCCGACCTCCTCAACCGGGTCGAAAAAATATATCCAAGCCGAGGAGGCACTCAATCCTAAGGACCAGAAGGAAGCTCCCAGGAAGGGGAAGCGCAAGGCCGACGAGGTTGAGCCGACCAAAAAAGCTCCCAGAGACGGGGGCTCCGCAAAAAAAGTTCTGCCGGTCCCCCGCTTCGAGAGGTACACTCCGCTGACGCAGAACGTGTCGACAATCCTTTTGGCGATTGAAGACAGTGACCTCGTCCAGTACCCTCCTCGGCCATCCAACAATACCAGCAAGAAGAGGGATCAGCAGTTCTATTGCCAATTCCACCGGGACAACGGGCACGACACAGATCACTGCCGCGCCCTGAAGGACAAAATTGAGGCCCTTATCCAACGGGGGTACCTCCGAGAGTTCAGACGAGAAGGTGTCCGGGAGTCGAGGGACAACAGGAACAGGAGGGATTCCCCTCCTCCACGAGGGCAACGACAGCGTCCCGTGCGGGATCCGGATCCCGAGGAGCCTGAGGGTCAAATGATCCTGCATTGCGTCCACGGAGGGCCTATGGGAGGCAAATCCAATAGTTCCCGCAAAGCCTTCGTCCGGGATGTCAATACCGTCCAGGGCCCTCTCTCCCCATCGGTCCAGCAACTCCCCGTCTCCTTCTCAGGAGAGGATCTGGAGGGGGTCCGGCTCCCACACTGTGACGCCCTCGTCATCAACCTCAGTATGGTGAACTTCGACGCCCGAAGAATCCTCGTAGACAACGGGAGCTCGATCAACATTCTGTTTCTCGAAGCATTCGAGAACCTAAAGCTCTCCCGTGAGAAACTAAAACCTGCCGGGTATACCCTACACGGATTCTCTGGCGTCCCCGTGACTATAGAGGGGATCGTCACCCTGGACGTCACGGCAGGCACAAAGCCCAACAGAAGGACCGAGTCCATGGACTTCATGGTTGTGAATGTAAAGGTAGCCTACAACGCCATCCTCGGCCGTCCGGGGCTCTGCTCCCTCCAGGCGGTTCCCTCGGCTTACCATCAGAAGATGAAATTCCCTACCAATACGGGCATCGGGGTTGTCCGATGGAACCAAGAAGCAGCACGTTCGTGCTACATGACGACAATCGGAAGCGGGGTGTTTCCCCTCGATGCTGTCGAACTAGAGCCCCGAAGAACCCAGCCAGAACCAGAACCGGTGGACGAGCTGCAAGAAGTCTCATTCAAGACAGGGGATGCGTCGAAGCACTTTCGAGTAAGCTGCTCCCTCGCCCCCGACCTCAAAGCCGCCCAAATCGCCTGCATTCGGCGCAATATCGACCTCTTTGCTTGGAAACCCTCTGACATGCCCGGTATCTCCGAAGACCTCATCATGCACAAACTCAGCGTGATCCCCAGGTCGAAGCCAGTCATCCAAAAGCGGCGTAAGTTCGCCACTGAGCGACAGCAGGCAGTAAACGCAGAAGTGGACAAGCTCTTGTCCGCGCGTTTTGTACAAGAGGTCAGCTACCCAGAGTGGTTGGCGAACGTCGTCATGGTGAAGAAGGCAATCGGGAGTTGGAGGATCTGTATAGACTTTACCGACCTCAACAAGGCGTGCCCCAAAGATCCGTTTTCTCTCCCCAGCATTGATGCCCTGATCGATGCTACCGCGGGTCACAAGCTCCTCTCCTTCATGGATGCCTTCTCAGGCTATAACCAGATCCGGATGTTTCCTCCGGACATCGCCAAGACGTCCTTCGTCACCGACTAGGGACTGTACTGCTACCGGGTCATGCCCTTCGGGCTAAAGAACGCCGGTGCCACCTACCAGAGACTCGTCAACCGAGTCTTTAAAGACCAGATCGGGCGTAATATAGAGGTATACGTTGACGACATGCTCGTCAAGAGTCAACATGGACAGCACCACGTTGCCGACCTGGAAGAAGCCTTTGGGGTCCTTCGAACCCACAACATGAGGCTCAATCCGGCGAAGTGCACCTTCGGCGTCTCCTCGGGAAAGTTCTTAGGGTTCATCGTCAGCCAGCGCGGCATTAAGGCGAACCCCGAAAAAATCCAGGCCATAATAGACATGGCCCCTCCCAGGAATGTTAAAGAAGTCCAGAGGCTAACGGGGCGACTGGCGGCCATCAGCCGTTTCCTCTCCAAATCCGGAGAGAAGTCCCTCCCGTTCTTCAAGGCGCTACGCGGCATTGGAAAGTTCGAGTGGGGTACTCAATAACAAGAGGCCTTCGCACAGTTGAAGGAGTACCTCGCCAACCCTCCTCTCCTCAGCAAGCCCGAACCAGGGGAGCCACTCTGGCTCTACCTATCTACTTCGGAGAGTGTACTTAGCACCGTCCTCATCCAGAAAGAGGAAGGGGTTCAAAAGCCCCTCTACTATGTGAGCAAGGTCCTGCTCGACACCGAGACCCGGTATTCCAGGATGGAGAAAGTGACGTACGCCGTGGTCATAGCCGCACGGAAGCTCCGTCCTTATTTCCAGGCGCATTCAATCCAGGTGCTCACAGATCAACCCTTGAAGGCCATACTCTACAAACCTAAGAGCTCCGGTCGACTCGTCAAATGGTCGATCGAACTCAGCCAGTATGACATCGGCTATCAACCCCGAACGTCCACAAAGGGCAGGCCCTCGCCGAATTCATTACAGAGTGCACCATCTCCGAGCAACTCGCGAAGAAAGAAGCCGACCAGACGTGGGAAGTTTACGTCGACGGCTCCTCTTGTGAAACGGGGAGCGGTGCTGGCATCATCCTTCAGGGCCCGGATGGTTTCCTCCTTCAGTATTGCCTCCGCTTCAACTTCCCAGCCTCCAACAACGAGGCTGAGTACGAGGCGATGATTGCCGGGCTCAACCTAGCTCATCAAGACGGTGCCAAAAAGATCAGGGCCTTTAGCGACTCTCAAATGGTGGTCAACCAGATCACCGAGGACTACGAAGCCCGTGATGATCGCATGATCAGGTACTGAGCCATAGTCCAGCGCCTATTATCGTCCTTCGACGAATTGGCTGTCTTAAGGATCCCCCGGGAGCTGAATGCCAAGGCCGACGCCTTATCAAAATTGGCTTCCTCATCATTTGAAGGCCTCGACCGCACGGTCCTGATTGAAGTCCTGCTGAAGCCGAGTACAGACTCCCCGGAGATTCTGTGCATCGAAGACAGAGCTCCTCCCGACGATTGGACCACCCTTATCAAAAAATTTCTAGTCAACGGAGAGCTCCTCGAAGACCGAGCCGAAGCAAGGAGGATCAGGGTCCGAGCTGAAAGATTCGAGTCATCAATGCCACCCTCTTCAAAAGGTCCTATACAATGATCGATGGCAGACCATACCTCCGCTGCCTGAGCCCGGACGAAGCCAAGTATGCCCTCAAGGAACTGCACGAGGGAATCGGCGGATGTCACATAGGAAGCCGTTCCCTAGCGCGGAAGGCTCTAAATCACGGTTACTACTGGCCCACCATGCTGCAAGACGCCCTCGCCCTAGTAAAGAAGTGTGGCCCCTGCCAAAGGTTCTCCCCCGTGAAAAGGGCTCCCCAGGCGAACCTCCGGTCCATGGCCAGTCCGACCCCCTTTGCGATGTGGGGAATGGATCTGGTAGGCCCATTTCCAAAAGCAACGGGCCAACGGAAGTTTCTCATTGTGGCAATCGACTATTTCACCAAGTGGATCGAGGCCGAGCCACTAGCAACGATCACCGAACGAAAGACTCAGCAGTTTTTCTGGAAACACATCGTCTGTCGGTTCGGGATTCTGCAGGTGCTCATCACAGATAATGGGACTCAGTTCGCGGGTAAGAATTTTTGCAAGTTCTGCGAAGATCTCGGGATCCAGCAGCGCTTTTCTTCAGTAGGCCATCCCCAGTCTAATGGTCAAGCCGAGAACGCGAACTGCCAAATCCTTGACGGCCTCAAGAAACGACTCGATAACTCTTCCAAGGGGTTATGGGTCGACGAATTACCAAGCGTTCTCTGGGCCCACCGAACGACCAAGAGAATCCCCACGGGGGAATCCCCTTTCAACCTGACGTACCGCGCAGAGGCCATCATTCCCGTGGAGATTGGGATCCCTTCACCCCGTATAATGGCTTTCGACGAGACCGAAAACTCCCAACAGCTGCGAGCCGACCTGGACCTCATAGACATGGTCAGGGAAAAGTCCGCCATTAGAAGAAGCATCTACCAGCAAAGAATCGAAAAATTCTACAACAAGAAGGTGCGCCCAACTGACATCAAACTCGGAGATCTTGTCCTCCGAAAACTGGCGGTTTCCAACCCCAGCCAGAAGAGAAAGTTAGCACCAAATTGGGAGGGCCCCTACAAAGTATCTGAAGTCGTGCGCCCGGGCACGTACCGCCTGACCAGTGCCGAAGGCAAGCCCATCAAAAGGCCCTGGAACGCAGAGCACCTAATCAAGTACTTAGGAGGAGAGTAGCCTCCATGTAAATTGTCATGATCGTAATCGGCACTCGTGCCTAGTCTTTTGTAAAAGTTCAAATGTATTGTAAATATGCCAGCTTTCTTAAAACAAGCCCACGGCTTCGTATTTTGTACATATAAAGAACATATCTCGGATAACAGCGCGAGCCCAAAAAACTTCCCTTACAAGCTGGGGGTTCGGCGCTCGGATAACAGCGCGAGCCCAAAAAGCTTTCCTGTACGCTCGGATAACAGCGCGAGCCCAAAAAGCTTCCCTTACAGGCTGGGGGTTCGGCGCTCGGATAACAGCGCGAGCCCAAAAAGCTTCCCTTACAGGTTTGGGGTTCGGCGCTCGGATAACAGCACGAGCCCAAAAAGCTTCCCTTACAAGCTTGGGGTTCATCTCTCGGATAACAGCGCGAGCCCAAAAAGCTTCCCTTACAGGCTGGGGGTTCGGCGCTCGGATAACAGCGCGAGCCCAAAAAGCTTCCCTTACAGGCTGGGGGTTCGGCGCTCGGATAACAGCGCGAGCCCAAAAAGCTTCCCTTACAGGCTGGGG
Source organism: Hemerocallis citrina (assembly GCA_017893485.1). Lineage (NCBI taxonomy): Eukaryota > Viridiplantae > Streptophyta > Magnoliopsida > Asparagales > Asphodelaceae > Hemerocallis > Hemerocallis citrina. Next base: position 264,932,775 of record CM030364.1, read on the forward strand.
GTTCGGTGCTCAGATAACAACGCGAACCCAAAAAGCTTCCCTTACAGGCTTGGGGTTCGGTGCTCGGATAACAGCGCGAGCCCAAAAAGCTTTCCTTACACGCTTGGGGTTCGTCGCTCGGATAACAGCACGAGCACAAAAAGCTTCCCTTACAAGCTTGGGGTTCGGCGCTCGGATAACAGCGCGAGCCCAAAAGCTTCCCTCACAAGCTTGGGGTTCGGCGCTCGGATAACAGTGCAAGCCCAAAAAGCTTCCCTTACAGGCTTGAGGTTCGGCGCTCGGATAACAGCACGAGCCTAAAAAGCTTCCCTCACAAGCTGGGGGTTCGGCGCTCGGATAACAGTGCGAGCCCAAAAAGCTTCCCTTACAAGCTTGGGGTTCGTCGTTTGGATAACAGTGCGAGCCCGAAAAGCTTCTCTGACAAGCTTGGAGCTCGGCACTCGGAGTCTTTCTTCCCAGTATAGGGGCTCGGCATCCGTCCCTCGCTCGGTTTGGGCTTCTTCAAGCTCATCAACCTATGTGCGAGGTGACATCCGTCAGCCACGCCCGCACCGTCTCTTCCTGAGAACATGTGCGGGAGCTCAGCGTCGACCCCGAGCAAGGCGGGTGCCTTCCCCAAGGCACCGCGACCTTGACGCTCGGCAGCGACCCTCTGCTACGCCCGCAATTGTCTCTCACCGGTATGGGGGCTCGGCATCCATCCCTCGCTCGGTTCGGGCTTCTTCAAGCTCATCAACCTATGTCCGAGGCAACATCCGCCAGCCACGCCCGCACCGTCTCTCCCTGAGAACATGTGCAGGAGCTCGGCGTCGACCCCGAGCAAGGCAGGTACCTTCCCCAAGGTACCGCGACCTTGACGCTCGGTGGTGACCCTCTGCTACGCCCGCAATTGTCTTTCTCGCCGGTATGGGGGCTCGGCATCCGTCCCTCGCTCGGTTTGGGCTTCTTCAAGCTCATCAACCTATGTACGAGGCGACATCCGCCAGCCACGCCCGCACCGTCTCTCCCTGAGAACATGTGCAGGAGCTCGGCGTCGACCCTGAGCAAGCCGAGTGCCTTCCCCAAGGCACCGCGACTTTGACGCTCGGCGGCGACCCTCTGCTACGCCCGCAATTGTCTTTCTCACCGGTATGGGGGCTCGGCATCCGTCCCTCGCTCGGTTTGGGCTTCTTCAAGCTCATCAACCTATGTCCGAGGCGACATCCGCCAGCGACACCCGCACCGTCTCTCCCTGAGAACATGTGCAGGAGCTCGGCGTCGACCTCGAGCAAGGCGGGTGCCTTCCCCAAGGCCGCGCGACCTTGACGCTCGGCGGCGACCCTCGGCTACGCCCGCAATTATCTTTCTCACCGGTATGGGGGCTCAGCATCCGTCCCTCGCTCGGTTTGGGCTTCTTCAAGCTCCTCAACCTATGTACGAGGTGACATCCGCCATCCACGCCCGCACCGTCTCTCCCTGAGAACATGTGCAGGAGCTCGGCGTCGACCCCGAGCAAGACGGGTGCCTTCCCCAAGGCACCGCGACCTTGACGCTCGACGGCGGCGCTCTGCTACGCCCGCAATTGTCTCTCACCGGTATGGGGGCTCGGCATCCGTCCCTCGCTCGGTTTAGGCTTCTTCAAGCTCATCAACCTATATACGAGGCGACATCCGCCAACCACGCCCGCACCTTCTCTCACTGAGAACATGTGCAGGAGCTCAGCGTCGACCCCGAGCAAGGCGGGTGCCTTCCCCAAGGCACCACGACCTTGACGTTCGGCGGCGACCCTCGGCTACGCCTGCAGTTGTCTTTCTCACCGGTATGGGGGCTCGGCATCCGTCCCTCGCTCGGTTTGGGCTTCTTCAAGCTCATCAACCTATGTACGAGGCAACATCCGCCAGCCACGCCCGCACCGTCTCTCCCTGAGAACATGTGCAGGAGCTCGGCGTCGACCCCCTGCTACTCTTGCAACTGGTTCTCGCAAACATGGGGGCTCAACAAACCGAAACAAGGCCGCATCTTTATTCAAAGCCGCTCGACCACTACGCTCGGTTACGAGCCCCAACCGTGTGTTGACAAAATTTTATTAAGTTTAGAGCATCCGCCTTCGGCAGATGCCCCGAGCCCCGGGTCGAGTTATTGACCACCCTCTCACCCGCGAACAACTCGGGGTTTACGGCTTTTACAACCCTAAACCCCGAACTGTTCGAGGAGGGCAGGGGGGCCATCAACCCACTGCTCTCTCCGTCCCGGAACAAATTCTCCGAGCCTTCGAGCCGTTCAGCTGACCCTTCTCTCGCCCCCGAACAACTCGGGGTTTACGGCTCTTACGAGCCCAAAACTCCGAACTATTCGAGGACGGCAGAAGAGCCACCATGCTTCGGCTCTCTCCGAACCTCCGAAACGATCGGTTGGCCCACCGCTCACCAACGAACAACCCGGGGTCTCATGGCTCTAACGGCCTGTACCCCGAATAGTCCGAGGGTGATCGGTGTGCCTCCAATCCGAAGCATGCGGAAAAATTGTGTTCTCTGGGCGCCCGCCTTCCGCGGGCACCCAAATCAAGCAACTAACTGCCTGACAACCTAAATGGGGAGTGGGGATTATATAGCCCCCTAAGGCTGCCATTTATTGCATCTAGGAATACGAAACGGCAGAAGGCGAAACGTCGCCATAAATGCTCATGGGAATACGAAACGTCGCAATTAATGACGCAGTCGCATCAGTAGCAACCCTTCGTAGCTATCACACCGACCACCCTCGGCACCCGAGGCAATCAAGGTTTCGGAAAACGAATGTTCTTATTGATTACTCATTGCTTACAACTCAATGAACTTCGGTACAAATACAAGGAAAAAACTCAACTCACTCACACTCGGCTGGAAACTCGAATTCGGGGCTCCTATCACGATCGGTCGAACCGGCCCGGGAAGGTACTCCCGCCACCGAGCTTCCCGCATCTTCGGGCTGCCTCCCTTTCGGTAGAAACATCGGAGACAGCCCCGGGGTCGCCTCGCTGGCCCCTTCTATCAGACCAGCGCCTAACAATAGCCTTAGTCTGCGAATCTCCAGCTCCTTCTCGACTACGGCCTCACGAAGGGCAGAATCCGAAGCCGAACTCCCGCTCGAAGCATCCGAGAGGGACCATCCTGTCTCGATAACCCACCAGTCCCGATCGGCTACGGCCTTCTTCAGGCGCGCCAACTCCAAGCCGAGCTCCCTGGACCTGTTCATAAAATAGTTAAAGGCGGTAGCTCGGTTCCGAGCCTGCTTCTGTTGATGAAATAAAGCCGCCTTCGTGGCCCCTCCCCTACTCGATCTAAAGGCACCTCGGCAACAATGGGGAAGGCGACATAGGTCCCGTGCGTCTATCAAAAGACGAGAACAAACTTCACAAAAAACACAAGTATGGAAAAATTGGCCCAAAAAAATATATTTTATTACTTTCAAGAAGTTCGATACAAAAAACCGCGGTGGCCAGTCCGCCCAAGGCGTTTACATCAAAAAAAAAAAAGAGAACTATCTATTCTTGAGGGTAGGGTGGCACCTCTTCTTCGACCTGATTCCCCCCTGCATCGTCGCCTCCCGGGGTGATAGGAAGGTTAGGAGCCAATCCGTAGGAGAGATGGTCCACGTTCTGCTCAGGGTAGATATGTCTAAAAAAGGACTTGGCTTGTTCGTACGCCTCTTCCTGTGCCACCATGACGGTCTCCCCCAACGCCGACTCCATATCCTCCAGTGCCTTCTTCCCCTTCACCGCCTCGGCCGCGATCTTCGCCTCGAGGTCCTCCCGATCCTGCTTATGGATCCTGACGAGCGACTCTATCTGGGCTTCGTGGACGGCGATCATCGACCGAGCTTCCTTCAGCTCATCCGTGGCCTTGTTCAGGTCACGAAGGTACTTCTCCGCATTCCGCCGCTCGATGATAATCTCCTTCTCCAGGCACTTGCGAAAGTGCTGGCCATGGAGCATCGCCTGGCCGAAGAAGAGAAAGATAAAAAAAAGAACTCCAAGTCATTAAGTACAACAGAGCCAAACCAACTTACCGAGAGGTTGCCTGGGCCAACCGCATATAGGCCTGGTCCGCCGTCTGCACCGCTAGGGCCATCCGATCGCGCTCAGTGGCGGCCTTCGAGACGAACTCGACCGCCACGGGCACATCGAGCAGAGAATCGCCCCGTACGATCGACCAATCGGGGGCAAACGGCAGCGTGCCATGCTTGCTCACCATCTCCGCGGCAGACGGACGGAGAGGGGGAAGTCTTTTTTCCGAGGCATCCACGGTCTTGCCCGAACCCCCCGCGGCGTCCCGAGCCCCCCTCCACGAGTGGGAGGACTGAGAGTGCTGCTTCTTAGCCCTCTTCACCAGGGAAGGCTCCTCGGCCGCCTGTTCCGGCACCTGGGAAGAGGCCCCGGTCTGTGCGGCCAGTTTCTGCCTCTCGGCCGCTATCCTCTCCTGCTCGGCCTTCTTCCTCTTCTCTGCCCTCGCCTTATCGGCGACTGCCTGCTGGGTTGTCATCCCTACAAAAATACAGAAGAAAAGCTAACGTTAACTCGAAGGCAAGAAATGAACATATTCGGAAAGAGACATACTAGGGTCGGCAGGACTCAGTCCGGCCCGGGCGAGGTGTATCTCGGTCACTCGCGGCCACGCTATACTATGCCCCCCGGTGATCTTCTCCACCCTCTTCGACTCCTTGGCTGTCAAGTCACTCTTCCGCGGAGGCTTGTGCTTCGGCTTGACGAAGCTCCAACTGGTCGGAATTCCCCAAGACCCATCAGTCCGAACTACAAAATACTTTTCTTTCCATCCCTTTATGGAGTCCGGATGACCTTGCACAACCTTCTTATGTGGCCTCGGCGAGAAGTAAAAAATCCCCTCCTTATCTCCGAGCGAACCAATCACAAAAATAGCTCGGAAATACGTCAGCCTCGGCCTCACTCCCTTCTCTTGACACTTCAATATAAAGCAAACTAAATGCTTCCAGGAGTTCGGACCATACTGCATGGGACACAGCTTCACCCAGTTCAGGACCCTCTTCATGAAAGGATGCAGAGGCAGCCTCAGCCCCGAGAGGAAGGCGTCCTCAGGAAACATACAATACCCTGGCGCCAAAACCGTGGTCGGCCGAATATCGGGGCTCGGAAGGAAGATCTCAAACTCCCGCAGAATATAGTTGGCGGCCCTGATAATGTTAAGGTATTCCACCTTTAAAATGCTCGGGATACTATCGGCGCGGATCTTCACCCGAGTATCTTCTCCCGGCACAAGAGGGATCGGTTCGATCTCCTTAATATCGTCGGGATACATCCGAACCGACCCGGGATTCCTGAAGGAGATCGGGGGAAACTCGAAACCCGGCCTTGGGGCATACTCGTCTGGTGAGGAGGGACTGTGCGATATAGTCAAGACTTTCTTCTTTCGGCAAGGGCGGGCCTTCCGCTCGGGAGACGGCGTCGACAAAGGGGGAAGGGGTGGAAGTTCTTCTCCGACCCCGGACGGCCCTCCAGCCGTGTCCTGACCAGCACCCCCTTGGACCGCCTCCGGCTCATCGACCTCATCCTCCTCATCTTCGTCCTCCTCATCGGCCTCGGTTCCTTCCTCCCCATCATCCTCTTGATCCTGTTCCTCCTCATCCTCGTCGTCCCCCTCATCCTCTACATCCTCGTCACCCTCATCCATGGGCTCCTTCCTCAGCCTCCTGGATCTCAATGGGGACACAACGAAGACTACGTCGCCCCCATCATCCGACCCGGGGTCCGTCAGAACTTCTTCCTTCACCTGGTACTTACTCAGGGACGAGGACGTCTCCTGCTCGGATTCCTCTGCATAATGGCCTGACGAGCTAGCCTCGGATCCGGACTGAGTTCGCTACATTACTAAAAAGAAAATTACTAACCTGGAGCGTAGAAAGTTACGGTCACCGGAAAATCTGCCGACGGCAAGTAAAATTCCCGCTCTTGGTATAAATTGGAAAGTGAATTAATAAGGTGAAGATGAAGAAATGAAGAAGGGAGATGGGTTTTTAAAAAGGAAAAACCACTCCTCAATTTTCGCAAAAGAGATCTGGCCGTTAGATCTTAACTGACAAGATCCAACGGCCACCAAGATCTGGAAAAGCTTTGATCTTTGTGCCCATGATGTCAGCAATGGGCGTGGAATTACCCCACTACCCCTCCGCCTTTTTTCTCCAAAAAAGGCTTTTCACGCCAAGTCAGAATGGTCGACGCTCGGATGGAAGCGCGAGCTAATTAACCTTCTATATTCGCAGAAGGGTCGACGCTCGGATGGAAGCACGAGCCAATTCCCCTTCTATATTCACAGAAGGGTCGACGCTTGGATGGAAGCGCGAGCTAGTAATTACCCTTCTATATTCACAGAAGGGTCGACGCTCGGATGGAAGCACGAGCCAGTAATTCCCCTTCTATATTCACAGAAGGGTCGACGCTCGGATGGTAGCGCGAGCTAATTCCCCTTCTATATTCACAGAGGGGTCGACGCTCGGATGGAAGCGTGAGCCAGTAATTCCCCTTCTATTTTCACAGAAGGGTCAACGCTCGGATGGAAGCGCGAGCCATTACCCCTTCCATTTTCACAGAAGGGTCGATGCTCGGATGGAAGCGCGAGCCATTACCCCTTCTATTTTTCACAGAAGGGTCGACGCTCGGATGGAAGCGCGAGCCAATTCTCCTTCTATATTCACAGAAGGGTCGACGCTCGGATGGAAGCGCGAGCCAATTCCCCTTCTATATTCAAAGAAGGGTCGACGCTCGGCTGGAAGCGCAAGCTAGTAATTATCCTTCTATATTCACAGAAGGGTCGATGCTCAGATGGAAGCGCGAGCCATTACCCCTTCTATTTTTCACATAAGGGTCGACGCTCGGATGGAAGCGCGAGCCAATTCCCATTCTATATTCACAGAAGGGTCGATGCTCGGATGGAAGCGCGAGCTAGTAATTACCCTTCTATATTCACAGAAGGGTCGATGCTCGGATGGAAGCACGAGCCAGTAATTCCCCTTCTATATTCACAGAAGGGTCGACGCTCGGATGGAAGCGCGATCTAATTCCCCTTCTATATTCACAGAAGGGTCGACGCTCGGATGGAAGCGCGAGCCAGTAATTCCCCTTCTATTTTCATAGAAGGGGTCGACGCTTGGATGGAAGCGCAAGCCAGTAATTTCCCTTCTATATTCACGGAAGGGTCGACGCTCGGATGAAAGCGCGAGCCAGTAAATCCTCTTCTATTTTTAACAGAAGGCTCGGCGCTCGGATAGCATCCCGAGCACCAACTGCTCTCCTTTGACTCAGAGGGGGCTCGGTGCTCGGATAGCATCCCGAGCACCAACTGCTCTCCTTTGACTCAGAGGGGGCTCGGCGCTCGGATAGCATCCTGAGCACCAATCGCTCTCCTTTGACTCAGGGGGGCTCGGCGCTCGGATAGCATCCCGAGCACCAACCACTCTCCTTTGACTCAGGGTGGCTCAGTGCTTGGATAGCATCCTGAGCACCAAAAGCTTTCCTTTAAACACAGTGGGGCTCGGCGCTCGGATAGCACCGCGAACACCAACTACTCTCCCTTGACATAGAGGGGCTCGTCTGCCGACCCCTACGTCTCGACAAACCGAGCCCCTGAAGAAAGCCTCTCCTCGCTCTTCCAACTAGCGAGGAGATCGCCCACAGACCCAAGGAGGTCGTCTACCGACCCCCAAGCGCTCGACAAGCCGACCTCCCACGAAAAACCCATCTACAAAATCGACCTCAACATCCCCTCGCTCTTCCAACTAGCAAGGGGACTATCTATCAACCCCAGGGTCTCGGCCACCGACCCCTAACCCTCGGCAAACAAGCCCCAACAAAAGGCCTCGACGTCCCTTCGCTCTTCCAACTAGCGAGGCGGTCATCTGCCGACCATTGGGGCTCGTCCGCCGACCCCGTGGGCTAGTCCACCGACCCCCAGGCCTCGACATGCGCCCTTCTGGCTCTCCTACTCCTGTACACTGCCTCATGTGCAAGCTCCAATGAGGGATCCATTCCTCCTACCCCCTGGCCTCTTCGGAAGATTGCAGATCCTACTTTCTCACCCCAAACATCCACCCTGCTATTCCTACAGAGGCGAAGAATCACTCCTACATAGCTGGTTCACCCAGCCCTACAGGAGTGTGGGGCTTATGATATGGGTTAGGAATAATGTGGCCCATCCTTGGCCACGGGATCCCCTCAGTATGCGCGCACCTCCGGATTCTCCAGATCCGCCGCGTCAGCATCGGAAAACCGCCCGGACCATTGCCACGTCAGCCCGGGAACCGCCCGAACGTCTGCCATGTCAGCCCTAAACCGCCCGGGTTTCCACCGCTTCAGCCAGACGGGTAACCGGGTCCAGACCCGGCCCCAAACGGGTCCAGACCTGGTTGCCATCTTCTATAAATACCAGACCCCCACTCCTTCTCCAGGTAATCAATCCTTTGCCACCAAAAACCCTAGTTACTGTTACTTTCACTTAGTGACTGACTAGATCGTCGGAGGGTCTGCCACCGGGACCAACCCCGGTGTTCCGAGACCGTCTGCAGGTACACAAGACCCTCAGATCCGAGCCTCAGAGATCCGAGCCCAGCATCAGCCTCCACCTCAATACCGCCTACCTCGGTACCGTTCGCCCAGCCAAGGGTCGTCTGCATAGGTGTCTCCTCTAATACAAATCGAGTAAGAACTCACACCTGGTGCATCCACACATTCCCCAAAAACAAACCACATCAGGAAACATAGTTCTTAATCAAACCAAAAAAAACCGTGCAATAATGTATATATGGTATTACATAAATTTTTCAAAAATAGTTTTATTATTTTCTCATTTTTAAAAGTTATGTGCCATATTATACAGAGTTATACTATATATACAATATATTATGCTAAGACCACCTTTGATCCTAATGTTTTTTTATCTCCTTTTATTTTTTTTAAATTTTAAAAAAGCGAAAATGTAGGAGGTAACTAGTACTGTTACAAAAATATGAATCCAGGAACCGATCAGGACACGACATTGGACCAGAATCGACATGATCTATTGTTGGTGTAGTTTGAGTCCTAAAATAGGACACATTCATATTTTCGAATTGAGTATAGGTCCGCTAAAAATGGACCCGACCATACCCGGACCCGGACTTGGTCTATTGCGTGCAGGGACCGAGTCCTAAAATAAGACCCATTCATATTTTCGGGCTGGGTCTGGTTTCAGCTCAAAATGTACCCAACCCAGACCTGGACATAAAAAAAAGAAATAGCATGCCCAACCTCCCTCTCCTGCTCGACACCACCTGCTCGCCGCTACCCAGACCCGATGGGTAGCATTTTTTAACAGGGTCTGGACCCAGTTCTCACGGGTCGGGTCTGGATCCAATATTTGGACTAGTAGAGAAACTGATCCGAGTTCGGTAATGCAGGACCCGACCCGACCGACTCAATAACAGTGTTAGAGGTAAACATTCCACTTGCTCTTCATTCTTATAAATTTTAAACTAGATTCATATCTGTTAATCAAATCTAAAAACACTGCAATATCGTATACATGTTATTATATGATTTTTTAATAAAAAATTTTTTGCTATTTTTTTATTTTTAAATTTTTTTTATACAATATTGCATAGGGTTATACAAGTAGTTAATGAAATAAAAGATGGGCAAACAAATAACAGGGGTTAGTGCATTTGTCGTGTGAGATGAAAATAAGCCAATACATTTTAATTAATATATAAAATTATCAGGTTAGGAAAAATATAGGGAAAGAGAGAGAAGAATCTAGATATCATTTTTTATTCGTATAATTAAAGATTATTTTCATGCAAAACTTTTTAACTAGTCTTATCGAAGAAAAGTTTGTTGGAATTTTATATACACTTAAGAACATGCATAAAACATTAATAACAACCTCAAACATGTTTGTATGAATCTAGATCTTAATCATGTTACAAAAGTGCTTTAACATAAAATCCTAAATCATGAAACTATAGATCTTTGCTAAATCAAAAGAAGAAGAACATTAAAAGCGGAAGCACTAACCTGAAGCCATTGATGGAGATTGGGCAGAGGGTTTGGATCTTCCTATATGATACACACTTCTATGAGAGGCCGTCTCTCTATTCTTCTGTTGATGGGATGACAAATGGATAAGAAGATGCGTATATATAGGGGACCATAACCCTAATTGATAATTATTGATTTCCAATTTTGCCCATCACAAAATAAGAAATTTACTTTACGGTCTCTACACATGTTATATCACACTTTAAATTATATGCTTTTAATCCATTACTTAATCTTGATTAGATCACTTTAATTTGGGTTAGACTTTAGAATAGCAATTATACATTTAGTCACATATGTGAGCCTACATAGATTATTTTCCAACATTCTCCCACTTGGGCCACATATGTTACTCCTTATAAATGTACATACTTTATGAGCTCAAAATTTTGCTATCATAACCAAAAGCATAGCCAAACAATCTCGTCCATTAATCATGTAAATATAGAATCAAAGCAATTTTCGTTACATTTATCGTAACTAAATTCATCAATGGTCACATATATCGACATAATCAAACGACATAGATCAAGTGTGAATGTGTAGCATAGAAATTTCATGCAATGTGATCTATACACATGCCTATTTCTAACTGGTCCTCTTTAAAACTTAAGTGAGGTCAGAACCAAAACATGACAAATGAGTGAGAAAACTGAATTCTTTATTTCTGATCAGAAAATAACCAAATGTATAAATGTCTCACCCAAACATAATGCAAATAAAATACAAACTCCCACTAAATCATGATATCCTCAAATAATACAACACCCATATGAGCAGTATGCTCATAAAAGACCTTGGGTGGTAATCCCTTTGTGAGCGGATCCACTATCATGGAGTTTGTCCCAATGTGCTCTATGGACATTTGTCCACTTTGCACTCTTTCTTTCACAACTAGGAACTTTATGTCAATATGTTTCGACTTTGTCGAACTCCTGTTGTTGTTGGAATACATCAATGCTGACTTATTGTCACAAAATAACTTGAGTGGTCTTTCTATATTTTCCAAAATGCGCAGCCCAGTGACAAAATTCCACAGCCATATTCCATGATTCGATGCCTCATAGCATGCTACATACTCTACTGCCATAGTGGAAGAAGCTATAAGTGTTTGTTTGGCACTTTTCCAGGATATAGCTCCTCCAGTTAGCAGGTAAATATAGCTTGATGTAGACTTTGCTATCTTGGCACCCTAGTGAAATCAGAACCAGAATACCTTATGACCTCCAAATGATCTGATTTCCTATATGTGAGCATGTAGTCTTTTGTTCTCTGAAGATACCTCATGACCCTCTTGGCTGCGATCCAATGGTCCATACCAGGTTTTCTTAATTACATGCCTAACATCCCAATAATGTACGCAATATCCGGACGCGTACATACTTGAGCATACATTAGACTCCCAATAGCTGATGTATAGGGAATCTTTTGTATTTCATGAATTTCAAGGTTACTTTTAGGACATTGATTGAGACTAAATTTGTCTCATTTAGCAACAGGGGTATCCCCTGGTCTACAATCTTGCATGCCAAACCTTTTGAGTACTTTATCGATATATCTCTTTTGTGATAATCCAAGAGTACCTCGAGAACGATCTCGGTGTATCTGAATTCCTAATAAAAAAGAGGCATCCCCAAGATCCTTCATCTCAAAATGTTTGGACAGAAACCTTTCAGTTTCTTGCAATAAATCTATATCATTAGTGACAAGCAATATGTCATCGACATATAGAACTAGGAACATATGCTTAGTCCCACTGAACTTGTGATACACACAATCATCAACTACATTCATCTCAAAACCAAATGAGATAATTACTTGATGAAACTTGTGGTACCATTGACGAAAAACTTGCTTGAGTCCATAGATGGATTTTGTCAATTTGCAAACCATATTCTTTAGATTTTCCGACACAAAGATTTCTAGTTGCACCATATAAATTGTCTCATCAATGTCTCCATTGAGAAATGCCGTCTTCACATCCATCTGATGTAGCTCAAGATCAAGATGAGCAACAATTGACATAATTGTCCTAAATGAGTCTTTCGATGAAAATGGAGAGAAAGTCTCTGTAAAATCAATGCCTTCTTTCTGAGTATAGCCTTTAGCTACAAGACATGCCTTATACCTATCCACATTACCATTTGCATTCCTCTTGGTTTTAAATATCCATTTACAACCAATTGTTTGGCACCTTCTGGTAATGGAACAAGTTCCCAAACTTTGTTGTCTTGCACAGACTTATACTCCACATTCATGGCATTCATCCACTTTTGAGAGTTGCAACCTTTCATGGCATGATAAAATGTGATTGGATCATTTTTCATCATTCCATTGTCATCCTCATGTTTTTGGAGAAATACACTATAATCATCCGGAATAGCATTCCTCCTTTTTCTCGTGGATCTCCTTAATGGCACTGGTTCTTGAGGTTGTTGAGTTTGTTCTTCTGGAACAATTACCTTATTTTGAATGGGGGGTTGTTCAACATTGTTTTGTTGAGGTTCCGGATTCACTTCTTGATCAATAATAGGTGTGTGAACCTGAATATTGTCAAAAGTGATAGTAGGAATTGGATTTGTAATTGAATCCAATTTCTTCTCAAAAGCAATGTCCCTAATCTTATTTCTCCCCCAAACTCAACTTCCTCAAAGAATATTGTAGTTTCTGTCTAAAAAATATTCCTAAGTGTGGGATCATAAAACTTATAGCCCCTAGATTGTTTAGAATAACCAATAAAGTAACTGCTCACTATTTTGAAGTCCAATTTTTTTTTCATGTGGCCTGTAAGAACTTGCCTCAGCTGGACATCCCCAAATGTGAAAGTGCTTTAGACTAGGCTTTCGACCTATCCAAAGCTCATAAGGTATTTTTGCAGCTGCTTTAGGTGGTACTTTATTGAGAATGTAAGCTATTGTCTTTAATGCTTCTCCCCAGAGGGACTCAGGTAAGGTGGAATGAGCAATCATATTCCTTACCATATCCTTAAGAGTCATTTTCTAATCCTTGAAATTTGTCCCATTAAGTTCGGAAACAAAATTGATGTTAGCAGTTATTGAGGCAGCAGATGATAAACTAGCTAAATATAGAACAAAAACTAAACAAACAAAAATAAGCTCACATTAGAATCCATATAAAACAATAAATTCAAATAATGGTTAATCCCATCTCAAGATACCAGGCACAACATTAATATCAAGTCTTTGGACAGTAACATTAACTGTAAGCGGTACTCTTGTTGTAGTAATCAAATATTGACAATAAATCCTGTCAAATAATAAGTCATTCTTTGGACTGACTTATTGTTCACATGGAATACCTTATAATTGTCACATATTTATTACCACATATGTGTATGAAATTCGGCCAAATATCAACTTACCTTTGGGTCAGTTAATAAACGCATGAATTACAAACACACAATCATCTTGATATTTTAAATAAATTAATCTACACAAAAGAGGTAACTTTGGCGACATTTTGTTTCAATTAAACTATTCAAAATATTAGACATTCATAAGAAAAACCAAAACCAAAATTTGAATTTAATTGTTTTCCAAAATTTTATCTTTTCCTTAATTTTATAATTTTACTTTATTTGTAGATGGATAATGTCAAGATAATATCTATTTAAAATGATAACAAAACCATAACTAAATCATATCTATCTATTGTTTGATAATATCAAATTAATTTTTATTTATCCGATTACTGGACAAATATTTATAATAGAAAATTAACTTTACTCATAAGTAACAAATCAATTTTATAACAGAATATTTATAAATAATAATAAAAAAAATTGATAGAAAATATAAATCTGACATCTTGAAACATGTCTCTTAAGAGAAGCACACAGCGGGCGACAGGGACCCACGCCGCCACGTCAGCATCGCCAACAGAGCAGCGCCTGCTGCTCTCACCTCGCGGGCCCCACACGCCCCTCCACATCCCTACGTGGAGATGCAGCAGCAACTGCTGCCAGCTGCCTGCCACTTCCTGGGCCCCCACATGCCTATGTCAGCAACTTGGAGAAGAAGCAGCAACCTGCTGCCTTCTTTTTCCCGTGGGCCCCCCATGCTGGGCAACAAATCCCATACATACACCCCATAGGAAACTTTGAAGCCAAAAGTTATCAAATTGTTTCCCAAAAAAAAAAATTTCTTTTCCTTAACGTGAAGTCATGAGTTTGCTGCTGAATTATGCAGTTGAAGCCATTATAAGTAGTATATAACCATATACATTGCTTTCCCGTGGGTCCCCATTGAAAACCATTAATTTTTTTTTTTTTAATCTTGATCCTAAAATCCATAATCTTGATATTTAAAAAAAAATCCAAAACCCTAATTATCATTCCAGATCTGAAGTAATTGATCCAATTACTTCTATAAATTAAATTCATCAATTGAATTTCTTAAACAGGAAGATCAAATACCGAGAAAGGAGGATCAAAAAGAACTCTAAATTTCTTAAGTTTCTTTAAACAAGAAACCCTAAATTGCTTCAATTAATTCAGCAAATATGGCTCTGATACCAAATGTTGTAAATTTTATATACACTTAAGAACATGCATAAAACATTAATAACAACCTCAAACATGTTTGTATGAATCTAGATCTTAATCATGTTACAAAAGTGCTTTAACATAAAATCCTAAATCATGAAACTATAGATCTTTGCTAAATCAAAAGAAGAAGAACATTAAAAGCGGAAGCACTAACCTGAAGCCATTGATGGAGATTGCGCAGAGGGTTTGGATCTTCCTATATGATACACACTTCTATGAGAGGCCGTCTCTCTATTCTTCTGTTGATGGGATGACAGATGGAATAAGAAGATGCGTATATATAGGGGACCATAACCCTAATTGATAATTATTGATTTCCAATTTTGCCCATCACAAAATAAGAAATTTACTTTACGGTGTCTACACATGTTATATCACACTTTAAATTATATGCTTTTAATCCATTACTTAATCTTGATTAGATCACTTTAATTTGGGTTAGACTTTAGAATAGCAATTATACATTTAGTCACATATGTGAGCCCACATAGATTATTTTCCAACATTCTCCCACTTGGGCCACATATGTTACTCCTTATAAATGTACATACTTTATAAGTTAGGCTTAACGTCCGTTGGAGCTAATGCTATGCTGCACTGACAATTGTAATTGAAAGTTGCATCACATTGATACTTGTATGATTGTATCGAACTCACGTACCGACAATGTAAAAGTTTGTGACATTGTATCATGTCGTGTTGGGATACATGTCTATACAACTACATGCTAAAGTCGATCTACAACTCTGAAAGCCTACCCCTCCTACCTCCTACCTCCACATTATCTCAATCAAACAAACTACCCAAAACAAAAACAAAAAAAACTCACCTTCTTATAAAGCTCATCAAGCGCATCCGTTGTAATTGTACATCCAACTATAAATGTCGGCACCGACAAACTATCCACCATATTCCTACTCACCGCTCCCTGCATTGTCGTGAACGGCACTTCAATGATCAATCAAAGAACAGGTAGATTGTAACATCCTGAATTTTCATATAATTAAATTAAAAAAATCATTTGATTTCACGTATTTTGCACGTGCAAATTAATGTGTGATTTGGCCTTAAAATTGTTTTTATGTCATGAAAAATATTTCTTTTCTCTTTTAAAAGTCTCTTATTAATTATTATAGAGTTCTAGGCCGAATAACTTAATCCTAGCCCATCCAAAATAAATTAATTAAATTAATTAAAAAGCCCATAGAATTAGTCCACTTAGCAAGCCCACTAATTAATTCAATTGTTAATTAAACAACATGTATGGTAGACTTTTCATGTAACAAATTAGTATAAACAATTAATGAACAAACTTAAGTATAGGTGTGCATGTGGGGGCACATGCATTGCACATGCACGTGCAATTTGAATCAGAGGAGAGGCCAGCCATTTCATGGAGTGGGAAGAGTGGAGAGTTGGTTACATGCTAGTGGGTGGTTTTTCTAACCCCCAAATGCATCTTAGCCATTCATCCAAATACATCTCAACCCTTCATTTGTCCATGAATTGTGTATAAATAGCCCCCTTCGTCATTCTTTATCATTTGCACTTAGAATTTTTAAAGAGAAAAAGAAGAGATTGTGTGATAAAAAGATTGAATGTGTGTGTGTTTCTTGCATATGGGAGGCCGGCCAAGCATAGAGGAGGGAAGTCTCAGTTTTTCACAAGCAAGGAGGAGGGAGCTCGGATTTTTCATAGCTTGGACGAGAAGGCTCGCGGCTAGGATCAAGGAGAAGGGAAGGCAATCGTGCTTTCAAGGAGTTTTTCTTTAAGAATTCCCATTTTTTCTTCAAGAGGTAAGCAATTTCTCTACTTCTAATCTAGATATCATGTTAGTAGGCTAATTTTACGAATATCTATATACTAAATTACAAAGAAAGCTATCAAGTGGCTCACATTCAATCTCCCCCAAAATCAGTGGCCCAGATCTAACCTTACAAAAGATATTTTTCCGTCCAAAATTTTAAACCTCACAAATTCAAAACCTACTCACACACTCTCTCTCTTTCCCAAAACACCCCCCTTCTCTCTGTCTTTCTTACTCCGTCTCTCTCACTTTACCCCTCTCTCTCTCCACACTCTCTCTCACTGTCCCCCTCGCTCTCTCTCCCTCCGGCGCTTTGAGCGCCGCCCTCCCGCCGACGACCCCTCTTGTCGCGAACGACAGTCCCCCCAACTCCAGTCGCGACCCCCCTACGCCTCCCTTCCACTCTCTCTCTCTTTCCCCCCGCTCTTTCTCACTGTCCCCCTCGTTCTCTCTCCCTCCGACGCCTCTTCAGCCCCGCCCTCCCGCCGACGACCCCTCCTGTCACCGTCGAAGGCTACCCAACTCTAGTTGCGACCCCCCTTCGCCTCCCTTCCGCTCTCATCGACAGCCCCGACCTCCCCTATCCAACCACCGAACCCCGACCACAATCTGAGTTGATTCCGACCACCAATTTCACCCTCTCTAAATCTCAGGTATACTTCACTGCACACATTTGTTTTAGATTTGGGTTTATGTTGCATTCGTTTTGTTGGGCTTGTGTTAGATTTGGGTTCTCATCTACAAAATGGATTGTAAACTGACTGCATTGTACATTGAATTTTTAGGTGCATTGTAATTTTTGCTAATTTCTTACAGAGGTCAAACTTGCAACCGAAAGCTTAGCGGCCAAAAAAGCGATTAAGAAGGTGCGTATACTAGTTTTTTCATGTAAAAGAATGCTTAGTTTGGTTACATTGTTCACTGTATTGTTTGGAAGTGATGGGAAAATAAATTTATTTACAGTGTGGTATTCATGTTACAATATATTTTACTCACACATCAAGTGGTTGGAAAGTCATTCAGTGAACATTAGTACTAAAGCAATCACTAGATATGTGAGTAAAATACATCCAAATGTATATTTTTTAAGACAAATATCATAATCTTCAAGGAGTTGTGCAATATAAAACACTCTGGTGCTATTTATATTATGTCTATCTTGAGAATTCGTATGTATGTGAAGTCATAAAATTTTCCCATGGCACCCTGAAATTTATTTTCTCAATTCTCAAATGTATGTTTCAATCCAAAGCAATCACTGGATATGTGAGTAAAAATGATTTTCAGCAATTTTCACAAAAAAAATATCCACCAACAGCTAAGACAACTTTGAAAATTAAGTTTACATTATCCTTACGATTTTTCATTGTTGGTGTATGATTGTGTTTCCCTTTATAATCCATGTGAAGGGTTTTGTTCAGTTTGAATTATTATTACTTTTTAACTCACTGGAGAGACAGGAGTGGAGGGACAATAGTTAAACAGTCTATGCTTGATTCACTCTCCTTCCATTTCTATAAATGTTAAACTGAGCTGGATGCCTAGATTAGCATTAGCATTCTCCAAATCAACCCTTTAACAAATATGCCTACCACTATTGGTGATCAATGGATAATAAATTCGATATAAATTTAAGAATTACCAAGTTATAGGAAGTAGGAGACCCATAGTTCGAATCGTGGTTAGTGTGCCCAAATCTTTACTAATTAAGAATGTTTTTGAAGTTTAAGAACTCTTTGAAATTTTCTATAGTAATGTAATAAATTACTAATGTGCTGCCCCATCATAATCTTCAAGGAGTTTGGTGCTATTTATTAATCTTCAAAAGTATATTTATCAATTTTAGTACCCACTATTTTGGGGTAGGCATTCTTGAAAGGTTAATTGTGTTGAGTTGGCAAATAAATTAGTAAGCCCCTCTTCATTGTGCTTGGAAAGCAAAATGAGAAACACTCCCAATATTAATACAGAAATACCCATTCACATTGACTCAAAAGAAGAGAAAAAAAAAGTAGAACAAAAAAGGGACCAGTCACATATGAACTCATAAACTGAACTTGATCATCATACCTTAGTAAATAGTAATATCTTATGCATCTTTTTTTAATCTTTGTGTTCCATTTTAGTGGGATCTCAAGTAAAGTCGCATTTTTATCAGTTTGCTGTCGATATGGGAGAGGGAAGAGAAGGAAGTGTAGGGACTTGCTGCTAAGATGGGTTCGAATTTGGGCCCGTTTGTGCAAACTGGTGATTTGGAGTTGGGGCATGAGGGTTTGGGTGCGGAGAGGATGCACGCAGGGTGTGTGTTTCATAGAACGACTTTAAAGTTTGTGTATTAGATATGCAGTTTCATCACTGGAGGCACCATAATATCATTAAAAATATGTGTTTATCAATCAGTATGTGTACAGCAAAGTTTCTTTTGCGGAATCTCTTAGTCTATGAGATTTGTTGCTAATCACCTATACAGGCAATTGACACAGTATGCATACCATGTCTTGATGAGATGATTGATCTGAATTCTTAACTTCAGTTAATTTATAATATAAGCAAAACTTCATATCTAATACACAAACTTTATTTAAAAATTTAGTTTTTTTCTATATAAAGAAGTATGTATTCACAACTTTATGTAGAGAATCATCATGGATGATTAGGGAGAAGAATAAGGAACTTGGACAGAGTTCGCTTTCAAACTCATCCCAAAAAAACCCTACTAGAGGAAACCCTAGATTTGAAGTTAGAGGGGGCGGCGGCTAGGGTTCGTCGCCCCCTTCCCATTCGCTTGGTCTCTCCACTCTTACCTCCTTCTCCCCTTGGGCTCGGGCTCGGCCACCTCAACTGGATCCCATCACTTCGAATAGAGATCAAATGGCTCTCACCGATAAATCAAGCATCCCCTCCTTCCTCTACTCTTCTCCGATGATGACGAAGACGACACTGGTGAACAGCCCCACCTTCACTGACTCCATCCTCAACATCTGCACCTCCCCCACGTCGGCGGCGGTGGAGAAGCCAGCGTCTTTCATGATCCAGGCGATGTGCAAGTAGGGGAAGATCGAGATGTAAGAATCGGCGTTCTACGCTGCCTGTATGGCCGGTGGGATTCTGCGCTATGGGTTGACTCACATGGCTGTCAAATCCGATAGTGACCACCATCTCCGAACCCCGTGCCTCCGCTCTACAACCACCTCACCACCTCTGCCATGGTTGAAAGAGAAAGAGAGAGGAGAAGGGTTAAGCAGGAAGTAAACCGAGATCATCAGGCTCTGAGGAATGTATGGGCTGCTGAACTGCTACCAGGTTGTGGTGACCTCTTCAGATGTTATCTTCAACTAGAGGTAGGATGCCAGATTATTTTGGGCTCGGGAGAGCTTCTACCCAGATCTGTGACACTTGGAGTTGGGGGTGGGTTTATTTGGGTTGGGGTTAGTTTAGGTTGAGATTGGTTAGCTTTGCTAGGTGTTTCACCGGTTGTTCTTCGCGCTTGCCACCATGTCCACACTCTTGGGGCCAATTACAGCTATGTTTTGGTTTTTCAAGGGTTGGTAGTGCGTGTGAAGAAGCCGGGGGTGTGCTTGGCTGTGCCGTAGTGTGAGACGGCAGGGTATTTTGTGGTTTGAGGGGTTGGTGGAGCTGTCTGGGTTGGGTATGTCTAGTTGTGATGTTTGCGGTGTAGTTTGGTTGTGGGGCTAGGGCCCGAAGACGGGGTCCCCCCATGAGACCGCTTATTACATACTAGTACTTTACCACCATGAGACCGATTGTGGAGCTTGGGCCCAAGACGGGGTCCCTCCGTGATGGGCGCTCACTTGTCGCAGCTTCCGGGGTGTTTGTCTCAACTGTCGCGGAGCGTCCGGGATGTGAAGAAGGAGATGGAAGAAAATTTGATTTGGTGCGAAGATTGAGGTGTATTGTTGTGGAGCTAAGGCC
This sequence comes from Hemerocallis citrina, assembly GCA_017893485.1. Classification (NCBI taxonomy): domain Eukaryota; kingdom Viridiplantae; phylum Streptophyta; class Magnoliopsida; order Asparagales; family Asphodelaceae; genus Hemerocallis; species Hemerocallis citrina. Next base: position 264,953,142 of record CM030364.1, read on the forward strand.
CGAAGACGGGGTCCCCCCATGATCGTTACTGCACAGGGTGGGGCTTGGGCCCGCAGAAGGGGTCCCCCCATGAGGTGCACAGAGGGGAGATGTTTGTGTTCTTGCTCGGCAGTAGAGGAGTCACACACTGAACTCGACCTTCCTTAATCCACTGCCACAGACTTTGCAACAACACCGCCACTATGCCCTCATCATTGACCCTAAAATCTACAATGTCCACCGCCCGCAGGGGCGAGAGGTGAAGGTGATTCTTCAAATTGGTTGTGATTTGGTTGGGTTTTACGTGAGAGAGAGAGTGAGAGGGTGAGAGAGTGAAGACATTGCTTCTCACTACTCTATGCAGGTGTCTGTTGGTATTGGTGAGAAATCATCTGAGAGAGTATATGTACCATCCTCATTGCTCTCTTAGACTGTGTTCGTGATTATGGTTAGTAAGAGTTTTGTTTAGTGAGAAATCGCTTGTGAGAGCTAGAGCATGTGAGAGGTAAAGTTGCGACGGCTTTCCTTTTGGGTGCGACTCCGATTGGGCCATGTATGAAGTTGCGTTGGTGAGGTAGAAGGAGGGGAGCGGCAAATTTTTAAATCCCACAGGATTCGCTTCAGGTGGGTGGGCGCGTGCCATGGAGGTGGGTGCTCGAAGCTTGCTTGATGGGCATACAATTAGTTGGTCCTTGTAGGTTAGAGTGAGAGCTGATTATATGTACTGGTCATGTCGCTTCATGTTTTTTTTTCGGTCTGTAGGTTGTAACTTGCCCCAGCATGCTAGGATTGTTTTGTTAATTTCTTATTAATGAAACAGGGTGGCCTCATTCCACCTTTTCCCTAAAAAAAAAACTTTATGTAGAGAATTTAAATTCAAGTAAACATGTATTTTTAGTAAGATCAAAAAGTTCAAGCACTAATGCATTTTCTTATTAATTTTTTCAATTTTGAGACCTGATTGTTGTGTATAGAGTCTGTACTAAATATTAATATCTCCTCCTAACTTTTCCCTAACTATATATCATTCAAATTCAATTTGCAATTATTGTCAAGAGTGGCTGCTACAATGAAGCATTCCTTTTGTTTGAGGCCATGAAGAGGTTAGGCGTACTACACCTGATCCCGTGATCCTTGCTAGCTACCATTCAATGCCTGCACCCGCACTAGAAATCTCTCCTTTGGCCAAGCTATATCAAAATTATGTATTCTTTGCAATTTTTAAATGCTTGACTATTTTTTTTTCTTATGGACAATTCATTTCATTTAATGATCATATACTTTTGTAGGCATTTATAGCGCGTGCATTATACTTTTGTAGGCATTTATAGAACGTCAAAGTTAATCATCATATATTTCCCCTCCTTTACATACCTATTCTGGTGTGTGTAGAGTTAGTGATATCCTGTTAGAGCATCTTTCGTCAGTGGTGGTAAAAGCCTTTAAATGTTTTCTTTCAGTTTACTACTATCATAAATTTGTAGATGACTTATTTTTTTGGGGGGAAAGAAATAGGTTTCCATTCTTTCTTTTTCTTCTAACTTTGCTTCAGTTGTCTGCTCCTGCTTCAACACCACCTGTAGGTTGTGTAGTTGTTTATTTGTTTGTATTTAAAATTTCAGTCCATGTAGTATTCTGTTTGAAATTACTTTGAAGGTGTGGTTAGTGTTGTAGATTAATGCAGCTCTTATTGTAAAACCTGTTGAAGTTCCTTAAAAAAACTTTACAAAGATTTTGGTTTTTGACCTTTTTTCTCCTTTCTAGGTTTCATTCTTTTTCTTCAATTTCCTTTCTCATTTGCTGGGATTCTTGAACCAGGTCATACACCAAGGAAACCAAAGTTGACACCTGAACATAAAATCTGGTCAATCTTCCAGTCTTTTGGATTAGAGTCGAGCTCTATGCATCTTTTGATTTTTTTGTTCAACTTTTTGGTTCATTAAAGTATCCTTTTCTGCTAGAACTATGATGAACACAGTGCACGAAAAGAATATTGTGCTCTATGCATCTTTGTGCTAGCACTCTCTTGACCACCGACCTCATCCCTGATCCCACCACCGATCTCACCACCGTCCCTCTTCTCCTGACCACCGTCCTCACCACCGATCTCAGGTATACTGCATTGGTTTTGTTGGGTTTGTGTTAGATGGGTTAGTTACAATTCTCATCTAAAGATTGGATTTTTAGGTGCATTGTAGATTGGATTTTAGGTGAATTGTAGTTAGAATTTTAGTTAGAACTGTTAGAATTTTTAGTAAGAATTGGTGCATTTGAACAAGCAGCTGATGGTTTGTTTGTTTGTTGGGTTTGTGTTAAATGTTGTTAGATTTCTTTGTTCTCTTCATTTATAGCCAGAAAAAGAAAGGAGGGGAATACAAAAGGGAAAATATCATATAGGAGGCAAAGCATATGCAGGGACAAAACCAACTCCGATGTACGTCTCCAAGTTGTAGTTCAGGCATAAGAAATCTTATAAAGGGAGATTTTAGATTCGAGATTAGACTAAGACGTAGCCCTTATTCAGAAGAAGAAAAAAACAATATAGGTTTTCATGTGTTCTCTGCATGGAGATTCTTCAAAATATATGAAGATTGTCATGACTTTGTGGAAAATATTATGCTAAAAATATATGTTGCTTAAAATTCTTCTTTACTTTCTTTTTTGATACATTTTAGAACTAAACATAGTCATGCAAAAGATTCCTATGGATCAATGTGGGTTCATATAATTAATTCTGTTTATTGATGTTATTATTAGATCCAACAAACAATGTAATTTACGATGAGCATGATCTTCTCCAAATTCAAAATCATTTTTTTTCCAAATGTCGATATTGACCCAAATGTCGAAATGACGATTATTGATCCAAATGTCTGTATGGAATTATTGATCCATATGTCGATATGGCGATTTGGCAACTCTATGAAATATAACTTGATATTTACAGGCATTTATTGATTTAAATTGTATCACATATTCACAGTTATGATAAAGATATTACTTTCCTTAAAAATTTATATACTCCGGCATTTTAAGAAACATGCCGGGCTATAGATTTATACCCCGACATTTTTTGAGGAAACGCCCGGTATTCCTTCTTATTTTTTTGGATCTCATCAGGTTTTTCGATTTGTTTTTACTCCTTTCTCTCTCTCTCTCTTGGAGCCCTAGCCTATCGCCGCAATAGCCTGCACTGCCTCAAGTGATCCCCTCCCTCGCTCCTCCGGTGTACTCCCCACCATCGTTCCCTCTGTCGTCCTCCCTGCCCTTGCCTGCCATCCTTCTTCCTCTCTCTATTTAGCTCTCAAACCCTAGGTATGAATATTTCTAACTTTTAATCAATTTTGTATTTATGAATGTAATTATTTGGGATTGTGTGATGAATAATTAGGGATTGTGGAGTATTTTGGGATTTGAGAATGTTGACTAATTAGGGTTTGTATTATTTGTGAATCTTGTATCTATGAGGTTTATGATTTTTTCTAATTTGTTCACCTTTTATAAAATACCCTTGATATAGTCCCATCCTTTTAATATGTGTATGCTAAAATTCTTGAAGTGTATTGTTTATCCAGTTTTAATCTTTATAGCATTCGATAGTATGCATTTGTTAGTTGGTCAAATGTATTTGCAATAGAACTGAGATAACTTAAGTTGTCAATGCAATATACATCAAATGACCTAATGTATTAGAAACTTATGTTTTCATGCTAATTTTATAGTTTAGGACCCAAAATTAGTTGAATTATTCAAGTATTGAGTCATCTATTAGGCAATGACTATATCCTGTCTAAAGTTGTATGTAGAAAACCTAGATTTTCACTCTGCAGAGAATATAGCTGGTTTTAGAACTTATATGTTAGTGGGTTCCAAGCTATATCCATTTGTTCCTGGTCCATATTTTCTAATTCACACTCAGTGTTAGTAAATAACTAGGGGAAGTGAGCTATTTTGCCATTGCTGTTTATTGATCAATTAAGATTTTTTGTTATGTTTTAAAGAGAACCATTTGTCATTGTATTATGTTTTATCCATTTTCTAACTGAAGAACAACATTTTTTCTTATTCATGATTATGCATGGTCCGTATTACATTGCATCCTTAGCTTTGTTTTGATATAAGGTCTCATATGTGATCATGGTATTATGTACTATTAGTTAAGAGTAACATCTTCTATGCCTTAGCATAGCATCCTCCATCAATTTATCATCTATGTTATTTATTTGAGTGTTGACATGTCTTTCCTTCTACAGTGGACATTTCATTCTTTCATTTATCAGAGCGAACGCTTCTACACAGTTCTTCTCTGGCTTCGAGTGTTTGCATTTTTAGTTGTATGTTTCTTGATACTAGATACCATAGTTTCCATAGGTGTGTTGTTATTCTTTGATTTGCAATTGAAGATATTCCTGCAGGCTTCCCAATTTCTACGGATCATTACATTTTATTCAACTCAACTTCCTGGTCCTAACTATCACTGTCGAGAGGTAACAGTCTTTATGAACAGTTTTTTTCAATTAACTCATTATTTGTATATATTTAGCTTATGTCACATTAGTTAATAGTTCGGTAGCTCTTCCTATTTTAAGAACACACATGTTGATATCCTTCCATTTCAGGGCTCTAAGTTTGCAACTTTGCCTCCCCCAAACTACATATTCAAAGTGATTCTCTTAAATTGTAAGGTTCATTATGTAGAACGATACAGCATTATTTTAAATTGTAAGGTTCAAATGCATACTATCATTATTATTATTTTTGATTGTTGATTGTTGATTTGTTGTTGTTAAATAGGGTTGGGAAAATTGTGGATCGTTGAACCTGTTTGGGTACTGTTTGCAAGAAGTGGAGGTCATTCTTTCAAAGCAAAGAGTTCATTACTGTGAGAAAGGAGGTTGGTAAGCTTGAGGAATCGATTTATGTTTTGACTGGTGATACTGAAGGAAAATGAACTCATTGGGAGGTTTTGGGTTCAATAGGCGACGAGCACCGAAAGCTTCCACCAATGCCAGGTTCGGTAAAAGTTGTGGAGTAGTTATTGTTAATGGAAAGCTTTTAGTTATGGGTGGCTACCCTGTTGATATTGGCACTGGGTGTGTTTCTGCTGATGCTCATTAGTACGAATCTTTTCTTAACAGGTTTGTGACTATTAATTCCCATTTCCTTTTAGTATTTATTTCTGCCGACTTTTTTATTGTCGAATTAGCAGAAGATTTATTATTAGTGGAAATTTTTTAAGGTCCTGACAATATTTATATATCCATTGATATCCTATTGACAATCCTCATTTTGATGAAAAGGTTTAGATATGAATTCAGAGTCAGTCGTCTTCAAAAGCTATGTGATATAACCAGTATGTCCTTTATATCTGCCAACACCGATTGCTAACTGTGTTAGATGGTAGTATAATGGTATTTAGTTGCTTTTTTAAATTGCTTGGAATGAGGAAACTTCATGACTTTAATTTTTAGTTGAGGACACTTTGGCTACAAAGCTAATAAGTTGATTACTTGCTAGACTTACTGCTTTAAGAAAACATTGTTGTTGTTAGCTTTGCAAATTTTTTATTCATCTAATCAACCATTGTGAACTATTAGCAGCCAGATCTGTATGCATTAGACAAGAAGAACATCTGAATACAGTGTTTTTATCATATTGTAGGTTTGGATTCTCTTGATCTTCATCTCTGATAGCAACTGGATATTACGGTTAATGTGATCTTCTTCATGCTATTCTAGGTAGAGAAGTATATGGAGGTACTCTGCTGGGTTCTGCATTATTACTTTGCTGGTGTGAAGTCCCGGTCCTGGTAATTTACACTTGAGAGAATTTGGCTGCATTTTTTTTTGGTAATTTATTTTAACTTAAAATTTGTTCTTCAGTCGAATTTGTGAATGAGGTATATTTTTGGGTTGTCATTATTTGTGAATGAGTTATTTTTGGAATTTTCATATAGCTCCGTATAAGAAGACTAGAGCTTCTAGCATAATAGTTGATGTCCCGAGATTCATAGTAGGAAAATACTGGATCATAAAATCTGTATTAGTACAGCTCCCTGGCAACTTGCTCGCTCAGCAAGAACTACAGATCCTATCCTGTCCGTCTAGCATAGGTGATCGAATGGCCATTATCAAGAACAATAGCTGGGGGGGGTGATTCTACCACCTGGATCTCTGTCATTATCTCAAACCTTTCGCGGCCATGCTAGACAAGGTCCTGCACCTAATCTGAAAAAATTATTTACCACACAAGATGAGATTGATATATAGCCCAACAGAAATATATGCAATTAAAATAAGAAAACAAATGGATTTTTAGAAATCAAAATGAAGTTCATGTTAAATCATGCTAATGAAGGAAATATGTTGTAACTTTTTACTAATCGCAATGATAACATAATGCCACAAAAATGTCCGTACAGAACCTGTCAGATACATAAGATTTTGCCAACCCAATTGAATTCTAACATCAGCACTAAAAACCATAACACCATATCAAATACTATTGGCATATACATCATAATACTTGACAAATATTGCATTTAAAAACTCAAAATTTTTTTCACAAAGATGATAAGAGGTTCATAATGTTACTAATTTATCATTTCTATCTCACAACATGATGCCTGTAACAGGTTATTTTTTTTATAAAAATACCTATTCACTATAGTTGTGTGATTGAAAAAAATAATGCAAGTCAATTTCATGGCACGATGCCTTGAACATGATGAAAAATTCAAAAGGAATTTCTTTTTTAGCATTCAAACTTTCATTTTTCACAGAAAATGTAGAAGGTGATACATTTGCTAAACAACAGTTATCTCGTTAGCTACCTTTGCAACTTTTTTATGTTTTATGTTTCTTTATAATCTTTACTTTATCTTGAAGAAATTACTATATATACTTCTATTTCCATATCAATGAAACCTCTTCCTGAAATCTTGCATATGGATATGGATAATAATCATTAAGAATGATTTATATGAATTTTCACCAAGAGCATGCAGGATTGTTGTTCATGGAATGTTGACATCGAGCTATGGGTCCATACACATAGCTTCCACATTGTAATAGAAGTTTCTTTCACTTGAAAGCTCAAAAATTGTGAACCTTCCTCTGAAAAACAAATTTCTCATACTAGTACCTCAGCAAATTAATCATAAATACTTCCATCTCATATTTGTACCTCAACAAATAGTTATTGTTTGCTGTTTGTTGTTAGTTAGTCTTAAAACTCTCATTGTTTTCATTGATTATTGTAAACTCTTACTATTTGTTTCAAAACTCTTACTGTTTTTTTAAGTACACTATTTGGTCCCATTTTTGAAGACTTGAAGCATTGTGTTTTTCTACAACACTGTAAATTTTTTTACCTCTCATTCGATTGGTTGGTGTAAATTTTGGTGAAGGATGAAATAGTTGTAATATTTAGCATTTTGGGAGATTATGTAAGTATCTGTATATAATGATGATATAATATAGTTATGTTAATACCCGTACCCGTAATTTTATGGAGTATTGGGTTCTGTGTTTGGTTTTTGAAAGGTTTTTCGAAGGTTTTTCAAAAAATCCATTACGTTTTCAAACAATTTTTTAGTTTTTATTTTGTGTCTCGCATTATATTATGATTTTTTTCCCCAGAACCTTATCTATATGAAGCATGTGTGATGTTGCTTGATTTCGCATGGGGATGATTGATATTTATTGCCTGTGATGTCATATTTTTAATTGTTAGCAGAATTCCATAGGGAATTGCTGTAAAAGGGCTAATATTTTAGGGGAGACTCTGTCGAAATTTTTACTAAATTTTTTTAAATCTATTATGTTTTCAAACGATGTCTTAGTTTTTATTTTGTATCTTAGTCATATGAAGATTTTTTCCCCCCAGAGCCTTATATATATGATGCCTGTGTGATGTTGCTTGGATTGGCTGGGGGAGGATTCATATTTATTGCCTGTGATGTTAAATTTTTAATTGTGAGCAGAATTCTGTAAGGAATTGCTGTAAAATGGCTAATATTTTAGGGGAGGTTCTGTAGAAATTTTTACAAAATTTTCTTAAATTTATTATGTTACCAAACGATATCTTGGTCTTTTATTTTATATCTTTAGTCATATGAAGACTTTTTTCCCAGAGCCCTATATATATGATGCCTGTGTGATGATGCCTGTGTGATGTGGCTTGGATTGGCCTGGGGAGGATTCAATTTGACTGCCTGTGATGTTAATTTTTTAATTTTGAGCAGAATACCGTAAGGAATTGCTCTAAAAGGACTAATATTTCAGGAGAGATTCTATCGAAATTTTTACTACAATCCTACCTGTAAAATTTTAGAGAAGACTGTCGAAATTTTTACTAAACAACTTAATTAATTAATCATTCATCACAATAATGTGCCGTAGGAAACAATTTAAAGGTGGTTGTATTAGAAAACTATTAGGAAGCAATATAATTTCAAAGGAGACCTGTATAAAGTAGATGATTGTATTAAAAAGGTGGTTGAATTTGTTTACAATCCGTTTTTTTTCCTGTCATGGTGCATATTTTTAATTGATGTTCTCACATTTCTTGACAAAAATATAGCTTTTTTAAGAATTGGATAAGTCAATATTGAGATATTTAAGGGCAATAAAGATAAATTCCTAAAAAACTAAAATATTTTAACGAATAATTGTTAAAGAGGTATAAAGAGGTATATTGAATGACTTTTGATCTTAGCATGTATTATACATAAATTTATATGCAGTTCACCCAACCAAATAACTCCAACTAAATTTATATGCAGTTCCGAATACGTGCCGTAGGCACGTGCCATGGGCATACCCAGTGCTAGAATAAATAGTAAAATTTGCCATGTGATTTCTTAAAGAGACTAGTAGGGAAAAAGAAAAAATCTTGATGGTTAATATACGAAAATTCGTAGAATGGATTCGAATTAGTGAATTAAAACTTATCATTGTGCCATGATAGAATATCTATTTTAATAAACCATGCTAATATGATAATTTTTCTTAGTGAAGTTGTTGATTGAGATGAATGAATATTGGTATGTGTTAATTGCTAAATGGCTTAGTCGTTATTTCAATTATGTAGTGATGATGTGATAAGAGAAGAAATATTCTCACTAGTATATGTTTTATGAGTATAAGAAATTTTATAAAGAAGCTTTGATGAGAGCATTTTATGTGAAAAACTGATAATATAATTTCCTTAATACAAGTTGGAAGGAAGATTTCATTATATTGTGAAAAAAAGAATTTGTGAATATAAATACATGTACTATACTGTAATTTTGAAAGAAAACAGTCTGGAAAAGAATTAGATTTTTAAATGGTACAAATTTAGTTGGAAATCGAAATTGTTAAAGAAATGGTTGTAAACAGACTAGTAGAATAAGGAAATTTTAACTCAGAATTATAACAGAGAATGAGTTTGGGCATACTGGTTTATCGTGTGAAGGTAGAGCGCTGTGAACAGTGTGAAGCTTCACGAGTTCGAGTCTTGAAGAGGCTCTGTTTTTATTAAACTTGATTTTTACCAAATCACTGAAGAACCAGTACATAAGACTTTGAGTTCACCTTTAATCACTAGCCGCTGTTGGGCTTTCTGGTCTTCGGGTGCGCTCTGAGTTGGTCACTGTAGCAAGGGCGGGGGTCGTGGGTTCGAACCTGGTGCCTGGCTTTTAATATATTTCGATTTTTTTATACCATATTCTTGAGTTTTAAGAGTAATAAAAATTGGGGAAAAAAATCTATTATTCCTCTAAAATTATTTAGACTTTATAAAAAATATTTCCACAGTATTTTGACATATTTTTTGAGATTTGGAAGTGATTTTTAGGATGAAGAACTTGATAATTTTCTTAAAATACGACTTTTGTATAATTAAAGAAAGAGAAAATTTTGAATGTAAAGAATTTTGTGTAGAGATCAAATATTGAGATTTTCGTCATGGAAGATTTGAGTAAGTTAATAAATAAAATTTGGTGTTTTAATATAAGCAAGTGTGCATGGAAAATGAAATAAAGATCATATTGTGAATATTGAATTTGTGAGTATAAACACTCAACTTTGGTGAACATGTAAAGATGTTAAAATCTAGAGTATAGCTAAGTCCTTACACCGGCGTGAATGAATTTTTGAAGATAAATGTTTTAGAAAAAGACAAAGAATGGGTCTTTGTTATCAATTGATGTTTAAGATCGGTGTAGAGGTAATGCTAACTCTAGGGTATTAATTTACTCGTGACTTAAATATCTAAGGACAACACTTTAGTGAAGATGTGATGAAAGTAAGAGAAAAACACAAGTATGAGGGCCTCGGATTCACGGTGTGAGAGTTTTCACAGGCTTTCTATATGATGCATCATGTCATGACGTGAATCCATCTCCGGAATTATCAGGATCGTAGCAACACTTGTGGGGTGCTTAGTGACTACGTAGTGCTATTGTCCCATGACGGATGCGAATTATCCATAGGCTATCTACATGATGCGTCATGTCATGACGTAGGATTCCCCTCCAGACTGTCTGGAAATGGGCTCGTAACTCATCTAGGAACTTACCATAGTTACCATAGTAGTTAAACTGATAACGAGGAATCCAACCCTACAAGATGAAGTACGGTTAAGGGCTTGCCCTCGGATCTATGTAGAATGGGATGCATAGGTTTGAACAAGTGTGCATTAGTGTCATGAAATATAAGTAACTGCATTAAGGCTAAGTGCACAAGTACACACAACATCAATAGGATAGTCCCCCCTTAGCTTTGTTTGTGATCAAGTTTGTGTTTTCCAAGTAAGAGAAATTGATGTATTATATCCTAGCGTCAGTTGTATGCAATTGATGGGCCCACAATTTCTATGCAGGATCAAATGAATGAACAGACTAAAGAAGGAATGCTGCTTAAGGAAATGTTTCAACTATTATTTTAATTATGTATCATGTTGTATTTTGCAAACCCTACATTGATGTAAATATTGTTATATAAAAATTTTAAATTCCTTTTAAAATTGTACGAAGTGAAGTATAAAGATCCTGTGGAACTTCGAATTCAAACTTATTTGGAATTCTAGGTGTTACAGAGTGGTATCAGAGCCAGGCTTCCAAGTAGTACAAATTTATAAGGAACGACACCCTAGAGTAGACATTAGAGTGTGAGTTGGGTATAGAGATTTAAATGTAAGCTGCTTACATTTGTGTTGCTCTATGATTGATGCTTCTTCTTCTCCCTTCCTAAAGATGGCGAACCACCATGACCCAGCAGACAATGATGAATGGCACATAATTGAAGATGACTACTACCGCGGACAAGGAGATTCCGATGAAGAGGAAGAAGATCCCAAGCAATTTGAAGGAGAATGGCCTGAATCCTGAGAAACGACCCTGCCTCCGGACTCATCAGATGATTCATCCGACGAGGAAGAACTAGTTCCAAGATATCTCATCAAATCTCTTCAGAGACGGGTGGAGAATCAGAAGGAGAGAGCAGACCAATTGCAGGCCCAGTGTGCAAAGTTCAAGGAGAATATTGCAACCCTCAGCCATCGAGTTTGGGAACTCGAGAAGAGAAAGAATATGTATGATGTGCTGAAGAAAGAAGTAGCAGAACTACGGGAAGAGCTTAGGAAAGCCAAAAGGAACCGTAGGGATTAGAATGTTGTATTATCTCAATGTTCATCGCATGAATGTCATACGATGTTTTAAATTTGAATGTACAAAGTTTGAATTCAATGAAATAAAAAAGTTGATTTAAATTCATGTTTTTGCTTCAAATTTAATGGATCTTATGAATCAGAGTATGGCTGGAAGAAGAGCAAGGAGTGGAGAATGGCCCAGTTGTGGACTCGACCTGGAAACGGAGTTGGCAAGGGTCTAACAGACCATCAACACCGTCATCATAAACCAAAACCCTAGGGGGATGCCTGCAGCACCAGTCTTTGAGGCGATCAAACTTGTGGAGTCATTCAAGAGGATGAAGCCACCGGTGTTTGAAGGGAAGTCAGACCTAGATGCAGCTGAAAATTGGATTAGGCAAGTCGAGACTATTTTTGAGGTCTTGGAAACTCCAAAAGGTAGCCAGGTGAAGCGGGCTACATTGCAGCTCGAGAAGGATGCATGTGTATGGTGGCAATCCATGAAGCGGACTATGGGAAAATGTGCTATCGGCTGAGAGGAATTCTTGAAAGAGTTCTGCAGTCACTACTTTCCATCCGACGTCCAAGAGAAGAAAGCGATGGAGTTCCTGGCACTGCAGCAGGGAAGCATGTCTATCAGGGAGTATGAGATAAAGTTTACTCAACTTTCGAGGTATGCACCCGAACTTGTGATAGACGAGGCAAAGATGGCTCGGAAGTTTGAGTATGGATCGAGGCCGAGTTTGAGATCAAGGATGATACCTCTTGGTATCAGGAGGTTTGACAATCTAGTCTAATGTGTTGCAGCCACAGAGGAGGATATGGAGCAGTTTCATGCTGCCCAGAACAGGATGAATAATTGGAAATTTGGGAAGCGGCCCGCAGTTTCTGGGAACGTCAAGGGGCAACCCCCCGCTCAAAGGTTCAAACCCACGGGGGCGAACGCTGTCAATGTGGCTGGTGGACCTGGAAATGGTTGGGTGAGACCTCTTGTATTGACTTGCTTCAATCGTGGAGAGGCAGGTCATTACAGATCTCACTGCCCCAAGCTGCAAAATGTCACCCGAAAGGCACCAGCGCAGCAGGTGGGGAAGAGGTCGTACCAGCAGGGGCGAGTATTCGCTTTGACTGAGGCTGACGCTGATGAAGTGGATCACGTCATTACTGGTATGGGGGCGTATGTTTAGAATTTTTTGTTGTTCATTTCGCTGTTTATTTAGTAAAGACTGTTATGTAATGAGTGTTTATTATGTAACAGGAGAACTTTTATTAAATGGAAGAAAAGCTGTGATTTTGTTCGATACTGGATCCTCTCATACTTTTGTATCACCTAAAATTGCTGAAGTCTTGGGGGTCGAACCGAAGGTCTTTCCAGGCAAGTTCCTAGCAGTAGCTACTCCAACAGGGAAGACTTTAACCCTTATCGGTATTATGCAGACTGCGAGATCGAGATTGGATACAGGATCTTCGGGATTGATTTGGTCGAGCTGAATATCCTAGGGTCGATGTTGTCATTGGCATTGATTGGATATCGGTGTACAGTGTGAACATCGAGTGTAAAATCAAGGAGGTAACATTGAAGGCTCTAGGATGTTCTGCAGTCAATTTCCAGGGAAAGAGGAGGTGTTCAGGTTTGATGGTAGCTATTAGCAAGAAGAAGGTTCCGGTGGAGGTGCAGTAGATTCCAGTGGTTCAGGATTACCCGACTGTATTCTTGAAGGATTTTCCCGAGCTACCCCCGCATTGTGATGTAGAGTTCAACATCACTATACAGCCAGGGAGTGCACATATTTCCAAGGCACCATATAGGATGGCTCCTGTGGAGTAGGATAAAGTTAAGCTGCAGATTGAGGAGCTTTTGGGGAAAGGTTTTATTCAGCCGAGTGCGTCACCTTGGGGAGCACCGGTATTGTTGGTGAAGAAGAAGGATGGGTAGATGAGGATGTTCATCGATTATCAGGAGCTGAATAAGGTTACTTTTCAGAATAAATGTCTAATTCCATGAATCAATGACATGTTCGATCGTCTACAAGGGGCAGCTATCTTCTCTAAAATAGACCTTCGGTCGGGATACCATCAGGCTCGATTGAAGGTAGAAGATGTGCATAAGACTGCATTTAGAACTCGACATGGGCATTATGAATTCTTAGTTATGCCATTTGGAGTGACGAATGCACCTGTAATCTTTGTGGACATGATGAATAGGGTTCTGAGGCCGTTTATTGATTCTTTCGTCGTGGTGTTCATTGATGATATTCTTGTGTACTCCAAGTAGGAGGAGCACACTGATCATCTGGCTAAGGTTCTGAAGAAGCTTCAAAATCATGAGTTGTAAGCCAAGTTATCCAAGTGTGATTTCTGGAAATCTGAAGTGGCATTCCTGGGTCACATCCTTTCTAAGGAGGGAGTGGCTACTGATTCTCAAAAGATAGAGGCAGCGAAAGATTGGGCAAGGCATACTACGGTGAAAGAAATCATAAGTTTTCTTGGGCTAACCGGCTACTACAGGAGGTTTATCCAAGGCTATGCTGAAATAGTCGTGTCGCTCACTGGTCTGACAAAGAAGAATGTAAATTTCAAGTGGACTGAGTAGTGCGAGGCAAGCTTTCAGGAGTTGAAAGAGAAATTGACTACTGCTCCCATTTTGGCTTTGCCTACACCATGTGTTGAGTATGATGTCTACAGTGATGCTTTACATCGCGGGCTTGGGTGTGTCTTGATGCAAGAGGAAAAGGTAATTGCTTATGGGTCTAGACAACTAAGACCGCATGAGAAGAATTATCCGACTCATGATCTGGAGTTGGCTGAAATTATTTTTTCTTTGAAGTAATGGAGGCATTACGTGTACGGTGAGAAGTTAAACATGTACACGGACCACAAATATTTGAAGTACATCTATCAGCAAAAGGATCTGAATCTAAAGCAATGGAGATGGCTGGAAGTACTTGAGAACATGCATCCTGAGATTAAGTACCATCCGGGTATGGCTAATGTTGTTACAGATGCACTTAGCCGTAAGAGCAGTTTGGCCCGTTTGATCATGACCCAGAGGCATCTTGCAGAGGAGTTGGATCAAGCTGGAACTGAGGTAGTTTGGCAGGGTTTAGGAGCATCTTTGGATCAGTTGAGGCTTCAGTCCACGCTGAATGAAAGAATTATAGAAGGTTAGAGGGAGGATGCAGAGATTTAGAAGATGAAGGAGCAGGTTGGCGCAAGCAGATTATCAGAGTTTCATATTAAGGATGAAGTGTTGTGGTTTGGAGAAAGGTTATGTGTTCCGGATCAATCAGAATTGAAGGATAGTATTCTTCAGGAGGCACATGCCACTCTTTTGTCTGTACATCCTGGGAGCACCAAGATGTACAAGGACATCAAGCAGCATTTCTGGTGGTCAGGTCTGAAGCGTGATATGGCTAAGTTTGTGGCGAGGTGCGAGACTTTTTAGCAAGTGAAAACTGAAAATCAGAAGCACGGAGGTTTGTTGCAACTGTTATCCATTCCAGAGTGGAAGTGGGATAACATCAGCATAGATTTCATCACAGTTTCACCCAAGAGTTCGAAGGGTAATGATGCGATTTGGGTCATAGTCGATCGACTATCCAAATCTGCTCACTTTTTGGCAATGAAACTCACTTCGTCTATGGATAAGTTAGCCAAGCTGTATGTTGGGGAGGTCGTCAGCCTTCATGGTGTTTTATTGACCATTGTGTCTGATCGAGATGCACGGTTTACTTCACATTTCTGGAGGAGTCTTCAGGAAGCATTAGGTACTAAGACGGATTTCAGCACCGCCTTCCATCCTCAGACTGATGGGCAGACTGAGAGGGTCAATCGAGTTCTTGAGGATACGCTTCGGTGTTGTGTTCTAGATTTTGGAGGCAGTTGGGAGAGGTATCTATCTCTAGTAGAGTTGCCTACAACAACAGTTTCATGCTAGTATCAGAATGGTGCCGTATGAAGCTCTGTATGGCAGGAAGTGCAGAACGCATGTATGCTAGTTTGAAGTGGGGGAGCGGCAGATGTTTAGGCCGGAGATTGTGCAGTAGACCTCAGAGAAGATCGATTTGATCAGGAAGAGGTTAGTGGATTCTCAGAGTAGGCAGAAGAGTTATGCCGACAACCGGAGGAGGGACCTTGAGTTCGAGGAAGGTGACTTTGTCTTCCTGAAGGTGTCTCCTAGTAAGGGTGTGATTCGTTTTGGCAGAGGTGGGAAATTAGCTCCTAGGTACATAGGTCCTTATAAGATATTGAAGAGGATTGGGAAGACTGCTTACCGGTTGGAGTTACCGGAAGAGTTGTCTTACGTACACAATGTTTTCCATGTGTCTATGTTGAGATGTTACCTTCCAGATCCAAGTCACCATTTGCACGAAGTGCCGGAGGGTTTGCAGTTAGATCTGAGATACACTGAGTGGTCGGTTGAAATTGTGGATTTTCGGGAGAAAGTCTTGAGGAACAAGTCTATACCGATGGTCAAAGTAGTCTGGAGAAACTAGTTGGTGGAAGAGGCTGCTTGGAAATCTGAGGAGAGGATGCTGAAGGATCATCCCGAGCTCTTCGTTTGAATTGTATTATTTTATTTTTCATTCTTCTTTTAGGTTTTGTTTCTCACTCTTTAAGCGTAGTTTTGGTTACGGAACTATTCTAAGGAGGGAGTGTTGTAACATCCAAAATTTTCATATAATTAAATAAAAAAAATTCATTTGATTTTACGTGTTTTGCACGTGCAAATTAATGTGTGATCTGGGCTTAAAATTATTTTTATGTCATGAACAAACTTTTCTTTTCTCTTTTAAAAGCCTCTTATTAATTATTATAGAGTTCTAGGCCTAATAACTTAATCCTAGCCCACCCAAAATAAATTAATTAAATTAATTAAATAGCCCATAGAATTAGCTCATCTAGGTAGCCCACTAATTAATTCAATTGTTAATTAAACAACTTGTATGGTAGACGTTTCATGTAACAAATTAGTATAACCAATTAATGAACAAACTTAAGTATAGGTGTGCATGTAGGGGCACGTGCAATTTGAATGAGAGGAGAGGACGGCCATTTCATGGAGTGGGAAGAGTGGAGAGTTGGTTACATGCTAGTGGGTGGTTTTTCTAACTCCCAAATGCATCTTAGTCATTCATCCAAACACATCTCAACCCTTCATTTGTCCATGAATTGTGTATAAATAGCCCCCTTTATCATTCTTTATCATTTGCACTTAGAATTTTTAAAGAGAAAGAGAAGAGATTGTGTGAGAAAAAGATTGAGTGTGTGTGTTCTTGCATATTGGAGGCCGGCCAAGCATAGAGGAGGGAAGTCTCGGTTTTGCACAAGCAAGGAGGAGGGAGCTTGGGTTTTGCATAGCTTGGAGGAGAAGGCTCGCAGGTAGGATCAAGGAGAATGGAAGGCAATCGTGCTTTCAAGGAGTTTTCTTTTAAAATTCCCATTTGTTCTTGTAACACCCCACAAATTATTTTTAATTTAAAAAATGCATTTTTGATTTTTTTTGCACGTATGATGCACGTGCAAATTTTTATTCTCATTTGTTTATTCTCATTTTACTATTTTTAACATACATTCGTTCTTTTTAGCCTTCTTTTGATCCATGGACCTATAGTATAAAATCTAGCCCCTTTAGGAGAGGAGCCCACTAGATAATTAAATGAATTAATTGAAATGAGCCCATGTAGCTAGCCCACTAAGAAAATCACATTTTTTGTTATGCATGCACTAATACATGACAGGTTACAAATGTTAGTATACATTTAGATTTATATAAATGTATGCATATTTGTTTATGCATGTGTGTATGCATAAATCAATGAACTAGGACTAATTTGTGTACCAAGCAGGAGGCCGGTTTTTGGAAGGGAGAAGAAAGGGTTGGAGTTGGAGTTCATGAAGAGTGGGGAGATGAAGGGTTGTAGGTTTTAGGAGTTAGAAAAGTAAAGGGTCATATGAATTAATTTGAAGAGTTATTAGGGTGGATTTTATGCATAAAGGACCCTCCCAAAATCCTATAAATAGAGACCCAAATCCCTACATTTCTCTTGCACCAAAACAAAATCAAAAGAGAAAGAAAAGAAAGGAAAGAAAGAAAAAAAAAAGAGAAAGAAAAGAAAGAGGGTGAGAGTTCTTTGCTTTGGAGAAGGAGCTTGCTAGCAGAAGGAAGCCATTGCTAGGAGTTGTCTTGGAGCTAGAAGTAGTGCCCTATTCTTTCCTTTCAATTTGTTCAAGCTTCACATAAGGTGGGTGCACTACAACATATAGGGCTTTTAACAGCGGACTTATTATAGCATTTAAATGTTAATGCTATTGAAAGTGATCAATAATAGCATTTTTGAAGAAAATGTTGTCTTTGATTAATTTTGAAATTTACCCTTAGTTATGACAGCGTTTTCAAAATGCTATATTATTTACGACATTTTAAAAACGCTGTTATATCTATAATTAAACAAAATAGATATGGGCAAAAAAAAATCTAAGTAAAAAATCTAAATTTATCAAAACCCTTTTAACTTCTCTCTCCCTTTTGGAAAACGTCCCCGCGAAATCTACCCTAATTTCTATTCATCCGCGCCTCCCGAATCCCCCTGATTTCTATTCCTTCTCTCCCTTCTCCTCCCCACAGATAGTGTACATTTTCTAAAATCCCTAGCCCCCCATCACTGAGTTCTCCACCTGCCCGTAGCCACGCCAACGCCGCCGCTCTCTTTCTCTCTCCAATTCAATCACGTCGCGTCGCACCCTCCAATCCACTGCCGTGGACGTCGACGCTGCCCTCTCCTCCTCCTCTTTCCCTCACGGATCATCTCTGGTAATTTATTTAATTTTCAGTGATTTATCTGTACCTTAGTTCCTTACTCTTTGGAATTTTGGGCCAAACTAGGAAAGAAAATTCATCGTTTTCTTTGAATTTTCATGGATTTTATTAATTAATCTTCTCTTTTATTTTCTACTCTAAAATTTTATTTTAGCAAAGGATGAATATTATTATTTTAGTCATGGACAGTGAGTTGGTTTGAGCATGTGTGTAATTGATAGTTTATCAATGATTTCCTGTTTTTTTTTATTAAATTTTGTTTTTTTAATATCCACATCTCAAATCTTTTCTATTTGTATTTCCATGTTCCCACCTCAAATCAATATGGCGATTCCAAAATCAGTCCTAGTATTCAAAGGACTATTTTACCATTTTCCTTTCTTTTTCATTCACTAATTCTTCATCAAATAGAAGAAAATCCAAGCAATCCTATTCAAGTCCCTTTAAATCTCTTGCATTAGTGTACATTTTAGGTGTTAGAAGCAGTAGTGTACATTTTCTAGTAAATTGTAAGAGAAACAGGTTGTAATATGTGTTTTACGGATTTTTTTGTATATTCAGTAAGTTAGAACTAGCTCCAGTTGAGAATGAAAATGAGAGAAAATCAGTTAGATTTTTAGCATGCACTACTGATACCAAAAGGTCATGCTATTTTAAAGTGATGAGATATTTAGTACAGAGGACTAGGTAGATTTGCAGAAACATATGTTTAGTTAAAAAGGATTGAAGGGGGTATTCTTTCGCAAGCATAGATTGAGGTCCTTACCAAATAAATAAAAAACATAACGAAAAAGGATATGTTAGCTATTCATTTAACTGGATAAATAAGCTTTCGCGAAATGAATGTAGAAAAAGTATCCATCTAATTCAAACACTTCGTTGAAGTTTTCTCTTTTACGACTCAAGAAGTATGCCTATTATCTCATTTTCCCGTACACATATATTAACCAGGTATAATGGATGTGATTGGTGTTATCTACTTCCTAAAACATTACTTTTATTGCAGTTCCATACAATAGTAAAGTACAAAGCTTTATACATCATTATTGCCAAATCTTAATATCAGATATATGTTGTATTTCTCCTTACTTTGTTGGTAGGACTATTTAAACCTTTTATCTGTATGCTATCTGATATTCAGATCTTTTACTTAACAACCTAACAGTAGAGTTTGCCTTTCGGATTTGCAGATCCGCTGGAAAATCATTAGAGGAAAGATCATAAGCAAAAAGGGCAAACACTACTGGTTCCTCAAGCAGCGCTAGGCAGGGTATGCCAATATTCTATCGCTTTATTTACTGAGTAATTGATTGGATGTCTTTGCAAAACTCTTATATTAGTCTATGACCACTCTCTCACTCTCTCTCGCTCAAAATTTAATATATCTCTCATCATTGGTCATGAATTATGCTTGTCTTTTCTTTGTGAGTCTATGAGTACTCATGATTTTTGGTTGTTTAAAAAATGGAAAAAAAGTTGTTACACATAGTAAATAAGTTAGAATTGGTTTTGATATTGAACCTTATACTTTAGTTGTAATCTGAAATTCTGTCTCAATTGCATGTTTTGCTAGTCATTGAAGGGCTATAAGGATCATGAAGAAGGAATTCCTGTTCTTTTCCTTTTTCTAACTCATGAAAGTCATGCAACCTTTTTAAATTTTTACTCAATGCAGTTGTCCTGATTATAGATTACATTATTTTTGAAATAGGTATATACTTGAGAAGCTAAGCATTAGATAATGTGAACTCAGCGACCGAGGAATACTAGCTAAGGTTGTCTCTGGCAAAACCACAACCCAAATAATCCATGGCATCCATGAATATTTATCAAACATTCTAACCATCGAGTAACTGTTTGCTGCCAATTGTCATATGATTCAAAAATTTTAAAATAACAAAAATAGCATCAACTCTATAATGAATTAAAAGGCAAAAAATATATGAATTTTCAGATGCAATTTTTGAAGTATTATAATTCTAGGTTAAGATATACATGTACAGTTGTATGAGGTTTTTATTATTATTATCAAGAGTAAAATTTGATGCTAAGTTGTCTTATAATATAAACAAAAACGTAGGTCCATGCCCATTAGAATTAAATCCCAACCACCGCAATGTCCACAACCATCACTGATTCTCATATAATGCCATGCTGCCTCGACAATTTTAATATTTAAGTACATATTTGTTCACATATAATGCCTATATGATGAGTAAATTCTCTAATAAATCTAATTCACTGTCTTCAGTAGAGCTTAAATAATCTACTTCTGAACTACTCCCTAATTCTGAAGTATCATTTGAATATTTATCAAACATTCTAACCATCGAGTAACTGTTTACTGCCAATTGTCATATGATTCAAAAATTTTAAACTAACAAAAATAGCATCAACTCTATAATGAATTAAAAGGCAAAAATATAGGAATTTTCAGATGCAATTTTTGAAGTATTATAATTCTAGGTTAAGATATACATGTACAGTTGTATGAGGTTTTTGAAGAGTAAAATTTGATGCTAAGTTGTCTTATAATATAAACAAAAACGTAGGTCCATGCCCATTAGAATTAAATCCCAACCACCGCAATGTCCACAACCATCACTGATTCTCATATAATGCCATGCTGCCTCGACAATTTTAATATTTAAGTACATATTTGTTCACATATAATGCCTATATGATGAGTAAATTCTCTAATAAATCTAATTCACTGTCTTCAGTAGAGCTTAAATAATCTACTTCTGAACTACTCCCTAATTCTGAAGCCTCAATTCAAGTAGCTGGCCAATATATTTGGGATGAAGGCTTTGTTGATGTTGCAGTATTAGCACACCAAGTTGAGCTGCCAAATCAGGTCATTTGATGTTTGCATTACAGAAATTCATCCATGGAAATAGAGCTGCCAAATCAGGTCATTTGATGTTTGCATTACAGAAACACATCCTGAATTGATAAAACGACTAATGCCAAACAGGACATTCATTTTGGATGGTTAACAGATATATATTAAAGCCGAATATATTTTAGTTTAGCGCAAAATCAGATATTCTTCCTAGAGCATTTTCAATTTACCAAGGGTAAAATGTTGAATCTATTAAGGATTGCTACATATGGTGTTACTCTTTACACAGTTCAATTTGATTCATTGACCAGACTTACCACTCTTTCATTTATCAGGTCCAAACGGTTCAATCTATTAAGGCTTGCTATCTGAACTTTGCTTATGGTTTTACTCCAGATCCAGTTGAATTTAACTAATACTCCAGACTACATTAACATTTTTTGCTAGTAATTTGTGTACCTCTTGATATGCAGCTGGTGAATGGATATGACATATTTAAAAAACATATTTTTAAAATCGTATCAATTAAAGTTTGATCCACATTGTTGATGTGTGTATTGTTGGTGTTATCTTGTTAATTTCTCCTCGGTTGTCATCTCTTCAAGGTCAGAGGAGCTGGTGTGTCATCACAATGAATAAAGATTGGGTTCATCTTAACAAGTAATGAAATCTTACCCAAATTAATATTTTAATATATAATAGATATTAAGATATTACATGCTTTTATGACCACTATTTTATAATTTATAGAAATACAACAGCATATAAAGTGGCAGTTCATCAGTTTGTGGAAATTGCGAAGTCAACTGCTGAGGACCCAAACTGGATTATATGTCCATGCAGAGATTGCCAAAATTTCTGTCGTGGAAATGAGGATATGCTTTTACTTCATTTGCTCAAGCGTGGAATGGATATGACATACACAAATTGGATTTGGCATGGGGAAGGATTGAATGCGAAGAGTTCTACTAAGGAATCTGTATTGCCAGATAGAATAATTGAAGATGCATATGTTGATAATGAGGGTATTCATGAATCTAATGGTAAAGAGGGAGAGGAAGACTTAACAAATATGTTGAAGGACGCTAATATTCCTTTATATCCTGGTTGCACTAAATACAGTAGGCTATCAGCAACAATTATTCTATATAAGCATAAATCCATGTATGGTGTTTCTAACAAATGCTTTAATCATATTTTGGAGATATTGCATGATATGTTACCTGATGAAAATACAATTCCAGAATCCGCACGAGCTGCACAGCAATTAATTAAGTCATTTAAACTTGATTGTGAAATCATACATGCATGCGTCAACGATTGTTGCCTATTTAGAGGTGAGTTCAAAGATGATGATGAATGTAGGAAGTGCCATGAGTCACGGTGGAAGAAGGATCATCGGACTGAGAAGATTCTTATTGGAGTGCCAGTTAAGATTTTGAGGTATTTTCCAATAATTCCAAGGTTTAGAAGAATGTTCCAAACATCAGAACTTGCTGAAAATTTACGGTGGCATCACAATCATAAAAGTGAAGATGATAAAATTAGGCACCCTGTTGACTCTTTGGCTTGGAAAACAATTGATAATAAATGGCCATCTTTTGCTGCCGAGCCGCGCAACCTTAGACTTGGTCTGGCTGCAGATGGGTTTAATCCCTTCCGTGGTCTTAGCTCCTCACATAGTTGTTGGCCTGTGATGCTGGTAATATATAATCTTCCACCAGGGTTATGCATGAGAAAGGAACATATTATGTTATCATTGTTGATTTCAGGACCACATCAACCAGGAAATGACATAGATATTTATTTACAACCACTGATAGCTGACTTGCAGGTTTTATTTGATGTGGGTGTACAAACATATGATGCTTTCACCAAAACATTTTTCAACTTGAAAGCAATTTTGATGTGGACATAAATGACTTTCCAGCTTATGGTAACCTGGCTGGATGTACTACAAAGGGAAAACTAGCATGCCCCATATGTGGTACTAATACTTGTTCTAAATGGTTGAAACACAGTAAAAAAAATGTTTACCTGAACCATAGGCGGTTTCTTGGACCAAAACATACATTACGGTTCAAAAGAAGTTGGTTTGATGGGAAACAAGAGCTTGAGGAGCCACCTAGATTAATGGTCGGATCAAGAATTTTGAATGAGATTAAAAATATTGAAAATGATTTTGGAAAGGGGTCAAAGAAAAATAAGAGAAAGTTGCAATCTGTACAGATTTGGAAGAAGAAGTCAATATTTTTTGACTTGCCTTACTGGGAGGTAATATATATAACCCACTTTATTTATCTTATTATCTAGTTTTTCATATTTTTTTGGCAATTAGTTAACATTACGTTTCTTATATATCTCAATTGTTTTCTTTTTGTTCAATTTCAGCATTTAGTATTGCATCATAATTTGGATGTAATGCACATTGAAAAGAATGTGTGTGATAGCATTATTAGTACTTTGCTGAATGGGAAGGGAAAGACAAAGGATGGGATAAATTCACGTATGGATTTGGAAGACATGGGAATTAGACATGGCTTGCATCAAAAACGGGAAAATGGAAAGAGAACTTGTCTGCCACCTGCGCCACACACTCTTTCGAAAAAGGAACAACAACTGTTTTGTAAACGGTTATTTGACCTTAAGGTACCTGATGGTTATAGTTCAAATATTGGGAACTGTATATCTGTGGACGAGTGTAAAATTATTGGCCTCAAGTCTCATGATCATCATGTGTTAATGCAACAATTGTTGCCTGTTGCATTAAGAGGTCTTCTCCCAAAAGGGCCTAGAAATGCAATATTTCGACTATGTGCATTTTTCAATGCATTATGTCAAAAGGTCATTGACCCAGAGGAAATGTTAAAACTGGAGGCAGATGTTGTTGAGACTTTGTGCATGTTTGAAAGGTTTTTTGTTCCTGCTTTTTTCGATATTATGATTCATTTGACAATTCATTTGGGGCGAGAAGCCCGATTATGTGGCCCAGTTCAACAAAGATGGATGTATCCCTTTGAAAGGTAACAAATTGATTATTTTGTAATTCTATTTGTACAATGTAGTTTTTATCATAAAATATTAATTTTATTTTCTGTAGACAAATGAAGACATTCAAAGGATATGTTAGAAATTTGGCACGACCTGAAGGTTGTATAGAACAATGCTATTTATTAGATGAGTGCATGCAGTTTTTCAGTAAATGCATGAGTCAAGTGGCTGATATGGATAATCGTCCAAATAGAAATCAAGATTTCGAGAATGATGCGATACTTGAAGGTCGGCCAATTTCCAAAGGAACATCGATCACTTTGGATTATCAAAGGCTACAAAGTGCTCATCGATGTGTACTGTTTAATATGGCCGAGGTTGAACCATATTTAGAGTAAGTATAGCACGAAAAGTAATCTTCAATGATAATGTTTTTACATAAGAGCATGTAACCATTGTTAATTATTTTAGGATACACTTGAAGGAGTTGAAGTGTTTGGACAAACGTCTGGTCAAAAATGATACTTTACTTCAAGATAGACATTCAGAAGAATTCTCAGACTGGTTAAAAGAAAAGGTCTAATTATATATATAATCCTTGAATTTTTGGCTTATTATATATTACTGCCTATAATTCTATTAGTGTATCATTGATTATGAACAAATTCACGGGCAGACTCATGGTATGCCCACTCATAACATATCCAGAACGTTAAGAGGGCTTGCACAAGGTCCATCTGTGCATGCTCTCTCTTATTCTGGGTTTGTTGTGAATGACTATCGCTTTCACATAAAAGATGCATTCAAGTCAACTCAAAATAGTGGGGTTTCATATGAGGCAACAACTGTTAGCAGATCGAGCTCGAAGGATAAGCACCAAAAGATCAAACCAGTTGTTTATTATGGAGTGATCAAAGATATTATTTTACTGGACTATTTTACTTTTCAGATTCCTTTTTTATTTGGTCATTGGGCTAATCTGAAAACTGGTGTCAAAATTGATGAAGGTTTTACTATGGTTAACCTGCACCAAGGACAACAACAATTTAAAAATGACCCATTTATTCTAGCGTCACAAGCAAAACAAGTGTTTTATTCTAAGGAAAGTGATTCATCTAATTGGTATGTTGTTCTAAAGGCGCCACCAAGAGGTATTAATGAGTTGGATTTGGATAATGAGAGTGTTTATTCAAGACCATTAGATGTATCCTTACTTGATAAGAATACTGATGATGAGGATAATGAGTATGTAAGAAAGAACTGTGAGGGTATCTATGTGTAATTTTTCATATTGTTTTGTTGCACAACTATTTATATTTTTTATCATAACTTCATAGTGAAACTTATTATAACTGATTCTGCCACAATTTCTATGGTCACTCGTTTACTTCATTATTTTTATATTTTTGTTAGTGATAATTTGCATGTTGAAATTTCTAATTATGATGATGAATCTTTCTAACATGTTCATTTTTTCCCTGTTTTTGGCTGTCTATTTAAGTGAGGTGTCTTTCTTTCAAACATGGCTCGAGAAGAGGTAAAAACTATTATCAATCATTTATCCACGTATACAATAACATATTTATTATGTTTTATACACAATCATGTTCTTGTTTGGATCATTTGTAGTGCTCAAAACAAGGAGGTAAAAGGAAAAGGAGGGATGAAGAAAAGAAAATGAGAAAGGAGAAGGGAAAGGAAAAGAGAAGGGAAAATGATAAGGAAAAGGAAAAAGAGAAGGGAAGAATAAAACTGAAAGAGAAGGCATCAAATGATGTGATCCGTATACCAGAACATGTAGACTCTAATGTCATTGGCGATGCGACTCTAAATGAATTGAGTGAAGAAACATCGAAACAAGCACAACAGTCAGCAGGCACGACCAGGACTCGCGGACACACAACTTGTAGTAATTTATCGGCTGTCAGCGGACAAAAGTTGGAAGTGACGTTAAATGATCTCGGTCAACCTGTTGGGGAAAATTCAAAAAAACTATCTTCTTTCGTAGGCGTTTTAGCACGTCAGATGGTGCCGATGAAATATGATGACTGGAGAAAGATATCTGATGAGACTAAAGAATTTTATTGGCAGGCAATAAAGGTAAGATATATATATATATATATAGATATATAGATTTGTTATTGTTTGTGAAATCTAGCTCCCCTAAATAAATAGATAAAACTAGACACAAATTAAAAACCTCGCAAGTGCACGAATCGTTTGAAGAAGCGTAGTAATAGCAAGGGTCGATCCCACAGAGATTGTAGACTTTAACTTACTAATCAATAAAAAAGACTAAGAATCATAAAGAATTGTTTTAAATGTCTAAAAGAAATAAAAAGATTTAAACTAAATTAAGAAGTGTTGAATCACAAATATCGATTAAATAGTTGGGTTTAGATTTACACCAACAGTCAGTAATACTAAGTCACCTTCTGAACTTCTTCTTATTACTCATGTTTGTTCTCTTCAAGGGCATGGTATCTACTCCTTAAAGTAATGTTTCCCTAAGCCAAGAATTAGGCATGGTATCTACTCTAATTCGTTTCTTTCATTAAGTGTTTAGCATGGTATCTACTAAGTTGTGCTTAAAGAAAACATAAGATCAGTGGAAACGAACAAACACTCAAGGTTCTAGAAATTGGTATCAGATCTAGATCCCTTAAGTTGATTGAACCAGGAACCCCTAAAGATTCCTTTGTTACAAGTTACGGGCACGAGATACGGGTCGTCTCAATATGCTCATCTAACAGATTCAGATGGATGGTAATGCAAACTTGATATTCTCAAGTTCTGTACGTCAGTCGACTGGCTCTCACCTCAGTCGACTGCTCTCAGAGCTTTGAGAATAAGTTTGATTATCATCAATCTATACCAATACAAACGGATTCAATCAATAAGTAAATAGAAGAATTTAGAAGAACATAACACTACATAACTACGGCTTCAATCTACCCAACTATAGAATTTAGTTCCACATAATAATACTTTTATTAATCAACAAGTTCAAATACATGACCAACATAAAAGAATAGAAGAAGAAGAAATAAACTAATGAAGTCCGGCAATGAGGTCGACTGGCTGCCACACAGTCGGCTGCCTTTGAATACTTGATCTCCTATCTCCTTCCTCGATGCTGGTAGAATAATACCCCTGTTGATGACTTGAACGCTCAGACTCTTGTGATTCGGTGGTGGGTGTTTGTGGAAGATGATGATCAAAAGATGGAGTCCAGAGACAGAGAGAGCTAGAGGATATCCCTTTACCGATATTTATAGAACACTGCTGAAGAATTAGGGTTTCCCCTTTTTCAGGAAAGTTACTCTCTTTTTATTATTTCTTTCCTTATTTGATCGGCGATTTATATCTTTCTCTTTTCTTCTTTTCTTCCTTATCTGTTAACCACGTGCTCTTGCCAATCCCCTGTCTCTAGCTTTGATTTGTTGGAGAATATTATTCGCATATCGCCAGGGTTTGGATAGATTTGGATTGAGATACAGCTGCCTCTTATCCTTTCACTATGCCGCATACCAGTCGACTGCCTTGGATGTAGGTCGACTGGTACTGAGACATCTGTGGCTTCACGATTTCTCGGTCAAGTCGACTGGTGTTTGGGGAAGTCGACTGTGCCGAAGCTTAGCAAACTCTCTGTCCAGTCGCCTGGTTGAAGAATTAGTCGACTGGCCTCTGCTGTAGTCTGTATTGATCTGGAATCTGCTTTGTTTTGCTATTATCGGCTGTTTCCTATTGAAAAGAGAGAATGAGAGTTAAATACCACATATAGAGCTTTTACATGTGCATTTATAATAAGATTATTGCTCCTAAATGTGAATATTCTTGTGTTCATCAAATACCCCCAAACTTGGATTTTTGCTTGTCCTCAAGCAAACTAGAATTATGAACAAGGGTATAATAATAATGACAGCCTTAACCACCAAGAGTTCTTATTATGTGGGCATCAACATAGAAAGGTATAAACAATTTTGGATAAAGTAAAATTAAACATACCCACTTTCTCTAGTGCAATTGTTTATTCATAACTCCAAACTCAACCACACTTGTCATGCAATTATTTATAGTTATAGTATGTAATTACTCAATCTGTGATTATCCCCTTTTCTCTACTACAAACCGAGTAGCAAACTAGAGTTTTTTTTTTTTATTAAGTCGCTTCTCTACAGTTGTCACCTGCCTTTTTACGCGAATGCAAAACATTGGTGATGAATCCACCCGGTTACTCAGCAAGTCACAAACTTTAAAGTGCTTTGCATACTCATATTTCAAGTTGCCGTTTGACGTAAAGGTAAACATTGGTGATGAATACCCCTAGTTACTAAGCACTCAAAACATTGGAGTAGATTGACTTTTATTCATATATATATATATTTATTTTATCACTCTATTTACTTAAACTCAATTTAGGACTAGATCTAAAGGGAATGATTACCAGAAAAAGCATCACATTTGTTTATTATGTATAATTGCATGACTCATATAATCTTGTAGGGATTTTATGAAACTCAACAATCCTAAAGTAAATAAGTATCCTTCTTCTTACTTTATAAGAAATTGTTTATCCTAAAGAAAAAATTCAAAAAGATGATAAATATAAATAACCCTAATACCCCCAAACTTAGATGGAATATTGTCCTCAATGTTCGAAAGAAAATGTAAAAATAGGCAGGTGTTACCATCTAGTAAGAAGGAGAGACTGAAAAGAAAAGATGAAAATAAAAGATGAATAAATAAAGAAAATAGAGGGAAAGTGTAAATACTGCCCTGAAAGTTGGGTTGCCTCCCAATAAGCGCTAAGTTTTCTGTCTTCAGCTAGACTTGATGAGGTCATGCCATGTATTGAATGGTTTGAAGATTCACATCTTCCTCTTGCGGTTCTATGCTCATCTCTATGTATGGCTTTGCTCTATGCCCGTTCACCTTAAATGTTTGATTCTTCTCTTTGCTATGAACCTCTAATGCACCATGTGGAAAGACTTTTGTAACAATGTATGGCCCATACCATCTTGACATAAGCTTGCCTGGAAAAAGTCTTAACCTTGAGTTGTATATTAATACCTTCTTTCCTTCATAAAACTCCTTCCTTGCTAGCTGTTTGTCATGGTACAACTTTGTCCTTTCCTTGTACAATTTTGCATTTTCATAAGCGTCATGCCTCAACTCTTCAAGCTCGTTCAGTTGCAATCTTCTTTTGTCGCCTGCCTGTTTCATATCGAAGTTGAACCTTTTAATGGCCCAATAAGCTTTGTGCTCCAACTCCACTGGTAGATGACAGGCTTTGCCAAAAACCAAACGGTAAGGTGACATGCCGATGGGTATTTTGTATGCTGTTCGGTAGGCCCATAATGCATCATTCAAGCGCAGCGACCAATCCTGTCTCCTTGTGTTGACTGTCTTTTCCAAAATGCTCTTGATTTCTCTGTTGCTGATCTCCACCTGCCCACTAGTTTGGGGATGATATGGGGTGCCCACTCTATGTGTGATACCATATTTCTTCATCAAAGAAGCAAATGAAAAATTATTGAAGTGGCTTCCTCCATCACTTATTATTGCTCGAGGTGTCCCAAACCTAGTGAAAATATTTTCCTGCAAAAACTTGACAACAACTTTGTGATCATTAGTTCTTGAGGGGACAGCCTCGACCCATTTAGACACATAATCCACACCAACAAGTATATATAAATAACCAAATGAGTTAGGAAAGGGACCCATGAAGTCGATTCCCCAAACATCAAAAAGCTCGATTACTTGGATGTTTTGCAGTGGCATTTGATTTCTAGAAGAGATGTTGCCTGTCCTTTGACATTTGTCACAAGACCTGCAAAAAGAAAAAGCATCTTTGAATACTTTAGGCCAATAAAATCCAGATTGCAATACTTTGAGTGCTGTTCTTTTTGGTCCAAAATGTCCTCCACATGCATATTGGTGGCAATGTAGTAGAATACTCAATTGCTCTTCTTCTGCCACACATCTTCTTATAATTTGATCAGGGCAAAATTTGAACAAATAGGGATCATCCCAATAATAGTGCCTGCACATAGCCACCAGTCGCTTCCGTTCCTGACTTGTCATACCTGGAGGGAAAACACGAGCAGTGAGATAATTTACAATATCAGCAAACCATGGAAAATTGGAGCAGTGAGATACCAGTCAACTGGTCCTGTTACCAGTCGACTGCCCCGAGCATAAGTTTATTTCAAAGAGATGTTCATCTGGGAAAGTTTCATTAAGTGGGGGCACAATTCTCTCTTCCTCCTGCAGGAGCCTGGACATGTGATCTGCAACAACATTGTCGCTTCCTTTTTTATCTCTAATCTCAAGATCGAATTCTTGAAGCAACAGCACCCATCTGATTAACCTAGGCTTAGCATCCTTTTTAGCAAACAAATATCTCAAGGCAGCATGGTCAGTAAAAACAATAACTTTAGAACCAATCAAATATGATCTAAACTTCTCTATAGCAAAAATAACAGCTACATTTCTTTTTCAGTAGTGGAATAATTTAGCTGTGCATCGTTTAGAGTTCGAGAAGCATAGTAAATAACATGGGGTTTCTTATTGATTCTTTGTCCTAAAACAGCCCCTAAAGCATAATCACTTGCATCACACATGAGCTCGAAAGGATGGCTCCAATCTGGTGCCATGACAATAGGTGCAGAAATGAGAAGATTTTTCAATGTATTAAAAGCATTTGTGCACTCTTCTGTCCATACAAACTCAACATCCTTAGCTAACAAGTCACAAAGGGGTTTGGAGATTTTTGAAAAGTCTTTTATGAATCTTCTATAGAACCCTGCATGCCCTAGAAAACTCCTAACACCCTTAACTGTAGTGGGAGGGGGTAGTTTTGATATTATATCTATTTTTGCTTTGTCTACCTCTATGCCTCTTTTTGACACTACATGTCCCAACTCAATACCTTGTTGTACCATAAAATGGCACTTTTCCCAATTCAGCACTAAATTGCATTCTTCACATCTTTGAAACACAAGCTGCAAATGGTTAAGGCATTCATCAAAACAAGATCCAAAAACACTAAAATCATCCATAAATACCTCGATGAACCTTTCCACCATATCTGAAAATATACTCATCATGCACCTCTGAAATGTAGCTGGAGCATTGCACAAACCAAAGGGCATCCTCCTGTATGCAAAAGTACCAAAAGGACATGTAAAAGTGGTTTTTTCTTGATCTTCTGGAGCAATAGCAATTTGATTATAGCCACTATAACCATCTAAAAAACAATAATGACTATATCCTGCTAATCTTTCTAACATTTGATCAATAAAAGAAAGAGGGAAGTGATCTTTCCTGGTTTCGTTGTTCAGTTTCCTATAATCAATGCATACCCTCCATCCTGTGGTCACTCTAGTAGGGATAAGCTCATTCTCTTCAGTTGTCACCACTGTGACTCCACTTTTCTTAGGCACTACATGTATAGGACTTACCCATTTGCTATCTGAGATAGGGTAGATGATGCCAACATCTAGTAGCTTCAGAATCTCTGCTCTTACCACTTCCTTCATGTTTGGGTTAAGCCTTCTCTGTGCCTCCCTGCTAGGTTTTGCGTCGTTTTCAAGGAGTATTCGATGCATGCATTTGGATGGACTTATTCCCTTGATGTCTGCAATGGTCCATCCTATTGCACTCTTGTGTTCTCGTAGTACCCTCAGCAACTTCTCTTCTTCCTATGCATTCAAATTTGCAGCAATTATCACTGGTAGCGTCTGGTTCTTACCCAAATATGCATGCTTCAAATGGTTGGGCAACTGCTTAAGCTCTATGTCTGGGAGTTTCGGTGCAGTCGACTGGTCCCTGGTAGCAGTCTGGACAGTCGACTGATCTTCTTCACCAGTCGACTTGTCCAGTGCACCAGTCGACTTGTCTGCAGAAACAAAAATGTCATCAGTCACCAATTTTTCCAATACTGGTGCAAACTTACCTGAGTATGACTGTGAAGTGTCAAGGTGATGTACTGTCTCTGCAATTCCCCAGTCATCGTATTCCTGTTCATCATTAGATAAAGTTAGAGATTGTGTAATTGTGGCTTGTAGTGGTTCAACGCTATGTACCTGAAATGTTTGATCAACAATATCCTGCACCACGTCAACATTATAGCATTCATGATCATCAAGTGGAAATTTCAGTGTATCAAACATTTTAAATTCAACCTTATCTCCATTTATTTTCATGCTTATAGTACCCTTTTTGGCACAAATTTTTATATCAGCCGTACTCATAAAGGGCCTACCTAAAATGATTGGTAGAGAAGATGGCATTGAAGAGTCCTCCATGTCTAACACAACAAAATCAGTTGGCAAAATAAAATCGTTTACCTGAACTAGGACATCTTCCAAAATACCTCTAGGTCTTTTGATACTGCGATCCGCCAGCTGCAATGTGATGGATGTTGGTTGGAGTTCCCCCAATCCTAGCTTTTCATAGATGGTGTATGGGAGAAGATTGATGCTTGCCCCCAAGTCTAGTAGTGCTTTCTCAAAGAAGTGCTCACCAATCCTGCAAGGAATAGTAAAACTACCTGGGTCTTTTAATTTAGGAGGTAATTTTCTTAATAAGACAGCGCTCACTTCTTCTGTCAAAGCCACATCCTCCCTAACCTGAAATGTTCTTTTGTGAGTGCAACATTCTTTCAAAAATTTAGCATAAGAAGGAATTTGTTTAATAGCATCAAGTAGAGGGATATTAATTTCTACCTTTCTGAGAGTTTCAAAGATGTCAAATAAATGTTGATCTTTCTTTTGTTTGACTAACCTTTGAGGGAATGGTGGCAAAACTGTTCTTTCTTTTTCACTTACCTTGTTGGACCCCACAATTTTTTGTGGTTGTGTTTCTGCTTCTTCTGTGTGTGTTCCAACTTTGTTGTCAATTATCTTACCACTTCTTAATGTTGTGACTGCCTTGAGCTGTTCTTGGCCTCCAGGGTTTGGTATAGTTTGTGATGGAAGTTCCCCTGCCTTTCGTTCGCTTAATTCTTTAGCAATTTGGCCAATCTGTGTTTCCAACTTCTGAATTGCTTGCCCTTGTTGGTTGCTTGTTTGATGTTGTTGTTGGAGCAATTGAAGAACGGTGGATTCAAAATCCAACTTCTTCTGTTCTTGAACTGGCCTATCAATCCCACTTCCCATTTGGAAGTTCCGTGCATGTCCTTGTGTGAATTGAGTCCCTTGATTATTCTGATTATTGCTCCAGGAGAAGTTTGGATGGTTCCTCCATCCTGGGTTGTATGTGTTCGAGAATGGATTGTTCTTTTGTGGGAACACTCCTCGACCTACATAGTTTGCGTGCTCCTGATCTGTGAAAGAAGACATGGGACATGTATCAGTGGTATGATCTACATGAGAACAAATTGTACAAATTTCATTTGTTTGATTTTTAACTCCAGCCATCATTGACATTGCATTAACAAGCATATCAATTTTCTTATTCATGTTTACCATTTCTAGTTGAATGTTATTGTTATTAGAAATTTCGTAAACTCCCTGTTTTTTCGAAGGGCCCCTCCTTGTTGAGAATTGTTGTGAATTCTCGCTGAGTTCTTCAAATAGTTCTATGGCCTCTTCGCCGCTTTTCCTCATCAAGATCCCGTTGCAAGCTGAATCCACAATTGCCTTATTAGTATCATTTAAACCTTCATAAAATGCTTGTACCTGATCATCTTTAGGCATGTTGTGTGTTGGACACATGAGAAGTTTGTTCTTGAAATCCTTCCATGCTTCGAAAAATAAGTCTCCATCCTTTTGTTGGAAGAGTTGAATCTCCCTTTTCAGCTGTTTGGTCTTTTGGGCTGGAAAGAATTCTTTTAAGAACTTTGTCGCCAATTGCTCCCATGAGTTTATTGATCCTGGTTCCAAAGAATTATACCATAGTTTAGCGTTAAGTTTTAAGGAAAAAGGAAACAAAATTAACCTGATTTGTTCAGGGGTAAGCCCTTGGACGCTTTGTGTCCTGCAAAGATCGAAAAAATCTTGTAAATGGAGATGAGGCTCTTCATCTGGTCTGCCACTAAAGTGGGGAACCATACTAAGTAACTGAGGAGATAGATGCATGTTCCCTGTGACATTGGGTTGATACGCAATGCAGGAAGGTTGCTCGATATTCTTAGGCGTGAATTTGTCCTGCATTGGCACTCGATTGGGTATTTCTTCTGCCATTGCTGTATGAGAACTGGGTCTCTGGACAGTCGACTGGTTCGTGTGGACAGTCGACTGGTTGGTCGCAATCAGTCGACCTAACCTGTGCAAAGTGCTAACTGTTTCTGCGTCAATTGGTAGTAGCTCTGGACGAAGTGATCTCCTTCCGTGCATCCACCAAAATCCTGTATCCTAAAAGAAAAATACTGATTAATAAAATTAAAAGAAAGAAAATAAAAACTTCCTACTGATCTGTAAGTTAAAATACTAGACAATCTCCGGCAACGGCGCCAAAAACTTGTTTGTGAAATCTAGCTCCCCTAAATAAATAGATAAAACTAGACACAAATTAAAAACCTCGCAAGTGCACGAATCGTTTGAAGAAGCGTAGTAATAGCAAGGGTCGATCCCACAGAGATTGTAGACTTTAACTTACTAATCAATAAAAAGACTAAGAATCATAAAGAATTGTTTTAAATGTCTAAAAGAAATAAAAAGATTTAAACTAAATTAAGAAGTGTTGAATCACAAATATCGATTAAATAGTTGGGTTTAGATTTACACCAACAGTCAGTAATACTAAGTCACCTTCTGAACTTCTTCTTATTACTCATGTTTGTTCTCTTCAAGGGCATGGTATCTACTCCTTAAAGTAATGTTTCCCTAAGCCAAGAATTAGGCATGGTATCTACTCTAATTCGTTTCTTTCATTAAGTGTTTAGCATGGTATCTACTAAGTTGTGCTTAAAGAAAACATAAGATCAGTGGAAACGAACAAACACTCAAGGTTCTAGAAATTGGTATCAGATCTAGATCCCTTAAGTTGATTGAACCAGGAACCCCTAAAGATTCCTTTGTTACAAGTTACGGGCACGAGATACGGGTCGTCTCAATATGCTCATCTAACAGATTCAGATGGATGGTAATGCAAACTTGATATTCTCAAGTTCTGTACGTCAGTCGACTGGCTCTCACCTCAGTCGACTGCTCTCAGAGCTTTGAGAATAAGTTTGATTATCATCAATCTATACCAATACAAACGGATTCAATCAATAAGTAAATAGAAGAATTTAGAAGAACATAACACTACATAACTACGGCTTCAATCTACCCAACTATAGAATTTAGTTCCACATAATAATACTTTTATTAATCAACAAGTTCAAATACATGACCAACATAAAAGAATAGAAGAAGAAGAAATAAACTAATGAAGTCCGGCAATGAGGTCGACTGGCTGCCACACAGTCGGCTGCCTTCGAATACTTGATCTCCTATCTCCTTCCTCGATGCTGGTAGAATAATACCCCTGTTGATGACTTGAACGCTCAGACTCTTGTGATTCGGTGGTGGGTGTTTGTGGAAGATGATGATCAAAAGATGGAGTCCAGAGACAGAGAGAGCTAGAGGATATCCCTTTACCGATATTTATAGAACACTGCTGAAGAATTAGGGTTTCCCCTTTTTCAGGAAAGTTACTCTCTTTTTATTATTTCTTTCCTTATTTGATCGGCGATTTATATCTTTCTCTTTTCTTCTTTTCTTCCTTATCTGTTAACCACGTGCTCTTGTCAATCCCCTGTCTCTAGCTTTGATTTGTTGGAGAATATTATTCGCATATCGCCAGGGTTTGGATAGATTTGGATTGAGATACAGCTGCCTCTTATCCTTTCACTACGCCGCATACCAGTCGACTGCCTTGGATGTAGGTCGACTGGTACTGAGACATCTGTGGCTTCACGATTTCTCGGTCAAGTCGACTGGTGTTTGGGGAAGTCGACTGTGCCGAAGCTTAGCAAACTCTCTGTCCAGTCGCCTGGTTGAAGAATTAGTCGACTGGCCTCTGCTGTAGTCTGTATTGATCTGGAATCTGCTTTGTTTTGCTGTTATCGGCTGTTTCCTATTGAAAAGAGAGAATGAGAGTTAAATACCACATATAGAGCTTTTACATGTGCATTTATAATAAGATTATTGCTCCTAAATGTGAATATTCTTGTGTTCATCAGTTATATATATATATATATATATATATATATGTATATATATATATATAGATTTGTTACTAATATATGGCTCAGACAAATATATGGCTAAGACATCGGATGATCAGAAATGCATAATAACTAAGAAGTATATTCTTCATGTTATATGTAGGTGATATGGCTAAAAATAGGATTAAATCGGGACCGTTCACATTGGAGACGAATCTTAAAGCTCAGGGGTAAAACGGTAATTTCACCTACTAACGGGTCCGAAGCGGGTACTGGGTCTCCTCCTCACAGATCCAACAACCCGCGAACGGGTCCATCTCAACTGGGTACGGGTCCCGACCCGATACAAACCCAGACCAGCAAGAGGAGATCAGGGTCACTGATTTGACTAAATCAACGGGCCTGATTTGCAGTTATCCTCTAACCGGGAATTAAGGGATTACATTCCTAATCTGATTACGAGAATTTTATGCCTTATCAGATCACAGGAATCACATTCCTAATCTGATCCCAACGGCGACTATAAATACCCCCCACCTACCACTGTTACAGGTTAATCATTTTTTTGCCAACTTAAGCTCTTTTTTAATCATCACTGGTTACTGACAAGAGCGTCGGAGGGTGCATCGCCGAGATCAACCCCGGTGTTTCACACTTTCCTTGCAGGTGAGCGGCAGGAATCAGCAGCCCAATCCCGACGAACAGGTTCGGATCCGCTATTCAGGTTTTTCCACGAACTCACAAATTCTATCTGTTTACCCCCACACCAGATTCAGCGGTAACAGATTGGCGCCGTCTGTGGGAACCCATACGAATAGCCTCCGCCTCTTCCTCGTCGACTAGCTCTTCTCCAGCCATGCCTCCCAGAAGGGTCAGATCTAGAGGGTCCAATCGTGCACCCAACCCCGCGGACCAGCAAGAAGTCCCTGTCAACCCCTCTCAACAACTGGGGCGGCTCCCTCTGCCTGCCGAGGACCGTGTCCAACAGGACCCACCTCCTCTTCCGAACCAGCAACCCCCAAATGGTCCCGATCCACGGAAGCAAAAACAACCTCTCCATCAAGACCACATATCGGTACACAACGCCTCTACAGACTCTTACGCCTCCCATAGTCCTCAGGCCCCTGACCTTCGAAATACTATCCTCAACCGGCGGAAGGATGAGGATCTCCACCACCGTCTGGACGAAAAGCGGTCCCGAGAGGGAGCCTCCCGCCTACAACGTCCAGATGAGCGGAATCCTTACCACCGCGAGCGTAGAAGGTCTCCTACCAGGAGAGGGTGGAGAGAGTCACCCGGGCATTACAGGAGGAGGCGCCACTCTCCTACCGGTCGGCATCAGCCGAGGAACAATGAGGCGCCCATCACTCGCGCCGAGTTCCTGCAGTTTCAAGCAACGGTGTTGCAGGCTCTTAACCTCCGACCCAACAACAATGAGGCCCAAAGGGTCCCTTCGCCCCAACGGGTTCCCAGTCCTCGCCGTAGGTCCGCCTCTCCTCCGCCGGCTCCTAACCACCAGCAGCATGATCTTAACCCTCGCCGCTCCCGGGACGACCATCATCGTAGCCCCGGCTCTCCCTCCTACGAAGATGAGTCCAGAGACTCGTTCGACTACCACGGGAGGGACGATGCCCTATACCTCCGTCTCCATGAGGTGGAGAGGCGAATCGGTCGGATGGACGAGGGGGAGGGGTCGAACAGCAGAACCATCCGTCCGAGCAGACCCCCTTTCTCCCGGACCATCATGGAAGCTCCTATCCCAAGAGGTTTCGAACCCACGAAGTTCGAAACTTACTCGGGGGAGTCGGACCCCGTCGACCACATTGAGAGCTTCAAGACCCTCATGCTCATCCACTAGGCTTCGGACGCCTTACTTTGCAAGACCTTCCCCGCCACCCTGAAGGGGTCGGATAAGGAATGGTACTCCCGCCTTGCTCCCTCTTCCATCTTCTCCTTCGAGCAATTCGAGACCCTCTTCATCACCCACTTCATGAGTAGTAGACGCACGGAGAAGACCACCATCTCGTTACTCCAGCTCCGCCAGGAGAAGGGAGAGAAGTTGAGAGACTATGTGAAGAGGTTCACTGCGGAGGTCAGGTCCATAGCCTCCCTCGACCAATCCGTCGCAACAGCCACCTTCCAATCCAACGTCTTCAATTCCAGCCTCCGCTCCTCTCTTGCTAAGAAGCCTCCACAGAACTTTGCCGACCTCCTTCTCAGATGTGACAAGTACATTCGTGCCGAAGAGGCCGCCTACCTTCCAAGCTTCGGAGGGTCTACCTCAGGGACGAAACGAAAGCTGACCGAAGAAGAAGAGGCTAAGAAGCTTCAGAAGGACGGCAATGGCCAGCGCCGCCCAACTCCTCGGTTTGAGAAGTTCACCCCCCCTCGTTGCCAATATATCAGAAGTTCTTATGGAAGTGGACAAGGAAGGGCTACTCCGTGCTCCCTCTAGAATGAACACACCTGGAAAGAAGAGGAACAAAGATAAGTGGTGCCGCTTTCACAGGAACCACGGCCACGACACGGATGATTGTCGGGCTCTCAAGGAGGAGATTGAAGAACTCATACAGCGGGGGCACCTGACCAAGTTCGTCCGAAAAGAGGGAGCCGAGCTTCCCCCCTGAGGAGCCAACAAACGAACAGAAGGGCCCGCCGAGCTTTAAGACTCAGAACCTCCCGGCTCTTCCCAAGAGGTCTTCACCTTATCATAGAAGCAGGATCATGATTTTTAATAAGGCCGATGCTTATAATTCGGCAAATAGCATGTAATAAGGGCTCTCCATATTGAAGCAGTCACTTAGTTTATTTCAATAAAACTTTACGTTTTTTCATTGGAAATTGTTGCTCTTGCTTCATCTCTACCTCTCCGAGTCGTGACTCGCTGAAGGGTGAGTTCGGAGTCCAGCCTCTCCTACGTGGCTGCTCCTGCAACTTACTAAGCTCTTCCCAATGAGTTCGGAGTCCAACACTTGGCTCGATTCCTCTTCAAATAACCTGATCTTCAGCGGGTTAGAAGTGGTTCGCCATTCGGAATTGCTCCCACAACCGTTGACTACCTCTATCGATGGTTCGGAGTCCAACACTTGGCTCGATTCCTCTTCAAATAACCTGCTCTTCAGCGGGTTAGAAGTGGTTCGCCATTCGGAATTGCTCCCACAACCATTGACTACCTCTACCGATGGTTCGGAGTCCAACACTTGGCTCGATTCCTCTTCAAATAACCTGCTCGTCAGCAGGTTAGAAGTGGTTCGCCATTCGGAATTGCTCCCACAACCATTGACTATCTCACATAAGCAGCGAGTTCGGAGCTACAGTTCTCCCCTAGAGTTGCTCCTCACACTCGTCTCACAAATGGCTCTCTTCCAGAGCCGAGCTCTTCCCTCCGCTCGCCGCCGAAGCGGACCTTTTCTCAACGAGTTCGGAGCTCAAAACTCTCTCCAAGAGTTGCTCCTCAAACTCATCTCACAAATGGCTCTCTTCCAGAGCCGAGCTCTTCCCTCCGCTCACCGCCGAAGCGGACCTCTTCTCAACGAGTTCGGAGCTGACAACTCTCTCCAAGAGTTGCTCCTCAAACTCATCTCACAAATGGCTCCCTTCCAGGACCGAGCTCTTCCCTCCGCTCACCGCCGAAGCGGACCTCTTCTCAACGAGTTCGGAGCTACAGCTCTCCCCTAGAGTTGCTCCTCACACTTGCCTCACAAATGGCTCTCTTCCAGAGCCGAGCTCTTCACTCCGCTCGCCTCCGAAGCGGACCTCTTCTCAACGAGTTCGGAGCTCAAAACTCTCTCCAAGAGTTGCTCCTCAAACTCATCTCACAAATAGCTCTCTTCCAGAGCTGAGCTCTTCGCTCCGCTCATCCCCAAAGCGGACCTCTTCTCAACGAGTTCGGAGCTCAAAACTCTCTCCAAGAGTTTCTCCTCAAACTCATCTCACAAATAGCTCTCTTCCAGAGCCGAGCTCTTCCTCCGCTCGCCTCCGAAGCGGACCTCTTCTCCACGAGTTTGGAGCACAACTCTCTCATAGAGTCCCTCCTCACACTCGTCTCACAAATAGCTCTCTTCCAGAGCTGAGCTCTTCGCTCTGCTCATCCCCGAAGCGGACCTCTTCTCAACGAGTTCGGAGCTCAAAACTCTCTCCAAGAGTTGCTCCTCAAACTCATCTCACAAATGGCTCTCTTCCAGAGCCGAGCTCTTCCCTCCGCTCGCCGCCGAAGCGGACCTCTTCTCAACGAGTTTGGAGCACAACTCTCTCATAGAGTCCCTCCTCACACTCGTCTCACAAATAGCTCTCTTCCAGAGCCGAGCTCTTCACTCCGCTCGCCTCCGAAGCGGACCTCTTCTCGACGAGTTTGGAGCACAACTCTCTCATAGAGTCCCTCCTCACACTCGTCTCACAAATAGCTCTCTTCCAGAGCCGAGCTCTTCACTCCGCTCGCCTCCGAAGCGGACCTCTTCTCCACGAGTTCGGAGCACAACTCTCTCATAGAGTCCCTCCTCACACTCGTCTCACAAATAGCTCTCTTCCAGAGCTGAGCTCTTCCCTCCGCTCGCCGCCGAAGCGGACCTCTTCTCAACGAGTTCGGAGCTCACAACTCTTTCCTAGAGTTTCTCCTCAAACTCGTCTCCCAAATGGCTCTCTTCCAGAGCCGAGCTCTTCCATCCGCTCGAATGCCGAGCAAGTGCCGATCCGACCCCAACATCAAAGAGCCCGGTCGGCTGCCGAGCAAGTGCCTTTCCGATCCTGCAAACGGAGAAAACTCACTTTCTCCTCAACATTCGTGCAAGATCTCGATCAGACGGCCCAGATCTTGCCAGCGTCGCTAAACGACAAGATAGCGTTTTCTTGGGAACTGAGCCGTCTCGAGATTCGTGCCATCATCCAACGGCCCAGATCTTGCCAGCGTCGCTAAACGACAAGATAGTGTTTTCGTGGAAACTGTGCCCGCCTCGAGATCCGCGCTGAGATCCGACGGCTCAGATCGCTACACGTCGCTCAGTATTCCGAGCCGAGCGACTAGCGATCCGACCCACTCGAGCCTCTTCCTAGCCCAAGGGTCTTCCTAGCACAAGGATCTTCCTACAACATCTTACAAGGGTCTTCCTAGCCCAAGGGTCTTCCTAGCGCAAGGATCTTCCTAGCACATCTTACAAGGGTCTTCCTAGCACAAGGGTCTTCCTGGCACCTCTTCTCCGCCCCTAGGAGTGGAACTCCTCTTCCAAAATTCCCAAGACCAAAGTACTTATCAACTTCATGAAGACAAGCACGTTGCGGGGCTATTTTGACCATGAAGGAGGGTGAATCTTCATCCCACTCCTAAAGATAAGTTGTAGATCTTCGAACTAGCTTCGAAACGAGGGGTCACACGCCCCGATCGGGACCTCCGTAGCACTGGGAAAGTGGATCTCAATGCAGCTATGCCGAATAGCTCGGAAATCCGAGCCGAGCCACTCGCACGAATCCGTGCTCTTCCCATCCGAGCCCCAACATCAAAGAGCCCGGTCGGCTAATCAAGCAAGTGCCTTTCCGAGCCTGCAAACGGAGAAAACTCACTTTCTCCTCAACATTCGTGTAGGATCTCGATCAGACGGCCCAGATCTTGCCAGCGATGCTAAACGACAAGATAGCGTTTTCTTGGGAATTGAGCCCGCCTCGAGATTCGCGCCACCATCCAACGTCCCAGATCGAGCCACGTAGCTCGGATCTCCAATCCGAGCTACTGCCCTACCGATCTGCAAAATGACCAAAAAATTGCCTCAAAATCCGTGCTCGGATTCGCCGAACAAGACGCGAAAGGTACAAGGGGCCGGGTTCGGACCCGTTAGGGTCCTCAAACCCGAACCCACCTCCGCCACGTCACTCTCCTTCTCTAATATCCCTGTCGCCAAAACAAGAAAAAAAAAAACCCATGCAGCTCTCGTTCCTCCGACGTCGAGCTCCTTTCCTCCGTCGCTGATCTCGACTTGCCACATCCAAAGCTCCACGCCTCTGCCGCCGACCTCCAGCTCAGGTGACGAGCTTCAACGTTTCCTCGCCGAAACCAAGCTTCGAGCTCGCCACCGCCACAGTCGAGCTCAACTCTCGACCCATCACCAACTGCCTCCGAGCTCCGCCTCCACCGTCGCCAAGCTCTACCTTCGTCACCTTCGACCTCGTCAGCCTCCAACTCCAATAAGAAGCTCCATCGAGATTCACAGCCAAGCTCCTTTCCTCCATCTTCACCGAAGCTTCCAAACCGCTGAGCTCGCCACAGTCAGAGTCGTCCAACGGCGAGCTCCCTCGTTCGCCGCTCGTCCCCTTCCCGAGCTCGAACCCAAAACTCCTTCCACCTCGTCGAGCTCGCCTTCTCCCTCGAAGCGCTCTTCTCCTTCCTCGTCGAACTGTCTCCGCATCACCAAATCCACCATCCCTCCAAGCTCCTCAACCACCTCAAAGAGCTCCGGACGCCACCAACACTGAGCTCCGATGCCAAGCTCACCACTGCGTCGAGCTCCATCACTGCCTCGACGAGCTCCGAACTACGCGAGCTCCCTCTCCATCGAATCCATGGCCGAGCTCCATTCATTCCAAGCTTCGCCGTCGAGCTCTCCCACAATCGAGCTCCATCACCGCCTCGACGAGCTCCGAACTGCGCGAGCTCCGTCTCCATCGATTCCATGGCCAAGCACCGTTCATTCCAAGCTCCGTCGCCGAGCCCTCCACTTCGCGAGCTCGCCTTGCCACTTCGACGTCACCGAACTCCATTGACGCCCTCGGGGACGGAGACGGGGACGGATTCGGAGTCGGAGGCGTTGTCGAGTCGAAGGATGGGTCGGAGCAACGAAGAAGAAGACACAGAGCGAAGAACGAAGAAGAAGAGAAAGAAGGAAGCGCGGGGAAAGAAAAAAAAAAAATTTGCCACGTGGCGACACCTCAGTGGCTGGCTCTGGGTCGGATCCGAGCTGCGCGAAATTGGGCGTCACCCCCAGTCGGCAGCCGAACAAGTCCCTTTCCGATCCTGCAAACGGAGAAAAAAGCCACCGAGCAACTCCAACCGTTGGATCTTCGCGAAAATCGCGCAAAAATTGATGAACGGCTCAGATCGCGCCACGTCTGCACAAAACGACAAAATAACGATTTTTCGAAAAACGTGCCCCCTCGAGATTCGTGCCAGGATCCGACGGCGCAGAACGTGCCACGTGTCAGGTATTATTTAATTTAATTAATTTATTTATTTAATTGTTTTTTTTATTTAAAAAATCCGAAAAAATATTTAAAAAATCGAAAAAAATAATTAAAAATTCTAAAAAATAATTATTAATTCAGAAAAAATATTTTAAAATTCTGGAAAAAT
The DNA here is from genome assembly GCA_017893485.1 of Hemerocallis citrina. Taxonomy (NCBI): domain Eukaryota; kingdom Viridiplantae; phylum Streptophyta; class Magnoliopsida; order Asparagales; family Asphodelaceae; genus Hemerocallis; species Hemerocallis citrina. The sequence goes on from CM030364.1 coordinate 264,996,904, forward strand.
AATTATTAAATTAGAATAATTAATTAATATTTTCGATAATTAATTATTTAATTCGGAAAATGAATAAAAAATTCAAAAAAATGAGAAAAAATTTAGAAAAACTGGAAAAATCACCAAAAATCCAGAAAATTCTGAGAATATTTTTGGGCATTTTACAAGCCCAGAATAACACCGTTACACCCCAAGCTAGATCCAAAACTCCCTTAAGAACGCCGATAAAATCCCGTACGCCATTAGAACAGTAAAACTACTCCATAAAGACTGAAAAACTCAGTCTCTAGGAGTGGGGGGCTCGTGATATGGCTAAAAATAGGATTAAATCGGGACCGTTCACATCGGAGACGAATCTTAAAGCTCAGGAGTAAAACGGTAATTTCACCTACTAACGGGTCCGAAGCGGGTACTGGGTCTCCTCCTCACAGATCCAACAACCCGCGAACGGATCCATCTCAACTGGGTACGGGTCCCTACCCGATACAAACCTAGACTAGCAAGAGGAGATCAGGGTCACTGATTTGACTAAATCAACGGGCCTGATTTGCAGTTATCCTCTAACCGGAAATTAAGGGATTACATTCCTAATCTGATTACGAGGATTTTATGCCTTATCAGATCACAGGAATCACATTCCTAATCTGATCCCAACGGCGACTATAAATACCCCCCCACCTACCACTGTTACAGGTTAATCATTTTTTTGCCAACTTAAGCTCTTTTTTAATCATCACTGGTTACTGACAAGAGCGTCGGAGGGTGCGTCGCCGGGATTAACCCCGGTGTTTCGCACTTTCCTTGCAGGTGAGCGGCAGGAATCAGCAGCCCAATCCCGACGAACAGGTTCGGATCCGCTATTCAGGTTTTTCCACGAACGCACAAATTCTATCTGTTTACCCCCACACCAGATTCAGCGGTAACAGTAGGTATGCAGAATGACTAGATACATCCTAATGCATATTTAATATCATGAAGTTAGTTTTCTTCAATATAACTAATATTTTCTGATCTCCTCCTTCCAAGAGGCATTTCTGTAGATGCTGTAAATGCTCTTATTCATCAAATTGATTTCTTGTTATTTATAAGTATATGAAGGTCAGTTATCTGAGCGATTTCTTTTGGTTATTGCTTGAAATCAAATTGATTTCTTTTGGTTATTGCTTGAAATCAAATAAGAACAAAGCAGAGAAAGTTTGACAAGATAAGATAAACCAATTCGAAATAGTACTTTTAAATAGACTAGTGCAACCTCTGTAAATGACTTGGTTCCTTTATCTCTATTCAAAGAAATACGCTTATTTACCTCCAAAACAATAATGATTCACGACTGAGGCTCAAGAGATGATATTACTTTATGAGTCTCTAAAGAATAATCACACACATGCTCAGTATGGTTGTGTATGCTGAGTGCAAGTCAGTGGATATCTAATGGCTATATGTCGATTCAAAATCTTTGTTTTGTTCACTTCTGCTTATCTGATATGCTAATTTTACATTGAATAGTAAATTTGCACATTGATAATCAATTCTTTAGCTAGTATCTGCTGATGGGATATTCCTTTTCCCACATCCTGCATACATACCTTATGTATCAGATGCATAAATGTATACTTACTGCATATCAGTGAAGGGGGGTTTCTATATATATCAGTTATATAAGTGTATACTTATGTTTCAATTAAATAAAATTCATCTTCGTATATCTGCATATATATCTTCAATCAGAGAAGGGGTTTTACTCCCACAGCCTGTGTATATACAACTACAGTGAAGGAGAGGGTTTCTACACCTCATATATATATATCCATGTACACTACAAATCAGTAAAGAGGATCACCTTTTAGACAACCTGCATATGATCTATTCCTATAACCTGCATAGTTCACTACCATTATAACCTGCATTGTTAACTACTATTACAATATGCATAGTTACTTTCTACATATATCTGCATATATACACATGCTTTAATTAGTAAGAAGGCTTTTGTACCAGCTATATATATGTATACAACCACACAGAGTAATTTGCTTCTGAACATACCCTTGTGTTTTCCCTAATAAAAGCTAAGTCATAAAATACACTTGAGTATGAGAGGAGGACCATTACCTAAAAAGTAGAAAAAGAAAACTAACAGAGATACGGTTTTAAGTAAAAAGGTTAACTTCATTTAATTCTTTGTGCTTATTTTTATGATAATAATTTATATATACACATATTACTTCAGCAAAAGTTCACATTCAATGGACGTGATAGAGAAGCAAAAATTTACACCCTACAAGCGATGGGAAGATCTGCCAGGGCACGCAAAGCAAAATTGGGGGCAAGCTTAAACAAGAAACTGATTTACAAAAGTCAAAGAGAGTGGGATGAATTTGTAAAATCAAGAAACAACCCAAAATTCAAGGTAAAAAACTATGTATACTATTCTGTTTAACTTGCTATATCTTATCTTTTATATAAAATTAATTATATTAGAGTACAATTTGTCTTGTAGGCAAAAAGTGAAAAGTTCAAGGAAATGAGAAGTAAACAAACTATCCCTTACCGTGGTAGTCGAAAGGGATTTGCTCGGATAGAATCTGAAATAGTAGTGAGTTAATTATAAATTTTTTTCATTATATTTATTAAATGTGTTGTTTATAATTTTGATGTTTGTGTTGATTGTATCTGTTTATAGAAAGAAGAGGGTTCCATTTGTCAAGATAAAGTTAGGCTTCGTTGTTGGTATCGAGCATATACAAAAAAGAACGGTGAAGCAGGAAAGCCAGATGATGTTGATCTTATAGTATGGTTCTAAAATTGTTTTATCACATAGTTTACTATTAGTTAAATACAGATTCTTATTGTTCAATCATATGTTCATATTAATTTTGAGTTTTTTTATTTTCAGAAAAAGGTGAAAGAAGAACTAGCTTCTTCGCCACCCGAGACATCCCACGTAGGCCCGGGTTATGAAGGTGACGCATATTCAAGGGTATTTAACAAGCCTGAACGACAAGGTCGTTTATCCTCGATGGGAGCAGGAGCCAACCCATCTAAATTAAGTGCCTCGATTGCAACCTCTGCCGAAGTAGTTGAGCTCAGAGGAAAGGTGGATGCACTTGCTGAAACAGTGAAGGAGTTGACAGCTCTACTTAAAAAGCAAACAAAGTGTAAAAACTCTTCTTACTCAAAAAATAAGAAACATAAGAAAAATAAGAAGGTAAGAATATTGATTTTCTTTTGAATGCTGATTAGATTAAACATAATAGATTTATAATTCAGTTTGTTATTTTACAGAGTATGGTTCAACAAGAAGAGGATAGTGAGGATGATCTGGAGGAAGAAGATAGTGATGACGATATGGAGGAAGAAGATAGTGATGCTCAAGATGAAGAGGATAGTGAAGATGATGAAGAAGATCATAGCGATAGTGATGATAATATGGATTTTGATGGTGAAAACGATAATGACGATGATAGTGACGAGGAGGATGAGGATGAGGATAAGCGCTCAAAATTGTGTAACAATGATCCATTATCAACTACTAATGCAACTGATACTCCACAGGTAACCCAGTACAGCTTTAGTACTTTTAATATATATATATATATATATATATATATATATATATATATATATATATATATATATATATATAACACTTGAAATAACTTTTTTTTTATGTTTTCATGTTAGTCACTCAATGGCAGCAGTAATCGTAGAAGTAGAAAGTGTGAATTGTTAAACTGGGAGGCACCGAGTGAAGTGGTTGCTATTGGGAGATGGGTGACAAATGATCCTGAGGTGGTAGTGCACTGTGTACCCCTTGGGCAAAATGCTTCCAAAGTTTGGGTGGATGAAGTAAGACAACCTTCAGCACCGTTGTTTAGGCGAGGTGGTGGTGTAGATACTCTAGATGAGGTTATGGGACTTGCAATTGCATGGCCGACCGATCATATCAAGATGTTGGATGCTAACTAGGTACATTACTTTCCTTCTAAAAAATTATATAGTGGGATAAACCCTTGAACTTGGTATTTGTTAATCATATAGTATTGAACCACACCAATATCAATTGATAAAGGATTTGAAATTGAATACACTGACAATAAATTGGTAGAAGTTATTGTTACTGCAAGCTTGGAGCCTTTTCTTGAAGTCATGAAGACCAATCCAAGCTTGGACCCTATATAGAGATAACCAGACTGATGACAAGTAAAAAAAATAAAAGATGCATCTAATAAACTATGTTTTGAAGTCATGAAGACCAATCCAAGAAATGAAGAGAAAGCAGCAGTTCTTACTATAAAATTATAAATCAAATAGTCCAAAAATATTGTGGAGCAGCATAAGTTTTTGAAAATAAACTTGGATACAGATAACTTAAAGTGATATTTGTTGATGAATGGAAAAGATGGCATTTACCAGAGCTTATTGGAGATAGGATCATTACAATACTGCAAAAAATTATGAGGCGGATTATATTATCGTGCACATAGAGATTTCAAATAAAGATCCCAGCAGAATAAAATTACTAGACATGTAATTCTAGGGATTGGTGGTTATGTTTGTAATGCTGCTCCTGTTTATTTTGTGAGCCTAAGTGTTGTCTCAACCATCATATGAAAAGAAAATAAAAATAATTGACTTATAGAAAGCGTAACAAATATTTTTAGGTGTCACAGACAGAAAACTATCGTATCAAATGTACAGTCCAATCTGATTGAAATTATATTTTTTATCAGTTCTTTGAGATGGTACTTAGCAGAATAACACGGAAAGCAGTAGATAAATACCCTAATTATATAGCAATCTGTTGATTTGACAAGGAAGTACTTACTCTTCCAAGTCTAAATTCCAAATATTTGATACGGACTACTGAAGTAAGTCGACATTGTTATGGAAGTTACAGGAAGCAAAAAGTTTTGACTCCAGTATAGCAAAATGAAGCTACTGAAGAAGTAAGAATTGTCTAGCTTCGTAAAGACTGATAATTTACCAGGAAGTGCATAATCACTTTGGGAATAGCATCCTCAATATTTTTTCTGACAATGTTGTATGATTTCAATAATAATTTTGTGATTGCTATCTCCACAGCCTCCTGCTCTGTCTCATTTTCTGAGGGCTTCAAGATGATTGGTGGCTGAATAATTCTCTTTATCATTCTCAAAACATCTTGTGCATGTCAGATTGAGTCTTATCATCATATATTCTTCTATTTCCCCTTAGCCTTGTCTAGCTCACACTTGGTTATTGATCACAATTGCTGGTTGTTGGAGTTTATGGCAATAAAAAAGGGTTGAGCTTTTAACTCAGTAAGATATAATTCAGATACTATCATTGCAAATGCTAAATTTCGGTTCTCATTATGGTTGAATGCAGTTCCTGATACTAAGATGAACGCTAAGATGATTGATGCACTAGAAAATGAATTAGCTCTGGATCTGACGGTGGGAAACACTGCTTCTCAACTAATTTTAGTGAGTAGCCATTTAGATTGGTTGTTTACAGCCTAGAAGAAGAGCAATCAAAGTCTGTGAAAGAAGCATAAGACGAAAGAAGAACTTATAAGGAGCTGGGTTCCTGTTTTTGTAATAAACTTTTAACTGATTTAAACTCGGGTTGTAATATTGTCTGCTTTTTGAACTGCTGTCTGAAACTTCTTGTACGGGTTAGTAGCCTATTATGTTTTTGATTGAGATCATCCTGAAGGGTTTGGTGGTTGTAAGATCTGATAATCGGTGTAAGTAAAGGTGTACGACAAATTTTGTATATTGGATGAACTTTTGTATCAGTTTATTGTGAAGATATTTCTATGTTGGTATGTTTTTATATATTTGTACACAAATTTGCGAAACTTTTATAGTTATAATGGTGTATTGACATTTTCGATAAATCAATTTTTTTTTGTATCCGTAGATTTTTTTTTGTATACAGTTAAATATGCTATAAATCTATAGCATTTGCCGAACGCTATAGATTCTACAGCATTTTACAAAACGCTATAGAAACTATAGCGTTTCGGAAACGCTATAGAAACTATAGCATTTTACAAAACACTATAGTAACTATAGTGTTTACGAAACGCTATAGAAACTATAGCGTTTCCGAAACGCTATTGATCCTATAGCATTTCCGGAACGCTATATTATCTATAGCGTTTTGGAAAACGCTATAGAAACTATAGCGTTTGGTCAAAACGCTATAGACTTATTATAGCGGGGCTTTTGATAGCATTTGTAAAACGCTATCGTAGGTCTGCTATAGCATTTTATGAATGCTATCAAATGTCATATTTGTTGTAGTGGTGGTCTCCTTACTTTCTAATGTAAGATATTGCATGCTAAAGATGAGTAGAATGTTGGTATGAATACATAGATTCATCTTAGTATAAAAAGATATGTTGTTGTTGTACCTTGCTAACTAAAGAAAAAGAATTACTTGATGATATGAACCATGCTAATATGTTTGCATAACCTTGTGTTTACAATAGTGTTAACATATGAGATTAATTTCGATGTGAAATTTATGAATGAAAATCATGCTAGTATAATAGGATGTGAAAGTAGTTTTATTATGACAAACACCATGTTAATGAAAGAAAAGAATTCTTGTACGAACCATGTTAGTAAGTTGTAAAATTTTGTGCTTATAATATTGTTGACCACATTAGATTTTATAATTAAGAAAGAAGAAAGAATGAAATTTCGTTAGTTTATAATGTGTGGACATATGTATGTTCTATTTTTAAAAGAATGAGAACTATTGCATGAAAAAGTAACTTTGTTCAAGAATATTTGTTATAAAATGAAATTTTGTGTCAGGGTGAGATTATAACCAATATTCACAGACACTAGTTCCTTTTCTTTTGTAAGTTTTAGTTTCGTAAGAAAAAATCCAAGTTTTGCAAAAAATAAAGAGAACTATCTAGATAATGAAAAATAGTGTTTAATAAATTGAAAATTTAGTGTTTACTATCTTTTAGTTCTAATATCAAGGAAAAGTTTGTTTCTAAAATCTTTAGAAAGATTTTGACCTTTTAAATGAACACATTTCATGGAAAAAGAAACACTTTATGGATAGTTGAACAAAAGAACATTTGTGCTTTTCTAAACAGAAAATACACATAGACTTACTGGTTAGCCACTGCAAAATAAAATTCTGTTGTGATAGGTCTTGGGTTCGAAACTTGATAGTCACATCTATTTTAAATTCTTTTTGAATGATTTCCGAACCGAAAACCAATACATAAAGTTTTCGTCTTAGGACTACGACATCAAAGTCCAGTGGACTTATTGGTTAGGCGGTTGGCTCTAGGCTTTGACCGGGTTTGACTATGGGGGCCGGGTTCGAAACCTGGGCACCTTCTTGTTTTTTTTAAAACTCTTTTTTCATATATTAAGAAATGAACGAAAGAAATCTTAGAATACCACGTTTAGTTTTAATATAAAAAATTGCGATGGAAATACTAAGAGATAGTTCTTGTATATTTTTTTGAAGTGTAAAAAGAAATAAAATTTTGAGAATAGAATCATGCGATGGAAAGTATTACTTCGATCTTTTAAGAATAATTACACTTGTATCATGTTTAAGAAATAGCTTGTGAATTAAAATATTGTGATAACTTAGATTTATTACAACAAATTCATGTAGTGAACTTGTGTTTGTGAATAGATCATGAATCGTGGCAAGAACTGATTTTGTGAATGAATTGAATGATGAAATTATGATGAGCTTAAGACATTTGATTATTGAGGGTATGAATATCCATGATGCTTATACATGAAAACAGAGATTTAGAGTTAGTGAAACCTCATTACCGGCATTATTGAAACAAAGGATGTTGAGATGTGATTTTTGATGATGTGGCCATGAAGCCATCTTGATGAAAGTTGATTAAGTCCGGTAGAAGGCAAAAACTAATTCTAGGTTGGAAAATTATTCATGTCTAGAAATAAAGTAAGTAGGCACTTAAGTGAAGTTGCAGTAAACCTGGGCAAACGTAAGTGGGGTGCTCTATATAGTCGGCGGTGGACTCCGAGGCTATAGACCCAGTTGGTGGACTGAGGTTGCTCCGTGGGAGACGGGCTTTTTATATTTAAATCCGGGACTATAAGGACGAGTCAGCGGTGGACTCCGGGATCTTGAGTAGTCGGACGGATAGTTTTTGTTTTGCCATACTCCCATGTATACACGTATACCGGGGCTAGAGGGTCGCTTGTGGGATGATTCGCACGATGTGGGATCTGTTATAACAGTCAGCGGTGGACTCCAGGGCTGGAATTCAAATTCGTGGAATGATCTGAACCTTATTTTACTACCGGGTAGTATCATGGCGAGGGATCGAGCCCTTTATTATGGAGTACGTAGGCGCTTGCCCTCGGACCTATGTAGTATGGGATGCATAGAATCCGAACAAGTATGCATTAGTGTCATCCTAGTATAAAATTGTGTGCATTAGGCATTAAGGCATGGCATACAAGTATATGTTTAGCGTAGTCACAGTTTAACACTTTATTTATTCATTCAATCTTTTGTGATTTTGTTAAAGTAATAAGATCATTATATGTACGGCATAGAGAGGATAGCCGAGTATTATAAGTAACTGACGTGCCCACTGGTTGATATGCAGGTAGTGGACTTTGCTATGAAGATATTTTGATGCAATCGTTGCCTCATGTTGAAAATGTTGTATAAATTATATTTGTTCCCATGTTGTAATCTTTTATTATTTTCTCTGTGTAAACGAAGTGTAAATAAACTCTGATGTATTGTTGTTGAAAAGTTTTAAATTCCTTGTAAAATTGTACGAAGTGAAGTAATGATCCTGTGAAATTTCGAATTCGGTCTTATTTTGTAACGCCCCGAATCCCAAATACACTGAATTCGAGATGTTCTACAGGATCTTTTCACTTTCTTTAGTACAACTTTACAGGGAAATTAAAACTTTTCATCATACATCAGAGATTACATCATAATTACATCTTTTCTTTTGCACAGCGGAAGTAAAATACAACAATTTGATACAAATACAACAGCATAATGTAATCTTTAAGCATCCATCCTCTTTAATCTTTAACATGATATTTACCTGCATATAAGACTGTGGGTACGTCAGTTTATTCAACCGACGAACATTATACACGGCCGTCCTCGCTTTGCCGGAAATAGTATAACTTAACATTTCATATTTGGCAAACACAAACTTGTCACATTCAAACTAAAGGGACTACCCTATTGATGTCGTGTTGTGATTGTGCACTTAATCCTTAATGCATTTATTAATGTTACATGACACTAATGCGCACTTGTTCGGATTCTATGCATCCCATACTACATAGGTCCGAGGGCAAGCCCTTATTCGTTCTTCATCTTGATAGGGTTCAATCCCCCGTTATGCCTTAAACTACTACTGTAACTACGGTAGTGTCTTAGATGTCCTATGATCTATGAGCCCATGTCCAGGCAGCCTGGAGGGGAATCCCACGCACTGTCACGACGCATCGAGCAGGCAACCTATGGACAATTCAGCCTCCGCCATGGAACAATGGCACCACCCATAGCCACTCGAACATCCCACGAGCGTCGCCACCGGGACGATAATTCCGGAGTAGCGCCCACGCCATGTCTTGACGCATCAAGCAGGCAATCTGTGAATCGCTCTCACACCGCTACCCGTTGGCCCCCATACTCATGTTTTTCTTCTACTTTCATCACATCTCCACTATGTACTAGTCCTTAGTTTTATTTTAAAAAATCATGAACAAAATAATCACTAGAGTTAGCCTCTCCATCAACCGGACTTATTCATTTGTTTCATCATGACCAACCTTGGTCTAATTTCATTTCAATTCATTTTTCTCAATGCCGGGGAGACTTAGCTACTCTATTTCAAATTTTATTTCACAATCTTTAACTCCTGACAATTTCCATGTCGAGTTTTCATACTCATTCTTTTTCAATTCATGATTACACTTTATTCACAAGTCCACAATGAATACTTTTAATTCACGAGTTCATAATGAAAACAATTCATATTTATAGCCAACAATTTCTTTTTCTCTTTCATAAATCATGGTTTTAATTTCATAACCATACATGAATTTATACAACTTCCTAATATCACATTTCAACCTTCATACTTCATATCTTGCACAATACTCATAATGAAAATAAATAAAATCATGTCACACCACAAGCACTTTTGCCAATCACTTTATAATAGCCTATCTTTATAAGTTATAAATCCACAAGTGTATATCTCATAACCAAAGCTCCATTTATGCCTTTTATTCACAAACCATATTGTATAAAAAATACCCAAATCACTCTTATAAAATTCCTTGTATTTTTATGAGAATTACCATATTTATTTCATAATTTTTGGACTTCAAAAACACCAAAAAAAATTATTTTTCCTTATATGCCGAAGGCAAGAATCGAACCAGGCGCCGCACCAAGACAGCACAGAGCCCCGACCACTAGGCCGGTCGCTGAACACGTCCATAGAGTGACTAGGGTCTATATGAACCCTTAGTTCGCTGTTACTGTTTTTAGGGTAATTTAACAAAAGAAGTGTTCGGCCTGGGATTCGAACTGGGCAACACAGAGAAGCCAACCGGGGTCCAAGACCACCTGAGCCACTGGCTCGGGTTGTCACTAACCCAAATAAAAGTCCATTTGTATTATTTTCGTACTGTTTTAAAAATAACTCGATATTCAATAAGCCATAGCTTCTTATTACTTTAGTAAAATTTTCTAAAAACTTCCAGATTAAATCCTCAGTCATAAAAGTTCATACCAGTAAAATAATATAATTTTTTGGTGCTAATGAAATGTATTTTTCACACAAAAATCCAAAATTAATTCATTAAACTACAAAAATTTGTATTTTCGACATTGCCATATAATTAATCTACTAGTCTTTTTATTCACTAATTTCATGGTGATAATTTACTGATATTAGTTCTTAATTCAACCATCACATATGATTTCCATAGCCCATATTCATATCCACATAAAGGTCTATTCATCACCATTAACAAATATACATTATGTCTCTAATCACAATAACAACATACTCATTTTAATTTAATCACCATCACAACTTCACACTAGTAAACATGGGGCAATCTACACACAATTTGATCTTAACATTAGAGCCATATAAGTTAATCACTACATTTCAATCAATTTACGTGCTAACTACTCAATTCAAGTGGGCTCTTATTAATATTTTTCATGCATCTTTAAATGGTAGAAACTTAGCATGGACCTACTTTAGAAATATAAAATGTTTTACCCACCTCAATTGGAGAGAAAACACAAACAAAGCAACTACGTCTTGTAGACGAAAGCACCACCTCCTAGCCAAAAGAGTGCACAACTCCAAGCTTCCAAGCCAATGCCGAAAGCTCCTTCAAGTCCACACCGAAAGCTTCCCTAGTCCTTGATGCCGGCCACTCCAAGCAACACAACCCACACAATTCTCTTATCTTTTATAACTCTCACTATTAAAATACTATAGCTTTAGAAATTATACTTTGCATATGAAATTTAGCCATGAGAAAGGGGGGTATTTATACTAAAAGATGAGTGGAATGGAGGGCCAAGATCATTTTGGTGGTTGTAGGATGAAGGGACTAGATCAAAGTAGAAGTTAGAAGAACTACCCACTTCTTTGAAACTACCACCATGTTCTCCACACCCAAAATCAAAACTCCCTCCAAAAGAATGATACCCGGCCATCCAAAGTGAGTGTGCATTGCACGTGTACGTGTAGTGCACGTGCATGCAACTAGGCCAAATTTGTACATTCTTAAATTGTATAAAAAATAATTTTGTTAAAAAAAGTCTTCTACATGACAAGTTCAATTAAAATAAATTAATTCATGGGCTTTCTTTGTGGGCCAAAACTAGTTTATAAAAATAAATAAAATAAAATACATTTGGGCTTTTTAAAAAAAAAGGCTTTTTAATTAAATCAAATAAGGCTTTTAAAGAAAGGCTTTTGTACAAATAATTTGAGAAAATATATTTAAATATTTATACACATCATGATAAAATAATCCAACAAAATATTGCACGTGCACAACACGTGCAAAATAAATAATTTCTCATTAATTGAAAAATCAGGGTATTACAGCACTCCCTCCTTAGAATAGTTCCGTCCCCGGAACTACAATCAAGAGCGAGAAAAATACAACACACACAACAAGAACAAAAGATACAAAAATACAATCAAGCAAAAAGCTCAGGATAGTCCTTCAACATCCTCTCCTCAGATTCCCAAGTAGCCTCTTCAACCAAGTGGTTTCTCCAGACTACCTTGACCATCGGTATCGTCTTATTCCTCAAGACTTTCTCCCTACGGTCAACAATCTCAACAGGAGACTCGATGTAATTCAGGTCTAACTGCAAACCTTCCGGCACTTCAGGCAAATGATGACTCGGGTCTGGAATATAACCTCTCAGCATAGACACATGAAAGACATTGTGCACCTGAGACAACTCTTCCGGTAATTCAAGCCGGTAAGCAGTTTTCCCGATCCTTTTCAATATCTTATACGGGCCTATCAACCTCGGGGCTAACTTCCCGCCTTTGCCAAAACGAACCACACCTTTACTGGGCGATACCTTCAGAAAGACGAAGTCACCAACCTCAAACTCAAGGTCCCTTCTCCGGTTGTCTGCATAGCTTTTCTGCCTGCTCTGAGCTTCCACCAACCTTTTCCTGATCAGATCAATCTTCTCAGAAGTCAGCTGCACAAGCTCAGGACCAAACAACTGACGCTCCCCTACTTCATACCAACAAACAGGAGTCCTGCACTTCCTGCCATACAGAGCTTCGTACGGCGCCATCCCAATACTGGCCTGAAAACTGTTGTTGTAGGCAAACTCTACCAAGGATAAATGCCTTTCCCAACTGCCTCCAAAGTCTAGTATACAACACCGAAGCATATCCTCAAGAATACGATTGACTCTCTCGGTCTGCCCATCGGTCTGCGGATGAAAAGCAGTGCTGAAATCTGTTTTGGTACCCAAAGCTGCCTGAAGACTCCTCCAGAAATGCGAAGTAAACCGCGCATCTCGATCAGACACAATAGTCGAAGGAACGCCATGAAGTCGGACAATCTCACCAACATACATCTCAGCCAACTTGTCCATCGAAGCAGTGAGTTTCATCGCCAAAAAGTAAGCGGACTTGGTAAGTCGATCGACTATAACCCAAATAGCATCATTGCCTTTAGAACTCTTAGGCAATCCCGTGATGAAATCCATACTGATGTTATCCCACTTCCATTCTGGAATAGGTAATGGCTGTAATAGACCTCCGGGTCTCTGATTTTCGGCTTTGACTTGCTGACAAACCTCACACTTCGCGACAAATTCAGCCACATCCCGCTTCAAACCTGACCACCAGAAATGCTGCTTGATGTCCTTGTACATCTTAGTACTCCCAGGATGTACCGACAAAAGAGTAGCATGTGCCTCCTGAAGAATACTCTCTCTCAGGTCCGCCTGATTTGGAACGCACAGTCTATCTCCGAACCACAGCACTCCATCCCTGATTTGAAATCCGGGCAACCTGCCAGCACCAACCTGCTCCTTCATCTCTAAAATATCAGCATCAACCTCCTGGCTTGCAATGATCCTTGTGTTCAAAGTAGGCTGAAGCCTCAACTGAGCCAAAGATGCTCCCAATCCTTGCAAGACAACCTCAATCCCAGCTCGGTCCAACTCCTCAATCAGATGCCTCTGAGTTGTAATCAAACAGGCCAAACTGCTCTTGCGACTAAGTGCATCAGCCACAACATTAGCTTTTCCAGGATGATACTTGATCTCAGGTCGCATATCCTCGAGCACTTCCAACCATCTCCGCTGCCTCAGATTGAGATCCCTCTGCTGATATATATACTTCAAGCTCTTGTGATCCGTGTACATATTCAACTTCTCACCGTACACGTAGTGCCTCCATTGCTTCAGAGCAAAAATAATCGCAGCCAACTCTAGATCATGAGTCGGGTAATTTTTCTCATGCGGTCGTAGTTGCCTAGACCCATAAGCGATTACTCTTCCTTCTTGCATTAAGACACAACCAAGCCCCCGATGTGAAGCATCGCTATAAACATCATACTCGACACCAGCTCTAGGCAAAGCCAAGATGGGTGCAGTAGTCAGCCTATCTTTCAACTCCTGAAAACTCGCCTCACATTGCTCGGTCCACTTGAAGCTCACATTCTTCTTGGTCAGCCCTGTAAGCGGTACAGCTATCTGAGCATAACCTTGAATGAATCTCCGATAATACCCAGTCATCCCAAGGAAACTTCTGACTTCCTTCACTGTAGTAGGCCTTGCCCAATCTCTCACTGCCTCTATCTTCTGAGGATCAGTTGCCACTCCCTCCTTAGAAAGGATGTGACCTAGGAATGCCACTTCAGACTTCCAGAAATCACACTTGGATAACTTGGCATACAACTGCTGCTCTTCCAATTTCTGCAAAACTGTTGCCAGATGCTCAGTGTGCTCCTCCTCCGACTTGGAGTACACGAGAATATCATCGATAAACACCACGACGAAAGAATCAATAAACGGCCTCAGAACTCTGTTCATCAAGTCCATGAAGATTGCAGGTGCATTCGTCACTCCGAATGGCATAACTAAGAATTCGTAATGCCCATGCCGAGTTCTAAATGCAGTCTTGTGCACATCTTCAGCTTTCACTCGAACTTGGTGGTAACCTGATCGAAGATCTATTTTGGAGAATATAGCTGCTCCTTGTAGACGATCGAACAAGTCATCAATTCGAGTAATCGGATACTTATTCTGAACAGTGACCTCATTCAGCTCTCGGTAATCGATACACATCCTCATCGATCCATCCTTCTTCTTTACCAAAAGCACTGGTGCTCCCCAAGGTGACGCACTAGGTTGAATAAAGCCTTTTCCCAATAGTTCCTCAATCTGCCGTTTCACCTCGTCCTGTTCCACTGGAGCCATCCTATAAGGTGCCTTAGAAATGGGTGCACTTCCCGGTTGAACAGTGATGCTGAACTCTACATCACGATGCGGAGGTAACCCAGGAAAATCTTCCAAGAACACGGTCGGATAGTCCCGAACCACAGGAATCCCTTGCACTTCCACAAGAGTCTCTTCCTTGCGGATAGTTGCCACCAGCTTGGAACATTTCCGCTTCCCTTGGAACACGACTTCAGGTCCTCCTGGAGCCTTCACTGTCACCGTCTTGGTCTTACACTCGATGCTCGCACTGTACACCGACATCCAATCAATGCCAATGATAACATCGACTCCCAAGATAGTCAGCTCGATCAGATCAATGCCAAAGATTCTATCCCCAATCACAATCTCGCAATCAGCATAATACCGATCAGTGGTTAAAGTTTCCCCTGACGGAGTAGCTACTGATAAGATCTTGCCTGGGAAAATCTTCGGTTCCACTCCCAACACTTTAGCAAACTTTGGAGACACAAAAGTATGAGAGGATCCAGTATCAAACAATACGACAGCTTTCATTCCATATTCCGATGTAAAAGGTCCATCAAATTCGAAGTATAAGACAAGAATTTTCAAGTCAATATTTCCATTTCATTGAATTCCAAACTTTATACATTCGAATTGAAAAACATTTCTTGACATCAGAATGAAAACAGAAGAAGCTACAACAATCTAACTCCTACGGGTCCTCTTCGCTGCTCGAAGTTCTTCCCGCAGTTCATCAACCTCATCCTTCAGCACATCAGTTAGGTTCTTTTTCTTCTCAAGTTCCTAAATCTGATGGCTAAGAACAGAATAGTCGGCCTTCCGCTTCTCCAGCTGAGCCTCCAACAATCCAACTCTCTCCTTCAGGGTTTCCACTTGCCTCTGAAGAGAAGCCACAAGACCACTTGGAACTGGTACTTCCTCTTCGTCAGAAGAAGAATCATCAGATGAATCCGGAGGTGGGGTGATCTCTCGGGATTCAGGGTACTCCTCATCATCAGAATCAGCTTGTCCAGGGTTGTACTCGTCCTCGGAATCTACCTGTCCAGGATGGTACTCTTCCTCAATGATATGCCAGTCGTCGCCTCCAGCAGGGTCGAAGTGATCAGCCATCTTAGAAATAGAGAGGAGAAGCATAAATCTTAGAGCAACACAAATGTAAGTCACTTACATTTAAATCTCTAGATTCAAACACACACTCTAATGTCCACTTCTAGGGTGTCGTTCCCTATAAATTTGTACAAGTGTGAAAGTGTAGAAAGCGTGGCTCTGATACCACTCTGTAACGCCCCGAATCCCAAATACACTGAATTCGAGATGTTCTACAGGATCTTTTCACTTTCTTTAGTACAACTTTACAGGGAAATTAAAACTTTTCATCATACATCAGAGATTACATCATAATTACATCTTTTCTTTTGCACAGCGGAAGTAAAATACAACAATTTGATACAAATACAACAGCATAATGTAATCTTTAAGCATCCATCCTCTTTAATCTTTAACATGATATTTACCTGCATATAAGACTGTGGGTACGTCAGTTTATTCAACCGACGAACATTATACACGGCCGTCCTCGCTTTGCCGGAAATAGTATAACTTAACATTTCATATTTGGCAAACACAAACTTGTCACATTCAAACTAAAGGGACTACCCTATTGATGTCGTGTTGTGATTGTGCACTTAATCCTTAATGCATTTATTAATGTTACATGACACTAATGCGCACTTGTTCGGATTCTATGCATCCCATACTACATAGGTCCGAGGGCAAGCCCTTATTCGTTCTTCATCTTGATAGGGTTCAATCCCCCGTTATGCCTTAAACTACTACTGTAACTACGGTAGTGTCTTAGATGTCCTATGATCTATGAGCCCATGTCCAGGCAGCCTGGAGGGGAATCCCACGCACTGTCACGACGCATCGAGCAGGCAACCTATGGACAATTCAGCCTCCGCCATGGAACAATGGCACCACCCATAGCCACTCGAACATCCCACGAGCGTCGCCACCGGGACGATAATTCCGGAGTAGCGCCCACGCCATGTCTTGACGCATCAAGCAGGCAACCTGTGAATCGCTCTCACACCGCTACCCGTTGGCCCCCATACTCATGTTTTTCTTCTACTTTCATCACATCTCCACTATGTACTAGTCCTTAGTTTTATTTTAAAAAATCATGAACAAAATAATCACTAGAGTTAGCCTCTCCATCAACCGGACTTATTCATTTGTTTCATCATGACCAACCTTGGTCTAATTTCATTTCAATTCATTTTTCTCAATGCCGGGGAGACTTAGCTACTCTATTTCAAATTTTATTTCACAATCTTTAACTCCTGACAATTTCCATGTCGAGTTTTCATACTCATTCTTTTTCAATTCATGATTACACTTTATTCACAAGTCCACAATGAATACTTTTAATTCACGAGTTCATAATGAAAACAATTCATATTTATAACCAACAATTTCTTTTTCTCTTTCATAAATCATGGTTTTAATTTCATAACCATACATGAATTTATACAACTTCCTAATATCACATTTCAACCTTCATACTTCATATCTTGCACAATACTCATAATGAAAATAAATAAAATCATGTCACACCACAAGCACTTTTGCCAATCACTTTATAATAGCCTATCTTTATAAGTTATAAATCCACAAGTGTATATCTCATAACCAAAGCTCCATTTATGCCTTTTATTCACAAACCATATTGTATAAAAAATACCCAAATCACTCTTATAAAATTCCTTATATTTTTATGAGAATTACCATATTTATTTCATAATTTTTGGACTTCAAAAACACCAAAAAAAATTATTTTTCCTTATATGCCGAAGGCAAGAATCGAACCAGGCGCCGCACCAAGACAGCACAGAGCCCCGACCACTAGGCCGGTCGCTGAACACGTCCATAGAGTGACTAGGGTCTATATGAACCCTTAGTTCGCTGTTACTGTTTTTAGGGTAATTTAACAAAAGAAGTGTTCGGCCTGGGATTCGAACTGGGCAACACAGAGAAGCCAACCGGGGTCCAAGACCACCTGAGCCACTGGCTCGGGTTGTCACTAACCCAAATAAAAGTCCATTTGTATTATTTTCGTACTGTTTTAAAAATAACTCGATATTCAATAAGCCATAGCTTCTTATTACTTTAGTAAAATTTTCTAAAAACTTCCAGATTAAATCCTCAGTCATAAAAGTTCATACCAGTAAAATAATATAATTTTTTGGTGCTAATGAAATGTATTTTTCACACAAAAATCCAAAATTAATTCATTAAACTACAAAAATTTGTATTTTCGACATTGCCATATAATTAATCTACTAGTCTTTTTATTCACTAATTTCATGGTGATAATTTACTGATATTAGTTCTTAATTCAACCATCACATATGATTTCCATAGCCCATATTCATATCCACATAAAGGTCTATTCATCACCATTAACAAATATACATTATGTCTCTAATCACAATAACAACATACTCATTTTAATTTAATCACCATCACAACTTCACACTAGTAAACATGGGGCAATCTACACACAATTTGATCTTAACATTAGAGCCATATAAGTTAATCACTACATTTCAATCAATTTACGTGCTAACTACTCAATTCAAGTGGGCTCTTATTAATATTTTTCATGCATCTTTAAATGGTAGAAACTTAGCATGGACCTACTTTAGAAATATAAAATGTTTTACCCACCTCAATTGGAGAGAAAACACAAACAAAGCAACTACGTCTTGTAGACGAAAGCACCACCTCCTAGCCAAAAGAGTGCACAACTCCAAGCTTCCAAGCCAATGCCGAAAGCTCCTTCAAGTCTCCACCGAAAGCTTCCCTAGTCCTTGATGCCGGCCACTCCAAGCAACACAACCCACACAATTCTCTTATCTTTTATAACTCTCACTATTAAAATACTATAGCTTTAGAAATTATACTTTGCATATGAAATTTAGCCATGAGAAAGGGGGGTATTTATACTAAAAGATGAGTGGAATGGAGGGCCAAGATCATTTTGGTGGTTGTAGGATGAAGGGACTAGATCAAAGTAGAAGTTAGAAGAACTACCCACTTCTTTGAAACTACCACCATGTTCTCCACACCCAAAATCAAAACTCCCTCCAAAAGAATGATACCCGGCCATCCAAAGTGAGTGTGCATTGCACGTGTACGTGTAGTGCACATGCATGCAACTAGGCCAAATTTGTACATTCTTAAATTGTATAAAAAATAATTTTGTTAAAAAAAGTCTTCTACATGACAAGTTCAATTAAAATAAATTAATTCATGGGCTTTCTTTGTGGGCCAAAACTAGTTTATAAAAATAAATAAAATAAAATACATTTGGGCTTTTTAAAAAAAAGGCTTTTTAATTAAATCAAATAAGGCTTTTAAAGAAAGGCTTTTGTACAAATAATTTGAGAAAATATATTTAAATATTTATACACATCATGATAAAATAATCCAACAAAATATTGCACGTGCACAACACGTGCAAAATAAATAATTTCTCATTAATTGAAAAATCAGGGTATTACATATGGAATTCGAGGCATTATGGTTCTTCAAGAGGTAGGCAATTTGTCTATTTCTATTCTAGATATCATATTAGTAGGGTAATTTTATGAATATGCTAGAATAAATAGTAAAATTTGGCATGTGATTGCTTAAAGAGACTAGTAGGGAAAAAGAGAAAATCTTGATGGTTAATATACGAAAATTCGCAGAATGGATTCGAATTAGTGAATCAAAACTTATCATTGTGCCATGATAGAATATCTATTTTAATAAACCATGCTAATAAGATAATTTTGCTTAGTGAAGTTGTTGATTGAGATGAATGAATATTGATATGTGTTAATTGCTAAATGGCTTAGTCATTATTTTAATTATGTAGTGATGATGTGATAAGAGAAGAAATAGTCTCACTAGTATATGTTTTATGAGTATAAGAAATTTTATAAAGAAGTTTTGATGAGAGACAACATTTAATTTGAAAAACTGATAATATAATTTCCTTAATACATGTTGGAAGGAAGATTTCGTTATATTGTGAAAAATAAGTATTTTGTGAATATAAACACATGTACTATACTATAACTTTGAAAGAAAACCGTCTGGAAAAGAATTAGATTTTTGAATGGTACAAATTTAGTTGGAAATCGAAATTGTTAAAGAAATGGTTGTAAACAAACAAGTAGAATAAGGGAATTTTAACTCAGAATTATAATAGAGAATGGGTTTGGGCATACTGGTTTACCGTGTGAAGTTTGAGCATTCTGAACAGTGTGTAGCTTCACGGGTTTGAGTCTTGAAAAGGCTCTGTTTTTATTAAACTTGATTTTTACCAAATCACTGAAGAACCCGTACGTACATAAGACTTTGAGTTCACCTTTAATCACTAGCTACTGTTGGGCTTTCTGGTCTTCGGGTGCGCTCTGAGTTGGTCACTGTAGCAAGGGTGGGGGTCATGGAATCGAACCTGGCGCATGGCTTTTAATAATATATTTCGATTTTTTTAAGAATATTCTTGAGTTTTAAGAGTAATAAAAATTGGGAAAAAATTTCTATTATTCCTCTAAAATTATTTAGACTTTATAAAAAATATTTCCACAACATTTTGACATATTTTGTGAGATTTGGAAGTGATTTTTGGGATGAAGAACTTGATAATTTTTCTTAAAATATGACTTTTGTATAATTAAAGAAAGGAAAAAATTTGAATGTAAAGAATTTTGTGTAGAGATCAAATATTGAGATTTTCGACATGGAAGATTTGAGTAAGTTAATAAATGAAATTTGGTGTTTAAATATATGCAAGTGTGCATGAAAATGAACTAAAAAGATCATATTGTGAATATTGAATTTGTGAGTATAAACACTCAACTTTGGGGAACATGAAAAGATGTTAAAATCTAGAGTATAGCTAAGTCCTTAAACAGGCGAGAATGAATTTTTGAAGATAAATGTTGTAGAAAAAGACCAAGAATGGGTCGTTGTTATCAATTGATGTATAAGACCAGTGTAAAGGTAATACTAACTCTAGGGTGTTAATTTACTCATGACTCAAATATCTAAGGACAACACTTTAGTGAAGATGTGATGAAAGTAAGAGAAAAACACAAGTACGAGGGCCTCGAATTCACAGTCTGAGAGTTTTCACAGACTGTCTACATGATGCGTTATATCATGTCGTGAATCCATCGAATCCATCGACAGAATTATGAGGATCATGGTGACGGTTGTGGAGTGCTTGGTGACTATGTATTTTCTTTGTCTCATGACGGAGGCAAATTGTCCATAGGCTGTCTACATGATGTGTTATGTCATGACGTGGGATTCCCCTCCAGGCTGCCTGGACATGGGCCCGTAACTCATAAAACATCTATGAACTTACCGTAGTTACCATAGTAGTTAAACTCATAACGAGGGGTCCAACCCTACAAGATGAAGTACGGTTAAGGGCTTGCCCTCGAATCTATGTAGAATGGGATGCATAGGTTCGAACAAGTGTGTATTAGTGACATAAAATATAAATAACTACATTAAGGCTAAGTGCACAAGTACACACGAAATCAATAGGATAGTCCCCCCTTAGCTTCGTTTGTGATCAAGTTTTTGTTTTCCAAGTAAGAGAAATTGATGTATTATATCCTAGTGTGAGTTGTATGCAACTGACGTGCCCACAGTTTCTATGCAGGATAAAATGAATGAAAGGACTAAAGAAAGAATGCTGCTTAAAGAAATGTTTCGTTTGTTATTTTAATTATGTATCATGTTATATTTTGTTTCCTCTACGTTGATGTAAACATTGTTGTATAAAAACTCTAAATTCCTTGTAAAATTGTACGAAGTGAAGTGTAAAGATCATGCGGAACTTCGAATTCAAACCTATTTGGAATTTGGGGTGTTACATAGATTAAAGCATGTATGGCCACATAAATGGCTGAGTTAAAAAGAGTTACAAAATCTATGTAATATGAAGGCATCTACCTTCTTAAGCCATAACAATAGTCAAATCACTGAATATTATTGGCCGGTAAGAGTCAACAACCGGAAGAATTTTACTGCCTCATGCTCTCCACAATGTAGGATGCATACAAATCCCTACATTTTCAAGAAACCGGTAGTTCATTAGGGCTAAGAAAGGGTACATTTGAGATAGAATAGCATAGAGGGATGTTTCAGATTAGACACCTCGTTTGATAATGATTTTGCATTATCCCCATTACTTTCTTTTTTGAACACTTCAATCCCATCACTACAAAAGCTTTCTTTAAAAGCTCATGTAATAAAATACACTTAAAGCAAACTCTTTCAACAAATCTAAACTTACTGTTTTTTGTTAATAAGTTCATTAAATTGTCCTCATTTTTTATAAATGTGGGAGTAGTGTACTATTTCTGTTGAAAACTAGGTGCTGTGTGAAATAATTTGGACAATATTTATATAGTCATATAGGCTAACAGAAAATCACAGTTGGGTGAATATTTCCCACCATAAAGCTAGGACGTAGCTTCACAATACACTTACATTGAGTACTGGATTGCTTTGACAGCATGGTTATGATCGATATATAAGAGGATACAGTCTTCAAAGAAGTGACGGATTTCAGAGAGGCGATGAGGAGCAGGATCTTTGATGTCATTGTAGTCACGGAAATGAGGGTCATCAGCAGCAATAGGAAACTGGAGAAAGAAAGCGAATATGTAAAAGGAAACTCCCCCCAACAAAGAAACCCAAAATTTATAGAATTAAGAAATGAACATCACTTGATCAATCATAGGCATCAGCCCAATGGCACGTGCACGAAGAAAACTGCCAGGGAGCACATGCTGCTGCAAAAGAAGTTACTTCACTCCCATATGGCTTGAAATATAACATTGAAGTTGGTATAAAAGCTAGCATTCTTCCAATGGAAACTACCTGCATTATAACCAACACAACCATTATGGTATGTGGAATGAAGCCATAGTTCTGTGGGTACACGACCGAGGAGTAAAGAACATGATCGGCCTGATTCAAAAGACAAGCAGAACTGAATAAACATTGCTTATATATTGCTTATTATATACAATTCCTCTTTGAATAATCATTTTTCATGTAATAAAGAAAAATTCCCTCTCTCTACCGTGCAAAACAACCAAAATTGTGCAACTATCATTTTTGGCTGTAAAAGTAATACAATAAAGTGATAGTGGTGCCATAGCTAGTCAACTCTTTTGAAGCAGGTATTATAGGCTATAGCTACATAAAAATGGCTAACTGGCACTATAGCTAAAAGTGGATCACTGAAGGCTATCTCCAAGAAATATGCATCCAGATCATAATAACCCTAATAGGATTGATGATTATGTAATCACTCTCTTTCCCAATTATATTTGAATAAACTAATTTAAGTTGGATGAAGGAGGACAACACCGGGCACATGAGAAGTTCATGTTGTGAGCTTTGAAATAAACGCAGGATGAAAATCTAGCATGAGCACAGATTTAGGTTGTGCTTGGTTTTGCTTGCAAGTGTAAGAAAAAAATGTAGACTTCTCTGCTCGATTTCCTCCTCGGATTCAGCAAGTAGGGCGATGGCGGAGCCGACGGGGGCGGAGAAGCCCTCGGGGACGATGATGGCGGCAAGGTAACCGTCGTAGAAGGTCTCGACGTCCATGGCATTGGAATCATCTTAGGGAATAGGATTAGGGTTTGGGGAAGGGGAAGAGGAAAAGAGAGAGAGAGAGAGAGTGAGAGAGAGAGAGAGAGAGACAGAGACGGTAAGAGAGAGAGAAAAGCAGGGCAGTTTGATTTCGAAAGAGAGATAGATAGAGATGGGTATTGAATTTTTGGGTTTGAAATTTTGAGCGGAAAAATGTGTTTAGTGAGAATCAATCTGGACCTTTGATTTTAGGGAGATTGAATGAGAGCCACTTGATAGCTTTCTTTGTATTTTATTATATAGATACTTTAAACTAATGTTACCATCTACAAATTGCACAGCCTAAAGTAGTTTTGAGGGACTCATAATAATACATAGTACTCCAAAAAAAAGTGAGAGAATTGGGAGAAACTTATTAATATCATCCCTACCGAAATTACTGAATCTTCATTATCATCCTCATACAAGCAGATGGTTTAGAGAATTATTGAAAAACCATAATATTATCTAATTGGATATTACTAAATCTAAAAAATGCATGCAATAAAAAGATGTCACAAATTTAACTAATTTATGTTAACATGTATATTATAACATTATTGACATTCAGTAAATAGGATATACACTGTAAACCATGCATTATAGCACATATTATGATAAAGATGATAGACTAAGAAAATAAAATAAAAATTATTTTATGAATTGTGTTTACTTAAAAATTTAATTTTAAGTGAGGGGATGGTGGTGAGTTTTGGAAGAGACATGAGATTTTGTGAGATTGAGAAAGTGGGAAGGGAAGAGATTGTTTTTGAAAGATTGGGGTTTTCATTTTATTTTGTTTTTTAAATAAAATTGTGAGTAGTGCATGTATTAGTTAAATAGGAATCCTTACTTTTTCTTTCATTTCTCTATTTCAAAATAGAGAGAGGAGAGAGATGGTAGACTCTCTCTCCTAAAATAATATATATATATATATATATATATATATATATATATATATATATATATATATATATATATATATTATTGCACAACCTAAAATAATTATGTAGCGGTGTTTGGGGGGGGGGGTGCTGGAGTAGGAATATGGGTGAGTTTGGGAAGAGCCGTGAGATTTTGTGACATTGAAAAATTAAGAGGAGAAGAGACTATGTTTGAGAAATTTAGGTTTTTATTTTGGTTTGAATTTTTAATAAAATCGTGCATAGTGCACGTGTTAGTTAAATATGATACCCTAATTATCCCTCATTTCTCTATTAGAGGAAGGAGCAGAGGTAGATTCTCTCTCCTATTCTACCTTTGTGCAATATTGCACAAACTTATATAATAGAATAGAATATAATATGTATTATAACCCGTGCAATATTGCACATAATTTTTTTTACAGTAAGAAAATAATTTTTAAAAAAATTGAAAAATTCATCTAATAACATCTATATAATAATGAACGATTCCAATTCCAATTTGGATGTAGTAAGAGTGAGGAGTTATCTCCTACATTTGCTCACATTTTTTTTATTTTAAAAAGGAAAAATACGAAAATTCGTAGACAAAAGTGGTTTAGTATAATTTATTGTATATATTCCAAAATTTTAATTTTTTAAAAGAATTTCTAATTAAATTTCTGTATTTAATAATGATTTTCTGGAAATTTAATTTAATTTCCTAATTTAAAATTGTTTTCTTGGATTTTTTATTGATTTATCGAGTTGGCGCGATTTTTGGAGCGATCTGGACCGCCCATCGTGCCTGTGCTCGCCTGCTGAATGGAATGAGGTGACATGATGATGTGATGCCGTGGCAAGATCTGGGACGTCGATCTCGTGATGGACTTGCCCGTTGAGTGAATTGGACATGGGTGATTGGTGGCAACGTGGCACTATCGGGAGCCTTGATTACGCACATGTTCACGCATCTGGACGATCGAACGGTCAAAAATTGAGCGGAGATGGTAGTTTGGTGTGTGCACGTATTAAGGTATGTGTGAATTCCTACTTTTTCTCTCCTTCCTCTATTTCAAAATAATGAAAGGAAAGAGGGAGTACATTCTCTCTCCGATTAGCATAATATATAGATATAATATGTGAGAGAATGTCAACCCTCTCTTCTTCCTCTATTTTAAAATAAAGAAAGGAGATGAAAATTAGGAATTCCTATTTAACTTATACATGCATTACACATGATTTTATTAAAAAACCAAAATAAAATAAAAACCCCAACACTCAAACGCAATCTCTTCCCCTCACAATTTCTTAATCTCACAAAATCTCACGTCTCTTCTCAAATCCAACCCCATACCCTAATTACTTAGATTAATTAGATTTTTAAGCAAACACAATTCATAAAATTGTTTTTATATGATTTTCTTAGTATATCATCTTTATCCTTACATGTATTGTAATACATGGTTTATAATGTATAACATATAAACTGAATGTTAATGATGTTATAATATGTCTTTTAACATAAATTAGTTGAATTTGCGACATTTTTTCATTGCATGCATTTTTTTAGCTTTAATAATATTCAATTAGAAAACATTATGGCTTGGTAGTGATTCTCTAAATCGACTGCTTATATGAGGATGGTAATAAAGATTTCAGTAATTACGGTAGGGATGATATTCATAAGTTTCTCACAATTCTCGTACGCTTTTTTGGAGTTCTATATAATTTTATAAGTCCCGCAAAATCATTTTAGACTGTACAATTTGTACAAGATAACACTAATTAGTAGAAAATATAGATATAATTCAACCAAAATTTTATTTTTTCCAAATGTCATAATAATGGAAAGCTAATGTATGTCCATTTCCAACAGTACATGAGATTCATCAATGCTTACCTTAAATTAGTACTTATCAACTTAAAACATAGTATAATGTATTCAGGACTATCCTGAGCCAAAATCCGACCCAATTATTAGGAGATTAAATTGAGGTCCAAGCGCAACTTACAAGACTCTCTCCCTTTGCAAGCTAATCAAAATAATATTGATCCAGGTTTTCTCCGCTTTGCAATATAATCAATAATTTATAAGCGAAGCTTTTAGAGAAAAATAAGGATGTCAATATGTTTTTAAAATAGTGCTAATTGTTCCTCTTATTATTTGCACATCTAAAAAGTAAAGGTAGTAACATATCACACAACCATTGAAAAGTTTTTTATAGACAAAATTTGAAAAAAACAAAAAAACAAAAAAACAAAAAAACAAAAAAAAAACCCCTTGGACTAATTTCTTTATGCAGAAAACCTCACTGAACTATTTTTTATGTAGAAAACCCCCCTAAAGTATGGTTGCAAAAAACCCCCAATGAAGTATATTTTCAAAAATCCACATCTAACTTGTAAGCTTGTATTAGATATCCTCATTCATCTTTGCAAGTTAGTTCAGAAAACATCATACATCTTTCTCATTATTATCAAAAACCTCACTCAACTTTATCAGAATTCTCAAACCATTGGAGTGGGTTTTTTGCAACAATACTTCAAGCGGGTTTTCTACAAAAAAAAATAGTTCAGTGAAGTAATCTGCATAAAGGGAATAGTTCAAGAATTTTTTTTTTTATTTTAAATTGAACATTTTTTATATGAACTTCACATTCTTAAATATATATAGTAATGAGAAAATAGTATAGTAAAATATGCAATTTGGTACACCTATCATTTTTTGTTTTGTTTTAAAGGTAATAAAATTAAGTAATTCTAAATGTACAGTTTGATTATGAAATCAATTGTTTGGCCTCAGCTAAAGCTATTCTAAATTATCATTATTAAATAATATGCTTATTTGCTATGTAATTTATACTACTACTAGATTTGCCCGTGGGCACGTGCCTACGGCACGTTTTTGGAACGATACAACACACGAAAAGCCCTATAAACAGTAAAACAATAATTATGTAGTTCAAGTTTGAATAGAATGACAATAATTAGTTGTAAATAAACATCCATGTTTCTATTAGTATATGTTGAAAAATAATTTTAACTTCTTAGAACTTTAATGGTAGAAAATGATGAAATTTAACTGTTGAAGAGATATTTGCTATGTTCAGTATAACATGTGTAATAAAAAAAGCATAAAAATTCTGAAAATTTTACAAACCTAAAATCTTAAAATCTAAATTTCTAAGTAAATAAAAAAAATTTGGAGAGAGAAAGAGAAAAAGAGAGAAATATGAAAAAATGAAGAGAGAAGAGAGAGATTGTAATAAAGTAATGAGTTTTTTAGTTTTGGAGGGAAAAATTTGATTTTGGGATTTGAAATTTTGGGAGGAAAAATATGTTTTGTGAGGTTGGATCTGGGCCTTTAATTTTTGGGGGGATTGAATGTGAGCCACTTGATAGCTTTCTTTGTGTTTTATTATATAGATTATTAAGCAAAGAGGGGTGCTTCTCTCAGCCTATCCACTAGGACCACTACCTACCAAATACACCTGAAGCTGCGCAGGCACTGAGTTCCCGGGTCCTAGACGAAAGGGACAAATAATTATTTTTGAAAACTATTAATTACAATATAATTTTTTTATGCATAAAATATGTGTTTATATTTATAAGGAAATTATAAATTTAACATCCCTAAAATTGAAAAAAAATCAGGGGCTTGAAGCGGCCGTCTTTCCTGCCTCAAGGTGGGAGCCAACCCTGACATGAAGGTTGAAAATACCTAAAAAGAATATTAAAAGGACAAAATAAAAACCCCTAACATTAAAAAAAACTGTATTGCCAAATATATTTTTTAATCTATTGACTAAATTTAAAAAGAGAATAAATCTATTTCCAAATTTTTAATTAGAAAAAGATGGGCAAATAAATAACAGGGTAAGTGCATTTTCGTGTGAAGTAACCCACTCATTCATTAACTGACAATAAGTCAATAAATTTTAATTATTGTATAAATTTTTACGTCAAAGAAAATACGAGTGTTATCCTGTGCAAATTGCATAGACTAAGCTCATAAAATTATATATTACTTAAAGATTTAGAAATGCCTCTTAACTATTTCAATCACAATATAATGAAAAGATGAAAAATCTACAAATTAACTAATTCACACTTTCAAACCAACCAACATCATTGTATATTTATATTTAATTAAAAGAAAATAAAAAATTAGTCGAATAATTACCAAAATTTAGAGATGCTAAGAAAGAGACTTACAATCTTGACAGATTCCTCTGTTCTAAATCTTGCTTGCAAATACTCATATTGTCTGCGAAATCCTTAATATTTGCCTCCAACTGTTATATATTACTATTAGTTGTGTCTCTATAAAATGATCAAACTATAAAATACACATACAATACTACAATTCACCAAAACTTTTCAAACAAAACAAAAGATGTAAAAAAGATACCACTATCTGCATGTTGTTTCCCTTCTGATTCCAGCATATTCCGAAGCTTCTCTTGCTTCATCAAATTTTCATCTTCTCATTTCATTAACCATTTGATATAAGTCCTTAGCTTTCTTATATATTCACTCATTTGTTCACTTTCACCCAAAGAAAATAAAAATAATAAAATACAATGATAAAATGGACCAAACTTATTCAACTCTCATGCTTTTTACCATCATCTATAATCTATCATTCTTGGTATTTAAAAATCTAATGATAATATTACTTAGAATGCAAAAGTCGAAATGAAAACAGATAACAATTAGAAGAAAAAGCCCTCCTATGCAAGTCAGTTCGTTTCAATCTCATACCTGACGATCCCCCTTCTTCTAATCCGAAACCTTATATTATTAGATTTGCATCTGATCCCGAATCTCAAAAATTGATCATACTATCATTAAAAAACAGAAAAAATACTCAAACACAAACAAATTAAATATTACCCGAAAAAGGATATAAAAACTGAAATAACAATTCTAATTGAAGAAAGATTGTTAAAATAATTATGAGAGATTACTAAAAATAAATGAAAAGTTCAAAAACTTAACAAAAGTAATTTTTCATGAGAAATAATTATGAGAAGTAGTGAACACAATTACCATCAAATTGAAGAATAAAAATTGATCTTCAGATAATCTACATTTGGGCCAATTGCAACAACGGCATGACATACAGGCCTAACTGTCATCTCCATAATCTCTGGGAGTACACATTGGAGAGAGTAGTGTAAATCAGTGAATAAACAAGAACAAACATATAATAAACATTTACATTACCTCTTACTTTCTCACAGATTATTCTTTCCTTCATTTCTTCGCCTTCCAAAATCTAAATTTCTACTATGGCCTCTAAAATCTAATTTATTTGGATCTGAAGAAACAAAGAACCGAGAATAGAAAATTATAGAATTTGGTTTGAAAAACCAATCTTTATTTTTTAATCCATAATTAGGGTAGGGATTTCGAAATTTCAAAAATTGAAATGCCCTAATTAGAAATCAAAAGTAAAAGCGGTTGGTAAATTAGGGTTTCATGAATACAATATTATAAAACAAATTAGAAATTCAAAAATCCTAATTTCTCATAGGGGAATTCTTACCGATGGTGTCATCACCCGTGGCGGGCTAGCGAGCGTCGACGGCGAGGATTTGGGTGGGCTGGCGGACGACGATTGCTGAGATTTGAGGGAGGAGGGTAAGTGGGATTTTGGGGGAGGGGGAGTTGAGAAAGGAATGTTTTTTTTTTTTGGATTTGTTTTTGTATTTTGTTTTGTTAAATAAAAAAGTGTTGTGTGCACGTGTTAAGGTAGGTGTGATATCCTACTTTTACTCTCCTTTTTCCATTTTGTGGGGGTAGGCCTATTAGTTTAAGATATAGTATAATAATATAATTAGCAAAGAGGGTGCAGAATCTAGATATTCTTTTTTTATTATTATAAATAATCATTTTTGACCTGCAAAATTAGGGGTGCCAACTGGGCTTACTGGGCCGGGCCAAAAAAGGGGGGCTAGACCCGATCTCGGACTTGGAGGCACGAACCTGGACCTTGGCTCCTAGCTTGGGGGCCGGGCCGGGCCAAGCAGGTTCGCGGGTTTTGAATTAAATTTCTTTTTTACAAATTCAATAAAGTTAATATTTTAAAGTTTATATAGATATACTCTAAAATATATATGTAAATATGTATATAGACATACTGTAAAATATTTCAAAAATTTATAAAAAAATGAGCTTGGATATCAAAATTAATTTATCATTACCCACTACTCAATTAGCTCAGCACACCCTAGCTATTTATAGCCAACTACACATTCTCACTTCTCTTATCTCACCAACGTGGGACTAAATGTATTTAGATTTTAAACTTCGAAAACTTTTAGTCCCACAATGGTGAGATGAGAGAAGTGAGGAGGCGGAGTTTGCTATAAATAGCTATGGTGGGAGTTGGCGAACTGAGTTATGAGTAGTGATCAATTAATTTTGATATCCACACTTATTTTTATAAATTTTTGAAATATTTTAGAGTATATCTATATGTATATATATATACAAATATACATATATAACTTATATAAATATATTTTGCAACAAAAAAATCAATTTTTTTATTAAAAAAATGGGCCTAACAGTCGGCCCGATCCGACCGGACCAGACGGGTTGGTTCAAGCCGATCCTGGTTCAACCCGGGTAGGCATGGTTTTTGGAGGGCAAAGTTGCAGCCCGGGCTGCTTGGGCGGTTAGGGTCTGAGTTGGCATGGTCAAGGGGCGGGGCGGGCCGGTCCGGTCCGGGCCCTCTGCCATCCCTAGCTGCAAAATACATTAACCAGTCTTGTCAAGAAAAAGTCGTTATCCGGCCAAAAATTTATTAGCTTTCTACTGTTATAACAATTGGAAGTACATTATGTTTCAAATGTTCACGAGATATATCATTACAACTTTCATTTCAACTAAAATTTATTAGAGCATCCACAATGGCGTTTTCTATTTTTTAGCAAAATGAGAAGTATAGAAATAGAATAGATCTGAACATGTGCAGTGGTTGTTTGGTAAAAATTTCTTATTTTAGAGGGACGAGACAGCTTGTCTCGTCCTAGTGTTTTTTTTTTTATTTTAAATTGTAGATGGGACTGTGATCACCTAAGTGGGAAAAGAAAATATTAAAAAATAAATTAAAAAAAACAATTTAAAAACCTTGTCTCCTCTCTACCGTTATTTTAAAAAAAATTTAAAAATTTTTTTAATCACTTTGGTGAAAACAGAATATTAAAAAATAAAAATTCAAAACCCATGGGACGGGACATGTTGTCCCGTCCGAGGGGTTTTAAAAAAAACTTTTGGGAAGGACGATACAACATGTATCGTCCGACCCTATTTAAAAAATAAATAAATAAATAAATTACGGGACGAGACAAGTTCTCTCGTTTGATTATATTAAAAAAAATTAAAAATATTGAGACGATACATGTTGTCTCGTCTCCTATAATTTGAGATTCCCAAACTCGTTTCTCATATTTGAGAAGGCACTGTAGCTCGTTTGCCATTTTTTGAGAAAATAGCAAACGACTGCAGTGCTCCATTCTCATAAAATTCTCATAAAATGAGAATTTGGGAAATATAGCAAACGACTGTGGATGCTCTTAGCGTTCCATTATTATGACACTTGGAAACAATATGTATCCCCATTTCTAAAGTGCATGAGGTTGATCAATTCTTACCTTAAACTAGTATTTATCCACTTAAAACATGTAATATCTTCGGACGTCTCATGAGCCAAAACCCGACACAATTTTTAAAAAGAGCTTAAACTTCAAGTCCAAGCCCAACTTACAAGACTTTATCGAAGCCTGGGTTTAATCATATTAGATTGAGCCAGAACGCGTCATGCTCTGCCCAGCTCCAGTCATATCAGTCTAGCTTTTTTTTTTTTTTTTTTTTTAAATAAAGATGGCATGAGAGTTGCCATTCGTAATCTTATTGATAGCTCAAAAGTTTATAACAAAGATACATCAAAGTTACAAAGGGACTCAAAATAACTCAAAATACTCGTAGTCATGTGGGTTCCCAAACAAACACTGAATGACTACTATGATACATGAACATCACCCCCAAGCATCGACCCAAAAGAGACAGGTGGCCTCCGTCTACACTCTCCAGCAAGCAGAGAAGACCGGGGCTGAGACATCAATTGATTAATAGTTCCCGTATCCTGTTGCGCCTTCCTCTCTAGGAAACAAAGGTCCCTTACGCGCTTTCTTTCTATCACCTGGAATGGAGATCCAAGAAGAAGTGAGTGAGAATATTTTATGAATCAATTGTATAAAGTTACAAGACTGATTTCTAAAACACAAATCATTTATGTCGAGCCAAATGACCCATAATGAAGCTGTAACCAAACAATCCCAATCCCTGAGACTCTCCAAACCCACCTCACGATATCTAAATACTCCCCATAGATGAGAAACATTTAGGGAAAAACAATTGAGGCCGAAGCCCCCAAGAAGGAACTCCCAAATTCGTTTACTGTGAACACAGTCAAGAAATAGGTGATCGATGGTTTCAACCAAGTTTCCACACCTAGGCCAAGAAGTCACCGTGATCAATCTCTTAATAGCAAGATTCTCCCGAATTAAAATTGATTTTTTGAGGACCAGCCACATGAATGCCTGGACCTTGTGCGGAGCACTCATATTCCAAATAACTTTGTTCTTAGCGCATCTCATTCCCCCGTTAGAGATGGAAATATACAAGGAATTGACTGAAAAATGTCCATTGGAAGCAAGACGCCAACCCCTTTCATCCTTTCAATTAGTAGCGGTACTCGTCCAGTTCTCTAAAAAGTGTATATAGGTAAACAACTGATCTCGTCACTACCCACACTACGAGGAGACAATCTAATGTGCCATGAATCCCTAACCCAATAATCTGCAACCAAGGCAAACTTATCTAGGGCTAACTCGAACAACTCAGGAATGATAGATGCCAATGTATTGGAACCACTCCAAACATCGAGCCAAAATCTGGTATTTTCTCCGTTCCCCACCTTGCTAGGCGAGTGACAATGGAATAACTCGCCGACTTTGTCGATCCATTTCCAAACTGGGGAAACACCTCTCCAGTGAATCCCCCCCCCCAACTTGAAATGTCTACTTTTCTGATAACGCACCCGGCCATGAAAAGTGGAGCGACGAGAATGGACTTTCCACCACCATTTGCATATTAAGGCACGATTCATCTCTCTTAGATTAAGGATCCCCAGTCCACCAAACTCTTTCCTTCTGCAAACCATGCTCCATTTTATTAAGTGTATGCCTCTCCCCTCCTCACTACTACCCTTCCATAAAAAGTCTCTACGGATTTTATCAATCTTGTTGATAACCTAGGAAGGGAATTCATAGATCAACATCCATTAGATAGGCAGATTTGAGAGAACAACATTAATGAGAGTAATTCTGCCCCCAAGCGAGAGATGTTTCTTCTTCCATCCATGTAGTCATTTCTCGATTCTCTCAATGAGTACGTTCCAATCACTATGTTTAAGTTGACCTGGTCGTAGTGAAACTCCCAAATATTTAATGGTAAACTTTCCAAACTTTGCAATCTAACACATTTTCCAGAAGCGCTAGCACCACCTCATCGCATCTGCCAAGACCAATGAGATTGCTTTTCTCAAAATTAACTCTCAGCACCATGCCTCATAGAACAGTAAGATGCCCTTGAAAATGAGGACCTCATTAATCTTAATCCTCCCGAAAAGGAGTGTGTCATCAACATATTGTAGGATGGGAATGCCACGAATGCCATCCAAACATCCAATGCCTCGAAGGAGATGCTGATTAGAACAATGTTGAATCATTTCTGATAAAACATCAGCAACCAGAGTAAACAGAAGAGGAGATAAAGGATCACCCTGTCTGAGACCTCTTTTACACATGATGATGTTACTAAGGGAGCCATTAATCAACACCGAAGATTTACCTCCCCTGATACACAGTTTTACCCATCCAATCCATCTGGAGCCAAACCCTCTGGTTTGAAGGACCTCTATTACACTATCCTATTCGACAGTGCCATAAGCCTTTTCAAAGTCAAGTTTAAGCAAGAAACCCTCTTCTCTATCACGATCACATTGGAAGATGGTCTCATGTGCCATTGCTATGCTATCTATGATGTCTCTCCCTTGAATGAATCCACTTTGGGCTGGGGGAATGATAAAGTCAAGCCACGGGTTCAATCTATTGGATCTTTAGACTCAACACATGCTCTAATGTCCACTTATAGGGTGTCATTTCTTATAAATTTGTACTACTTGGAAGCGTGGCTCTGATACCACTCTGTAACACCCCGAATTTCAAAATAGATTGAATTCGAAGTTCCACAGGATCTTTACACTTCTCTTCGTACAATTTTACAAAAAATTTAAACTTTCATTACATCAGAGTTACAACTTGAATTACATTTAAACAGCGAAAGTCATTTACAATAATTATATGAATAAAAATTACAACACTTGAAACATTCTTTAAGCAGCTTGCATACTTAATCTTGTCAATCTCTTTATCCAGCATAGAAATTGTGGGCTCGTCAGTTCATTCAACTGACGCAAGGATATAAAACATCAATTTTCTCCTACTCAGAAAGCACACACTTGTCACAAGCAAAACTACAGGGACTATCCTATAGATGTCATGTTTTGCTGTGCACTTAGTCCTTAATGCAGTTGTTATGTTATATGACACTAATGCGTCCGAGGGCAAGCCCTTAATCGTACTTCATCTTATAGGATTCGATCCCTCGCCATGACTTAAACTACTACGATAACTATGGTGAGTATCATAGATGTTCTATGATCTACGAGTCCATGTCCAGGCAATCTAAAGGAAAATCCCACGCACTGACATGACGCATCAAGCAGACAGACTATGGACAATTCAACCTCCGCCATGAACGATGGCACCACCTGTAGTCACCAAACACCCCACAAGCGTCGCCACCGGGACGATAATTTCGGAGTAGTGCTCACGCCATGTGATGATGCATCAAGCAAGCAGTCTGTAAATCACTCTCTCACCGCCAATCCGATGGCCTTCATACTCGTGTTTTTCTCTCACTTTCGTCACATCACCACTATGTATCTAGTGCTTAGGGTAATAGGACTTAGCTACCCTCTAGTTCAAAATCACATATCATGTTCATAAATTGAGTATTCACACTCATCAATAATTTCATAAGTCATCATGATTTTCTTCATTTCAATTCTTGTATTACTTTTCACAATAATGAGACAAGATAGTTTCATTTCACAATTTCTCAAATTACAAATTTAATCTCAATAATCTCTTGCATTCACAAGTCTAGAAATCTCATTTGGTTAACCTAAACAAGTTATTCACATTTGCATTAAGCCATGAATTCTCAAAATAGTTTTCCATAATTTTCTCTAAATAAGAGAATGCATATTGTTTAAATTGTCACATAAAACACACTTATAATCCATTTAATCTTGATCTATAATTTTATCAATCCATAGAAATTTTCTAGATAAGTCCAATTTAATCTCTGGATAATTAATATAATTTTTATAAATTAATTTCACAAAAAAACCATTTAAAATTGTTCATTTTTCCCAAAAAGTCAAAAAAAAACAAAACCTTGGCCGAAGCCAAGTTTCTAACCCGCACCAACATTAGCAGCATGCGCTACAGTAACGTTACTATGGCGCAGCAGCTGACCAAAGGGGAAAGAGCATCCACGCGTCACAAAGGGCGTATTAATCTACTTATACTCAGTGTCTCGGTATTAGGTTATTTTCAAAAACAAAAATAAAGAGTGTATGCCAAGATTTGAACCCATGACCTCCTACTACAATGACGTTTTTAATTTGCACCCACTGACCAGAATGGACAGAGTGACTCACCCGTAGATAAATAATTCCAATTGGTTTTGTGCAAGACTGTAACTATTCTAGTTTGTTAAAGAAACTCATTTCTTCAAAAAATGTAATTTGTTCTTCATTAAAACTAAATAATTTCCTGATTCAAAATAACCAGTAATTTGGGGGTTTTTTAAGCCATTAAATTCTCATTTCTCATATAGAGTACCTCTCTTTTTATTTCTACAATTATACATGAAAAATTACTTAATGTTCTATTAACAAATTTCTTTTTCAAGGGACATTTTTCTTGAGTTCCTTCAATTATAAAGTAGTTCTTCTTTATTAGACTAAGGAGTTTTTCTTCTTTCTTTTTGATTAACACACAAATTGATGACCTCTTGAATTTGGCCTAAATAATAAAATGTTCATTTCTCTCAACAATTAACATACAACTTTAGGATTATTTCATATCAATCACACTAATCATAAATAAGCATAACTTACTAATCAATCTTATTTTAATAATTTAAAAATTCTCACAATTAGCATTTTCCACATAAACACATTTCTCGAAATTGCATATTTCCCATGAACACAAAAATTTCGACATGGAGAAACATTTATTCTAATTTAGCATGCTAGATCAATATCCAAATATCACAACAACAAACATATCATTCATTCAATTTCACTTATTCATTTCATGCAATTTCACATATGTTCCATTTTCACTTTAATCATGGTATTATCAAAGAGCAATATTTTTACCTATTTTTTCTAGCATGATTAGCACACAACGTAGCATGATACTACTTAGAAGTTAGAGAAAATTGCCCACCTTATTGGAGAGAAAACGAAATGAACTCCTAAGAACTCCTAGATTGATCAAAAGAGGCCTTCTCATCCTAGTTTGAGCCACCACAAGTCGTCTCCTCCTAGCCTTGAAGCAACCTGAGCCTCCCTTGCTCCTTGAAGAAAAAACCGGCCACCAATGGGAATGAAGAATACACAAACACAACTCTCAATCTTTTGAACTCACTAAACTCTCAATCTTTTACTCTCTAATTGTATTTCTTTATCTTTCTCTTTTGATATAGATTAGGTGTGAGTATACTAATGTAGGGGGGGGTATTTATATAAGTTTTTGAGTGGATTGAAAGGCTAGGATTAGATCAATTAGTTAGGGATTAAGGGTTAGGATTAATTTGGGAGTTGCCATAACCACCCATGAATGAGATAACCACCTCACCACTACTCCCATTCTCCCTTTCCACTCATGCACAATCCGGCCTCACTCAAGGGTGTGTTTTGCACACTCTAGTGCATGCACGTGCTAGCCTAGTGTCCCCCACTTACAAGTTGTACATGTTAGTTTAATTATTTATCTATTATTTGAGTCTACACTACA
The DNA here is from genome assembly GCA_017893485.1 of Hemerocallis citrina. Taxonomy (NCBI): domain Eukaryota; kingdom Viridiplantae; phylum Streptophyta; class Magnoliopsida; order Asparagales; family Asphodelaceae; genus Hemerocallis; species Hemerocallis citrina. Next base: position 265,034,735 of record CM030364.1, read on the forward strand.
AGTTAGGCTAAAATAAAGAAGAATTAAATTACATGGGCTCACTAATGGGCCAAGAGACTATGGGCTCTACTAATTTAATTAATTAATTAACTAATGTGAGCTAGATGAGACAAATTAGCCTTTCTAAAAAGAGAATAAATGAGGATTACCAGTTTATGAAATATTTTTAGAGAAATGCATGCATAAATTTGCATGTGCACAACACGTAAAATCAAACAACTCGAAATATAAATAAGATTTGAAAATTCACTATACTACTGGAGGCGTCGGCCGCGAAGGTGGAGGGGATGCACCTCGAGCTAGTGGCATCCAAGGAGAGAGAGTTGGCATTAGATAAGAAGAACGTCGATCTTTTATTGGAGCTGGAGAAGGCTCGCACTGACGCGGCCTCGGATGTGAAGGTGGAAGTGGCCAAGGTCCTTGTAGAGTGTAAATCGAAGTTTCGGGAGGTGATGTTGAGGTCTTATGCTTTGTCAATCTCACATGTGGTGGAGCACATTTCCGGTTTTGACGGGAAGGGCTACCATGTGACGCTTTGATCTGGTGAGCCTCTATATCCAAACAGGAAGAACGATGTTGAGGCTAATACTCCTACAGGTGGTGCAAGGAGCGGTTCTGGGATGAAGGACAAGGGGGAAAGCGCAGCTGGAAGTGCCTTGTCCGAGATGATACCGAAGCAGGTGGATGCTTGATTCACCTTGATGTACTTTTTGTCTTTCCAGTCTATTATTGGGTTGTTTTGTCTAGGACTTATAGTTTGCTTCTATGATGCCTAATTGCGGACTGGCCACCGCATCTCTGTATCTTCCTTTCAATGATTAAAGAACTATCTTCTAGACTGGTTATTGCGTGTCATGTTGTGTTGATGTGCCTTGGAGCAGTGTTCGCTTGTGACACTTTGTACTTTGATCCTATGTCTGATTATACTTTTAGGCTTGCTGAGAGGTGACCGTGGGATCTGATAAAGATCCTTGTAGTGACGAGGTGGAGCGCCTCATAAAGCGACTGTGCATAACGGAGTTGGCGGTCGACCATTTACGTGTTCAGTCAGATGAGGAATTGTTGGAATCCGTTCGCCTTAAGTCACCGCTAGTTGAGCGAGATTGTGAGTTAGCACTCCTATATTCCAGTCATCTGGCAAGCTTGCCACTGCCTTCGAAGTGGGGAATGCACCCTACTCAGGGAGATAATTGTTGAGAAGGACCTGGAGCTATATCGCTTCTAGGAGAGGCTTGTCTGTAACCCCTGTTTTTCATTTTGTGTATTTTTGAGTGTATTTCTCATTTTGGTGTATTTTCCCCCTTTGTATTCCTCTTGTATTTCTTTTGAACCGTATATTGGAGTTGTTTTCAATATATATTTGTTTTATTTCATTTTTAGCTCTTTGTGTTTGATTGGTTGTCTTTTGTTTTCGTTCTTCATCAATTTTTGTTCTTTCTTTCATTTGGTTCCTTTCATCTTTATTTTTGTTCTTGGATGCTCGTGGTGGTGATTAGTTGTTCATCCTATTTTCAATCCTATTATTTGATCCCTAATAGAATTACCAAAGCCAAATGAAATCCACAATCCCATTTGATAACCTATACAATTTGTATCCTAATCAAAGCCCAATTAACCAAATCCTATTACTACTCCTAAACTATCCACAACCCAATACCCAATTCATATTTCTAAACCCTAATTACCCCACATATATATATATAACTCTCTCTCTCCATCACCTCAAACCCTAACCCTAATTCCTTACACCCCCAGCCTCCTCCTTATTCCCTTGCGCCGCACAGCCAACCCGAATACCTCCAGCCCAGGCCGATGCCACCCTAGCCCCCCTTCCTGGCTGTACCCGATGCTGCACACCCCCACATCCCGATCCCCTTGGCCATACCCCGAGCTACCTTGCACCTCTCTCATTCTCTCTCCCCGTCTCTTCCCATCGGCGCCGTCGATAGCCAGCGCCCAGACCGCAAGTCTCCGACCCCATCTCTCTCGCTTGTGGTCTCTCTCTTTCTCTTTCTGTGAGAAGCTTATGCATGTGATCGTGCGAGTTGTTCATGGGTTCGTTGCTCTTGATTTGCAGATTTACTGTTTGTGGATTTCGCTCATTGCCAGGAATCCGTTCCCTTTATTCTTGGTGTTCATTTCGTCTTCGGTTAAGGCAAGTAACTTGTGCTCAAATTTCTTTGTATGATACAAGTCAAAAATACCGCTTGTAGTGTAGTTGGGTTCTAGAGAAAATTGTATGTGAAACTCCTTGTTGATATTGTCTCTATAGTGATTTGACCATAGTTGCCTCACGACACAAATTTGACATGAATTAACTTAGGTTTTGCCCGTTCTTGATTTGATCATGTATGTGAGACTTCTTGTGAGAATTTGGGTATTTGTTGAGAACCATGTGATAGACTTGTTTTAGATATGTTAATTACCCTATTTCATGATGTTTGGATACTTGGTAGACTCGATTTTATGTTTGATTGTGTTTGGATCAAGTTTCGTTGAATCTATGTTGATTTTGGTTTTTGAGGAAATTCTGTGTTTTGTCGATGATCTGTCTTAATCAGTAATTTAGACCATATTAAGGTCAGAATATTAATTTCATTATAAAACATGATTTGTAGAGAAATGCATCTTCTTTCCAACCCCTCTGACCTTGCTCGATTTCGTTTTTGTATGTGTGAGATATGAATATTTTACTACAGAAGTGTAGATCTTTTCCAGATTTCGTTTCTTGGCGATTTTGATGACTAAATCATTTGGATACTTGTGCTACACATATTATTTTGATTTAGAACTTTGGTCAGTTTTTCTATATCTATTTAGGGATTACCCAGAATTTGGGTGGATTTTATTGATGAGTTTTATATGCTGTTTCATGCTTGTTTATAAATACTGTACTTGCTGTATTTTACTCACTGTTTCGTAAAGAATCGTATTTTTACCCTGATTTCTTTCACTGTATGAAAAATATTCGTGAAATATGAAAGTTTGTATTGTCTATTTTCATCTCTCTTTGGCAGATTTGGATTTCGTTTCACGGTTTGCGAGATATTACAGTTTTCGTACAGCTGTGTTGGGAATTCTAGATTTACCAAACTATCGTTTCTTGATGTTTTCTGATTTTTGATGACTGATCTAATTTTACTGGAAAATTATGAAAATTTATATTTTGATACTAGACAGATAGGGGAATACCCAAATTTTTCGTGGATTTATTTACTGAGTTTTGATGCTGATTTCCTGACTGAGAATTTGATTTCCTGATTTCTAGCTGAACCTATTTTCTGGATTTAAATCAGTTTTGAGTTACGATTTTGTGAAATACTACATGACTTATTTATACTCTCTGGATTCGGTTAAGAGTCTATTTTCTAGACGTTTTGACGGATTCAGTTTTGCATGTTTATAACACTGGGAATTTCAGTTTTACTACAGTATGGTCTTGCTGTCCTGAACCTGACATTTGGTTATTTTGTTCTTTTATGTGTTATCTTGCAACCGTACTTGTTTATCTTGCAACTTGAACTTGTTACTTGATCATACCATGATATACTTACTTGTTTCGTGACACGTACTTGCTTGTTTGACATTAATAATAAATTAACCAAGCCGAGGTTTTAAAGGGACAGATCTAATAGTGGATAATTCGGAAACGTGTACTCGGAAGAGAATCTATTGATTCTATGTGATACTTGGCTTGATACTTGAGACTTGGCTTGATACTTGATTACTTGAGGCTTGATATTTCACTACTTGAGGCTTGATATTTCACTTGAGGCTTGATACTTCACTCTTGAGGCTTGTTTACTTGATACTTGAGGCTTGATACTTGATTATTTGATTCTTGAGGCTTGTCCCTGAGTACACTGCCTTATATGGTCCACTATGAAATCTAAAATGAAACTGCATTGACTTTAACAACCATGTGATAAAAGGATGGCACATGAAGTGTTACCTAGATAGTAATAATACAAGATATATGATACATGCTTACTTGATACTTTGATCACATGATACATGAGACTTGATGCTTGAATGATACTTGACACCTGTACTTGACTACTTGACACTTATTACTCGTTACTTGATTTCGTGCTGCTCGATACGTAACACTTGATACTTGTTTCTTTTTTACATGATACTTGTTCACTTGACACTTGATACATGCTACTTGTACTTGATCACCTTACCATGCTAGTTGTTAAACTTGATAGCATGCATATACCATGTTGCTAGTTAGTTTCACATGTACTTGTATCCTGCATCACAAGAGTCCCGTAACTTGTAATTGACGGATACTTATTTTCTCTTTTCCTCTTCCCTGCAATTGTTAAATTGCAGATTTTGGAGAACAGGTTTCAGACGGTATTGGTAAAATGAAGCATTAGTGCTAGATCTTATTATTATTATCTCTTGTATAAGTTTGAACAATATTGTATTTTGATACTTGGATTTGTATTTGTATTTGGGCAATGTAATCCAGGATATTTGTCTTATTCAGATCATGACTATTTGAGATTTATATATTTGGTTTCAAGTATTCTTGTTGGTATTTTTGGTTCATATGTGCATGTTGGTTGACTCTTTTGCTTCCGACTTTGATTATTCTTGTGAATATTGTAAAGATTCTTGAACAGCTTATGGATGATGAAATCATTCGCTGGGCTTTTGTCGCGTATCCGTATTCCGTATTCTCTTTTGCGAAGCGGGGCGTGACAATGTCGAGGTTAGCTCGAAGATTATTCAAGTTTTTCTCTTCATTGAAAGAGAGGAGACGGGGAGATGGTAGTCCAACTTCTAGGGGAATGAGTGCTTCTGAGCCGTAAGCAAGGTTAAAAGGTGATTCCCCGGTGGGTGTTCGCTTCGTGGTCCGATAGGCCCACAGAACACTTGGTAGTTCTTCAACCCACAGTCCTCTCGTAGCTTCCCCCAGTCTCTTTTTAAGGCCATCCAGGATTTTTCGATTCGCATTTTCCACTTGGCCATTAGTTTGGGGGTGCGAGACTGAGGCGAAGCGCTGAGTGATTCCCAAATTTGTACAGAATTGGCAAAAATTCTTGCCTGTGAATTGTGTGTCGTTATCTGAGACAAGCACTCAGGGGATCCCAAATCTGCATATGATGTGCTTCCAGAAAAACTACTGGATTTTCTGTTCGGTGATTGTGGTTAGAGGTTCTACTTCGACCTACTTAGTGAAGTAGTCGATGGCAACTACTAGGAAAAAATTTTGCCCAGCTGCCGGCGGGAATGGTCTAAGCAATTCTATCCCCCACATGGCAAAGGGAATAGGGCTAGATATAGAGTTGAGGACTGCTTGCGGCCCATGCCTGATTGCTGAATGCTTTTGACAGGGGTCGCATTGGGGGACATATTTATGTGCATCGTTGAGTAACGTGGGCCAATAGTACCCGTGATTAAGTATCTTACGCGCGAGAGACCTCGCCCCTTGATGGCAGCTCCCGATCCCTTCGTGTTGTTCCTTGAGGGGGTCTGCCATCCACCATGGTGTACGAGCGCTTGTAAAGGAGTCCTTCCACGAGAGTGTATCTTTCTGCTCTCGTTCGGATCTTCCTTGCTTCTTTGGGTTTCTCGGGGAGGATTCCTTTATCGAGGAAGTCGACTAGCAGTTTCATCCAATAATCTCCAGGTATTTGGGACGCGATGGCCATGAGCTCCAACTCTTCCTCCTCGATGCTTAGTTTGAGAAGGACCTCAATGAGGATTGTACGGTCCAACCCATCGAGAGATAAGGAAGCTAACATGGAAAGGGCATCTGCTTGCCCATTTTGCTCGCGGGGAATGCGAATGACATTGGCCTCTTTGAATGCCATGAGGAGTTTCTGTACCTGTGACGAATATTTGGCCATGCGCTCATCTCTAGCTTTGTATTCGCCTTGGACCTAGTTAACAACTAGCTGAGATTTGCTAAACACTTCGATTCTCTGTGCGCCAGCCTCTCGTGCTAAACGGAGGCCAGCATTTAACGCCTCGTACTCTGCTTCGTTGTTGGATGCAGAAAAGTTGAGTCATAAGGAATATTGGAGAGTAAAATTATCGGGACCGAGCGAGATAATTCCGGCGCCGCTCCCTTCAAGGCAAGATGACCCATCTACGTATACTTTACAAAGTGAGGGGGTTTTGTCTTCCTCGGAGAAGTCGGTAATAGTAGTCTCCACGATGAATTCAGTCAAGGCTTGAGCCTTGATGGTCATCCTGGGGTGGTAACTAATGTCGTGCTGACTCAACTCAATGGACCACTTCATTAACCTTCCTGAGCTTTCGGGTTTAAGGAGCACCTGCTTGAGCGGATGATCAGTTACGACGCATATGGAGTGTGCCTGGAAATAGGGGCGGAGTTTTCATGCTGCCGTAACCAGTGCATAAGCTACCTTCTCCATTTTTGAGTAACATATTTCTGTATTATGGAGCACCTTGCTCACATAGTAAATTATTTTTGGACCCTGTCCTCTTCTCTGACTAGGACGACACTGAGAGTCTGGTCAGAAATAGCTAAGTAGAGAAAAAGGACTTCACCCGGCTCTGGCTTGCTAAGAAGTGGAGGGTTTGCTAGGTACACTTTAAGTAGTTCAAAAGCGTTCTGTTTTTCTTCCTTCCATTCAAACCCTTCGCGCCCTGGAGGATTTTGAAGAAGGGTAAACACTTCTCCCCATTGGAGAGGAATCGGTCGATGGCAGTTAAGCGGCCGGTTAATTTTTGCACCTCTTTGACTGTTGTTGGGGGAATCATGTTACGAATTTCTTGGATTTTCTCGGGATTGACTTCAATTCCCCTTTGGCTAACCATGAAGCCCAAAAACATACCAGAGGAGACTCCGAAAGCGCATTTGGTGGGATTTAAATGCATGTTATGCTTGCGCAATACTCCGAATGCTTCTTGAAGATCCGTGACATGGTCTTCTTTCCAAAGGCTTTTGACTAACATGTCATCTACGTAGACCTCCATGTTCCTACCGATTTTTCCTTTGAAGACCTTATTTACTAGGCGTTGGTAAGTAGCGCCGGCATTTTTCAGGCCAAAAGGCATAACTCGGTAGCAGTACAGACCCTGATCGGCGATGAAGGATGTTTTCGGAGTGTCTGGTGGAAACATCTGAATTTGATTGTATCCAGAAAATGCATCCATGAAAGTCAATAGTTCGTGGCCCGATGTGGCGTCGATCAGCATGTCAATACTGGGGAGTGGGAATGGATCTTTCGGACATGCTTTGTTGAGATCCGTAAAGTCTATACACATCCTCTAGTTACCATTGGCTTTATGAACCATCACCACATTTGCCAACCATTCTGGGTAGTTGACCTCTTGGATGAAGCGTGCGGCTAGGAGTTTGTCGACCTCCTCTTTGACTGCCCGAAGCATGTCTGGAGCAAACTTGCGGCATTGCTGCTGAACCAGCTTGGCGTCGGAACTCACACTAAGACGATGCATGATTAGATCTCTGGGAATCCCCGACATATCAGCCGCAGTCCAGGCGAATAAGTCTTGATTTTGCCTTATGCAAGCAATGAGGCACTCCTTGAGCTGGGGAGAAAAGGCTTTGCTAACTTGAAAATTCTTGCTTCGGTCTTCTCGGGAGAAAGGGATCTCCTCCAGCTCGTCTACGGGTTCCGAGTTCACATGATTTCTTTCTGGTGGGGCTCAATGGTATCAAGCGGGAGAATTGAGCACCCGATAATGGTGGCGTAACATGCCCACGCCGCCCGTTGGTCTCCTAGCACTTGACCTACGTCTGTCGTTGTCAGAAATTCCATTTTCAGGCGAAGTATGGATGCGACAGCGTGGAAGGCGGCTAGTCCGAGGCGACCAAATACGGCGTTGTATGCGGACTTAACGTTGACTACCAGAAAGTCGAGTGTCTCTGTCCGAGTTGTTGGGGCCTTTCCGGCTGGTACTTCAACCGTGGTTATTTCCTCAACATGGACAGGTATGCCGGTAAAGCTATGGAGCGTGTAGCCCACCGATTTGAGTTGATCTCGGGGGAGTTTTAGGGCATTGTATGCAGCCATGAAAGGGATATTTGCAGAACTGCCATCGTCCACGAGAATGCATCGCACCTCATGATTTTCCATGCCTAGTTTGATAACCAGAGCATCGCAATGAGGCGTGTTGATGCCCTTGAGATCTTGATCAGAGAAGGAGACGAAGAGGTCCAAACCGTCTGTATGGGGGAGTGTTATGAACTCAATTAACCTTCTTCACATTGGTTTTGCAAGAAGAGTTTGAATCTTCCCCCATAGGTCCGCCATGGATTGTATGCAAGACGGCAACACACTCAGAAGGACCTGACTCAGAAGGCCTCTCAGGATGCTTATTAGCCTCCTGTGACGGAGGGTCTTCAGCGTTGTTTTTTCGTTGGACAAACTGAGATAGGTAGCCCCATTGAATCAGGTCTTCAATTTCATGTCTAAGGGCTTTGCAATTATCAGTTGTATGTCCGTGGTCTCTGTGAAACGCGCATCATAGGATCTTTTTTCTTTTACTGCCGGGTGTCTTCATCCTGGGAGGAGGACGGACTATCCCATCTTTCTCTACTGCCATGAAAATGGCAGATATGCTTGCATTTAGAGGAGTGAACTTGTCGAAGTGAGGCGTAGGAGGAGGGCGGCGCAGTCCTGCGCCGTTTTTCTGAAACTTTTTGGGCATCTCCTCTATTGGGCTCTTCCATTTGTTCCCGGAGAGTGATTCTTTCTTGTCTTGAGGGTTGAGAGCTTCCTCAATTCTGATGTACTTCTCACTCCGTTCTAGGAGCTCTGTGAAATCACAAGGCAGCCTCTTGGCAAGGGATGCTTTTAGCTCTTTATGCCTGACGTTGTGGCGGCGGCAGCCACCACTGAGGAGTCTAGAGAGGAAATTGATCTTGCTTCCATTGTGAATCGCTTGACAAAGTCCTTTAATAATTCTCCATCTTTTTGCTTCAGTTCTAGCAGGGAGACGCTGGTCTTTTCAGTTCTCCGGCTAGTAACAAAGTGTGCGATGAAGAGTTCTTCAAACTGGTCAAAGGAAAATATGGACTCGGGTTTCAGACATGAATACCATTCCTTAGCTGATCCCTTCAGTGTAGCGGGAAATGTCTGACACATGAGTGCATCGGTGGCATTATAGACCATCATGAGCATTTTAAAGCTCTCGATATGGTCTGTCGGGTCTAATTCCCTGTCATAAGATTCAAATTGAAGAGCCTTGAAGCCCCTTGGAATAGATGCATCAAGAATAGTTTGGCTGAACGGAGGTCGACTAGGGCGGTAGGCCTTGCTGGGTTGGTTTCCCTCATTCTTCATTTGTTCGAGACATTTCTCTACCTCTTGGATTCGGCAGAGGACTTGATCATCCTTCGTTTGGGATCCAGTTGAGTCGGCGGATCCTTCTTTCAGGGGAAGGCTCTGAGTACGGCTTCCTTGGAGAGCATGTAGAAGGTCACATTTGAATTGATCGAGCTCAGCCCTGGTGACTGGCACATTCCAATCTCTGTTCTGCCCAGGTTGCCTTTCATCATCCTGCATCGGGTTTCCCCTAGCTGGTTGCCCCCTGTGAAAGGAGGATTGCCTTGATATTTGTCTAGAAGGCTGGGCTCTCTAGCTTGCTTGATGTCCTGAACGGGAGGCCTCAAATCAGGCACGCCTCTTATTCAGCTTTATCCGTAGGTCGCCTTCAGTCTGGTTGAGATTTTTAGATCCCCGTGGGTTTCGTGCAGCCATTGAATCAGTAGAATCGTTATGGACCGAGACGCGGTCGTTGTGAGGATGTCGTTCGGGACGGTTCTGTCGGGAGCCCCCCTGTGCCTCTCCATTAACAGGAGCGTGATTAGGCTCCAGGGGCTATTATTGAGGAGGAATTTGATCTTCCATAGGAGGAACCAGAGCTGGCTAATGAAGAGAGTTTGTGCAACGGGTGGAGCCTGCCCCTCTTAGTCTTGGTGGTAAGGAGAAAAGTTCAACTTGTGCAATGGTTTCCCATAGACGGTGCCAATCTGTTGCTGCTTATTTCGGTGTGGGAGCAAACAGATAGTGAGTTAATAAATGAAGGACACTACTGAAATTCAAAGACCTGTGACCTAGCCGATATAAACTGTCAGGGCTCCTGATAGTGGATCTGGATCGTTGATTGACCTCCTGTGATCTGAATTCGATGGTGGATGATGCGGCCACGGACTTGCAAAAATGCCTGAAACACCGGGGTGTGGCCCCGGCGACAGACCCTCCGACGCTCAAGTCAGAACCAGAAAGAGAGAGAGAGAGAGTAAGAGAGTGTAAAGTGGTGAATTGTTGATTACCTGGTGACTGAAGAGGGGGAGGGGTATTTATAGACCTGAGAGACATTCTAGAAGCTGAATCGTGACCGTCGGATCTTTCATGTCTCCCCCCTGAAGAGATAAGTTATATTTATGAGGGGATAAGAGATTTTACTCCTAGCCATCATGGGCTAGGTGTCTCTCTTAGTAGGCCTAGTCTGTCACTTTTTATGGGCTTGAGAGAAGCTCATGTCTCGGAGTGGGCCCAGGCTTGTAAAATAGGTCTGTGATGGCTAATCTGCTTGTAGATGCTTTGAGATCCGTGCAGGGATCGTATAGCTCTGATTTGCTACGATTTTTACCATCATCACATCGCTAGACAATTATGTTCAGAATTAATTACAACTGGAGACTGATACCAGTGGTTTTACGCTTCGTTTAAATCTTGACGACGTGAGTATTACAGATACATAGCTTCAGTGATTATTGATGGAGCTTCACTATGTCTTTCTAACAACACATCAGATTAAAATTAACAAGAAATTTTCATTATTTCTCATCAATCAAATATGGTGGTGTTTGTCATCTTTGAGTCAAAAATAAAAATAAAAATAGAATTAAAAATATTAAAAAATGAAACAAATGCAAAGAAGATGCCACCAAATTTACATGGGTTACTTAATGTGACCTACATCCATATCAAGGCGCACATCAATGATGGTTCATCATAAATAAGCGATCTTTGCCACTCTGTAAGTCTATCTCTCTTTTTTTTAATTTCTTTTTTCTTTCTTTTTCTTGATTGCAATGATGTCTCTCATCATACATATCTTTATAGGAACAACCCCAAACCCTAGTTAACCCGTGTAAACCCAAAATTATAGAAATACCCTTAGGTAGTTCTCAAAGAACTCTGCCAACTCAGCAGCGAGGGGGACAACCGACAATTAGGATCAGCTGCTGATCTCTGTCTATTACATAATATCATATGTTCTGAACATATGTCAGCATGCATAACGTGTTTTTTCTTTTGTTTTTACTAATTTAATCATGAAATGTTGCTAAAGTATCATTAGCAATCAATATGAAATACTAGAATGTTCGTTTTGCACATGCATTGTACATATATACTTTCCGGACTTAAACAAAGCACACGTAAAACTTCCATTATATAAGCCATAATTTTTAATGAACTTATTCCTACCAATTTAATCCAAAGAAGCCACTACATTGTAGCTCAGATGGTAAATAATTTGGGATGGGTAAGATCATGTCTCATATTTGAGGCTAGGCTATGATGTAGCCTTTTATTCAAAATAAAGAAATAAGTATGAGTAAAATTCTATTTGCAATCAACCATATGGACGCAACAATCAACGATGGACACACAACATATGAAATATTAAAACCTTACTTATTATACTAATTTGCATGAATATATGCACATATTTATTTCATGTTTTTCCATTAATGAAATAAGAAACATTAAATGGATTACAAATCGATAAAAAGCACCCTACTACTGGACAAATAAACGTACATGAAAAACCCTAGAAGGGTGGGGCTACCCCCCCCCCCGGTTTTATTAATAAGTTGTTTAACAAAACATACATCCGAAATATGGAGTATGAAGTTCATGTGACCCAACGCCTAAGATGTGATACTCATTCTCTGCCAAAAAATAGAACCCTCAATACAAGAGTTCCCTGCCCAAAAACCTACCTACATATACAAACAAAAAAGTCGGTGCAAGACTACCCCGAACCTGCCAAAAAAGTCGCATACCCATGCATGTAGCCATCAAATCATCCTCATGCCGATCACTCGCCTTCTTGTGTCCCCACCATGTCCTTAGAATTTGCGATGTGTATGGGAGTAATAACGTCGACATACATCTTTGTGATCTTTTCTCTAGCCTTAGTACCTACCGTATGAGCCCAAAAAATAATATTAGTCTTTATCGTGTTTAATAGATGCTGATGCATGAGATGTCCATGTGTGGGTCTAAAGATTCTATTTTTTTTTTCTAACCATATAGCCCAATAGGTAGCTGCTACCCAATCCCCCAAGGCTCAATATTACGTCTGCAAAAATTGAGCTCCCTCCATAATCGATAGGCGAAATGAACGGGATCTGGTACGGCATAAATATACAGAATCTACGCACCAAGTCCTTCTATAGTTGTACAGCATACCAGCGGGTCATGAACAAATGGTCCCCTATTTCCCTTTCTTGATCGCACATGATGCATTCACTCAGAACCTGCCAATTACGTCTATCCCAATTATCCCCAGTTAGGATGATGTTCTGGATAGTCAGCCAATTAAAAATACTGACCTTCACCTTCCACACTAGTTCGTGCACCCACACTCCCCTATCATTGATCAAATCATAAGCCATTTTAACCGAGAATTTGCCACCTTTTCCAGCCCCCATATGATCTTGTCCTAATTATCCTGTCTCGTCGGTTTCCATTCTTGTAAGAACTGGATGAGATCCATCTTCTAGTTTCTCGCCTCCCTACTCATATATTCATTCATTCTTAGCCTCTGGGCTTCATTCTGCCACTGACTCACCACCCAATCATTCTTATATATTTCTTACTTATATGCCTCTGGGAACCTTCTATTTAGGTTAATGGAGTCGCACCACCTATCTTTCCAAAAGCAAATCTTCGCACTATTTCCATTGGAGAAAGTGAAACCAGCAAGAAAAATGTCTTTCGCTCACGAGACACCCGCTAAAAGTAGTACATGGATGCAATATTTTTTTTCCCTTTTGGTGCAAACTACCATTTCTAAGATAGACCACCTTGACTAAGGTTGCTCACTTCACCTTTCTTTGTTTGATTATTTCCCACCACACTTACGTAAAAGTGCTCGGTTCATTTGTCGATATGCAAACCAACCCTCATTTGATTAATGGATATCCCTTCCTATCGGCCCTAGACCCATTCCGAAGGAACCGTCATCTTAACACATCAATATTTTGATAACCCAAACCGGTATCTCGAAGAAAGACAAAAGGTAGAGTGGTATTGAGTTGATCACCAAGTTTAGCATAACCAGGTGCCTATCGAAAGATAGCATCTTCCATATCCAACCTTCCAGTCTATTATCAATTAGCTCTATGAGTTTGTTCCAATCTTCCCTTCGCAAAGACCCACTTCTTATTGGAAATCCCAAGTACTTTAGTGGTAGCGTCTGCACCAGGCAGTTCAATATAGCTACCACTGTAGGATCGTTCTCCCCGATATCTCCCAAAAACGTGATAGAGCTTTTATGGAAGTTGACCTTCAATCTCCACCAATAATCAAAAAGATACATCCTCCACTTTAGGAGGGTCACATGTGTTATGTCACATTCCCAAAAAATTAGGGTGTCATCTGTGTACTGAATACTTATTACTACTAATACCTCCTCATTGGGCCCAACCCATTATTAAACCTTTTTCCCTGTAAAATTTCAACATCATATGTAAGTTGTTTGCAACCAGTGTGAACAACAGGGAGGACAGAGGATCCCCCTGTTGAAGACCCCTTCGGCATTTGATTTCCTTTCACACGGTCCCATTGAATAGGATAGAAACTTTAGCAGACTGAAACCAAGTTTCTATCCATCCAATCCATCTATTCCTAAAGCCTCGCCTGCTAAGGATTTCCAACAAACTTTTTCATTCTTCTTTGTTGTATGCATTTTCGAAATCTAGTTTTGAGAAGATACCTTGCCTTCCCTTGCCTTTTACAATCTTATATCACCTCATGTACCAATGTCACACCCTCGAAAATACCCTTTCCCATGATAAACCCTATCTGATACTCCTCTACGATGTTCCCAATCAAACCCCTTAGCCTATTGGCCAACACCTTAGAGATAATCTTGCCGAACAATTATGCAAACTTATTGGTCTGAAATCCTCTACCTCGGTTACCATCTTCTTCTTCGAGATCAAGCAGACATTGGCATAGTTAAATCTTACCATTTACAGGGTTCCCCCATATAAAGCTTTCATGACATCCATAATATCCCCCTTCACGGTGTCCTAATATCATTTGTAAACAAAAACTGGAAACCCACCTGGTCCTAGTACTTTTTCCCTGACCCAATCCCCAAACTGCTGCTTTAACCAATTCCGTAGTGAATAGGCCTTCTATGGCCGTTACTCTATGTCAAGTATCATCATATAGTGTCTCCAAAAGGTCTTCCAATGATTCGCAATGCCTTTCCCTAGCAATACTGAACAGCTCCATGTATGTATCATTGATGTGCTCGGATATCTGTTGGTGACATGAAACAACCATCCCTACAATGTCCAAAGAGTGAATGTAGTTACTCCAACATCGCATACTGGCTACTTTATGAAAATTCTTAGTAATTGCATCGCCTTCTCACCCTTGACCATTGGCACAACGTAACATCTTCCTTATTATAAGTCTCAATAACTTCCACCCTATTTGCGATCAACCGCCAAAACTAGCTGTCGTCCAGGTCACCCGCTTCCTCATTTTTCTCTAATTCATCTATCTCTTGCAATATCGTTTCCTTCCTTTGCAGCACATTTCCGAAGGTGGCCTTTTTCCATCTTCTTAATATTTTTCTAAGTCTGGAGAGTTTCCTCACCAGTCCTGCCGCAGGTTCCATGCAGTTAACCTCGTCCTCCCAGCTGGGCTTGACCAGTTCAACTCATTCCCAACTGATTAGCCACATTTTCTCAAAGCGGAAGATTTTGTAGCACCTTCTGTCCTCTTCTCCCGTGCCAATGATGTTGGAAATGTGGTCAAAAGTATTGTGAATGCACGATTGCACCATAGCCCATGGGAATTGCATATCCTAGTCCACTGAAATAAGAATCCAATCCAACTTTGTGAAAGCAGAGGATTGACGTCGATTAGACCATGTAAAGCAATGATCATTTACCGGTATCTCTATCAGCATGAGCCTGGAGATATTCTGATTGAACATTCTCCTATAGTGACCATTACCCTTCCCTCCTTCCTTTCATGCACGTGCCTGACCACGTTGAAATCCCCGCCTAACACCCATAGCAAGCTCCATCTACCCCTGATGTCGATTAACTTGTCCCAAAGTTCTTTCCTTCGTCTTTTGTCGATCTGTATATTGTCGTGATAATTACCTTCCAATCGTGTGCTTTCCTTTGAACCACTACTGAAACAGTGAAAATTCCAACCCAACAATCTAGCAAGTCAAAATTATTGATATTGATACAATCCATTACCCCCCCCCCCCCCCCCCCCCCCCCGGACGCACCCTGAGCGTCTTTAAATTGTCACTCCCTAATATGGTTTAAATATAATGCCTTAAGGAATCGGTCTGTTGGTTGATACAACTTAGTTTCCTTCAAATAGACAATATCAACATTGTGACTCTTAATAACCTCTCCAACCATCCTACGCTTGGCCGTCTTACCAAGCCCTCTCATGTTCCAAAATAGGATTTTAGACATTAATACTATGTGGTCCCCCCTCTCCCTCATAAGCATTAACATGCTTAACCAAATCCCTAGAGACACAATCCATATCCGTCTCTCCTCAATACTTGTTGAACCTTGCGGGCATTGTATGCTTCCCTATCCCTAAGTGGGTCCATATAGTTTGTGTGTGCATTATGGGATTGAGGCAAATTAATATCATAAACATTAGCAAGCTTAATTAACATGAAATCTGTGATTGAACCGAAAATTGAAATATGTGCATGATTACCTACAAGGTTTTCGTTAACTTTTCCGCATCCCCAGCTTTTGGTATATTTCCTTCACTGTCATAGGTTTTTTGGCATTTTTGTATTGTTTATCGCTGCGACGAAGCTCCTCCTTGATCATGTCGTTTCTTCTCTTTGGTGTTGACTCCTCTAACAAGGCATCATCCAAGATACTCTCCAACCCTTTGCCCTCCCTCAACTTTGGCTCCCTAGATCCTATGAAAATCGGTATCAGACTCTCTGAAGACCCCTCTGAATCCCATTCTTTTGATTTGCCCAATTTCCCAACATAGCCTTGACTCTGTTCTTCACCTCTCTTTGCACTCTTCTTTCGACTACCTTATTCAACATTATCTCGATAATACCACCATCTTCATCCTCCTTCCCATATTCTCCCTGGTTAGTAACATCTACATTGACAACATTATTCTCCCCAACCTCCAAGTCGCATTCGATATCTTTAAAATTCTACCCCAAACCCATACCCTCCCTTTGTTTAATCTCCTGCTGGCCCATTAGCTCCTAGCCCAGCCGAGATTTCCTTTTAATACCAATCACTTCTTAAAAGGAAATTTCGTTAAAAGGCTCTTCTAACCAACACGACCAATGTGAAGTGTGAACACACTGTTTGTGAGAAATTGTCCTCTCAAAATCTTCTGACATTGTAAAGTGGGTCCCAGTCTCAAAAGTAATGATGCCTCTAGTTCGTCATGCCTCGCAAATAGTCATAAAGACACACATCAGATAGGGGCAGCGACTCTTACAAATCTCTCCACTGCCAAATTCAACTGAGTAAGGACTGCGAAGAAGAAGAATATCACACAGTCTCTCTCTTTCCCTCACATCCATTTTCTATCTATTTAAGTGACAACAACAACAAGAAGATGATGATGATGATGATGATGATGAACAAGGTACAGATCACGAATACCTTCTGCAACTGCACCCTTTTATTCAAATGATTTTTCTTTTGCTATTTTGTTATCATCAAAACCCTAATCATGCTTTGCTTTATTCAATCCAGATACAAAATCTTGTTTCCATCATAATTTAGTTAATGGGTTAATTTGCCACTGCACCCTTTTCTTAACTAGGGTTTCTGTTTCTCTTTCTTTCTTTCTTTCCTTCTTTTCCTTTTTCATTGTATTTTTATTTGAAGGATGAGCTTGTTTGGATCCATACTTTATTCAGTGGCTGGATCCTAATTAGCTCTAAAACACCTGATGCATATTCAAGCGTATATAGACAAACCTTTTGATTTAGGTTTAGCTCATCTATATAAATGTATAGGCTTTTTTGGGAGTTACAATTGAGAAGATCATCAAGGATACACACACACACACAAAAAAAAAAATAACTTCCTTCAGGAGAAAAGATAGATTTGTACAAGTTACTCGTTTCATTATCTCCTTTCTTTTTGTTTTATTTTCCTTTTTCGACTCAAAGATGGCAAACATTATCTCCTTTCTTCTGTCATGACACTTATATCTTTTCATTTTGCTGTGTCTAAATTTCATTTATTATTCCAAAATTTTTTATCTGATTTGGAAATGAAATTTTCTTTCAGATCTTTTGATTCTAGGAATTGTTTACTTATCTTTTGATTCTAATTGTTAGAACATGGTTGGGCAAGGAATGACGGAGGAAGTGACGGACACTATCAGTGCTCCAAGGTAACCAAATTTATCATTTTGTTGACTACTGTTCTTCATTACATATTCAAGATTAATTGTCAGATATTTGGTAAGAGCGCTACTAAGATATACTTTGAGTTATTATTAAATCTTTGATATTTAATTAGCGTGAAATGGTGTGACTGTTGGGGTATTCCGATCTCTTGGTTTCCTGATTTTATCTTCACCGTATAATCTTACTTTTTTTTTCTTTCTCAAATATATCACCAAATTAACTAACATTATGAAAGAGATGATTCCATGTATTCTTATTAAAGAATAGATAATCTGATGATTCCATGTTATCAGTTTTTCTAGACTAAATATAATTTTCTATTTTTTTTTAAAGGTTAATTTTCTAAATTTAATATTATTTCTTAATAATAACATAAGTGCTGAAAAACTGAGCTGTTATATATATATACTAGATTTACCTGTGGGCACGTGCCTACGGCACGCCTTCAGAACGATACAGCATATAAAAGCCTTGTAAACAGTAAAACAACAATTATGTGGCTCAAGTTTGAATATTATGACAATATTCAGTTGTAAATAAAAGTTCATGTTTCCATTAGTATATTTTGAAAAATAATTATAAATCGGGGTGTAAAATCTAATTTCTTATAATTTTGAAGGTGAAAATTAAATTTAACTGAGAAGATCTTTGCTATTTTCAATAAACATGAGCAATAAAAAAACATAAAAAATTACAAACCCGGAATCTTAAAATCTAAATTTCTGAGTAAATAGAGAGAGAACGAGAGGGGGGAGAGAGAAAGAGAGAAATATGACAAACTGAAGTGAGAAGAGAAAATTAGTAATAAAATAATGAGTTCTTTTATTTTTTTAGTATTTTTAGTGTTTTTTTTTCTGGGGAATGGTTTTGGGGTAAAACTTTTTAGGGAAAAAATATGTTTTAGAATGGTGAATCTGAATCGTTGATTTTATTTCAATTGAAGATGAACCACTTGATAATTTTTTTTCTTTCAAATTGTCTTGTGGTTTTTTTTTGAAAGAAAGTGACTAACTAGTCACCTGTTTCATTAATAAGAAATTAAGGAAACATACATAGACAAAGTACTACAACCTCCACCCTATCAGATAGACCAACACTGGTCTAGGTACAACATCCACAAAATCCATCAAAATACCACCAAAAACAACAAAATACATCAAAGTAAACCCATACTCATACGGTGACTATCCAACTTCACATCTGAGTACCATGTAATGGCCCCTCCCTTAGTGTCCCTCGTAGATGTTACTGTTGAAGATCCGGCTGCAGCCTCTTCCTGACACCTGTCTTGCCTGACCAAGCAGAAATGTGATTCAGAGTTTTGTATAGCAAAATGTTAAAAGTACATCTAATATTACGAAAACAGGTGTTGTTTCTGTCTAGCCATAGGGTCCAACACGACGCTGCTACCGTGAGGTCCCACACTGCCCTACACTCGGATCTAACCCATTTCGCCCGCCATGTCCCCCAGAAGTCCTCAATTCGAGTAGGAACTTCTAAAATTGTCTTGTGTTTTATTATATAGATATGGCAATCATTACAGTGAATCTGCACATACATTTTCTAACTTGATGGTAATTAATTAAAGTGGTAAGATTTGTCAATTTCATGTTTGGGTATTCGTTACCCAATCGAGTCCTCCATGGTAATTCAGTTTTTTGTCAAAGCTTTTTCCAGACTCAAAGGTTAGTCTTGCGTACAGTGAGTTTTCTTCGTATGCATTTTCCATGTTAATTTGAGGATAGTTAAATTGGTTATTTTTGTCAGTGATCCTAACATATTGATAGAATAGAGATTGCACCCTTTTTTTCTCTCTGAGGATTCCATGTTGTTTTTCTAGACTGAATATATTTTTGTAAATGTTAAAAATTATTTCTAAATAGCTAACTAACCAATGGAAAACTTAGTAGCTAGTTATGGTGATCATTCTTCAATGTTTATTAATTATACATTGATTTCCATTGGCATGCATTTTCATGTTATTTTGAGGATAAATAAAGTTAATTTGTCTGCTAATGTTTACCCATAATGCATTGGAGTCCTCTAGAAACAATTTTTATATATATTAGAGCTCTTTATAAGAATCAATAATCAAAATAAAGAAGAATTATTGTGTTTTTTCCGTAATATTTTTGTTTCCGTCGTATCTTTTTCCTGTGTTGAGCGTATGGTACATAAATTAAAGATTGGTGGAACTGAAAGTTGTGACATATTTAGTTTAGCAGAAGAATGTGTATATAAATTTTTTTAATGTCATGGAGACCAATTCTATGACTGAAATGACGCACTTTTATTCATAAATAAAATAAAATAATAATATTACATATTTATGCTGTACAAGTTCTTGATATATTTAGGGAAAGGGTTGTGAAGGGTATTTAATCTTTGAAATAATATCTTAGACAAATTTTTATGGTGGTACACTAACAGGAGCACCGATTCAAAACTACCTACCAGTTCTTCGCGTCCCTCTCAAGGTATTTTATAAATGAACCCTGAAGGGTTTTTTTTTTTCTTCCTTCAATGGTATAATTTTTTTCTCTTTAATATAGTAAGCATGCAATAATTGTAAGATTGGTGTCTGCTTTTTTTTTTTTTTTTTTTTTTTTGGTATGAAGAACACCACCAAATTGAGGAAGCAGCATTCCCTCTCAGGAAGTGGGAAAGTTTCATCTTTGCCAACAAATCAACGCAGAAGAAGAGAAGGAAGCTAATCAACACAGGAAAAGAAGCAAACAACCAGGAAGGTTTAGATCTCATGGCCACAGCCGCTTCATGGTTAGCTGAATCTGAAACTCTAACCAATGACAAAGGGAAAGACCCAATGTTGCTTCCATACAGAATCAAAGATCACGAAGAAGCCAATGTCGAATCCTTGCCTACCAAATTTGAGGCCCTCTTGAATGTGGCTACCGAAGAAACCAATGTGAAAGCTGGTGAGGACAACAATGGAAATGTCGTGCAGAAGCAGAAGAAGCGTCTCACTAAGCCAAGGTCGACGAACATGGAAAGGAAGCCAAGAATTTCATACACTTCCCTGATTATTACTCCTCGTCCCAAAGCTACATCGGCTGATTCTAAACTATCCAAGAACAAAGAAGAGGAGTATCTTGATCCTTATAGAAGAATGAAGGGGAGGAAGTGTAGATTATTTGAGGCAGCGACGGGGGGTTTTCAGTGTACACGTAGAAATGGAAAAGGGTGGAGGTGCAAAGAGATTGCTAGAGTTGGATATCAACTGTGCGATAAGCACGTTAGAGCAGGGCACAAATTGAAGGGGTAATGCGCAGACATGGGAGGAAGCAAAAAAAGCATAATATTGGAGCTTGCATGGCTTTCTTGAATCAACTCCACCGATCAATCAACTTGTGGAATTGAACTGCCTTGCACTATTAGGCTACTTATGGCATTACTTTTTAGAGGGTGTTTTTTTATCTTAAAGTTCTTTTAGATTCAAAATAAGTGTACGTGGTAAACTTAATTAAAAGTGTATTTAATCAAAAATATTTTTTCTAAAACTATTATTTTTAGTATTTTACTCAAAGCACTTATAATTATGTGTTTAGCTTTTCAAAAAATGTTTTCAGTTACTTGAAAATTTTTTAAGTTAAATATAATTTTCTCAAACAGTACTTATCGGCATTTTTTAGCTAAAACACTTCATTTATAACAATACCAAAGAAAGCCTAAGTGCCAATTAAAGTTTGAACTAAGCGAAGCTCTATATATAGCACAATTAAAGACATTGCTCAAGTTACCATTTTTTTTTCTTTGAAGCTTTAGGGTTTAGTAATGTGGACACCTACGTTCACTAAAGTGCGCACAAATTATTCTGATGGTCTATTCCTCGTATGATTGTAGCATTCTGAAATTAGGTCTTTCAAAATGAGCACAGTTTGGAGGGTGAAATGGTCTAAGTGGAGGAGATGTTATCTAATTACAGTAATTCTATTTGTGCTCAACATTTATTTGAATGCAGCTTTCTATAGAAATATTTGAGGTTATTTTTTTTGAAGAAAATATTGGTGGTAAATATGTCAAACAACCAAATAAAATAGAACCACATCTTGTTCTTTCTAGATAGAACGTTGACCTAATCTTTAACTAATAGCAAGAGCTATGTTTCAAACTTTACAACCCAAATAACGTGATCTACGAAAGATTAGTCTGGCCCTCTATTGTCTGGCCTTCTGTAATGACTTTCCATTGCAAAGATAGTAGCTAGAGTTGTTTTACATCTTGAACACTTTAAATTATTATTTGATAAAATTGCGGTGCAGGCCGGGATGGCAACCGTACTGCCTCTAAGAAAAAATATTCAGGGCATCCCCAAACCCCCAATTTGACCTAGATACAAAAAATACAAATTGGACCTCAGCCATGAGTTTTATCCGTTATGTATGCCCTCTCTTCTATGATACCACCTTTAACCTTGCTGACCTTGCTGACTGCATTATAAAAAATATATAAAAATAATAATAATAATAAAAGGAAAAAAAAAAAACATCCCTCCCTTTCTTCTTTAACCCTAAAAAAAATTCTAGAATCGATGGGTAGTTTAAGGTTTTTTTTGTTTTCTTTAGAAATCCAGTCAGCAATATGAATGGTGGTCAATACTAAGGCGAGGCATAGGAGAGATAGAAGTGATCATGGAAAAAATTGATGGCAGGAGTTCACTTTGTACTTTTTACAAACGATGTGGCGTTATTTGTATTTAAGTCAAATGTTAGGATTTTTTTTTTGGTATTTTAGTCCAAACATAATAGGATTTTTTTTTATGATGCAAACTCCCAACTACTCATAACTTCCAAATTTTTCTTTTAGCTACCCTACATTCAGTTTCGGTCGCAGGATTTGTAATATCTCTTTTCAAAGATAATAGAATTTATTAAATCTAAAAAAACATATTTTGGTCATTTAAATTATCCCCTCCCTAATTAATCTCATGTTGTTTAACTTTTCTTTAGACTAATTCTATTTATAAAAATAATATTTAGTTTTCCATAGTTCCGTGAATGCAATAATGCAATTAGGAGACATGAAAATTGAAAGCCCTAAAATCATATCTTTCTTGGAGTTTTGTTGGGAATGTGGGGAAACCCAACTTTGTGGCTCGGAGTTTTATTATAGTGTTGGGAGTTGGTGATCTGCGGTATGTAAGGTGGTAGCCACCTACTATGGTTTCATATTTGGGATTCGAATTGGTTCTAATAAATTGTCTTTTTTTTCAAAAAAATATTATAAATTATTTTCAGGAGAAAGGAGTTGAGAGAGACAGACAAAAGAAGAAGAAGAAAATGCAAGAAATAGGATTAAAACAAAAAACAAAATAAAATGTATATCATATGGTATAGTACACTATTAAGCTAGATCCAATAGTTCTCCTTTCCTTTCTATAAAATTTCATAAATTGGTTTAATTATGACATTTTTTTTTCCAAAAGGAATTAAACTACCAAAATGGTGGATGCATAATCTGTGGTAACTAAGAGCATTTTTAGTCGTTTAATCTCAAATTTTGGGTATTTGGCATA
This sequence comes from Hemerocallis citrina, assembly GCA_017893485.1. Taxonomy (NCBI): domain Eukaryota; kingdom Viridiplantae; phylum Streptophyta; class Magnoliopsida; order Asparagales; family Asphodelaceae; genus Hemerocallis; species Hemerocallis citrina. Next base: position 265,057,917 of record CM030364.1, read on the forward strand.
TAGGAATATGAATTTTGGGTTTGAGCTGTAGTCGTCTTAACCCAAAGTTTGGGTTTGGACTTTAAAAAATCGACGGACAATAGAAGTCTCGTCCCACACAAAAAAAAAAAATCGTTTTAAAAATGTGTCGGGCGAGGAATGATTTCCCATCCATTGATTTTTATATTTTTTTAAAATAAAAAACCAACGGACGGAAAATTATTTCTCATCTGAGGATTTTTTTAAAAAAAAGTTTAACCACGGACAGGAAATCATTGCCCATCCAAGAGTTTTTTTCCAGATAAACTCGTAATTAAATTCTAATTAAGTCTTAATCTAATCCTAATTAAATCTTAATTTAATCTTAAATCTTAATAAAATCTTGATTAAATTCTAATGGTGTATGCATCATAATTCTACAAGCCTAATTCCATAGAATGTCTCATCTTAATTTTGGATTTTATTTGTTGGCCGGGAAATGATTTCTCGTCCAATCTTATTTTTTAAATCGATCAGACGGGAAATGATTTTCCGTCGGATCGATTTTTTAAAAAAATTGGATCAGACAGGAAATGATTTCCCGTCCGATATATTTATATAAAAAAAACGATGAAAGGTAAGCAATGATGATCTCATTAACTTTTAGAAATGAAGATATAAATTATTTCCGAATGTAATAATAATGGAACGCTAATAATTTTTAGTTGAATTTAAAGTTGTAATGATGTATCCCATGGACTTTACAAATATATTGTACTTCCAGATGTTATGAAAACTAAATTTATTAGGGTCGACTTCTCACTAAAAATAAGGTTAACCCAAACATATATTATAAATGCATCGAGGCCTAGGTCTACTAAAAGACAACGTATATAATATAAATGTATCGAGGCTCACTAAGACAAGATTAAAAATCTTGTCTTTTAGTGAGAAGTGGGCCCCCATGCATTTATAATGTATGTTTGAGGTAAAAATCCATGTATGTCGCATTTTGCATTATTTTTTGGTAGGATGCCATCTTTTTCTTCACAAGACTGGTTAATGTGTTTTGCATATAAAAATGATTATTTATAAGAACTAGTCATTTACACATGCGATGCATGTTCTAAATTTTTTTTTTTTTTTACATAGTAAACCTGAAACCTCCCTTATCACATTTTTTTTACAAATTATCTCTAGTAGCATAAACTTTTATTTTATTTGAGTGACACTTTTGTAAATAATTATGTCGTAAATAAATTTGAACATTGAGGGTAATATGGTAACTAACAACAGTTAAGTAAATGAATGGTTAATATAAATCCCACTAAAAAAATAATTGTTCACATTAGATGGTTGAATGAATGTCTAGAAATTACATGTTGTCTGCAAATGACAACCCCAACTCTCCCACTATAAAATTACTAGTAAACCGCACGTGTGATGCACATTCTAATAAAATTATTTTTTTATAGAGGAAATAATAAGACGTAATCTGGCCTCTAACCTGAGACCTTCCCTTACTTATAGATACTCTTTACAAATTACCCCTAGTGGCACACACTTTTATTTTATTTGAGTGCCACTTTTGTAAATAATTATGTCGTGAATAAATTGAATTTTGAGGATATTATGGTAATTATCAACTGTTGAGTAAATGAATGGTTAATATAACTCCCACTTAAAAATGAATGGTTGATTGTCTACAAATGACAACCCAACTCTCCCATTATAGTAGAGATACTGGTAATCTGCATGTGCTATGCACGTTCTTATAAAAAAAATTAAAAATAAATACTAAGACGTAATATGATCTGGAACCTAAGAGCTCCCTTTATTTATCACATATTCTTTACAAATTATCCCTAGTGGCACCAAATTTTATTTTATATGAGTGTCACTTTTGTAAATAATTATGTCATAAATAAATTTGAACTTTGAGAGTATTATAATAACTAACAATAGGGGTCGACTTCTCACTAAAAATAAGGTTAACCCAAACATATATTATAAATGCATCGAGGCCTACGTCTACTAAAAGACAACGTATATAATATAAATTTATCGAGGCTCACTAAGACAAGATTAAAAATCTTGTTTTTAGTGAGAAGTGGGCCCCATGCATTTATAATGTATGTTTGAGGTAAAAATCCATGTATGTCGCATTTTGCATTATTTTTTGGTAGGATGCCATCTTTTTCTTCACAAGACTGGTTAATGTGTTTTGCATATAAAATGATTATTTATAAGAACTAGTCATTTACACATGCGATGCATGTTCTAAATTTTTTTTTTTTTTTACATAGTAAACCTGAAACCTCCCTTATCACATTTTTTTTACAAATTATCTCTAGTGGCATAAACTTTTATTTTATTTGAGTGACACTTTTGTAAATAATTATGTCGTAAATAAATTTGAACATTGAGGGTAATATGGTAACTAACAACAGTTAAGTAAATGAATGGTTAATATAAATCCCACTAAAAAAAATAATTGTTCACATTAGATGGTTGAATGAATGTCTAGATTTGAATAAATAAAAAAAATAATAATAATAATAATAATAATAATAATATTATTATTATTATTATTATTATTATTATTATTATTATTATTATTATTATAGTAATATGCACGTGCGATGCACATTCTAATTAACTTTTTTATATAGTAAATAATAAGATGTGATCTAACCTCGAATCTGAGACTTCTCTTTACTCCTCACATACTTTTTACAAATTACCCCTAGTGGTACAAAATTTTATTTTAAATGGATGACACTTTTGTAAATAGTTATGTCATAAATAAATTTGAACTTGGAGAGTATTATGTAACTGACAATAGTTGAGTAAATGAATGATAATTATAACTCCTACTTAAAAATGAATGGTTGATATTAGATGGTTGAATGTCTACAAATAATAACTCCAACTCTCCCATTATAATATTAGAGATAAAAAGTGGATATCTAGATTCTTCTTCCTCTTTGCTTATAGTATTTTCCTAAGAGTAACTTTCGGTAAACCAACCCCAGGTTTCACGAGTTTGTAGATAACTCATTCTTTTTTTTCGGTTTGGTTACCTATTTGCCAAACTTGGTTTCGCTTTGGCTACCTCCGCCAAAAGAACATAGAGTCTACCGATTTCTCCATATCCTCTTATGTAAATTCAATTTCGTTGAGTCTTTTCGTTTGAATCGTACAGCATTGGTTGACTCTATTTCGCCACTTCTTCAGTACTAAGTGAGACCACTTGGTATGAGATAAATTGTAATGAGAATGATCCCCTTAACCAACTTTTCCATTTATTCATTCCAGACTTTTAAATTTTCTTATTAGGCTTTGATTTTGAAACAAATATTCCTTATGTCGTACAATAATTTTTGATTGTGTCCCTAAGAAAGGGGCAGGTGGTATGATATTGAACTACGAATTTCAACTGATAATTTTTAAGTAATTGGGTTTGTAATAATTTGTAAAATACATATGCTCGAGACAAAGAGGATAAGTCACAATAAATATTAGAATTATTATTATTATTATTGGTATTAGAAAACAATATTTTTATAGCCAAAATAAAGTTCATTGTACTTTGATTTGTTTTCTCAATTTTTTTTTGGTTTATTTCATCATTGTAAATAAATTTATTACTAAATATTTTTCACTCTCCAGGTAATCAATAATTCACCAGTTTTCACTCTCTTACTCTCTCTCTCTCTCTCTCTCTCTCTCTCTCTCTCTCTCTCTCTCTCTTTCTGGTTCTGACTTGAGCGTCGGAGGGACTGTCGCCGGGGCCACACCCTGGTGTTTCAGACGTTTTTGCAGGTCCGTCGGCCGCATCATCCACTGTCCAATTCAGATCACGGGAGGTTAATCAATGGTCCAGATCCATTTTCAGAAGCCCTAACAGTTTATAACGGCCAGGTCACAGGTTTGACTTTTAGTAGTGTCCTTTATTTATTAACTCACTATCTGTTTACTCCCACATCGAAATAAGCAGCAAAAGATTGGCACCGTCTGTAGGAAACCACTGCACAAGTCAAACTTTTCTCCATGCCACCAAAACTGAGAAGGGCAGGCTCCAGCCGTCGCACCAATTCTCTTTGTCAGCCAACTCTGGTTCCTTCTATGGAAGATCATATTCCTCCTCAACAGCAGCTCCTAGAGCCTAATCACGCTCCTGTCAATAGAGAGGCGCTCGGGGGCTCCCGACAGAACCGTCCTGACTAGTATCCTCACAACGACCGCGTCTCGGTCCACAATGCCTCGGCTGATTCAATGGCTACACGAAGCCCACAGGGTAAGAATCTCAATCAAATTGAAGGCGACCTGCGAAAAAAGCTGAATGAGAGGCGTGCCCGATCTGAGGCCACCCGTTCAGGACATCAAGCGAGCCAAAGAGCCCAGCCTTCTAGATAAGTATCAAGACAATCCTCCTCCCACAGGGGGCAACCAGCTAAGGGAAACCCAACGCAGGATGATCAAAGGCAACCTGGGCAGAACAGAGATCGGAATACACCGGTGACCAGGGTCGAGCTCGATCAATTCAAGCGTGACCTTCTCTATGCTCTCCAAGGAAGTCAAGCTCAGAGCCTTCCCCTAAAAGAAGGATCCACTGACTCAACTGAATCCCAAAAGAAGGACGATCAAGTCCTCTGCCAAATCCAAGAGGTAGAGAAATGTCTCGAACAAATAAGGAATGAAGGGAGCCACTCTCACAGGGCATACCACCCTAGTCGACCTCTGTACAGCCAAACTATTCTCGATGCACCTATTCCAAGGGATTTCAAGGATCCTTAATTCGAATCTTATGACGGGGAATCAGACCCAACATACCATATTGAGAGCTTTAAAACACTCATGATGGTATATAATGCCACTGATGCACTCATGTGTCGGACATTTCTCGCTACACTGAAAGGATCAGCTAGGGAATGGTATGCACATATGAAATCTGAGTCCATATTTTCCTTCGATTAGTTTGAAGAACTCTTCATCGCACACTTCGTTACTAGCCGGAGAACTAAAAAGACCATTGTCTCCCTGCTAGAATTGAAGCAAAAAGATGGAGAATTGCTAAAGGACTTTGTGAAGCGATTCACAGCGAAAGCAAGATCAATTTCCTCTCTAGAATCCTCAGTGGCGGCTGCCGCCTTCCGCCACAATGTCAGGCACAAAGAGCTAAAAGCATCCCTCTTCAAGAGGCCACCTTGCGATTTCACAAAGCTCCTAGAACGGAGTGAGAAGTACATTAGAGTTAAGGAAGCCCTCAACCCTCCAGACAAGAAGGAATCACTCTCCGGGAACAAACGGAAGAGCCCAACTGAGGAAATACCCAAAAAGTTTCAGAAAAACGGTGCAGGACTGCGTCGCCCTCCTCCTCCGCCTCGCTTCGACAAGTTTACTCCTCTAAATGCAAGCACATCTGCCATTTTCATGGCAGTAGAGAAAGATGGGATAGTCCGTCCTCCTCCCAGGATGATGACACCCGGCAATAAAAGAAAAAAGAGCCTACGGTGCGCATTTCACAAAGACCGCGGACATACAACTAATAATTGCAAAGGCCTTAGACATGAAATTGAAGACCTAATTCAGCAGGGCTACCTATCTCAGTTTGTCCAACGAAGCAACAATGCTGAAAACCCTCCGCCATGGGGGGCTAATAAGCGTTCTGAGAGGCTGTCTGAGTCAGGTCCTTCTGAGCATGTCGCCGTCTTACATACCATCCATGGCGGACCTATGAGGGAAGATTCTAACTCCTCTTGCGAGACCAACGCGAAGGAGATTAATTTAGTTCATAACACTCCTCCCCTAGACGATTCGGACCTCTCAGTCTCCTTCTCTGATCAAGATCTTGAGGGAGTCAACACACCTCATTGCGATGCGCTGATTATCAAACTAGGCATGGCAAATCACGAGGTGCAACGCATTCTCATTGACAATGGGAGTTCCACAAATATCCTCTTCATGGCTACATACAAGGCCCTAAAACTTCCTCAAGATCAACTCAAATCGTTCGGTTACACACTCCACGGCTTCACCGGCGTACCCGTCCATGTTGAAGGAATAATCACATTTGATGTAACGGCCGGAAGGGCCCCAACAACTCGGACGGAGACACTCGACTTTCTGGTAGTCAATGTTAAGTCCGCATACAATGCCATATTTGGTCGCCCTAGACTAGCCACCTTCCACGCTGTCGCGTCAATACTTCACCTGAAAATGAAAATTCCGACAATGGCAGGTGTAGGCCAAGTGCTAGGAGACCAACGGGGGCATGGGCATGTTACGCCGCTACTATCGGGTGCTCAATTCTCCCACTTGATACCATTGAGACCCCGCCAGAAAGAAATCATGTGAACTCGGAACCCGTAGACGAGCTAGAGGAGATCCTCTTCTCTCGAGAAGACCAGAGCAAGAATTTTCGAGTTAGCAAAGCCCTTTCTCCACAGCTCAAGGAGCACCTCATCGCTTGCATAAGGCAAAATCAAGACTTATTCGCCTGGACTGTCACGCCCCACTTCCCAAAAAGAATACGGAATACGGATACGCGATAAAAGCCCAGCGAATAATTTTCATCATTAATAAGCTGTTCAAGAATCTTTACAACATCTCACAAGAATAATCAGAGTCGGAAGCAAAAGAAACAACCAACATGCACATATGAACCAGAATACCAACAAGAATACTTGAAACCAAAATATATTAATCTCAAATAATCCAGATCTGAATAAGTCAAATATCCTGGGTCACTTTTCCCAAATACAAATAAATCCAAGTAACAAGTACAATTCTTCAAGCAAACTACAAGAATAATAATAGTAAAGTCCGGCACTAATACTTCATGTCACCAATACCATCTGGAACCTGTTCTCCATAATCTGCAATTTAACAATTGCAGGAATAGGAAAAAGAAAATAAACTCCCGTCAATGCAAGTTACGGGCTGCTTCTAATGCAGGATACAAGTACATGGGAAAACTAACTAGCAATATAGAATAGCATGATATCAAGATAGAATACTAGCATGGTAAGGTGAACAAGTGCAAGTGGCATGTATCAAGTGTCAAGTGAATAAGTATCATGTATCCAAGAAACAAGTGTCAAGAATCAAGTAAATAGGTATCAAGTATCACGAATCAAGTAACAAGTAACATGTGCCAAGTACAAGTATCAAGTAAACAAGTTCCAAGTAATCATGTTCAAGTAATCAAGTATCAAATAAGCAAGTTCCAAGTAATCATGTTCAAATCTTGTATTATTACTATCTAGGTAGCACTTCATGTGCCATCCTTTTATCACAAGGTTGCTACAGTCAGTGCAATTTCGTTTTAGATTTCATAGTGGACCATACAGGACAGTGTACTCAGGGACAAACCTCAAGAAATTAAGTATCAAGTATCAAGTATCAAGCCTCAAGTATCAAGTAAACAAGCCTTAAGAGTGAAGTATCAAGCCTCAACTAGTGAAATATCAGGTCTTAAGTCTCAATTATCAAGCCAAGTATCACATAGAATCAATAGATTCTCTTCCGAGTACATGTTTCTAAATTATCCACTATTAGATCTGTCCATATAACCCCAGCTTGGTTATTTTACTATTAATGTCAAACAAGTATGTATGTATCACGAAATAGGCCAAGTATATCATGGTATGGTCAAGTAACAAGTTCAAGTTGCAAGGTAAACATATGCGGGTACAAGATAACACATAAAAGAACAAAATAACCAAATTTCTAGTTTAGGACAGCAAGACCAAGCTGAAGTAAAACTGAGATTCCCGTTGTTATCAAAATGCAAATCTAAATCTGTCGAAAGGTCTAGAAAATAGACTCCCAACCGAATCCATCGAATACAAATAAGTCATATAGTATTTCACAAAGTTATAGCTCAAAACTGATTTGAATCCAAAAAATATATTCAGCCAGAAATCAGGAAATCGTATTCTCAGTCAGGAAAATAGCATCAAAACACCTCAAATAAATCCAGGAAAAAATCTAGAGTATTCCCCTATATGTCTAGTGTCAGAATATAAAGTTTCATAATTTTCCAGTAAGATTAGTTTAACCAACAAAAATCAGAAAACTTCAAGAAACAATAGTTTGGCAAATCTGGAATTCCCAACACTGTTGTACGAAAACTGTAACATCTCACAAACCATGAAACGCAATCCAAATCTGCCAAAGGAAGATGAAAATAGACAAAATAATATAAATTTCATATTTCATAAATATTTTTCATACAGGAAAAGGAATTATGGTGAAAATACAAATCTTAACAGAACAGCGAACAAAATTCAGCAAGTAAAGTCTTTATAAACAAACTTGAAATGGTATATAAAACTCATCAATAATATGCTTAGATCAAAATAATAGCAAGTAAATTCTGGGTAATCCCTAAATAATATAAAAATACTGAGCAAAATTTTAGCTCAAAATAATATGCTTAGCACTAGTATAGAAATAGTTTAGTCATCAAAATCATCAAGAAACGAAATCTAGAAAATGAAATACACCTCTGTAATAAAACAATCATATCTCACACATACGAAAACGAAATCGATCAAGGTCAAAGAGTTTGGAAAGAAGACGGATTTCTCTAAAAAAACATGTTTAACACTGAAGTTAAGATACTGACCTTAGTATGGTCTAAAGTACCAATCAAAACTGATCACTGACAAAAAAATACAGATTTTCTTCTTAACAACAAATCAATATACAACATACGAAACTCATTCCAAACACAACCAAATATGTTAAATATCATGAAATAGGGTATATAGCATGTCCACAACAAGTATATCACATGGATCCAAACAAACACATGATTTTCCATGATTGTCTCACAAATATAATCACATCAAGAACAGTCAAAACCTAAGTTGTTTCATATCAAATTTGTATCGTGAGGTAACTATGATCAGTAGCACTATAGAGACAATACTCATCAAGACACATCACACACGAGTTGTCTCTAGAACCTAACTACACTACAAGCGGTATTTATAACTTGTATCATACAAAGAAATTGAGTACAAGTTACTTGCCTTAACCGAAGATGAAACGAACACCAAGAATAACGGGAACGAATTCCCGAGCAATGACCAAAAACCTATGAACGAAAATCACGAACCAAAGCGACCCATGTGTAAACTACATGCACATGAAAAAACTCCAAGAACCAAGGAAAATAGAGCGTCGGGGTAGCGGCGGCGCTGGCCGATGCTAGCGCTGCTACTGCTCTTGCGGTTGCTGCCGGTGATCGGCACCGGAGAACGAAGGGAGAGAGATACGGGGAAGAGGTGAGATGGTGATGGTGCTCAGTATGGTGGTGGTCGGGTTGGGGTGATCGGGATAGGCAGTAGATGGGGATGTACTGGTCGGAGGATGACGGGAGTAGGGAGGTGCAGGTCGGAGGAGGGGGTGTGTTCGGCTGGGGCATTGACGACGCAACAGGGAAAGGGAGGCCGGGGTAGTAGGTTTAGGGTTAGGGTGAGAGATGGGGATTTATATATATGGTTTAGTTATGGGTATGGGTATGTGGGTTAATGGGTATCATAGGAGTTATAATAGGAGATGGGTTTAATGTTATTCGTATAGGATTTCAAGTAGGATTGTGGTTAATTTGGCTTTGGTAGTTAACTAGGAATCAAAAGCAATAGGATTAGCAATAGGATAACCAACCAAAACACCACGAGGACCCAAGAACAAAATAAATAGAACAAGAACCAAATAAAGAGCGAAATATAACAATAACGATCAAGAACAAATCAATGGACAGAAAAATCAATCACAAGAAGATCAAAAATGAGCAAAATGAATATATATTGAAAACAACTCCAATATACGGTCCAAAATACAAAGAGAGTACAAATACTCAAGAAAGAAGGAAAAAAAATACAACAAAGATACGAAAAACAAAAAATAGGAGTTACATGGACTGCGGCCGATATGCAGGGAATTCCCGGAGATCTAATCATGCATCGTCTTAATGTGAGTCCCGATGCCAAGCCAGTTCAACAGCGATGCCGCAAATTTGCTCCAGACAGGCTCCGGGCGGTCAAAGAGGAGGTCGACAAACTCCTAGCCGCATGCTTCATCCAAGAGGTTAACTACCCAGAATGGTTGGAAAACGTGGTGATGGTTTAGAAAGCCAACAGTAACTGGAGGATGTGTATAGACTTTACGGATCTCAACAAAGCATGTCCGAAAGATCCCTTCCCGCTCCCCAGTATTGACACACTGATCGATGCCACGTCAGGCCACGAACTTCTGACTTTCATGGATACATTTTCTGGATACAATCAAATTCAAATGTTTCCACCCAACACTCCGAAAACATCCTTAATCACAGATCAGGGTCTGTACTCCTACCGAGTTATGCCTTTCGGCCTGAAAAATGTCGGTGCTACTTACCAACGCCTGGTAAATAAGGTCTTCAAAGGAAAAATCAGCAGGAACATGGAGGTCTCCGTGGATGACAAGTTAGTCAAAAGCCTCCGGAAAGAGGATCACATCACGGATCTTTAAGAAGCATTCGGAGAATTGCGCAAGCATAACATGCGTTTAAATCCCACCAAATACGCTTTTGGAGTCTCCTCTGGTAAATTCTTGGGCTTCATGGTTAGCCAAAGGGAAATTGAAGTCAATCCCGATAAAATTCAAGCAATTCGTAACATGACTCCCCCAATAACGGTCAAAGAAGTGCAAAAATTAACCGGCCGGTTAGTTGCCATCGGCTGATTCCTCTCCAAATCTGGGGAGAAGTGTTTAACCTTCTTCAAAATCCTTCGGGGCGCGAAAGGTTTTGAATGGAAGGAAGAACAGCAGAACGCTTTTGAACAACTCAAAGAGTACCTAGCAAATCCTCCCCTTCTTAGCAAGCATGAGCCGGGTGAAGTCCTTTTTCTCTACTAAGCTGTTTCTGACCAGACTCTCAGTTCCATCCTAGTCAGAGAAGAGGACAGGTTCCAAAAACCAATTTACTATGTGAGCAAGGTGCTCCATAATGCAGAAATCCGTTACTCAAAAATGGAGAAGGTAGCCTATGCACTGGTTACAGCAGTGCGAAAACTCCTCCCTTATTTCCAGGCACACTCCATATGCATCCTAACGGATCAGCAGCTCAAGTAGGTGCTCTTTAAGCCCGAAAGCTCAGGAAGGTTAATGAAGTGGTCCATTGAGTCGAGTTAGCATGACATCAGCTACCACCCCAGAGCGACCATCAAGGCTCAAGCCTTGGCCGAATTCATCGTCGAGACCACCATCACTGACTTACCCGAGGAAGAAGAAGCCCCTTCACTTTGGAAATTATATGTAGACGTGTCATCTTGCCTCGAAGGAAGCGGCACCGGAATCATCTTGCTTGGTCCTGATAATTTTACTCTCCAATATTCTTTGCAACTCAACTTTTTCGCATCCAACAATGAAGCAGAGTACGAGGCATTAATCGTTGGCCTCCATTTAGCACGAGAGGCTGGCGCGCGAAGAATTGAAGTGTTTAGCGACTCTCAGCTAGTTGTTAACCAGGTCCAAGGCAAATACGAAGCCAGGGATGAGCGCATGGCCAAATATTTGTCACGGGTGCAGAAACTCCTCATAGCATTTAAAGAGGCCAATGTCACTCGCATTCCCCATGAGAAAAATGGGCAGGCAGATGCCCTCTCCAAGTTGGCTTCCTCATCTCTCAATGGGCTTGACCGCACAATCCTCATTGAGGTCTTTCTCAAGCCAAGCATCGAGGAGAAAGAGTTGGAGCTCATGGCCTGAAGATTGTTGGATGAAACCCCTAGTCGATTTCCTCGACAAAGGAATCCTCTTCGAGGACCCCCAAAGAAGCAAGGAAGATCCGAACGAGAGCAGAAAGATACACTCTCGTGGAAGGACTTCTGTACAAACGCTCGTACACCATAGTTGATGGCAGGCCCTATCTTAGATGTCTCACTCCGGAGGAAGCGCAATATACCCTCAAGGAACAACACGAAGGGATCAGGAGCTGCCATCAAGGGATCAGGTCTCTCAAACATAAGATACTCAATCACGGGTATTATTGGCCCACGCTACTCAACAATGCCCAAGAATATGTCCGCCAATGCGACCCCTGTCAAAAGCATTCAGCAATCAGGCATGGGCCGCAAGCAGTCCTTAACTCTATGTCTAGCTCTATTCCCTTTGCCATGTGGGGGATAGACTTGCTTGGACCATTCCCGCCGGCGGCTGGGCGAAAAATTCTCCTAGTAGTTGCCATCGACTACTTCACTAAGTGCGTCGAAGCAGAACCGCTAGCCACAATCGCTGAGTAGAAAATCCAGTAGTTCTTCTGGAAGCACATCATATGCAAATTTGGGATCCCCCGAGTGCTTGTCTCAGATAACGGCACACAATTCATAGGCAAAAATTTTCACCAATTCTGTCCATATTTGGGAATCACTCAGCGCTTCGCCTCAGTCTCGCACCCCCAAACTAATGGCCAAGTGGAAAATGTGAATCGAAAAATCCTGGACAGCCTTAAAAAGAGACTGGGGGAAGCTGCGAGAGTACTGTGGATTGAAGAACTACCAAGTGTTTTGTGGGCCTATCGGACCACGAAGCGAACACCCACCGGGGAGTCACCTTTCAACCTTGCTTACGGCTCAGAAGCACTCATTCCCTTAGAAGTTGGACTACCATCTCCCCGCCTTCTCTCTTTCAATGAAGAGCAAAACTCAAATACTCTTCGAGCTAACCTCGACATTGTTGAAGAAATACGAAAAAAGTCGGTAATACGGAGGAACATTTATCAGCAAAGGGTCGAGAAATTTTATAACAAGAAAGTCTGTCCCGCCAATCATTAAGAAGGGGACCTTGTCTTGCGAAAACTCGAGATCTCGAACCCACGGAGAAAAGGAAAGCTCTCCCCAAACTGGGAGGGGGCGTACAAGGTCTCACAAGTGATTCGCCCAGGGTCTTATCGACTTGAAGACCTGGGGAAAAAGAAGATACCCAGAACTTGAAACGCCGAGCACCTAATGAAGTATAACGAGAGCATCTGAAATGCGTTCTCCCAACAACGAGAGTGTTTGAAACATGCTCTCCTAATTTCTGCATAAATTTTGAGATTTTGTAATAAAGGCCAGCCACTAGAGCAACTATTTAGTTTTTCTTTCAGTAAGAACCGCCATTACTAGAGCGGCCAAGCATGTAATAAGAGCCAGCCATTAGAGCGGCCCCTCTAGTTTATTCTTTAATAAAGATTAACCAGTTTATTTTTTTACATCTTGGTCAATTGAACAAAGCAAACAATAAGCTAGAAATGCCCAACTCATACTCAAAAGTGGCGCTAAACACTCGTTACAAGCTTTCTACAATGCAAGTTTGGAATCCAGAACTCGGGAGTTGCAGCGTGCAAACATGCACGTTTAGAATACAACTCACCGATCAATCTGTTCTTGCAACTAGTTAAACTTCCTTGGGGCTCTGAAACAGTGAGTTGAGTGCCACACTTATATATTTAAGCAACACCAAACACTCGTTGCGAGTCTCCCCGTAAGACGGATTAGGAGTCCATACCCATGGCTCGACAGAGACTATAACAATTTGTAATCACACAAATTCACAGTGCACTTCGCTATTCGATCTGCTCCTGCAATTCGTTAACGCCTCAACCACCGGTTCGAAGTCCATGTTCATGGTTCAAAAGAGACTCTGTCAATTTGCTAAGAAGCAAGTTCGGAGTGTGCTTTACCATTCGAGCTGCTCCCGCAACCTGTTAATACTTAAACTAACAAGTTCGGAATCCATGTTCATGGTTAAGAGTTACTCTCGCAACGTGTAATCACACACGTTCAGACTCTAACTCACCATTCGATCTGTTCCTGTAACTAGTTAAATTCCCTCAACAACAGATTAAGAGGTCCAAAATCATGGATCAGAGTTATTGTAGCAACACTTGTAAAAAGCCACACTTGGAGTTCAACTATCCATTCGATGTGATTCTAACAATCTATTAGAGGAACCATACATCAAGTTTGGAAAACAATTCTCCTTCAGAATTGTCCCTACAACTAGCTGGGTACAGGACTGAAAATGAATTCAGCTTCGTCTTACACCATCGATAGCTCTTTAAGCTATACGCAACAGACTTGAGGCCCTGTTATTTGGTGACAAAGAACCCGTCGATAACATCTCAACCATGACAACAAGGACTGACCACGTAAAAAGAGCTGTAGAATTATCATAAGTCCATAATTTCATATTCAACGGTACTACAAATATTTACAAGTACGGAGACATCAACCATACAACTCGATTTACAAGCCATCCCTGCGACTCACTGGGCAAGGAATGTTGTTCCTGAGAGACATGAGCCTCCTTGTAGAATGCCTGACAGCCACCTCCTTCCCTTGGCTGCCAACACCTCGCACAGCAAACATCGATCCCAGCGACTATGAATGTTGACCGGCGCACGAGGCGCGTGACTCTCCACCAGCCAAAGTCATACTCAACAAAGCCGACGCTCCTCTCGGGGCCCCTACGGGATGTTGAAAGGGCACTAACGGTGTTTGCACAGCTCCCCCAACTCTTAGCCCAGCTCCTCAATCCTTCGCAATAGTCGTGGTGCTTTTCATCGTTCCCACCAGCTGGTCCTCCCTAAAACCGGCAACATGCAGGGTGCTTGCCGTCCGCAACCCACCAAGCCTCGCCTGGAGGAGGTATAGCTCCAAGTCCTTCTCAACAATTATCTCCCTGAGTAGGGCACATTCCCCAATGTTGTCCTTTGTCACTTTCGAAGACAGTGGCAAGCTTGCCAGACGACTGGAATATACGAATGCTAACAATCCCGCTCAACTAGAGCCGACTTAAGGCGAATAGATTCCAACCATTCCTCATCCGACTGAACACGCAAACGGTCGACTGCCAATTTGTTATGCGCAGTTGCTTGCAGAGGCGCCCCACCTTGTCACCACGGAGATCTTTATCAGAACCCACGGTCACCTATCAGCAAGCGCAAAAAGTATAATCAGACATAGGATCAAAGTACAAAGTGTCACAAGCGAACACTGTTCCAAGGCACATCAACACAACATGACAAGCAATAAACAGTCTAGAAGATAGTTTCTTTAAAACACTGAAAGGAAATACAGAGATGTGGTGGCCAGTCCGCAATTAGGCATCACAGAAGCAAACTACAAAGTCTAAGATGGAACAATCCAACAATAAACTGGAGAAACAAAAAGTCCATCAAGGTAAATCAAGCATCCACCTGCTTCGGTATCATCTCTGACAAGGCACTTCCAGCTGGGCCCTTCTCCTTGTCCTTCTTCCCAGAGCCGCTCTTTGCACCTCCCATCGGAGTATCAGCCTCAACATCTTCCTTCCTGTTAGGATCTAGAGGCTCACCAGATCGAAGCGTCACATGGTAGCCCTTCCCATCAAAACCAGGAACACGCTTCACCACATGTGAGATCACCAAGGCATAGGGCCTCAACATCACCCTCCGAAGCTTCGATTTACAGTCCGCATGGACCTTGGCCACTTCCACCTTCACATCCGAGGCCGCGTCAGCGCGGGCCTTCTCTAGCTCCAACAGAAGATCGACGTTCTTCTTTTCTAACGCCGACACTCTCTCCATGGATGCCTCTAGCTCGAGGCGCACCCCCTCCACCTTTACGGCCAATGCCTCCAACTCAAGGCGCGCCTCCTGCTCCTTCTTCTTCAACCCTTCTAACTCCGCCTTGGACTCCTTGGCGGCTTTCTTCTTTTCTTTTTCGGCATGAGTGATGCGATCCTTCATGTTCTTCTCTTCGGCCGCGTAAAAGTCTACCAAGTGCCCGAAGTGGCTCATCGCCTGGAACAAGGATAAATTAGTTAAAAACATAACGATGCAAGAAAAGGGAGCACAACATAAATAATCAAGGAAATCGAGCCATACCATCACATGCGCCCTTGCAATCTCCAAGACCGATCTCTCGGGGGGCTCCATCTTCAACCTCTCCCTGTCAGAAGGAGTAGGGAGGTGGCGATAGGCCTCAAGAAAAGCAGCGAAGTTTCCAAAGAAGTTCTCCTGGGCCTTTACATTCTAGTCGGGAGTGTAGACCACGTCTCCCTGACTAACAAGCACTATGGCAGCCGTAGCAGTCATTGAGGCTGACCCGGCACTAGCCACGACCGCAGCTAAAGAAATGGCAGGCGGCACCCCTACAAGGGACTCAGTCTGTGCAATGGGAACCATGGGCGGTAAGCTCGGGGAAGAAGTAGGACGTAACACCGTCCTCTTCCGCTTCTTTGGTTCCTCCTCCCTCTTGTTCTATATAGCATCCAGCTCTGTAAAGATATCCTCAAAATCCATGTCCATCTTGCCTGCGAGATGAAACAAAGAATAGTCAAAAATCGTAAAATCAAAAGAAAGCAGTAGAGACATAAATCAAAAAGCTAGAAATCGACAAAAGTATGGATAACAAGGCATGAAAACAGTAACAACAAAATCATACTAGGAACGGCCGGTCCAAGGCTGCCTTCAAAGAGCACTTCGTTGGTAATATCTTGCCACAACAACACCTTCAACCCCAAAAGCGCATCGCTAAGATTCTTTTCTTCTACGCTCATTATCGGCTCCACCTGCACCGCCGAGTGAACCGTTTCCCTCCAAGTAGTGGGAATCCCCCACGGCTCGGCACTGCAAACAATGAAAAACTTCTCCTTCCAGCATCTTACTGATCGAGGAGTATCAACCAGCCCCCTATTCTTGCGAGGGCTGAGATACCAACGTTCCTCCATTTAGCTGAGTCGGATGAGTTTGAAATGTCTTCTAAACACTGCGAGACTCGGCACAGCTCTGAGCTGGCGGCACTGCAAGACGAAGCCAGTGAAGTGCCTCCATGTGTTCGGCATCAGCTGCACCGATTACAGCCGATACTAATTAAGCACTTCACGAAAATGATGAAGGGGTAAACGAAGTCCTGCGAAGAAAGTGTCGTAAGGAAAGAAACAATACTCCTCCAACATGGCATAACACACCCTGACACCAGGCCCTGACAGGAGTAGGCTGTACTTTCTAGGAATACCAAAACCTGCTCTTATCACGATCAACTCATTGCGTGTAAGAATGGTGGTGGTTTGATTAGCCTCGGTAGTATGAACAAGCTCTGGCTCATCATATTCCATGCCGCTCCTTAGGAACTGGTGATCTACTACCGAGTATTCCCTAATCAACTCTGGGACAAGAAACAACGGGGTCTGGAGCCTACATCCCCCATCTTTCTCAGGTTCGACGATCGTTTCCACAACGGCAAAATAATCAGCCTCACCACGAACGCCCTTCACTCCAAAAAGGTGATCAGGCATAATGCTCTCTTCTCTATCTAGACCAGCGAACTTAGTAGAGGCACAGACCGACGAATACTAGACATGGTAAACAACAATCGCAAGAAAGTTACCTAGTCCAAGCGGAAGAAACTCCGGACCAACAACTGAATCTAGCACCACCAAATGCAACGCCTCGATTTCAAGAGAGAGAAGCTCTCTCAAAAAAAAATTAGGAGAAAGAAAGGGATTGTGGTAAATGAGGAAGGGGGGATAGGATCAACCCTTATTTATAGGACCAGAGAGGGTAAAATCGCCACATGGTGACATCTGAGCACGTCTTAACAAATTGACAATCGAATCACACCGATCCGAGTCCAACCACAGCAGTAACTTAACAACCAGACAATCAGTTGACAACGCGAACGGTCACCACAATGTTCGAGCAATCTCATAAACACCTTGTGAACGTCCTGGAAGAGACACACTCATAAACACCTTGTCAATGTCTCGGAAGAGGCAATCTCACAAACACTCAGTGACTATGGTGGGGTGAGCAAAATCACAAACACTTGGTGGACACTATGTACACCACCAACAAAAACCCATTACTCATCAAGCTCCACTTGAGACAAAGCCTACTATCCTGTGACAACTCCAAGATTGATCAAAACTCTCTCGATTGAAACCAACTTCAACAATACAAGCACAATATTGCTCCTACCTCAACGAGAAGACACCACCATGGAGACGAGCCAACTCCGAGCGAAAGCAAGATTTTTTGGAAAACTAAACGATGGGTATACTCACTTGAAGATGCACGTATATGTATTTGTTGCCGATACACGAAACTTATATGAATATTTTTGTGTGAACCCAATCCCTAGTTTAAAGCTCCAAAATACTCTCAAAAAATCCCAAAAAAGCACTCTCGGTGAACTAAGAAGAGGAAAAAAGGCGGAACGTGTCGGGTCGCGACCCAAACCCGCAATAGAAATCAAAGAAGAAAACCAACTAAGGGCCTTAACGGGGTGCAGATCCAAACTCGAAACACCAAACACGCTCCGCTCCTTCCCTACTCCTTCTTCTCCAAAGTTTCCCGCCAAAAATCATGCCTTCGAAAACTTGAAGACCAAGCTCGCCTGAGACCTTCGACTTGTCTCCTCGCTCCGAGATCGAGCTCCGCAGCTCCTCACTTCACCAACGACACCGGACTCTCGCCTCCTCATAAGCACCGCCGACTTCGAGCTCCCATAAAGCTTGACCAAAAAACAGAGCTCAAGTATGCTAAGTTCATAACTCAGCGAGAAAAGCTCTATAGCTCGGTGAAGTGGCAGTCTCCATAGCACGGTGAGCACTCAAATCCCGTAGCTCGGTGAAACCCATAGCTCGGTGGGTGCTCAAATCCCATAGCTCGGCAAAATCCTGTAGTTCGGAAAAGGAAACCCATAGCTCGGCGAGCGCTCAAATCCCGTAGCTTGGCGAAACCCATAGCTCGGCGAGTGCTCAAATCTTGTAACTCTGCGAAATCCTGTAGCTCGGCGAAGTGCTCAATCCCGTAGCTCGGTGAAGCCTCGAGAGCTCCATATCTCGGTGAGAATCCTGTAGCTCGGTGAAGAGAATCCATAGCTCGGTGAGTGCTCAAATCCCGTAGCTCGGCGAAATCTTGTAGCTCGGCGAGTGCTCAATCCCATAGCTCGATCGAACAAACTCGACGAGAATAGAGCTCCGAAGTCTCCAATCCGTAGCTTGACCAAGATGATCAACCCCTATAGCTCTACCGTCACCGAATGAAGCATCTGCCGAGCTACGCGTCGAAGGAGAAGATAGTAGCTCGGCGAATTGGTTCGCCGAGCTAAGGGGTAGAAGAAGACGAACCGCAACCATTCGATCTCCACGATATGCGCGCTAGCCCCATGATCAGCGATCAGGGATTTTTCGCCCTGATCAAACTTTTCAGTCGTCTGATCTCCTCAGCGCGCGAGCCCAGTTATGATGGGCACCCCAGATCGCTTCAAATATCGCGTCAGCTCCGATAAAATCAAAAACCAATTAAAAATCATTTTTAATTTGAAATTTTGATTAAAAAATTAAAAAATAATTATTTTAATTCGGAAAAAATTTTAAAATCTGAAAAAAATAATTTAATTGAATTTATTAATTATAAAATTCGAAAGAGTGATTTTGAAATTGTAAAAAATCCATAAAATTTAGAGAAATCCGAAGAACTATGGAAAAGTTCTCAGAAAATTCCAGAAAATTCAAAAAAATATGGAAAAATTCAGGAATATATCCACTATCTGCAGAAGCCACAGATCAGTTCTAGGTATCTCCGAACACTCCGACTGCTAAGATTATTCATCAGATCCTAAAATTAAGACATACTACTTCCCGAAAGCCATGAACATCGCCTTTCTGGAGTGGGAGGCTTATAATGATGGTAAAAATCACACTAGATCAGAGCCATACGATCCCTGCATGGATCTCAAAGCATCTACAGGCAGATTAGCCATCACATGCCTATTTTACAGGCCTGGGCCAACTCCAAAACATGGGCTTCTCTCAAGCCCATAAAAAGTGACAGACTAGGCCCACTAAGAAAAACACCCTAGCCCACGATGGCTAGGAGTCAAATCTCTTATCCCCTCATAGGAAAATCTTATCTCTTCAGGGGGGAGACATGAAAGATCCGACGATCACGATTCGGCTTCTAGAATGTCTCTCAAGCCTATAAATACTCCTCCCCCTTTTTCAGTTTTCAGGTAATCAACAATTTACCTAGTTTTCACTCTTTTACTCTCTCGTTCTGACTTGAGCGTCGGAGGGTCTGTCGCCAGGGCCACACCCCGGTGTTTCAGATGTTTTTGCAGGTCCGTCGGCCGCATCATCCACCATCCAATTCAGATCACAGGAGGTTAATCAACGGTCTAGATCCATTTCAGGAGCCCTAACAGTTTATAACGGCCAGGTCACAGGTTTGACTTTTAGTAGTGTCCTTCATTTATTAACTCACTATCTGTTTGCTCCTACACCGAAATAAGCAGCAACAAATATATTTATATATATATTTTCAATGAAGAATATTATAACATAATCGGATTTATGTATTAGTCAGATATTAATTATTTTGAATATTTGCCAAATATCTTTTTGTGATTCCTATCTTTTATCATCACAAGTCTGAACTATATTTTTTCTTTTCTTTTGCAATTCTTTTTGCAATTCTTAATTGCGATTGTCTTATTCATAATATCTTTCACTTTTGTTTCTATAAGTGGATAATTTTCATTTACCCAATTCATAGATTAGATTTGAACAGTTGATTCGAGGATAATTTTATTATTTATCTTAGAATCTTTTTCTCTTTCATTCACTTCATATACCTTTGCCTCCCTAAATTTAAATAAGAAAAAAAAGTCGAGTTTATTTTTTTCAAAATTTTCATTATTTCTAAGTAGAACTAGTTTTATGATGCATTTTGTATTTTATTTGACCTAATATATCTCACTATTATCGTTATCAAAAATATATATATCTCACGATTACAGTAGGTTTACACCAAGGTTCGACTTTAAGCCCCTACCTCTTTACATTGGTTATGGATGAATTAATGCGATGAATACAAGATGAGCTGCCTTGGTGTATGATTTTTACCGATGATGTCGTCTTAGTGGACGAGATTAGAGCAAGAATTAATGCTAAATTAGAATTGTGGAGAGAAACATTGGAAGCTAGAGGCTTTAGAATAAGCAGAACTAAAACAGAGTATATGAAGTGTAATTTTAGTGATATTCGCACACAACTAAGGAAGTAGTGAAGCTTGATGGTCAAGAGATACCTAAGAGAGACTGTTTCTGATATTTAGGCTCGATTATACAAAGAGATGGGAAGATTTTTGAAGGATTTATACATAGGATCCAAGCAGGGTGGCTTAAGTAGAGAAGTGCTAGTGGTATTTTGTGTGACAAATGTATACCTTTGAAGTTGAAGAAAAAATTTAATAGGACGACTGTTAGACCAGCAATGATGTATGAAGCAGAGTGTTGGGCAACAAAGAAACAATATGTCCAAAAAATAAGTGTGACGGAGATGAGGATGCTAAGATGGATGTGTGGTAAAACAAGGTATGATAGAATTAGAAATGAGCATATACGAGATATGTTAAAGGTAGCTCCAATTCAAGATAAGTTAAGAAAGAATCGCCTCAAATGGTTTGGACATGTCACACGTAGACCTAGCAGTGCCCCTGTTAGTAAGAGTGATTTGATAAGTACTGAAGGTAGAGTTAGGGGTAGAGGAAGAACTAAACTAACTTGGGCGGAAACAGTGAGAAAAGATATGATAGCATGTGACCTTACAAAAGACATTGCGCTAAACCGAGCAAAATGGAAAACTAGGATTCATGTAGCCGACCCCAACTAGTTGGGAAAAAAGTTTTGTTGTTGTTGTTGTTGTTGTTGTTGTTGTTGTTGTAATATATCTCACTAATAATTGTTAATATTTAATAGTATTTTAATAAATAATAAAAAACTAAACAAAACTAGGATATATTAATCATTTAATTAGGACAGGGTCGGAAAAATTAGGTTAGAATTAGGATATATTATTCCATTAATAACTAAGGATATTTTAGTAAAAAAAACACCCCCGCATAGGTGACAGAAACCATCACGTGTGGTCACATAATCTGTTTTTTAAGTAGAGGTAGCTAAACCACAATCAAGTTTGACAAATAAGTAGCTAAACCGCAAAAGGTATCTGCAAACTTGTAAAACCTAGGGTAGGTTTGCTTAAATTTACCTTTTTCCTAACCTAATAATTGTATATATTAATTAAAATTTATTGACTTATTCTTAGTTAATTAATGACTGTACCTCACATGCAAATGCATTTACCCGGCCCTGTTATTTATTTGGCCATATTTTTCTATTTAAAAATTTGGTAATAGATTTTTCTTTATCTTGGCAATAGTTTATTTTGAAATTTGGCAATAGATTTTAAAATTAAAAAAATTGACAGCAATTTTTTTATGTTAGTATTTATTTGGTCTTTTTATATTCCTTTTAGGGTTGAAAGTATAAATTAAACTATATATATATATATATATATATATATATATATATATATATATATATATATATATATATATGCCTTTACCTCTTTACCCAAGGCCAAACAATTGATTTAATATTCATTCCCTACATTTAGAATTACTTAATTTTATGACCTTTGAAAAAAAAACAAAAAAAATGCTAGGTGTACTATATTTTATTATACTACTTTCACATTACTATAGTATGAAGAATGTGAAGTTCATATAAAAAAAACTTTTCAATAGTTGTTTGTTATTTGTCACTCCGTTTTCTTTTTTCCTTGTGTAAATAGGAAGACGAACATTAATCAGAGCTACTCTTAAAACATACTGGCATGCTCATCTTTTTCTCTGAAAGCTTTACTTATAATTATTATGATTATCTTGCAAAGTGGAGAAAACCTGTCGCAGGTCCTGAGTTGTAGCGCTAAAGAAGATAACTCGTGTATCATTCCAATCCCATTGCATATCAGTCCAAAGGAGAATATCTTTCTTTTTAGGGTTTTATTGAATAAACGTCACCTCTTTACAGTTTATCCCCTCCTTTACCTAACCGTCACCATAGGTGGCATGCAGTGAGTGGACATTGTGAGGAGGATGGGCCCTAGCTACAGTGATAGCTTTTAGAATTGCAGCTCTCTTTTCTATTGCTTTATGTAAACACGCTGAACGCACGTGCCACGTGTTGCTCAGCGTGTGGCTTACCAACTGTTCCATGTCCTTCCCCTCTTGCTTTATAAGGCAGGGGCGATGAATGTAATGGAATCAATATAGATGAATTACTTTTAATCTTCTTCTTCGTCTTCTGTGCTCTACTCTACCTTACTCTCCTCCCTTCCTTTAATCTCTTCTTCTTGTAGGTGAATAGAATCATGGCCATAACTAGATCCGGTCGTGAACCACCCCCGCCTCCTCCGTCCACTGAGCGACCTCCAGTTGGGTCTGCGACATTGGTATCAGAGCCTATAGCTCCTTCAAACCCTGACAACCTGGTCGAGCGCCGACCGATCCTTGACTCCGGAGGCAACTATAGAATCGGATCCCCAGGCCTGATGGCGCGAGGTTACCCCGATAGGGAGGTTGAACCTCAACAGCCGTCCGATCAAAGTCAGAGAATGGAGAGCCTCGCGATCACCATGGGAAGCGTACAACATCAAATCACTGGACTACAGATACAAAACGATGACATCTGTAGCTTATTGCGCCGTCTTGCTGACAAGGACTCACGCAATAGAGAGGGAACGACCTTTACTCCACACCCACAGAGGGAAAATCTACCCTCACTTTTACCCCGTCCTAAATGGATCCTAAATCTTATTCACCCACATCCCCCATGGCAGAGGAGCGAAGAGTCTTCATACACCCAACTCCCCAATCCCCAATATCTCTCAAACCCCATGGTCCCTATTGGAGTTTAAATCCCCAATGGCACAACCCCATATTCCCAAAACATACCAAGCTGGAGATACCCTTGTTTGATGGTACAGGAGACATTAGCAATTGGTTTTTTCATCTTGAGCAGCACTTTGATACTCAAGGGATCGAAGAAAGGCACCAGGTTAACTTTAGCGTCCATTTCCTGAGGAACGATGCTTTGATGTGGTGGCGATGGTTCAAGAGGCAGAGCCTCTGCGAAGTTACTTGGAAAGTGTTGAAAAGGGAGATGTTGTTGCAATTTGGGCCTACGGAGTTGCAAAATCCTATAGCTACTCTCATGAAGCTACAACAAACCGGCACGGTGATGGAGTATCATCGAGAATTCCTCAAATACAGTCACCTTAGTAAGCCTATGGAATTTGTGGTGTTAGTTGATTGTTTTGTGTCGGGGTTGAAGGAAGAAATCCAACAGAAAGTTTTGTTGAGACACCTTCAGTCGATAACGGCCACATATAGGGAAGCGGTGGCTAGGGAAACTATCGCTCGGTGTCAACGAAAGGCAGCAAAACACTTCAATAATTTTACCAAGCCAAATGTGAACCCAAACCCCAGCTTTCTCAGACAAGCACTGACAGGAAATCCCCTCATGGAGACAAGAAAGGTAGCTGCGGAGGGCCCAAGGCAGACCCAGTTTGACAGAATGATTGCAGAGAAGAAGGCTCAAAACTTGTGTTTGCTGTGATGAAAAGTGGAGTAAGGTATATCAATGCAAAGGTCGAGCTCTCATGCAGATTGAGGGAGAATTGGAGGTGGACGAAGCCTGTCTGAATCCTGATGATGGGGACAGTTATGCAGCACCTATAGGGTCATTAAACCCTGAAGGAACCCCTGAGTGCAACCTGAATTGTCTGCAGGTGGTATTACCCACCACAGCTCCTCCCACTATCTCTTTGGGAGCCGTAGTAGGGATGGAGGAGCCACAAACATTGAGGCTTAAAGGAGCAGTAGGTAGTGAAGAAGTTTACGCTCTCTTCGACACCGGCTCAACCTACAACTTTGTGGACTCTCAAGCTGTCAAGAGAGCAAGGATACAGGTTAATAACCAAACTCAACTCTCCGTTACCATAGCAGGAGGGAGTCAATTACATTGTGAAGGGGTATCTGAGGATCTGGAGTTTTTGTGCCAAGGAGTCTCCATTCTTGGGCCATTCTATATCCTACCTCTCAGAACAAATCAAATAATACTAGGAGCTCAATGGATGAGAACCAAGGAGGACATTTGGCATAGCTTCAGAAGCCATACTATGCGCTATGAGGAAGAGGGGAGAATGATAACTCTAAAGGGAGTCCATAACAGCTTCATGAAGAGTGAAGAATCGAAGACAATGCAAAAGACCCTTATGCATACCAAGAGGGAAATATTACTCTATGTCTCCGCAGTATCCACATCTGAAAGTGAGGCTAGTAAACCTTTGCCACCCACACCTGAAATCTCCAACCTGCTTGAGCAATTTGAAGTAGTGTTCCATGAACACACCACATTACCACCAGTTTGACCTCAAGATCACAGTATACCCATTCTTCCAAATTCTCAACCCGTAAATCAACAACCCTACAAGCACCCTTGGAATCAAAAAAATGAGATAGAGAAACTCATCATCGAGATGCTCCATACAGGTGTGATACGACCTAGCTGCAGCTCATATGCCTCCCCTATGGTGATGGTGAAGAAGCCAGATGGCTCTTGGCGACTCTGCGTCGACTACAGGGCATTAAACAAGATCACAATCAAGGACAAGTACCCCATTCCCGTCATTGACGAGTTACTAGATGAGTTACATGGGTCTAAGGTGTTTAGCAAGCTGGATCTATGAAGTGGATACCATCAGATACGGATGAAACCTGAGGATATTCACAAGACAACATTGAAGACTTACGAGGGCCACTGAGAATACCTGGTTATGCCTTTTGGCCTCACCAACGCACCCTCGACCTTCCAATCATTGATGAATGAGGTGTTTAGACCCTATTTAAGAAAAAATTGTACTTGTTTTCTTTGACGATATCTTGGTCTATAGCAGGTTCCTTAAGGAGCATGGCCAACACTTGAAGACGATGCTGCAAGTGTTACAAGCAAACTCCCTCTGTGCAAAAAGGAGCAAATGTGTATTTGGGGTGCACTCAGTATCATACTTGGGACACATTATATCGGAAGCTGGAGTTTCTGTTGATCCTGATAAGGTCGACGCAATCAACCAAATGCCTACACCCAAATCTGTGAGGGCCGGGAGGGGATTCCTTGGGCTAGCAGGGTACTATCACAAATTCGTCAATAGGTACGCTGCTATAGCTGCTCCAATGGTTGCTCTCACCAAGAAGGGGACATTTCAGTGGTCCTCAGATGCGCAGAAGTCTTTTGAAGCCTTAAAGTTGGCACTAACAACCCCTCCTGTATTGGCCTTTCCTAACTTCGATGAGAAGTTCATTTTGGAGTGCGAAGCTGCCGGAACGGGAATTGGAGCCGTATTAATGCAAAATAACCACCCCATTGCCTTTCTCAGCAAAGAATCGAAGGGAAGGAATAGGCACATTTCCACCTATGAGAAGGAGATGCTAGCCATTCTTTTTGTCGTCAAGAAATGGAGACACTACCTACTAGGAGGGGAGTTCTTAATCAAGACCGACCATAAGCCACTCAAACATCTGCTTGAGCATACTTGGCTCTGGAAACTCCATGGTTATAAAATCTTAGTAGAGTACAAGAAGGGCAAGGAGAACAAGGGAGCAGATGGACTATCGAGAGCCTTTGAGGAAGCTCAAGTGCAAACTATTACTATGGTGCAACCACTTTGGTTAACTGCATTGAAGAGGGAAGTGCAAGAAGACCCATTCTATGCGGAAATACAGAGTAGACTAGCCAAGGGAGATGCTCCAAATTATAGCTTCCAGCATGATGTAAATTTCTACAAGGGGAGGGTAGCTCTAAACCCAATTTCGCCATTGATCCCTTAGCTGTTACACCTATACCATGACTCTCCACAAGGTGGTCACTCCGGCTATGAGAAAACATGGTTGAGATAGAAGCAAGTTGCCTATTGGTGTGGTATGAAAGGGAGATTGAAGGCTCACATAAGAGAATGCGATACTTGCCAGTGCTGTAAGTATAGTAACCAAGCTCCCTCTGGCTTATTACAACCTCTCCCTATTCCCATCGAAGTTTGGAAAGATATCAGTATGGACTTCATCGAAGGTCTACCCCTCAGCTGGGGAAAATCCACCATCCTAGTAGTGGTCGATAGGTTCTCTAAATATGCACACTTCATTCCATTATCCCATCCCTATACTGCGAAGACCATAGCAGAACTCCTGGTTCAAAACTCTATGGGGTGCCCACCACGATTGTCAGTGATAGGGATCCAGTCATCACCAGCTCTTTTTGGCAGGGTATCTTCTCAGCACAGGGGACTCAACTCTGTTTGAGCACTTCATTTCATCCCCAAACAGATGGGTAATCTAAGATTGTGAACAAGACCCTAGAAACTTATCTGCATTGCTTTTGCGCTTATAAACCCTCGAGCTGGGCCAATGTCCTACCATGGGTGGAGTATTGGTACAATACTAGCGTCCACAGTGCCACTAAGCTATCTCCATACCAGGTTCCATACGAGAAGGCACCCCCAACCCTCCTCAGCTACATCCCCAAGATAGCCCGCTCACTTGAAGTGGAAGAATGTCTACTAGATAGGGAGGCCACCTTAAGATTACTCCGAGACAACCTGAAGAAGGCTCAAGAGAGAATGAAGTTGTACGCTGACAAGAGACGAACAGAGAAGGTCTATGAAGTGGGTGATTTCGTATATCTAAAGTTGCAACCATATAAGCAGATCACTATGGGAGGTAGGTGCATTCACAAACTCTCCCACCTCTACTTTGGCTCGTACCAGATCTTAGAGAAGGTTGGGAAGGTGGCCTACAAACTTCTACTACCTCTAGAGGCCAAGATCCATAGCATCTTCCATGTATCGCAGCTTCGAGCCCACTTGGGAAGTAAACACACCCTCGCATCCACACCCCCCACTTACTTTCAAGAAGTGGAACTCCAACCTGCACAAATTTTAGACAAGAGGATGGTTGGAAAGGGGCGAGTCGCAATAACTGAGATCCTAGTTCAATGGCAGAGAAGACCCAAGGAGGAGGCGACGTGGGAGGAATTTTGGAACATACATCGTCGCTTTCCTAAGTTTCAAGTAATTATGGAAGCTCCTTTTCAAGCTGGGAGAGATGTCGCAGGTCCTGAGTTGCGGCGCTGAAGAAGATAACTCACGTATCAATCCAAACCCATTGCATATCAGTTCAAAGGAAAATATCTTTCTTTTTAGGGTTTTATTGAATAAACACCACCTCTTTACAGTTTAGCCCCTCCTTTAACTAACCGTCACCACAGGTGGCATGCGGTGAGTGGGCATTGTGAGGAGGATGGGCCCCAGCTACGGTGATAGCTGTTAGAATTGCAGCTCTCTTTTCTATTGCTTTATGTAAACACGTTGAACGCACGTGCCACGTGTTGCTTAGCGTGTGGCTTACCAACTGTTCCTTTTCCGTCTCCTCTTGCTTTATAAGGCAGGGGCGATGAATGTAATGGAATCAATATAGATGAATTACTTTTAATCTTCTTCTTCGTCTTCCTGTGCTCTACTCTACCCTACTCTCCTTCCTTCTTTTAATCTCTTCTTCTTGTAGGTGAATAGAATCATGGCCATAACTAGATCCGGTCGTGAACCACCCCCGCCTCCTCCGTCCACTGAGCGACCTCCAATTGGGTCTGCAACAAAACCTGAATAAGTTTTTTTAAGTGTGGAATGATCATAAAGTTCATCCTAATTTGGAGATTTATGTTAAGTATAATTACCAACCCAACAGAATAAAATTTATAGAAAATATAAAACAAACCCAGAACTAGAAGACATCATATTTACATTGTTCTGTGAATGTGATCTAAATCCATAGCAAGACTCACACCCTTCCCATCTCTATGTATGATAGTTTACGAGTGGCAATCTCTCTCACTCTTTAAGCCTATTTTTATGGGTATTTTTTTCTTCTCCTTTTATATCTTTTTTAGTTGTTGTTGATTACGACCCTCATTACATACATATTTATAAGATAAATTCAGAAACCTTAATTAACCCTACTGAACTCAAAATTACATAAACACCCTTATATAATACCACAGTTAAGTCAGCTGACGATTTTCATCTGGTTCACTTCTTGTGGCTTAAGATATTGATCTGTTTTAGGTCAGATCTTTCTTTATATATATTGGGAGAATCAAACTAATTCAAATTAACAGGAAGGGTTTTAACCATGGTTGATTGTCCACAGAGTCGCACCACCACAAACGACTGCTTCAGCTCTGATAATGGTAAAAATTACAGCAAATCAGGGCTGTACGATTTCTACACAGATCTTAAAGCTTCTATAGGCAGATTTATCATCACAGACCTCTTTAACAGGTCTAGGCCTTCTCTAAGACATGGGCTTCTTCCAAGCTAATAAATAGTGACAGACTAGGCCCAATAGGAGAATCACCCTGTCCGTGAAGGCTAAGAGTCAAACCTCTTATCCCCTAACAAGAGAACTTATCTCTTGAGGGAGAGAGACATAAAAGAGATAAGGAATTCAAATCGATCCAACGAATCTAAATCGATCTCTGGATATGCCTCTCAGGCCTATAAATATCCCTCCCCTCTAC
This sequence comes from Hemerocallis citrina, assembly GCA_017893485.1. Classification (NCBI taxonomy): domain Eukaryota; kingdom Viridiplantae; phylum Streptophyta; class Magnoliopsida; order Asparagales; family Asphodelaceae; genus Hemerocallis; species Hemerocallis citrina. Next base: position 265,087,373 of record CM030364.1, read on the forward strand.
AGTCAGAAGGTAATCAACAATTTGCCAGTTTCTCTCTCAAACTCTCTTTCTCTTTCTGGTTCTGACTTCAGCGTCGAAGGGTCTGTCATCGCCGGAGTCACTCCTTGGCGTTTCAGGCTTTTTGCAGGTCCATATGCCGCATCAGCAACTGTCGGATTCAAATTACGGAGGTCAATCAACGATCCAGATTCAATCTCAGGAGCCCTAACCTCATTTTACGGTCAAAGTCAAAGGTCAGACTTTTAGTAGTTTTCCTCAATTATTAACTCACTATCTGTTTGCTCCCACACAAAAATAAGCAGCAACAAGCTCTATCCCCAACGACATCCTCCATCGCATCCTCTCCTCCATCAGCTTCGTCTTCGTTTTCCCACCCGGATCCGCTCTGTCGTCAACCGTTGTCTCCATCATCCGACAGATGGAGGTCAAACAATGTATTGCTTTTCTGATGTTGCAGCATTATTAAAGTACCTTGACCAGTTTCGAGTTATCGTAAATTTGAAAAGGTTAGTCGAGCGATGCTTTCTATATTTCTATTTCTACAAATTTAGTTCCAAACAAGGTCATCTCAAAACAACATGAAATACTATAAACTCTCCTTATTTATCTTGATCGTGCTTGTGCTTTCCACATTTCAACTTAGCAAAACAACATGAAATACTATAAACTCTCCTTATTTCATACATTTCCACGTTATGAAATACTCATGTCATACGCGTAGATGCAAAACAAAGCATAACATCACTATTATTTGTTTCAAACTGTCTTAAATTCTTGAAAAAAATGGTCAGGCAGTGCATTCTATGTTTTCATCTCTACTAATTAACTTAATCCTGAAGGATATGATAAAGTTCCCTAGATAGGTAATCGATATGGTATATTATAACATAACTTTTCCTTATCATATCCACCACGTCCATATGCTTTCTAGGTTTAAGTAAAGCGAACGTAAAACCGCCAGTATACCATTAGAAAATAGTAAATCATAATTTTCATCAAAATGACGGGCAATGCACAGATAAAAAAAACACTAAAACCTCCCCTTATTGTCTACATCGCATGCATGTAAAAATCTCTAATATTATAATGGGAGAAGGGCTTAGTGTCATTTGTAAATATTTGTCATTTTGTCAACACGTGCAGTGCACGTGTTGGTAGATTTTTTTTTCATTCACCCTCCCCCATTTTTCCCACGTGCAACGCACGTGTATAATACTAGATTTGAATTTTTTTGTCATTTTCATTCCCTCCTTCCCATTTTTTTCCACGTGCAACGCACGTGTATAATACTAGTAAAAAATAAAAACAAAGTCTATGATTCAAACAAAAATATATATATTTTTAAAATCCTTTAATAAAAAAAAATAAGACGTTTACCAGGGCCGTCTTTGTAAATATATATTAAAAACAGAATCTATGTTGTCCTAATACAAATGTAAAAATTTCAAATAAAATAAACTCTTTTTTTACCAAAACTGTCAATTCTATATAAATACGGGTATTTAAGCATCTCTCCCCTCAAACAGAATGTACTTGGAATTAAATAATATCAGGATAAAGGAATGTGGGTCCCACTTTCGTCCTACATGACTTCGATTTTGACCAATGAAACTCTATTTATACACACCTAAAGCCCTAGGTCATCGTCACACAAATCTCCACTCCCAAATTCCACAGAGCGTGAGAAGAAGAAGACCATAGTCTCTCTCTCTCTCTCTCTCATCCTTTTCATCAGAGAAAATGGTGAAGAAGGTGTGTAGATCATGAAAATACCTTCTGCAATTGCACCATTTCATCCAAAAATGATTTAGTTTTTATGTTTTATTATCATTAAACTCTAATCATGGTTTGTTTTATTTAATCCAGATACAAAATCATGTTTCTATCATAATTTTGCTAATGGGTTTGTCACTGCACCCTTTCACTTAGGGTCTTTGTCACCATTTTCACTCTTTCTTGTTTCTTTTCATGTTTTATATATGTTTTATTGATTTTTTTTTTTATCAATACTTTATTATGTGGATCTGTTCCTAAATACTCGTAAAATATTTGTTTATGTCTGTTTAATTCTTTGATTTGAAGGCTTTTCTAGGATGGATAGTTTGTTTGGTGGATCTGGTCCTAAATAGTCCCAATAAGAATTGAATATTTTTGTGTAAATGGACAAACCTTTTGACTAAGGGTGCATGTGGTGGCGCCCTTCTCGCTCTTAGGATTTATTTTCTTCTTTAAAGATCCCTTCTTTATTGTAGCTTGCGTATGTTTGCTGAATCTTTTACATCCTTTTTTCTTCCTCTTTTTTTTTTTCATTTTTTTTTTTTTCATTTTAAGTTTGCTGATTTTATTTTGAAATGAAGGTTGATCAAGGATAGATAGATTCTTCAGTGGATCTGATCCTAAAAAATCCTAAAACATTGTTTTATTGAATTCTTTGATTTGAAGGATGATCTAGCTAGGTTGATACTTGCTTTAGTGTATCCATTAATCCTAAATAGTCCTAATGCAATTGATGAATATTTCGGTGTTTATGGACAAACCTTCTGGTTTAGGGTAACTAACCAATCTATCAATTTCTATGGGGGACTTCATTTTGAGAGTTAAACAATTGAGTAGATAATCAAGGATATGTAAGATCTATGCGATACACTCCTTCTCTTGGAGTTGTTTTGAGGGCTTGTCACTGCACCCTTTCTCTTAGGGTTTATTTTTCTAATGTCCCCTTCTCTAATATAGATAAAATTCATCTTTGTTGAATGGTTTACCTCCTTTATTCATTTTTTTTTCTTTTAATGTTGTATGTTTTACTGATTTTTTTATTTGAAGGAAGATGTAGGATCGATAATTTCTTCAGCTAGCGTATCTGATCCTAAATAGTCTTAAACCAACATGAATATATTGGTATATATACACAACTCTTTTGATTTAGAGTAGCTAACTGATATATGTATATATGTAGGGTCGTTTGAGAGTTAAATTCAGTAGATCATCATGGATAATAAGATCTATGTGCTGTACCTTTGTCCAATATATATTTTTAAATTATTTGATTTGGAAATGAGGATTTTTTTTTAAAGATCTATGAGCTGCACCCATTTTCTTTTATAGTTTTTCTTAGCCATCCCTTCTTTATTATAGACTGAACTTGATTTTGTTTTCTTTTACCCATAATTATTAGTCTCTTTTTTTTTTCTTTTTTTTTTCTTTTTAATTTGAAGGTCTATGAAGTTTCCTTCAGTAGACGACGTGATGTAATCAGCTCTAACCCATGATAAATATTTAGGCATATATGGATAAACCATTTGATTTGAGGGTTTAATCTATTTATGTTCTGGGGTCACTGAGAGTTACGATTAAGTAGATCTTCTAAGATACAAATAGAAATAACCTCATTTAAGATAAAAGACAAGATAGACTCTAAGCGTGTGTCTCATGTTGGAAATATAGATATATTCTCACTATATGAATAATATTATGTGTAATGTTATTTTATGGATAACACGTGTGTTACACGTACTAATTGTATAGATATCGGACCACGGGTTGAGTGAGTTAAGAACCCAGTACCCAAATCAAATAAATACTGGCTTGTGATAGTAGTCGAGGTATTCTAATTTTGATACCTAGGATAAATATCTCAAGTACCTTAGTTTAGAATATTAACCATAATTTCTATTGTTATTATCTCTCATAATCTCTAACATCTCACATTTGTTATTGTTTCTTGATATAAATGTTTGCTTCTGCTAAATAGGGCAAGCAGCTTATATTTCAGTAGTTCAAGATATACAATTCTTAGGTCTCGTTGCATGTTACATAGAATTCAATTATAGTTAATTCCATACTGTAAAGATCTATATTGTTGGTGTATTAACTTCGACTCTTTTAACATTTATTGAGTTTGCTAAAAATATATTTTTATTAGACTTCTTGGTTTTAAATTTTCTTTTTCATTGTTGCATCTTCATTTCATTATTCTTTTAGCAGAAATAAGAAAATAGTTGACGGTTACATTTTTCTTCATGACTCTTTTCAGAACTTGGTTGGACAGGAAAGCGTGAAAAAAATGGAGGACACTGTGTCTCTGCGGAGGTAACCTAATTTATCATTCCCTTTGACTCTTTCATGTTTAGTTGTCAAATATTTTCTAGGAAGGCCTACTAGGTTAGATATATGTCGAGTTATTGTTAAATCATTAACATTTAGCATGAAATGGTGTGACTGTTGGGGTAGATCTCTTTATTTTATGATAATATTTTCACTGTATGGTGTACTCTTTTCTTTCTCGAACATATCTATGATTTAAAAGGCATATGAAAAAAATAGAGAATCTATGATTGCGTGTTATTTGTTATTTGTAAAAATTTCATGTTTAATTATATTTTCCATGTTTATTTGAGGATAATGGTTTGGTTTGTTAATTAATGCTTACATTTTGCACTAGAGTCTCCAAAGAATAGAGATTGCACCACCTTTATTTCTAATGGTTCCATGTTCTTTATTTTTCTAGACCAAATGTATTTTTCTAAATGCAAAAACTATTTCTTCATAACTAACGAAACTAATTAGGTGATGAAAATTTCAGTTTCAGCATCCACAGTCGTTTGCTATTCTCATTGCTAAAGATAGCATTTAGAAATAGCAATAGAAATAGGACGCTGCAGTCGTCCAAATTTTAAAATTAAAAACTTGTTCATCCGTCTTTGTAATTTTTTATTTTTTTTTAAATAATTATTCGGTGATTTTAAATAAAAAAAACAAAAAAAATCAAAAAAAGTCAAAACCATACCAAACGGATGAAGATCATCCGTTTGGTTAGTTTTGACATTTTTTTATTATTTTTTTGGTTTAAAATTATTAAAAATTCAAAAAAATCAAAAAATAAAATAAAAAAAAGTCAAAAACTGACCAAACGAATGATCTGTTTGGTATGGTTTTGACTTTTTTTTGATTTTTTTTTTAAATCAAAAAATAATCATAAAAAATTTAACAAAATTAAAATAAAACACCAAACGGATGAAACATTGTTTCATCCGTTTGGGTTTTTTCGGTGATTATTTTTTTTTGAAAAAATTATTTTTTACGACAGACGGAGTATCTTCACCCGTTTATCGTTTTTTTATTTTTTTATGTTCCTAGACGGATGATCTTCATCCGTCGCTACCCTCAAACAGATGAACATCCTCCGTCCCCTATATTTAGCAATCGTCTAAAACGGCTCCTAACTTTAGCAATCTACTGTACATTCCTATTCTAAATTTTGAGTTTTTAGCAAATGACTACATGGCATTTTCCTAAAGCTATTTCTAATTTTTTAGTATTTAGCAAACGACTGTGGATGCTGTTATCGCAATCATTTTGTTGATGATTCTGACTTATTGCATATATTAGAGTACTCAAACATACTAATAGAATATAATTAAATTGCATCTATTTTTCTTTCTAATGATTCCATGTTCTTTCTTCTTCTCTACTGAATATATTTTTTCTAAATGCAATGATTGTTTCTTAACAGACAAAGTTACAATTTTAGTACTTATAGCCATCAATTTGTAGTATACATTTCCTCCGCGCACCTGCATTTCCATGATAATCTATTAGAGGATAACTAGAGTGATTTATGCATTAGAGTCCTCTGCACACACAAAAACTTCTATTACAGATCTTTTCAATCTCAAGGCTGTAAATCATCCTAGGGAGATGAATAGGATGATTGTGCGAAATTAAAAAAATTAAAATGAATAGTAAAGTAAATAAGGAGAGATAAGAAAATCAAACACAAATAGCACAGGTGACGCAGCGATATAACGTGGTTCGACCCCCAGGTCTATGTCCACACCACCTACTTGTAGCAATTCTCCGCCACAAGCATTCTACTATACTAAAATCCTTATACAGTGATTTTCGGATTCAGGCCGAGAGACCTATTACACCCACAGGACTTCTAACACAAGTTCCGTCAATCTCACTGAAGTGGAAGAAAAAAAAAGAACTTAAGATCCTCAATGATCCTGACTGATGAATACAAATAGTTATCACTCGAATTGATTGTTGAAATATTAGTTCAAAAGATTTTTCTCAGAAGTAATAGGTGAACAATACTCAGTGGGTTCGTCCAATTATATAGACGGAGAAGTATATCTATCAAAATTAGAAACGATACATTCCAAAAGAGTGAACAGCGCAAAGTACGGTCGACGGCAACTTAGGTGCAGTCGACCGTTCATCTCTCTGACGAAAAGTCAAGAGATGAATGGTCGACTGCTTCACTATATTGCTGTGAAGTGCACTTGACTGTGATGCGGTCGACCGACATGAGGTGTGGTCGACTATTATCGTGTTATTCATAACGAATCCACTTTATATTCTTACCATATACTAATCAATCATCAATCAATCAAATACAGATAAAATCTCACAAATAATGAATAGCAAAAACTGGTCTTGATAGCTTTCTTTGGCACTAATCAACATGTGCTCTTTTTGAATAACTTCTTCTTTTGCTTGATCTTGTAATCTTTCTTTATTGCTTTCCTTCTTTACTTATTCTTGAATCTCTTTTGAATCTCTTTTGAATCTCTTATTGATATTATTTTAACCTAAAATTCTGAACAATTTAATTTAAACTTATTAGTATTTATAGACACGTTTTGTGCACACCTAACTAAGAGTCAACAACCTCCCCCTTTTGGTGTGAACAAAACGTGTCTTTGAATATTGAAAATAAAAATAAAATAATAAGGTATATAAATACTTTTCCTGAATTTAATACTTTCTGTATCATATATTTTCATAGATAAAGATCAAGAGAGATTAAAAATAAAACAATAAGGCATATAAATGCTCCCAGTGAATTTAGTACTTCTTGTAGCATAGATTTTTATAGAAGATATATGAAGAAGAGATAATAATATTCAATATTATATTTACTTTCAGTTAAAAATATTCATAAAAGAATTCTCCCCCTTTTTGGAACACACCAAGAGGGGCAAAAGACAAGCATAACAAGAACATTCATAAAAGAATTACATAAAAGAACATTTAATTAAATGCTTTAGTCTCCCCCGAAAGCCATTTGTAAATAAAAGTGCGTTCATGACGCAAAAGAAGAGGTTAATTTGGGGAACATGATAAATTAAAGCATGAGATGAATTCGGTCGACTGCACATCCTGTAAGCACAAAACTGAAGACAGAGGGTGAACGGTCAACCACACGGTCGACCGCAACTTCTGAACTTCAAATTTTTGAAAACACACAGAAATCAAAACGAAAATCGAGAGCGTGCCGGTCGACCGCCTAGTCGACTGTACTCCTTCACAGGCGTACAGTCACCCGTTCAATCGACCGAAAACCAGGTTCAAACAGAAATATCAATAACGTTCAATTTCCCCTTTATAAAATAAAATTATTTTTCATCTAAAGGCTTAGTAAATATATCAGCAAGTTGAGAATTAGTGGAAACATAGTCAAGAATAATATCTCCCCTTTGAAAATGATCTTTAATAAAATGATACCGAATATCATTATATTTTGTACGACTATATTGATCAGAATTCTTTGTCATCTGGACAGTACTGGTATTATCACATTTAATTGGAATATGATCAAAGAATACTTTGTAGTCTTCTAAAGTGTGTTTCATCCATACTAACTGCGCACAACAGGATCAGCGGCAATATATTCCGCTTCTACAGGTGGAGAAAGTTACAGAATTCTGCATCTTGGACACCCATGAGACAAGGCAGGTTTCCTAAGAATTGACATGTGCCGCTAGTGCTTTTTCCGTCAGTTAGGCTGTCGGCATAATCTGCATCAGAGTATCCTACAAAGGAAAAGTTTCTATTTTTCGGGTACCAAAGTCCAGTATTTGATGTGCCTTTAAGACTTCGAATGATACACTTAACGGCAACCAAATGCGATTCTTTAGGAACACGATTGAAAACGTGCACATAAACAAACACTAAACATGATATCTGGACGAGATGCAATAATGAAAAGCAAACTACCAATCATACCACGATAAGTAGAAATATCAACATTATTACCACATTCATCCTTAGAAAGCTTAGTGGTAGTTGCCATAGGTGTTTTGTATGCATTTGCATTTTCAAGACCGAACTTTTTGACTAGTTCCTTTGCATATTTGGATTGATTTATGAAGATGTCATCCTTTCTTTGTTGTATTTGAAGTCCAAGAAAATAAGTTATTTCACCCATCATACTCATTTCGAACTCATCCTATATTTGCTTTGAAAATTCCTTGCAAAGATTTTCATTAGTAGATCCAAATATAATATCATGAATATAAATTTAAACAATTAAAACATCTTTGTAAACATGTTTTATAAAAAGTGTAGTGTCTACTTTCCCTCTAGAGAAGCCTATGTGAAGTAGAAACGAACTTAGTCGTTCATACCAAGCACGAGGAGCTTGCTTCAAACCATATAAAGCTTTATCAAGACGGAATACATGGTTTGGGTGTATAAGATCAGTGAATCCTGGTGGTTGTACAATATAAACTTCTTCCAAAATAAAACCATTTAAGAAAGCATTTTTGACATTCATTTGAAAAAGAGTAAAATCCTTATAAGAAGCAAATGCATGTAAAATACGAATGGCTTCAAGCCGTGCAACAGGTGCAAAATTCTCATCAAAGTCGACCCCTTCTTGTTGGTTATAACTTTGTGCAACAAGACGGGCCTTATTTCTAGTGATAGTGCTGGATTCATCCAACTTATTCCTAAACACCCACTTAGTTCCAAGTATGGACCTATTGTGAGGTCTAGGAACAAGTCTCTATACTTGATTTCTTTTGAATTGATTAAGTTCTTCTTGTATTGCAATGATCCAGTCATTATCTTGTAAGGCCTCTTTAATATTCTTAGCTAGGTTCAAGTATAGAAACGAAAGCGAAAAAACACGTGAAATTTTGAGCTTGTGTGCGAGTAGTTACCCCTTTCGACATGTTGCTTTGTATAAGATTTGGTGGATGGCTGTACATGATTTTCCATGTTGGGCGCATTTCATTTGTAGAAGGTTGATGTTGTATAGGATCATCTTCCATGGCATCAATTGTTTGTGTAGGCATTTCTTCTATTTGGGATTTGGATGCATCTTCATTGTAAGGAGGCTTATGATTTTGTAACTCCTCATTTGGTACTTGATCGATGTGTACCTGTTTCTTTTCAACACGAACACATGTCTCATCATCATCAACAACATGCAATATTTCTTTGGTATAGGGATTAGTTTCAACAAATATAACATCAATTGATTCTTGGATGGTGCATCTTCTTTTATTAAATACACAATATGCCTTGCTACTAAGAGAATATCCTAAGAATACTCCTTCATCACTTTTACGATCAAATTTTTTCAAATTATCAAGAGTATTTAAGATAAACACTTTACATTTAAAGACGCGAAAGTAACTTAAGTTGTAAATTTTGCCATAATATAGTTCAAAAGGTATTTTCTCAAGATATTTCCTAATGATTACTTGGTTAATTGTATAACATGCTGTATTGACAGCCTCTGCCCAATATAATTTAGGTAAATATTTTCACTAAGCATGGTTCGAGCCATTTCTTAAAGAGATCGATTTTTCCTTTCAACAATCCTATTTTGTTGGGGAGTGTGAGGACAAGAGAACTCATGTTTTATTTCCTTTTTTGTCACAAAAATGATGTGAAGAGTTCAGTTTGAAATTCTCCAACCTGATCACTATGAATAGTAACAATGGTGAGGCTTTTCTTATTTTCCACTCTACGACAGAATTTTTGAAAAATATACAATGTGTCATCTTTTTGTGGCAAAAAGACAATCCAAGTAAATCTACTATAATCATCAACAATTACAAAGGCATATCGTAAACCTCCATTACTACGTGTTCGTGATGGTCCAAAAAGGTCCATGTGCAAGAGTTCAAGGGGTCTAGAAGTTGATACCATTTTCTTGGGTTTGTGAGAACTTTTATTTTGCTTACCAAACTGGCACGACTCATAAGGTTTATCTTTCTCAAATTTGATTTTAAGGATCCCCCTCACAAGCTCCTTGGTTACAAGTTTGTTGAGATTATCCATGGCCGTGTGTCCAAGTCTTCGATGCCATAACCAACCATCCTCATTTCTAGCAACAAAGCATCTCATATTTTCCTATGCTAATTTATTAGAGTTTATAACATATACATTGTTGCATCTGTTAATGAGAAGTAGACAAGATTTATTGCTATCTAATACAGTACATGTATTTTTATCAAAAGTAACGGTGTAACTTTTATCACATAATTGGCTGACACTAATTAAATTATGTTTTAAACCTCTTACCAATAGAACATCCTCAATAGAGCATGAAAAACTAAAGTTTATTTTACCTTTACCAATGGTTTGACCAGTGCTATTATCTCCAAAGATGATATTCTTCCCTCTTTCCCTTGATAGTGATGTAAAGTATCTGTTGTCACATGTCATATGATTTGAGCATCTACTATCAAGGTACTACCGATCTTTAGTTTTGATATGCTGAGGTACCTATATCAAGATTAGTAAGTATATTTTTGCGTGCCCAAGTTTGTTTTGAACCTGCATTTATATCCTTTCTTATTCACTCAAAATTAATATACCTTGTTAATAGACATTTATAAGAAATATGTCATAATCTACAACAGTAATGACATGTGATACGACTATATCTTGAGTCATGCACACTTGCATAATTTTAAGTTGGTTTGTGATTATGTTGGTGATTGTGCAAGTTTGTATGACATGATGATTTAAATTTTTGATAGTGTATTGGCTCTTCGTAACCAAGCCCTCGATTATCGTGATAAGATCTTGAATTTTTTGTAATAAGGTAACTGGGCCCTTCATATTTTTTACAATTTTTTCAAGCTCAATTACTTTTTTACAAAGTCTTTTTCTAGTCATCTTATCGCCTTTTGTGTTCCAACGAAGAGTGTCTAGTGTAGCATCAAGTATTCTATTTTGTTCAAGGGCTTCATTACAATCTTCCATTACCTCATCAAATTTTCTTTTGCATTTTTTAAATCATCTGTGAGTTTAGCGATATAAACAGATTATCATGAATTTCTCTTAAGTGTTCATCATGTGTTGCTAAGGATTCTTGAATTTGTTGTTTTAAAAATTCATTTTCCTCTAACAATACATCATGATTTTTTCTAAATGACTCGAATTTTTTCATGATCAAAGCATTTTTATTTTTCAATTATTGATTTTTAGCGATACAAGAGTCATGTGTTTCATTTGAAATTTGTTTATATTGGCTTAGTTCACGACTCAGTTTCTTAGCATAGCTAGTCTTTTAATCCATTACACATGTCTACTAGCTCATCATAAGTAGGTTCTTCGATTACATCTTCTTGAGATGGTGATTGCACCTTACCATTCCCAAGAGTCATGAAGCCGACATCATTGTAACCCTGCTCTATCTCACTTGAATCTGAGTCTAGCCATGTTGCCTTCAACGCTTTCTTTTTCAGACCAGGGTTTGAGCGGTAGTAGTTCCTATTCCTGTCCTGTGAGACGGAACAATTTGCACAGATGTGTCCAGACTTCTTACACTTAAAGCATACGTCATCTTTATCCTTCTCTCTTTCTCCTTGGTACCTGCCATATTTTTTATGTTTGAGATACTTACGAAATTGTTTAGTCAATAGGGCGATGTCTTCGTCTGACTCCTCACAACCTGAATCTGCTTTTGATGGGGGGGAATGTTTTGCTTTTAGAGCGATGGTCCTCTCTTCGATTTTTGGTTCAATCCCGATATTCTGTCTGTATCTTTTAGTTTTCGTCATCTCCATCTCGTATGTCTTCAGCTTTTCTTGGAATGTGTAGTAGTCGAATCCCTTTTCTTTAAAGGTGTCCCTCATTGCAGTAGTCTTTACATCCCACTCTGGTGTGAGATAGCTTTTGAGTTTTCCGAACTTTCGGTCATCATCTAGCCCCTTACCTAAGCTCTCAAGCTCGTGTGCAATGATATTGAAGCGGGCGAGTATTTGATCTAGATTTTCTTCTGGCAACATACGTAACACATCAAACTTATAAAAATATAGATTTACTTTAGCTTTTACCTTAGAAGCGGTTCCCTCATTCCGTTTCAGTATGTTGTTTCAAATCTCGTATGCTGTCTTACAATTCCGCCCGCATCGCATTAATTCTTCATTATACAACCCTGCATAGAGAGTCGTCATAGCTTTGGAATTTGCTGTCTTGAGTACTAGCTCTGCTTTTGTGAAAGCTGTCTTTCCGTCGCTGACCAGAATATCTGTTTTATTAATGCACACATTTCACACTTCTTCTCCAAGCATCTGTAGAAAATGAGACACACGAACTTTCCAAACATCATAACATTTTTCATCAAAAAATGGTGAGCGTGTAAGACTTGTCCCATTGGAGACGAATGGCTACGATGAGTACAAGTTTTTCAAATGAGGGATTTCGGCCATTGAACCTATTGCTTAAGCTTTTAAGCACTTAATAAGCACATCGCTCTGATACCGCTGCAAATCACCCTAGGGGGGTGAATAGGGTGATTGTGCAGAATTTAAAAAATTAAAATGAATAGTAAAGTAAATAAGGAGAGATAAGAAATTCAATCACAGATAGCACAGGTGACGCAATGATGTAACGTGGTTTGACTCCCAGGTCTACATCCACACCACCTACTTGCAGCAATTCTCCACCACAAGCGTTCCACTATACTCAAAACCTTGTACAGTGATTCTCGGATTCAGGCCGAGAGACCTATTACACCCATAGGACTTCTAACACAATTTCCGTCAATCTCACCGAAGTGGAAGAAAAGAAAAGAACTCAAGATCCTCAATGATCCTGACTGATGAATACAAATAGTTATCACACACACTCGGATTGATTGTTGAAAGATTAGTTCAAAAGATTTTTCTCAGAAGTTATAGGTGAAGAATACTTAGTGGGTTCGTCCAATTATATAGACGGAGAAGTGTATCTATCAAAATTAAAAACGATACATTTTCAAAAGAGTGAACAACGCAAAGTACGGTCGACGGAAACTTAGGTGCAGTCGATCGTTCATCTCTCTGACGAAAATTCAAGAGATGAATGGTCGACTGCTTCACTATATTGCTGTGAAGTGCAGTCGACTGCGATGCGGTCGACCGACATGAGGTGCGGTCGACCGTTATCGTGCTTTTCATAACGAATCCACTTTATATTCTTACCATATATTAATCAATCATCAATCAATCAAATACAGATAAAATCTCACAAATAAGGAATAGCAACAACTGGTCTTGATAGCTTTCTTGGGCACTAATCAACATGTGCTCTTTTTGAATAACTTCTTCTTTTGCTTGATCTTGTAATCTTTTTTTATTGTTTTACTTCTTTGCTTCTTCTTGAATCTCTTTTGAATTCTTTATTGATATTATTTTAATATGAAAATCTGAACAACTTGATTTAAACTTATTATTATTTATAAACTCGTTTTGTGCACACCAAACTAAGAGTCAACAAAGGCCACTGCAAAACACAATGTCTATAGTGGCGTTTTTTTACCTATCCCGGCGTTTTTAAATAATCAATTTTACTTCCCTTGCATTTTTGTTTCCGTAACGATTCTTTTTCTAATTGTGCTCATAGCATTTAGTATATTTTCTGTCTTCATTTAGTATATTTTATCTGTCTTAAATAATAAATTGATCATACTAAAGGCTGACATTTTTAGTTTCTCCAAAGAATGTGTACAAAGTATCAGAAATTTTATGGAGATGAATTCTTATATATTGAGATTAATATTATCATATGACATACTTTAACTCAAAATAAATATATAATATTCTTCTTAGTAAAGACTAAAACGTTGCTTGGTCTCGAACTTAGAAGGCGTTTGGTACGTGGTAAGATACAAAATTATCCTTGGATTACCTGATTTGGTAAGATATACGTATAGTTTTGCAATAATTTTTAAATTTTCATGAGAATCAAAATTCTTTGTTGAAAATGATATACATTTCTCTTTAAAATTGTGGGATTTGTGGATTCTTTGTTCGGTTAGATAACTAAAGTGATTTATGATTAGAGTCCTCCCTCTACACACACAAAAAATTCTATTACATGCAGATCTTTCCAATCTCCTGGGTTTAGTCTTTATAAGAATCAACAATCACAACGTAAGAAATAAATAATCGAGTTTATTTCCCTAGCATTTCTGTTAATTTTCAAAACGATTCTTAATTTTTCTTGTGCTCATACCATTTAGTAAATTTTCTCTGTCTTACATAATAGATTGATCATACTAAAAGCTGGGACATTTATGGTTTCTCCAAAGAATGTGTACAAATATCAGAAATTTTATGGAGATGAATTCTTACTTTAGCTATATATATATATAACTTTTTTAGGTCTTGAACTTGAGGACCTTCTTTTACCCATCTCAAATCCTTACCATCTAAATAAAAATATAATATTGTAATGTAAGATTATGACATAAGCTGCCTCTCCAAGTTATAGTTATATTTAGGACAAGGGTTTGTACATAAGAATGTCTGAAGGGTTTCTTTTTCTTTCTTTTTTTTTTCTTCCTTTTTTTTTCTTTTTTTCCTGAGATGTTTTAAACAAACTTGTTATGGTAACAGGAGCGCCCGTATAAAAGCACAAGCTGATTCTTCCTCTCGAGGTATTATATATATGAATGTGTTTTAGGCTTTGCTTTCTTCCTTGAACAGTTTTTTTTTTTCTCATTCTTTAATATAAGCTTTCTCCTTTTTCCCTTAGGAAAAGGGAAAATGACCGACGATATGTTCTTCATACCAACGAGACGTTCATACTACAAGAATGGTCGAAAACGTCGGCAACTTGAGAAAGCACCAATTCCTCGCAGAAAGAGGAAAACATCCATGAATGTAGGGATGCAAGTGATCCCATATAGTAATACAGAAGAAGAAGAAGAAGAAGAGGAAGAAATTAACCAGGAAGGTTCGGAAATCGAACTCTTTAAGGGCGTGTTTCTTCTCGCCAATGTTGCTTCACGGCAGCAACATTCTGAAACCCTAGCAATACCACTAGACAGTATAGATGGAGAACCAGTAATACCACTAGCATTTGCTGCTGCTGGAGAAGGTAGTAACCAACGGGGCACCAGGTCCAAGATCACAAGGAAGCCTAGAACTTCCTACACGTTTTTCCTTACTACTTTTGGTATCGGGGCTGCCGCTTTGGATAGTTCTAAGCAATCCAAAGAGAAAGAATTAGAGGAGGAGGAGGAGGAGGATCTCTATAGCAGAGTGAAGAGGAGGACGAGGAGGAGGAGGACGACAACGATGAAGAAATTAATGGAGGTTGCAGAAGAAAGGTGCACACGCGTGAATGGGAAAGGCTGGAGGTGCGAGAAAATCGCAAGGCCTGGGTATTCACTGTGCGCTCACCATGTCGGAGGGCAGAAAAAAAAGGCCGCCCATTGTACTACATTATCACTGTGCTGATGATATCCAAGCAAGCTAAGTAATAAAAATCTTATATAATTGCATGCACTTAATTTATATCGATGTATAACAGATGATCAATTTTGATTTTTCAATATACAATTATTGGCACTTTTTTTAAAAATTTTTTTATTTTGGTACACATGCATCCAGTAATATTTAAAAAGAAATTAATTGTGGGTTCGTTACGAAGAGAAGTTATATATCCAGAGCTAGAGTGGGGACTTTCGCACGTCTCCCTCTGCAGGTGAAAATTAAGCATAAATGTGATGAGGGAACAGAAGCATTTCATTTGGAGGAAGAGAATTAAAGCTCATCTTCCATATCAGCTACTATCACTATACAATATTGTATATATACATATACTAGTTTGAACCCCTAGCATTTTCGTACCATACATCATCTTTTCATGGCAGGCTGGTTGTTGCTGCTTATTTTGGTCTGAGAGAATAGTGAGTTTATATTTGAAGAAAATTATTAAAGATCTGACATTTGATCGTTGCCGTGAAAAGTAGTTAGAGCTCCTGAGAGTGGATCTGGATCGTTGATTGGACACCGTGATCTGAATTCGACGATTGTTGATTCGGCCGATGGACCTGCAAAAAAACCTGAAACACCCCGGAATTGCCCCGGCAACAGACCCTCAACACTCAAGTCAAAACTAGGGAGAGAAATTTTCAATTGTTGATTACCTTCTGACTGACTAAGGAGGAAGGAGGGTATTTATAGGCCTGAGAAACAATCTAGAAGATCAACATGAATGCATTAGATCGATATGAATTTTTTTATCTCCTGTTGAATCTCCCCCTCAAAAGATATACTCTCTTGTTTAAGGATAAGATATTTGACTTACAGATCTCATGGGATGGTTGTCTCTCTTAGTAGGCCTAATCAGTCACTTTTAAAGGACTTGAAATCGGTCCATGTCTTATAGAAGAGCCTGGAGAAGATCCGTTATGATTAATCTGCTTGTAGAATCTTTAAGATTTGTGCTGGAATTGTACGGCCATGATTTGCTATGATTTTTACCATTATCACTCGTAAATATCATTAATATGGTACTGTGTCATAGAGGGTTCTACTGGTAGTTCGTTGGTTCATGATGTATGTACGTCGTAACCACTTATATGTATATATGTAATTTGTGTAGTATTTCAGGTTCTAACCAAATCATCCATCGCATGATAGTAATACTATCAACTAATTTGCTCGAAAACTTAGGATGGAGAATTAAAAGACTACTCAAGTAATTCCCTTGAAAAAATGAGCTCCCGTTTTTCAGGAATCCTTCTCTCCTCTACCAAAAACCAAACCCTAACACTCCACTTACCTTCCCCGTCCGCCTCCACCATCTCCTCCCCTTCGTAAGCCCACAGCTACTTCCTCCTCTCCACCCCCCCCCCCCTCCTCTCCTCCTCGCCTTCTTCGCCTTCCACAACCCAACTTATTCCATCCATATTGCTCAACACATGAGTTTCCTTCACCATCCCTCCTCCCCAGTACTTAACCTCCCCCACCACCAACTTAACCTTTCATAGCTTAGATATCCTTTCTCCTTCTCCTTGTCCCTTTCTCCATCAGACCTCACACCTCTCCATACCTATCATCTGCTTTACCTTCCCTCTCCACTCCACATCGATGCAGGGTGCATCCAGGGCTGATACGAGGAAAGAGCGTGAGGGGGATACTCGAGATCATAGCTCTGATGAGGATCGTCGCAATCCTCGAGGTAGGCAAGACCATCGTCATGTCCATCATGATCCTCGAAGGGAGAGGTCGCCTAGGCAGGATGCTGAGCGTCATCCTGTGCGAAGAGATGACAGAGGACATCGTCGTCCGAGATCAAGATCACCAGTACCTCACCGTCTTCTTGCATTAAAACATGGGAAACAACCGGTGCACCATGGGGGAGGGCACCGGTACCCTCACGTAGCCTCCAAATCCGATGACAGAGATTACCATGGCGATGGTAAGAGTGCTCCGCTGCGAGTTAGCCCTAGAGCGTCGACAAGGCCTTCAGCGATCGAAGTTTCTCTAAGGTCTCCTACCGGGGAGTTGGGCCACAACCGCTCTCCAACCAACACTAACGTCGTTAACAAATCGAGATCACCTATATCTCCGACTATCTACACTGAATAAGAGCTCATGCCGGCACTCCGGGAAGTGCGGAAGAGGGAAGAGGAGGCGCGTCTGATCGAGGTGAACAAAGATGCAGGATGGGAGATTTACAGGTCCAAGTCGGCGAAAAAGCAGGACGCAACGTTGGCAAGGGCTGGGGAGCAGCCTTGTATCTTCTGCGGCGACCCCCACCGGAAGGAGGCTTGCCCCTTCGGCTTCTTCGTCTGCTTCGAGTGTAAAACCCATGTCACAAGGTCAACTCCTACGTGGTTCGAGGTGAGAAGAGGAGGGGACGGCAGGGGACGCACATGAGGACAGCGGCAAAGGGGTGGAACCAGCCTGCACTGTGGTGACGCTAACCGGGATCATGAGAGAAAACAGAGTCAAATTGCAATCAACTCTGGGGGTGATAAGGGCCGTCAGAGGGTGGCCTACCGTCAACGAGATTATCACAGGACTCCGACAACTGTCGAAGTCGTTCAACCGTCGCAAATGGGAGGTTCACTGGGTGAAGGATTTCTGGATAGCGCAATTCCCATCTGCCGAAGGTATTGCGGCACTCGCCAGACGCACCGAGTTGAAGATCAACAGTGGTCGGTATGGTATCGCCATTAGTCAATGGACGGGCGATGAAGGAGCCCTATGCCACGATGGTCAGAAAGGTATGTGGGTTGCTCTAGCGGGTTCACCTCTTCACTGTTGGGAGTTGGGTGGGTTTCAAGACGTTTTGAGGCTCTACGGCGATGTTCTTGAGATGGATATCGTGACGACAAGGAAATCTGGAGGGTTTGCTCGGGTTAGAATCAAGCGCCATGGGTATACCGAGCTTCCTAGATCCATTAAAGTGATGGTGGAACACAAAGCCTTCGTCGTCGATATTATAATTGAGATTGAGAGCTCGGGGGAAGTGCGTGACGACGCAGGGAGGTCGAAGACGGTGTCCAAAAGACTTTTCAGGGAGGAGAGCAGCGATGGTAAGGCGAGGACTTGGGCGGAGGTCGCTGCAGAGGAGCTTGGGCGGGAGGTTGAAGAAGGCGGTTCGCGTTTGGGTGAACCAGCTACTGTTCATGAAACGGTTCGATGAAATATGTTGCAACCGTTCATCAACTCGCAGATCGATCAAGGAGAAGATCCAACGGTGGGTGAGTTCTCTTTTGGTAAAAGAACAACAATACTGCATCCAACATGTGTCACGCAAGCCGTTGCGAGTGGGTCCCACGTGCCCAATCAATCTGCAGGAGGGGGGCCCAGGAAGACAGATCGGCTTTGACAGCTTTCATGCGTGATTTACAAAGTACTGTACACCATGCCAACTGTCTACCCCATAGTACCCTTAGTGTGGGGCCCAAGGCACAGGATTTAGTCCATTCCTCTGCACATCTGAAACACGGAGAGAAGGACAAAGGGATTGGTGACAAGTGCGTTGGGCTCGAGGGTGGGGTGTAGGTCGCAAACAAGGGGATTTTGAATTTTCAAGCCAGCGAGGTGGGGCTTGGTATGGGCCTAGGACAGGGAATGGGCCAACCGAGCTTGCTAATTGGACGGAGGAAGGAACAAGTTGGGACGGGTATTACTCAAGGGGATAATTCTACATTTCATTTTGGCGGAGGGCAATATAACAGGACAGTGCCAGCTACGAAGCAAGTGGAGGATTCCAACGAAGAGGGGGAAACACATATTGAAGAGATACTAAATCAAGATGTCGAAAAAAGAGTAGAGCGGGAAATTCAAAGGAGGATGAAGGCAATGTTGGGGAATTGGGCTGCGATCAGTAAACAGAAAGAAGCAGCATCATCAGAATCAGACACTGACTCTAACAAGTCCGAAGAGCCGGAATCGGGGGATGAGAGAGACTCTATTAATAGGAATGAGGCAACAGCGGTGGTGGAGACTGGAAAGAAGAAAAAACTACTAAAGGCGAAGAAGGGATCCAGACGCAGTGTCAGACAGCGGAGCAAAGGGGAAAAGCCGATGACTGTCAAAGAAATTTACCAAAGGTTCGGAAAGCGTAAAGCCTATGAAAGCATCGCAGGTATAAAATCGAACATCTCTATATTTGGCTCTATTCCAGATCATGTGTTACTATAGTTAGCCAATGTGTATGATTTAAAATTGCATCACAACACACACTCCAGTAGTATAGATGATATTCGGGGTAGGGAACTGGATAATGCTGCGAATGTTCTACCGGGTGCACGAGGGGGGGGGGGGACGGAAGGCGATTGTGTGTCCCGCAACCTGGTAGAGCTGGATCCAATTATACAGGAACAAGGGGGGTAATTCCTTTTAATATGTAAAATCCTTTTCTAGAACATTCGCGGGCTTGGCAAGGCAGCCAAGCGTACAATGGTAGATGAAGTTATTAGAAATGATAATATAGGTATTGTTTGTTTGGAAGAGACTAAATTATCTCAACCAGCGAACATAGTTCTCATGGGTCTTAAAATAGACCATATACAGGTATGGAAGGTTAGGGACGCCATAGGGGCGTTAGGGAGGATCATGGTGGGGGTCAATGCCGGTAAATTTGATTTACTGGATGAATGGGTAGAGGAATACACAGTTTCGATTGTGGTATAAAGAAGGCATGATGGGTGGCAGCAAACCATCACGGCGGTGTATGGTCCAAATGATAGAGCTCTTAGACCACAGCTTTGGGATGAGCTTCAACACATAGGGGAAAGTGGAATCTGCCTTGGGTCGTGGGGGGGGGGGGGGGGACTTTAACATCGTCAGACACACTCATGAGAGGAGTGGAGGGACAGGCAACGGCCATGATATGAGGAAATTCAACAGGGTGATATCAACTCTGAGGTTGATGGACATCCCCATTAACGATCGGCGTTTTACGTGGTCCAACCGACGTAGGGAGCCGACTCTTGCTAAGCTAGACAAAATCCTACTCTCTACAGACTGGGATTCCAAGTTCCCTATGGAGATGGCCTGGTCATGTATTCGAAATACATCGGATCATGTACCTATCTTGCTAAACACGGGAGAAGAGGGAAGAAGAAGACAAAGAATATTTCGGTTCAAGAAGATGTGGCTGCTCAACAAGGAATGTCAAGATATTGTCAAGAAGTGTTGGGAAGAGGGTCATGGGCAGGATGAGCCAGCCGCCGGACTGAACAAAAAACTAGTAATTCTTAGAAGGAGACTAAGAATGTGAAATAAAGTCACGTTCGGGAATATATTGAATAAAAAAAACGATACAATTCTCGAGATTCAGGAATTGGAAAGAAAGGAGGAAGTTGGTGTCCTGGATGATATTTAGTTCCACATATTAACGACATGCAGAGAAGAAATCCAGCAAACATACATCAACGAGGAAATTATGTGGAGGCAACGATCCAGGATCAGGTGGTTGAAAGAAGGGGATGCGAACACAAAATACTTCCACAAGGTTGCAAGTATGCGCCGTAGAAACAACTACATCCACTCATTGGATATCGACGGTATTTCGGTGGAAGATGAGAATCTAATAAGGCTCCATGTGGATGCTCAGTTCAAAGCTCTCCTAGGCCAAAACAGGGATGGACCAAGCGAGTCCAATGAGAATTTATGGGAGGTACTGCAAGGAGAGATCCTACAAAGAGTTGAAGCCTTGCAAGACCCATTCACAATGGAGGAAGGCAGCAGTGTAGGGGATGGGACAAGATAGTGCATCAGGGCCAGATGGTTTTCCTATTTTCTTCTATAGAAGGTTCTGGGATATTGTGAAGCCTGATATTATGGCTATCATGAATGCATTCTATGAAGGTACTTTGAACCTAGAGAGACTCAACTACGCTAATGTTTGCCTTATCCCCAAAAAGCAAGCGGCAAGAGATGTAAACGATTTCAGACCAATCTGCTTGATTAACTGCTCAGTCAAAATCATCACCAAGGTCCTCGCTAACAGAATCGGTAAGATTATTGGGGTCATCATTGAGGATTATCAGACTTGCTTTATTGCAGGGAGAGACATTCTAGAAGGAGTGGCGCTTGTACAGGAAGTCATTCAGGACAGGAAGAGACGTAAGAAGGCGGATTTCATGTTAAAACTAGATTTCGAGAAGGCGTATGATAAAGTCGAATGGAAATGCTTATTGGAGATCCTGTAGAGAAGAGGCTTCGGAAACAGATGGATAGGATGGATACAGACGTGGCTAACTACTTCCAAGTTCAAGGTGCTAATTAAAGGGGAGCCGGGCAAGGAAATCAGATGTCGGCGGGGATGAGACAAGGGGACCCATTGTCACCACTATTATTCACCTTTGTGGGGGACGAATTGCATAGGATGTTGCGCGCCTACAGAGAAAATGGTTTAATCAATGGTCTTGGTATGAGGAGGGGTATCTCTGCAGTTATGAATGTCCAATATGCGGATGATACTGTCATTTTTGGTGAGTGTGACATTACGCAAGCAGCTCTCCTAAAATGGGGCTTGTACTTATTTGAAGAATGGTCAGGATTAAAAGTGAACTATAAAAAGCTCCATTACACTCTTAAGGGAATCTGGGGAAGTGGGGAACACTATTGCAAATATTCTCAACAGCTCGATCCAAAAACTACCGATAAAATACCTGGGGTTGCCGATCGGAACAGGAAATATTAGGAGGGGGGATTGGCATGGCATCATAGACAAAATCGCGAGCATGCTAGAGGGGTGGAAAGGAAAAATGTTGTCATTCGGAGAAAGACTGATTTTGCTTAATTCCGTGGTCAGCTCTATACCTTTATACTTTATGTCCTTCTACCAAATTCCGGTCTAGGTGGTCAAAAAAATTGACAAACTTAGGCGACGGTTCTTATGGCATGGGGTGGGGAAGGAAAAGGATATGCTTTAATCAAATGAGGAATAGTGTGCAGACGTAAAAAGTTTGGAGGATTAGGGGTCGTCAATATTCGTCAAATGAACCAAGCAT
Source organism: Hemerocallis citrina (assembly GCA_017893485.1). Classification (NCBI taxonomy): domain Eukaryota; kingdom Viridiplantae; phylum Streptophyta; class Magnoliopsida; order Asparagales; family Asphodelaceae; genus Hemerocallis; species Hemerocallis citrina. The sequence goes on from CM030364.1 coordinate 265,109,874, forward strand.
TGTTATGCAAATGGTGGTGGAAACTCAAAACTAAAACGAAGACTAAATGTGGTACATTGATAAAGGCATCTTATTTGAAGAATGGCTGCATGCACCAGAAACAAAAAAAACAAGGATTCAGCATCAGGGTTTTGGAAAGGGGTGACTAACACTAGAGACATCTTCATCTCCGGGGCCTCCTTTTCAATTGGAAATGGAGACTCGACGTGCTTCTAGAAGGACAAATGGTGTGGCCCTATTAACCTTAAGAGGAGATTCCTGCAGGTATACGAGTTTGCTACTGATAAATATGATCAGGTGGCTACAAATTGGAGGCATGAGGAATGGAGACCAAGACTATCAGGCAGACTTACAAATGAGGCTAGAAGAAAAAAACAGGAGATCATTGACTTCTTGCAAGATTGGAAGCCAACGGGTAATGACCACGAGGATAAAGTAAAATGGGAGGCGGAAAAAGGGGGAATCTTTTCGGTTAAACCAACGTATAAAAGGTTAAACGATGGGGGGGTTAGAGTAGTCGATCCAGTGTGGCAGGCTTATGCCCCACTTAAAGTGAAGACCTTTAACTGGCTGGTATGTAGAAATGCAATCCTAACACGGGATAATTTGGTTAGGAGACGTTGGCAAGGACCAGTTAATTGTGTAATGTGCAATCAGGAGAATGAAACGGTTGGCCATCTCCTCGTCAAGTGCAGCTTTGCGAGGCCAATTTGGGGAGACCTCCTTAACAGAATCGGTATCTACGGGGAAGGTCCGGAGACGGTTATCGAAGCTTGGGGAGGAGGAGGGGAGGGTAGGTGGAAAGAGGGTCACATCCAAAGCAGCCAGTCCTGTATTTGGGACACGGGGGTGGCGGCTATATGTTGGGCATATGGCTAGAAAGGAACAATAGAATCTTTAGAAGCACACACAGACACATCATGCATCAACAATTGCTACTCAAGATTATTGCTAATATTATGTTCTGGTCTCAAACGGCAGGTGACGAACAAACTAAGAAGATCAATGACATATACAAGGACATTGCCACTAGCCAGGTTGAATTACAAGAAGGGGGAGGCACAGCAGAGGATGGTTGATCCTATGGTGTGAGGAGGGGGGAACACGCATCCGGAAGACTTTTGGGGACGTCTGTGGCTTCAAGTCTTTTCAGGGCAAATTTTTGTTGTATTTTGGGTCATTTTTTACTTGTATGTATTTTGGTGGGTTTCATGGGGATCCAGAAGACCTATGTAGGGGACTCATTTTTTGGTAGGACATTGAATATCATGTCCCGAATGTGGGTGATATGAATATCATTGTCCGACGATGGTGTTTCTGTTTTATTAAAACCTTTTTTATGAAACTAGGGGGGGCCGAGGCCAACCTTTTCTGATAAAAAAAACTAATTTGCTCGGAATATATCGGATGACTGAAGTGAACGACTGATTATTGAAATTACCCCATGATAGATAACGAACAAGAATTCGTTTTTTATCAAAAAAAAATTATAAGAACTAGATGGTACTTAAATAATTAAGAAAGAGGAGCAGTGGTTTAATGGAGTCACACAGCAAAGAGGGTTCAAGGTGCAATTAAGTGTATGTATGTAAAAGAGGATGTTTATGGACTGGTTCTTTATACATGAGATGCATGAGATACAGTCTTTATTTTCTAAGTAGAGGGACTTTTTTTTTTTTTTTGATGAATCGGATAGGGTCGTACAGCCCCAACCATCACACAAAAATATTATTACTGATAATAAAATGTTAATTTTATAAGCCGTAAAATGGAGAACCACAACCACAAGGAACACTATGAGATCGGAACGAAAAAAACTACAACAAAGAGCCAGATTACATTATGCAAGAGATCGGAGAAACCACACAGCAAAGATAAATGGTCCACAGGGCTTCATTTGATGTCGAGTCCTCCCACCCAGGCATGGAACAAAAAGCACACCCACGGAGGCGAGGAACACTGCTGGCTGCGATGTAAATGTGGCAAACTAGACGGGATACCTCACGCGAACAGCATGCATGGAGGCATCCGGACGCCACCCCAAAACTCGAAGAACAATCCACCACAGCTAAAATTGCTCTGGTAGTAAGAACCCTCATGAAAGAGGAAACTGGCAATAATTGAGTTAAACAACCAGACATCAACAGTGGTGGAAAAGATCCACCAACTACAATCATGCTCATGCAAATAAGACAAGAGCAAACTGAGCACCTCAACCGCAGCTAAGCAACAATAAAAAACAAACAAACACTCCAAGATATAATGAAGATAAAGGTAAGAAACCCATCAGTAATCACATAACCAGCAAGCAATCCACAGTTGGAATAATAGAGTAAAGAGAAACAAAGTCCCACAGAATTACAGATGATTTAAGTAACAAGATAAAGAGAACATCTGCAGACCAAGGCCGAGAGAGGCAAGATGCCTAAGGGAAGATGGAGCCCTGTGGAGAAAAAAGTTAAAGACATAGCAAAGAAGGCCACCACAAGTAATGCCGCAGTCGAAGAAAAGAGGCCAAGTTGCGGCCGCAAAGCGCTACCAAAACTGCTCAAACTTAAGCAAGCCAAAAGCCATAGCAGCACAGAGGTTGAGAATCAGACCCACAGATCCACAAAACAGATAAGCCAGCAAATCCCCTAGGGGAACCTCAGGCCTGCAATCGAAAAGGGGGATAATAGGGGAAAAGATGAGCACATAACCAATATAGCATAAAATTATAAAGCATGAAGAGTGCGAAGACAGTGAAAAGCATCACATAATCTTGATTAAAATAGTGTTGAGCAATTGAGAAGTAGAGGGACTTGATTAAAATAGTGTTGAGCAATTGAGAAGCTATTATGCTCATATGCATGTTTTGACTTTTGAGGGACCTGTTCATAAATACGATTTTGTTTTCATTGGTTTTTATGCATATTACTATTACACATTGACAAGGGCGGTTGAGTAAGACATGTAATACATGTGGATTGCCCATGGAGAACACATGACTCTCAACTCTCTAGTTATAAGTTATAACTATATACAAGTTTACACTGCTTGCAAATGCAAGTGTCTTTGCTATTTTCTTTTCCCTATGCTCTGTGTGTTCATCTTTCTCTGTCCCTTTTTTTAAATTTAGCAACAGATTCTTTTTTTAAAATTTAAACTAATCACCAGATTTATTTATGTGTTTAAAATAGATGGACCACCAAGCATTTGGGACCACCAAATGTGAATAAAATCTTGCTCATTTAATAATGATAATTTTGTAAAGCATAGTGGTCCCTACTAATAAATACATCTCATGTGAAAATATCTATCTCATGTCAGCTTCTGTCAAGGAAATTTCCTAGAGGGTACCTCTATTATAATTTCTTTCTCTAACTTTTTTGGTAATTTTGTAGTGTGCGTGCCACACTGTGGCACTGCAATAGAACCTTATTCACTTAGAAGATTTTGTCATTCGGATAGATGGGCGGGCGGGCGAAGAAAAACACCTTTATTTGCTTTGTTAATTATAGTACTAACCAAATTATTTATTTCACATGCAAATACGCATGCCCCACCACCATTTATTTGCTTTAGTTATAGTACTCGTTGCTCGTCGCTCCCACGTCCCTCCTACACCCTATCCCAAACCCAAACCCATCGAGAAGCCCTAATTTCTTATATCCCCGGTCCATCTCCTTCGTCTGCTGACACCCTCCTCCAACTCCCGTTCTTCCCCTCCTCCCGTCTTCCCGCTCCCAAACGCCAACCTGACTCCAACCCGAACCTGAATCTTCCCGCTCCCAAACGCCAACCTGACTCCAACCCGAACCTGAATCCCAGTTAGAAGCTATCAAAACCCAATTAGAACAAGGGTATTTTAGGCATTAAAAAACAATGTCACCATAAAATCAGTCGCATTCTATCACATGATGAAGGAAATAGACCGAGGGAAGGTGAACCGCTGACAAAATATAACAGACTTGATGGCAACTCGTATGTGGTAACAGACTTGTCCGGCATGTCATAAGAACGAATGTTGCTGTCCTTGAAAAGAAGAACAAAAACTTCTAAATCGACACAGATTAATATTGCAAATTTGAACACAGCATATATATGAAGTCACTTGCTTCAGAACTCTTCTACTCTTACATTATATACTACTTTCTATTACATGACACTTTTAGCAGAATTGTAGACCATATCTATCTCCATCTAAATTACAGGAATGAAAAAAAAAAAAAAAACAAGAAGAATTAAACAATACAGGAGAAAAGATATTCACATTCTCTACTTGTTCGCCTTTGTCATCGCCTAGCATAAGAGCTTGAGTAAACAGGCCGAGCATTGGCGCTCTCATACCGCTTCAGCCGTCTCTGCCTGTATCTCCAGGCTACTTGAATGCAAACAGCTGCCTTGTTTCTCCAATATGGCGACTCATATCTTTTAACAAATTAAAAGGAGTGTCAGTTCCAAATATTTACAAGAAAAGTAGTTAACGCTGTTTTATAAATGGAAGCAACTCTAATCTACCTGATCGCTCCTTGAACACGAGGTAGACGTAAGAATCGTGCAAATAATTTGGTGACTCCTTCCAGATCAGAATCTCGGAGTGCAAAGGCTTCAACATTAGTTACACATTTTACTGTCCTTGTAGAAACTAACCGATTTCCAGGGAACTTGAATTTTGCTCCATCTACAACAGAAAATATTGCAAATTTATCTCATCCTCCATTTCTCTTACTTCATAACCATGAAATGAGTACTGTATCCGTAATTATTTATGTCAAGTCTTTTACACAAATTGAAAGAGAAACATGAAATAAAGTTTTAAATAATACAAACACGGGCCGTCATTTACTTGGCTACTCTTCACATTAGCTAAGCTCTATCAATCTTTTACTCTTTTTCTGTATAACCTAGGCAAGTGTTTGTAGGAGATAATATTGCAAAGTGTAACTATTCTGCTGTTATTCTGTTGAAACTTCAAAACCATGCATTACCTTTATTGACAGAAGAGTGCTCAAGGTACCAAGTTAGTAGCTCTTCGCCGCAAACATCACCTTCAGATAAAGGAGATTTATTTCCATCTGCCCCAATGCTCTCCACCTTACCTCTCACTATGAAAACCATTTTTTCAACAGGACCCCCTTCATAAAGAATGTCACTTCCACCAATATAGAACTTTTGTCTTAATTTCTCACATATAGAATCTATCATGGGATCATCCATTAATGTGAAAAGACGGACCTGCAAAAAGAAAAATATACAAAATTAAATTTGGTAAACAAATACATAATCCACAATGGCATTATAAAGTTGGCGACCTGTCTTGCCAGTATATGAGGGCATGATCGATGAGACTATTTGGAACTTTAACAGACATGAATAAACAAATAAAGACTAAGTAATGATTGAATAAGCTATATGTATATATGGATGTTGGAAACCATGGCATTTAAAGCCATAAACAATAAAATATGTACATAAATATCTATATACAGCAATTGCTTCTAGCTAAGTATTTCTGAGCATTGTAAATTAGAAGAAATTTAATTCACGTCTGAATAGGACCAATTATTACTTCAAACTAGCAACATAGTGAAAAAATTTGAAAAACCCCAATGCAGTTCCAAATATGAAAATTACACATGCAAAGAAGTATGGACGCGGACATGATGCAGACACGGACGTGATGCGACATGACACACTGACATGAGAAGGTTTTTGAAAAAAACTACCCTCAAATATTAAGTGTTTTGTCGGATTCGTGCGTCCACACGAGTGTCCGGCACGGGGTGCAATACAAAATGGCTACAATATAAAAGTGTTCAATTCCATAGCACATACGTGACCATGATGCACTAGTATTATTTTACAGTTTATGGCAGTAAAATCCTCTTAATCCTAGCTCACTGATATCAATAATAAGAGCAGAACACCTATACTGTTCATATGAACCCAGATTGATATTACCAGGCAAACTAATCCACGGAGATGAAATTGTCTACAGATAAAGTAACAAGTTTTATATTGGAAAATAAAGAGAAAATAAAAAATGAAAAATGAAAGAAGAAATATAAAAGGTAGGATAACAGAATTGTTGAAAACACAATGTCATTCACAAGGTTTCAACTAAATCCAACCTAGAGAAAAAAGTAAAATTCAACCCAATAAAAATACCATCTAGCATTCTAGCCATCCAAACTAAAGATCATAACTCAATATTTAGCATGTTATTTAACCATACAAAATTGAACTTTATACATCAATACACTATAAGAGCATCTGTAGTCGTTTGCTAAATATCGATAATATGCATATTTGGCTCAAAAACGAGCTGCACTCGTTTGCCAAATTTCCATATTATCCATATTTCGCTACAGTCGTTTGCTATAAATGAGAATGGATTTGAGATTTATCCATATATGAGCGACGGCAAACTAATATTTTTTTCGTCGGACGGCACTTCAAGTGTCGTCCCTTGACTTTATTTTATTTTTTTCAATTAAAAAAACCCCCAAAAAGCTTAAATCCCTCGTACAACACTTCATGTGCCGTCCCTTGCCTCCACATATCTCGGACGGCACTTCATGTGCCGTCAGAAGATTTCTGCAATTTTTTATTTTTTTTTTGCAATTTTTGATTTTTTTTTGTAATTTTGTATTTGTTTTTGCAATTTCTGAAATGTTTTTGTAATTTTTTTTGTAATTTTTTGTAATTTTTTCGTAATTTGTAAAATGTTTTTTAATTTTTTATAATTTTTTTGCAATTTTTTATTTGCACTCCGAGGACGAATTTTTATGGTTGAATGACGTTAATCCCTCGGACGGCACTTCATGTGCCGTCCCTTGGATTATTCATAAAAATAGCTTTTAGACGACTGCAGCAAAACTTCTTTTGCTATTTCTATATATGCATATATGCATATTTTTTTCCCCAACGACTACAGATGCTCTAATTTTAAGAAGTATCCATCAGCTAAAGTAAATAAAAGATAAAAATGAAACTTGTTAGAAAGGCCTTCATGCACTTTGAAGCATGTGAAAGGAAAGTTGATATATTGGCTAAGGTAGATCTGTTATAAATGGAACTTACACTATTGGACTTTGGACCTAAGGTTAGACTTTACTGTTTCTACTACACACTAAATTGCATGCTTAACAATATTATAAAAGGCGGTATGCGGAACTATGTGATTACTGGTATGCGGAACTATGTGATTACTGGCCACATACCGCATATGCAACCACATATGCGGTTGGGTTTTTTATTATTATTTATATATAAAAAAAACCAATACTCTGAAAAAAAAATATTTGAGAAATCATAAAAATCGGAAAAAAATGACTTAAAACATACTTTAAAATAAAATAGTATAAGTTTGCAACATTACTTAAATGTAATACAGGTCGGGTCCAAAAAAAATTATTCGTAATAAAAATAGACCCAACTACCCACTCAAACTATGAGGATGCATACTCGATATTGCGGTTGCATATCAAATATGTGACCGCATATTTATGTATGCGGCTGCATCATCATATTCTTAACAAACAGGATATATGCGGCCTAAAAAAGTGATTTCTCACTGCATGGCACATATGCACAGCATAAATTCGCATTTTAGAACACATTTGCTTAATCACAATTTCTTTTTAACATGAAATATCCTCTCTTGAAATAGTTAAAAATAAATTGCTGACACTACCAACTCAAGTGAATCTTCAGCGAGGGCTAAAAAAAACATGAAAAAAGAATAGTCAACATTTTAATTATCTATGAAATTATTTAAGCGGGGGGGGGGGGGGGGGGGGGGGGGGGGGGGGGGTTGTAAAGGAAATGAACAGGTGGCAACTTTTGAAACCGCAAACACCTGCCATCTTCAAATACTTAAAAATAAATTGATGACAGTACCAGATCAAGTGAACCTTCATACTCAACATTTTAATGATCAACCAAATTATTGAAGACAGGGGAAGTAAAGGAAATTAACGGGTGGCAACTTTTGAGACTGCAAACCCTAGTAGAGACACCAAATAGAGGCCTAAGACTCCCGATAGACACAATGACCAGCTGCAATACTATTTGCAAGTAAATAAAAGTCAATCATGTGCAAAGGTTTCCTTTCCATCCTCTTTTAATCTTTCCAATCATATGGAAGTAAACTGAATCTATGTGTTTGTTCATTAAGATGTGTACTAAAATACCAACTAGGTCGCTATCAACTAGCATATATACTGTATAGATAGCGGTGCCCTGCCACATCCCTTTTTACCTACAAAATGAACCAAGTTAACGATCCAATTCAATCCAAAAAACTTTCTTACTAGTTAAAGCCTACCTATTTGGATTTTAAATTTCTTATGCACTTCCAAATTCAAATCAGTCATAAAGTACGCCTACAAACATTGCACAAGCACATTAAGTTAGCAACATTCACTAATATCTGTCTTATTTTCAACTACTTGAAAGGTTATTAACATTCAGTTCAAAGATACTTGGAAAAAGGAAAATTTTTCACATTAAAATAACCTCATACGTAACACTACCTTCTTTTTAATTCTTACAAATCAATTGATTAAACTAACCCTGCTACGACCAGAACCTCATGGCTTCAGATGCATTTTTTATTCATGATGATGTCAAAAATTGTTCTGAATAAATGCATAATTATTAGCACGTAGATTGACTGTAGCCAGTTAACAACGCTTATATGTGCATATAATTTTAGCACGTTGAGAAAATTCTGAAGTACAATATCACTCTATCGGTAAATGATACTGCATTGATGCACCATCATAGAATTTCGGCAACTTACTTTTTTGAGAAACTTGAAGAAATGGCGACGTATCTCTCTTTGAAGGTCCTCTGGTAAATTCACAAGTAGCTCTTCCTCATTCACTCCACGAGTAGCAGCCCAACTAAATCGCTCAGCTTGCCTTACAAGCCTACATTATCCGTTCATGTAATAACAATTAAGTAATATAAATGCTTCAAACGGAAATAGGAGATAGTACAAAAATTTGTGAACTTCATGTGAATATTTCAGCACAAAATGAGAATCATAATATGCCATACCTCCTCAATTCATCCGGTAACCGCCGGTGGCTCATCCATTGTTCAACATCTCTTCGCCGTAGTTGCATTTCCAACCGCCTTGAGAAATAATATGTAACATCAGATACAAATACTTTAAGGTCGTTTTATGCATCAAGTAATTTAGAGGTATTATCTAGACATGTAAATAATCACAATCACATGATGAATACGAATAAATATTCATCCAATGAACTATAGTCCTGATTAGCTATGTTTCACAAAGAATAATGATTGATGATTAGTAAGGATTCCAGTGAGGAATCTTTTTTTTTTTAACGGTGGGCGCTAGCGCCCCCGCGCCTCACTAATTAAGAACATTCTATATTACCAAATCAAAGCTACCACTCAACTTGGATTATGACAATATCTACGGTCCAAATTTTTGGATTAGATTTACACTTGAAATTATTAAATTTCTTTGATGTACATATCTAGTAGGTAAACCCAGGCCTCCATATAAAGGATTTTATTGAAATACATTTTCCAAAGGATTTGAGAGTTCAACAGGATGGCTACTCATATGATGTTAATAATGTCCAGGGACGGTCCCCACATTGAGGCCGGTGAGGCGGCTGCCTCAGGCCCCCGATTTTTTTGCAATTTTAGGGGGCTCCAAATTTATTTTTCTTGTAAATATAGGCACGTATTTTGCACGTAAAAAAATTATATTGTAATTAGGGACCCGCAAAAATAATTATTTGGGCTTTTCGCCATGGGCCCCCGGGAACTCAGGCCCCGATAATGTCATACAGTAATATTCATTTAGATTAAAAGTTCGGATTTTTTTTCTCATACTCCAAAGTCTTGGCATAGCAAACTGCAACAGGCATCTCCATCATCTATTACCACATCATGACCATCATGAATGCATTTGATTTCCTGCGTTCTATAAACAATAGTATACTGTTTATCCCGAATCTTTTGGGTCTTCCACATGAATTCTTTGCTCCATTAACTACAATCCTATCACTATACTAGACTAGTCCAGTTAGTGATGTTCAAAGCACATGTGTAAACCATCTCAATGTGACTTGTTCTTTCCTCAATCTCATTTTGTCTCTTATCAATTTCTGTTCGTCACTCATCTGTTTTGACATACAACTTAGCTACACTAATTTTCTAAATATGTTGCGTCTTAATTGTGCAATATTTTGACCTATGAAGCAATTGCTGGTTGTATAACAACCTTATATTACATTCTCCTACAATTTTATGTGTATATTGTGAATTTGTGATAATGCTGTACTCCATAAGCACTTCTCTGCTTTATTCATCCTGCTTTGAACTTATGGGCGACATTCTCTGTCCCTCCATCATGTTGAAGTATTGATTTTGTAGAAGAAAATTGAAGCTTAGGTTATTCTCGGCCATTTATTGTGGACTATCAATTTTTTTTTCATATAATTTTGCTAACGTTACACCCCATACACACTTTTTGAAATATAAATTCCAAATCGTCAAAGGTTCTCTTTACCTCTCTGACATAGAAATTATGTCTTCTTTAATCTGATAACATCAGCTAACAATACCAAGTAAGTGAATCAATAACTAATGCAAACTTGAGTTACAAAATACTATCTTTCTTTTGAGAACTTATTCGTAAAATACTTCTTATCATAACTTCATAACTTAGACATCATATAAATTTTGCTCTGCAACATTACACCCACATAATATGTTAACTGCATTGGACCTTAACTGCAATATGCTACCCAAGTCCCCCGTCAACAAAAATTACCACCTACAGTTACTAACATGCATCCAAATACAAATAACACGCATCTAGTTTAGAATAACTCCATTTATCTTTAATTCCTTTTTTCCCTCTAACTTCTACCCAAACGGTCAAATACAAACAAGAGCAACAGCAGGAGTAGATCATGGCAACAGAAATGGAGAAGGAAAGAGGGGAAGAAGAAACTCTGGAGGGAGAGGGAATTTGGTGGGAACTAAGGTGGTAGAGATATCCCAAGGGGTTAAGGAATAGACAACCACATGAAGCGAACTCCACATACAGATGTAAAATGAACAAATAAAATGTTTAAAAGTAAAAAACCATCGAAATTTTTCTTTTTTGAGTGTAGTAAATTTGCTTGACTTGACACTATTTAAATCCTACACAAAGGGAAAGATTGCAATGCAATGTAAAAGTTACATGAAAATGATCTTGGGCATACCTTCAACCAGCACAATCTAAAGTCTAATTCTAAGGCCCCTATTGGGAACGGATGTTAGTTAAGATAACCGGAGGTAAGTGCAGGTATTTAAGATACCTACAGTTGTCCTACCTTTGGGTCCGTTTGGAAACTCCTTTGGCGGTAAGATAACCATAGATATCTTAACTTTACGGAGCCAAAAAGGCAAGTTACTTATAGCTATCTCACCTCCAAAAAAAACATACCTTACCTCCAAAGCCAAATGCTCTCTTTAAAAATTAGGCTAAATTTCACTTAACCCACCCCCAGTTTTGGGTGATTATCAATAAACCCTCCTTTTCTTCTTTGGTCATCAATGAACCCACCTCTTTTTTAGTTTGGAAAAAAATCCACCTACAGAGTTATTGAATGAAATGTCCACAATACCCCTGTTATAATTCTAGGTTAGCACAACTCTTTGTGGTAGGGCCCACCAACCTGCATTAATAAGTTGTAATAAACTAAAACATAAAAACCTTTGTATTTACTGTTCACTAAACATACCCTTTCATCTTCTTTCAATTAGCTCAGTAATAAACTCATGTTCAAAAACTCGTTATGCGAGGGCAGGGGTAGTTTAGGGCTAGAAAATAAAAAAACAAGTATGTGCCATCACATGATACCAAAAAAGGCAAGAGGTGGTGGATGTGATTAACGGGGGGTAAGGAGGTGGGTTTATTGATTACCAAAACAGAAAAGGGGGGTTTGTTGATAATTACCCAAAACTGGGGTGGATAAAGTAAAATTTAGCCTAAAAATTAACTATAGGTATCTAAACTTTGTAGGTATAGCCAAAGATACCTATAAGTGTATACCTCTACCTTCACTTAAAAGATATCTACAGGTTTCTAAACTTTGACGAAATGAGGCCTAAATAGCTTGAAACGATTGAACCTAATCCAAGATACAAAATCGAACCTAATCCAAATCACAAATTAATTTCCGCTCGAAGAGTGGAATTGTTCATCATCAAGCAGATAGAGGGAAAAAATGAATAACATAATTAATGCTCCATGTCGATTACTTAAACAATCAGAAGATAGTGTTGGCAGGAAACAACAATGCTAGAAAACATGTATAATGTATTTGAAATACAAAAGTAGACTAACAAGTATTAAAAACGAAGTATGTGATGATTAATGATTAGAAACTCATGACAACATGTTATTCACAGAATTTACCAACTCCTGAGTAATCCTGACATAAATAAATGATAGCGCTGAACAAGGATTAATAACAAAAATTGAGACCTATTCCATACCTCCTTCCAAGTGCCTGGAGAAAGTTCTGCATATTCCCAATGAGCAAGGCAAAAAGCAACAATCCCAACCCAACAATACCCATAGTGAACAGAACTTCCCACTCAAAATAACTTGGAATTAAGTTACCAGCTAAAGTACTTATTTGCTGCAGACACAAACATTCAATACTTAGGGAAAATCAATGAATTACTTAGAAGTAGAAAATGACCGCTTAGCAGTAGAAAGTGACAAAAAAGTTTGGGAGAAGTATAATCTTACAAGACAATCATATTTCATAAGCCAATAATAAAAACAATACTTGATAGATATGACACTAACGGCTATCAAACAAACAGGTATGTGTGTGCAAGCGCGCGCACATGTGCCAGGTACATAGTATATACCATAGCATGTACAAGCTTGGATATTGATGATGGTAAAAATCGTAGCAGATCAGAGCCGTACGATCCCTGCACGGATCTCAAAGCGTCTACAGGCAGATTAGTCATCACAGACCCCACTCCGAGACATGGGCTTCTCTCAAGCCCATAAAAAGTGACAGACTAGGCCCACTAAGAGAGACACCCAGCCCATGTTAGCTAGGAGTCAAATCTCTTATCTCCTAACAAGGATATCTTATCTCTTCAGGGGGGGATATTGAGATTGGGGCGTCAACAAACGCCCTCTGATCGCAGCGGAACTAATTAGAGCAATGAGGAAGTCGAAGTAGACGAGGCAAAAAAATTGAGCAAGCAAGTAGATCCACCAAACTAACACAAACACAACGACGATGACTTATCCCGGTTAGCTTTTGCTTAATCCGGGGAAAAATATAGGGAGATCTAATATTCAACTAAAGGGGATTACAAGGAGTTACTGATTCACTTGATACAAGGAATTAAACTCACCCACCAAGAACTATCTCTCTCTCGAGCCTCTCTTTGCAATGGAGAAAAGAATCTATGAAGTACTACCTCTCATATTGGAAGGAGTTTACAATATATACAGAAGAATAGAGAGAAAACCTAGGTCTAATTTTGATCCTCAGTCATCCAATAAAACCTGAAAAATAAGTAACTGAATAGGAGCCGCACGATCTAACTTGGAGTTGAAGATTGGGCTGAAACGACCTAACAAATCGAGGCCCAAAACAGATACAACGCCGCGGTCGGTCGACCGTCCAATAAGACCGGTCGACCGTACCTTTCTCGGACAATCCATGTGCAACGAGTATTCAAGACACAATCCTAACAGAGGGAGACATGAAAGATCCAACGGTCACGATTCGATCTCTAGAATGTCTCCCAGACCTATAAATACCCCTCTCCCACTTCAGTCACCAGGTAATCAACAATTCACCAGTTTTTACTCACATACTTTCTCTCTTTCTGGTTCTGACTTGAGCGTCGAAGGGTCTTTGTCGCCGGGGGCCACCCCCGGTGTTTCAGGCTTTTTGCAGGTCTATCGGCCACATCAACCACCGTCGAATTCAAATCACAGAAGGTCAATCAACAATCCAGATTCAATCTCGTAAGCTCTAACCTCTTTTAACGGCCAAGACACAGGTTTAACTTTTAGTAGTTTCAATCCATTATTAACTCACTATCTGTTTGCTTCCCACACCGAAATAAGCAGCAACAGATTGGCGCCGTCTATGGAAAACCACTACACAAGTAAGACTTGTCCCCATGCCACAAAGACTAAGAGGTAAAGGGGCGGCCTCCAGCCGTCGCACTACCACTCTTCCTCGACCAGCTCCTCCTATGGAAGATCAGATCCCTCTTCAACAGTCACCACGACAGCCTAATCACGCTCCTTCCAACGGAGAGGCATTGAGGGGCTCCTGACAAACCCGTCCTGAACAACATCCTCAGTATGACCGCATCTCAGTCCACAATGCTTCAACTGGATCCCAAAAGAATGACAACCAAGTCCTTCGCCGTATCCAAGAAGTAGAAGATCGCCTAGAACAGATGGAGAATGAGAGAAACTGTTCCAATAGGGCCTACTGCCCAAATCAACGTCCCTTCAGCAGAACCATCCTCGATGTACCCGTTCCAAGGAATTTCAAAGCTCCTCAATTTGAATCCTACAACGGGGAATCAGACCCGATGGACCACATCGAGAGCTTTAAAACACTTATGATGTTCTATAACGCCACTGATGCACTCATGTGTCGGACATTTCCCGCTACACTGAAATGATCAGCTAGGGAATGGTATTCACGTCTGAAACCCGAATCCACATTTTCTTTCGATCAGCTCGAGGAACTCTTCATTGCACACTTCGTTACTAGCCAGAGAACTAAAAAGACCAGCGTCTCCCTTCTAGAACTAAAGCAAAAGATGAAGAACTGCTAAAGGACTTTGTCAAACGCTTTACAACTGATGCAAGGTCAATTTCCGCCTTGAACACTTAAGTCGCAACTGCAGCTTTTCGCCACGACTTCACTGACGAAGACCTGAAAGCCACCCTCGCCAAAAGGCCTCACAAAGGTGTCACTAAGCTCCTGGAAAGGAGTGACAGATACACCAGGATCGAGGAAGCTCACTATCCTCAAGGCGAGAATGACTCACCTTCCGGGAACAAACGGAAGAACACGAGCAAGGAAGAACTCAGGAAGTTACAGAAAAACGGTGCAAGTTCACGCTATCCAACTCTAGCGCCACGCTTCGATAAGTTCGCACTTCTCAATGCAAGCGTATCAGCCATCCTCATCGAAGTGGAGAAGGACGGAATAATCCGCCTTCCCCCCACGATGTCAATGTCTAGCAGAAGAAGAGACAGAAATAAGTGGTGCACACTTCACAGAGATCATAGACACACTAATGACAACTGTCGAACCCTTAAAGAAGAACCGGAAGCCCTGATTCAAGGGGCGATCTCTCCAACTTCGTTGAGAAAGACAACGACGCCGAAAATCCTCCATCCCGGAGGGCTAATAAGCGTCAGCAGAGGTCATGCGAGTCGCAAGACTTTGAACACATGACCGTCCTTCACTCCATTCATGAAGACCAGATGGAGGGAGATTCCAACTCCTTCCACAAAGCTTTCGTCGGCAAAGTCAACTCCATAGATAACATTCCGCCTGCCAAACGCACCAGGATCCCGATATCTTTCTCCGACAAGGACTTAGAAGGCGTCCAAACACCTCATTGCGACGCATTGGTCATAAACCTTTGCATGCTAAATCATGAGGTACGCCGCATCCTGGTGGACAATGGCAGCTCAGTAAACATCCTCTTTATGTCCACATTTCAGGCTCTCAAGCTCTCTCAAGACCGACTCAAGCCAATCGGTTATACACTTTATGACTCCTCTGGTGCACCTATCCAAGTCGAGAGAATTGTCGCACTCGACTTAACAGCAGGGAAAGCCCCCGCTATTCAAACAGAAGCACTGGACTTTATGGTAATCGATGTCAAAGCTGCATACAATGCTATATTCAGCCGTCCTGGCCTAGCGGCATTCCATGCAGTTGCCCCCGCATTTCACATAAAAATGAAGTTACCAACAACGGCTGGAGTAGGAAGCCAACAGGCGGCACGAGCATGCTACACTGCTACAATGGAGAGCTCCATTCTCCCCCTCGACGCCATAGAGTCACCGCCAAAAAGCAGTCACAATAATTCAAAAACTGTAAACGAGCTTGAAGCCTCTGCCATAACCAACTTTACCAAGAACTTCCCAACCTGCCACATCATCTTTCACCAGGTCCAAACAAGTTCTCATCATGACATAGTAAAAAACATGAATCCTTTGCCCGAAGCCACTCCACTTATTCAATAGAGACAAATAGTCATGCCTAAAACACATTGGTGCATCGAAAGATTTCTCTTTCTCTATTCAAAACAATGGGGGGCTCCCTCCAAAGCAGGCAAGTCCAGGCAAGGTCTACCAAGTTACTCGCCTGACCGCTCATCAACTTGAAGACCCGGGGGCAAGGAGATATCAGCAGAGACTTAAAAAGTAGAACACCTTGTGAAGTACAACGAGTTGGGTGCCAAACTTGTACACAAAAACGGACCAAAAAATCGTTAAAAACTTCCTACGAGACGGGTTCGGAGCCCACATCCATAGTGCGAAGTTACTACAATAATTTACAATGAAACAAGTTAAGAGTGCGCTTCGCCAGTCGATCTCCTCCTACAACCTGTTAATTCATCAAAGCAAACAACGAGCTAAACACCCAACCTACGCTTAAAGCGGCACTAAACACACATTACAAGCTTTCCTCAACGCAAGTTCGGAATCCAGAACTCGGGAGTTGCAGCGTGCAAACATGCACGTTTAGAACACAACTTACCGATCGATCTGTTCCTGCAACTAGTTGAACTTCCTTGGAGGCTCTGAAACAATGAGTTGAGTACCACACTTATATACTTAAGCAACACCAAATACTCGTTACGAGTCTCCCCGTAAGACGGATTCGGAGTCCATACCCATGGCTCGACAAAGACTAACAATTTGCAATAACGCAAATTCACAGTGCACTTCGCTATTCGATCTGCTCCTGCAATCCGTTAACGCCTCGACGACCAGTTCAGAGTCCATGTTCATGGTTCAAAAGAGACTATCAATTTGCAAAGAAGCAAGTTCAGAGTATGCTTTGCCATTCGAGCTGCTCTTGCACCCTGTTAATACTTAAACTAACAAGTTCGGAATCCATGTTCATGGTTTAGAGTTACTCTCGCAATCTATAATGACACACGTTCAGAGTTCAACTCGCCATTCGATCTGTTCCTGCAACTAGTTAAATTTCCTCAACAACAGATTAAGAGGTCAAAATCATGGATCAGAGTTACTCTAGCAACACTTGTAAAAAGCAACACTTGGAGTTCAACTCTCTATTCGATGTGACTCTCACAATCTGTCAGAGTCCCCACACAGAAAGTTTGGAAAACGACTCTTCTTCAGAGTTGTCGGGACAACTAGCTAGGGTACAAGACAGAGCAATGCTAAACTCCGTCATACACCATTGACAGCTCTCTAAGCTATACGCAACAGACCTGAGACCCTGTTATTTAGCGACAGAGAACCCGTCGATGACACCTCAATCATGACAGCAAGGGTCAAGCATGTGAAATGAATCCCGCAAATCACAGAACTATCACCAACTCATATGTTCAGATCCAGTAGCACTACAGACGTCTGCAAATACAAAACAGCTAGTCCAAAGTCTAACTCTTCCAATAGCAGCTCATACGACTAGCCAACCTCCAAGACAATGTATCATAGGACAAGACACCGGTATGTAGAAGACTTCTCATTCCAAAAACAAGTCTCATTACAACAGCAAAGTTACAATGACTCCACGATTCACATCTAAGAATCACTACCGAAAGTCCTGCGAACACTGTATAGCAAACTGTCATGAAAGCTGTTCTTCCAGCTATACACACTGAAGAGATGCTCTACCTAAGAGAAACCAAACTCCTCGCCGGCCTCCTACCAGCTAACAGTTCCATAGGGCCGCCTCAACTCTTAATGATAATATTCAAGACAAATCTTCCTTAGACGAGCAAGCACCAGATGTATCCGACCACCTTCACTTGAGCAAGCTCCAACTCCGTCTCGCTTGAAGCGTCGTGTGAACGGGAGAGTTCCAACTCCGTCAAGCACAGCTTACCACGAAGGAGAGCAAGCTCAGTGTCCCAGAGAACCTCGTTTGATGCACGCAACTACTTGTCAGTGAAGAGAAGAATGGAATCATCTCAACACTGAATAAACACAAGTGACTTCACTTCCACACTAAGAAGATTCAGAATACCCACAACTCATCCGCTCTAACAATGAGCTCGCCGCTCCGCGCGCCACTTGGGTTCCTCCTGCCAACCGCTCGTCAACATTGAGCAATGGGTCCAACACCCCGATCTCTGCTTGCCACTTGAGCTCCATCAACAACTCGTTGATCCCTAAACAGCGAGTTCAGCGCTCTGCTCGCCGCTAGAGCTCCATCAACAACTCGTTGGTTTCAAACAACGAGTTCAGCATTCTGCGCACCTGCTTGAGTTCCATCAACAACTCATTGGTCCCAAACAACGAGTTCAGTGCTCTGCTCGCCGCTTGAGCTCCATCAACAACTCGCTGGTTCCAATCAACGAGTTCAGCGCTCTGCGCGCCGCTTAAGCTCCATCAACAACTCGTTGGACCCAAACAACGAGTTCAGCGCTCCGCTCGCCACTTGAGCTCCATCAACAACTCGATGGTCCCAAACAACTAGTTAAGCGCTCCGCTCGCCGCTCGAGCTCCATCAACAACTCGTTGGCTCCAAACAACGAGTTACGTGCTCCGCTCGCCGCTCGAGCTCCATCAACAACTCGTTGGCTCTAAACAACGAGTTAAGCGCTCTGCTTGCCGCTCGAGCTCCTATCAACAACTCGTTGGCCCCAAACAACGAGTTTAGTACTGTGCTCGCCGCTTGAGCTCCATCAACAACTTGTTTGTCCCAAACAACAAGTTCAGTGCTCTGCTTGCTGCTTGAGCTCCATCAACAACTTGTTTGTCCCAAACAACGAGTTCAACACTCTGCTTGCCGCTTTAGCTTCATCAACAACTCGTTGGTCCCAAACAGCGAGTGCAACTGCGGTCGGGTGTGCGGTTGGGGGTGCGGTCAACCGCAACTTGGGACAGTCGACCGCAACTATGCCTGCACTATTGATGCTCTGTTTTCTTTTAATCTTGATGAGGACATCAATTATATTTAGTTTAAAATTTTATTTCAGTACCATATTTTTTTTGGCAATTATAGCCATATGTAATTTTTTAATGTATTTAAGATTCTGAGAATATTTTGAGATTTGTATCAAGATATATTTTGAGCCTATTTATAGGCCTTGAGATTAATGAGAAAGTATGCCATTCTTGATTTAAAAAATTGTGTTGAGATTTTGCTCTTCCTCTCTCTTTGTGTGATACAAGTGAGATCCAAATTATTAGGATTTGTGATAAATCCTAGTACAATTTTAGGGTTTGTGATAAACTCTACAATCTACCCCAAATTAAAAAAATCCCCCAAACAAAATTACCCAAATCCTAACTTCCCAAATCCCCAAAATCAAAACCCTAATCTCACCTTCTTCCTCCTACCCTACACCCCGACCAAACCCATCACCCCCACTCATCCTCGAATCCCCATCGTCCCCTTCCTTCAACGTCGACACCCCAGCACGCCCCGCTCTTGCCCTTGTCTCCCTCACCCGATCGACCACGCCGTCGCCCTCACCCTTCCCTCTCCCCGTCACCTTCATTCCCGAACCCCTCCCCTCCTTCGACCGAAACCCTAGCCCCCACGTCGTCATCCTACAACCACCACAGCCACCCCCTTCGCCATCGACCTCATCATTGAACCCATCTCCAACCGCCGACCTCCTCGCCCCTGTGCTCCTCCCGAGCACCCACGTCGGCCAGATCCTGAGGCCTCCATCATTGTTGTTGCCGCCATTGCTCGTGAGGTTCTTGCTGCTATTACTGTCTCTTTGATTGCTATGCTTTTCGCTGCTGTTCAACCCAAGATCTACATAGAGTTCTTCGAACCCTCGGTATACTCTTTCCACTTTTGAATATTTGTATTCTACTGCTCTGTTATCTATTATATTATCTGATTTGCCTGTCGTCCACAAAACAATTGAGATTGAGTGTTCCACTTACTTGATTAAAGTACGAATCAAAATTGAATCTTGTACTTGCTAAAATACTTAGGGATTTAATTATTGATTGTAGAGTTGAATTATTAATTGGGATTGTCAAACGTGATTCAGTTCTTGAAAATCCATCAAACCAATTAATTGTTTAAAATTTCTAACTTTGATCCGCACTACATGTTGATAAAATTAACCCGTTAAGATTCTTGAAAAATTCTCTATTTTAGAGTTAGTTTTACATCATTTTGGTATCAGAGTGAAGGTTCTTAAAACCCTAGTTCTTGCATCATAGGCATCAATTTTGCATTTATTTAGGATTGTGTAGTCTTTTGTTTTTCTTTCTTTATTTTTAGGTCATTTCGTATTCATTTTAAAATTAAAAAAAATAGTACACACGACCCCTAGTTTTCTCCTTTTGGTGAATGCGTCTTCGCAGCACCATCACAGATCCTGACGAGCCTTTCTTGTCCCTCTCAAACCACCCAACTAGGAACCCTAGACCTTTCCGACCTGAAATGGACAACTCTGATATCTCCGCTACCCTAGCTGCCATTCAAGCAACTCTTGCCAATATCAATCAGAGGCTTGAGAAAGTGGAATTAAATCAAATCGTTGTCCCTGAGCTTCATGCCAATCGTCAAATCCCTCAAGGGAATGTTCGTGACGATCAATGTCAAGAACGTGACCCTGACGAACAATATAAGAAGAACGTTAAGGCTGACGTTTCCCCATTTTGAAGGCCACATGGAACCCCAAGCTTATCTTGATTGGATCCATGTGATGGACCACTACTTTGTGTGGTTTGACATGAGCAAAGCCCTGAATGTTAAATTTGCCACGATAAAATTGGCTGGAAAAGCTCAACAACACTGGACCAATCTTGAACACGCCCGCAGAGGCCAAGGCCTGGCACCCATAACCACTTGGAAAGCCATGAAAGTGAAGCTCACTGAGAGATATGTACCGTCATCATTCCACATCCGATTGCTAGATTCGTGGAACCAACTTTAGCAAGGAAGTAAATCCACACAAGAATATGTTGATAAATTTGATGACTTCCTTATTCGGTGCAATGCTTTAGGCAAAGAGAGTGAAGAACAAACTCTCTCTAGGTTCAGGACTGGATTACGAGCCGATCTGAGGAACGAGCTAATTCATAGAAATGTGGACTCATTAGCGGCAGCTTATGCTCTTATCCTCGATATGGATTCCCTTAAAGCAAGTTCTCATTATAAGTCCAGCGATTCGATGGATCATTCCTCCAGAATGAATCCTCCTGATCCCTCTAGACCTGAGCACTCCTCTCCTCAGTACCCTAACAAGTCTTACCCAAACAAACATACTTCAAATTTCTATCCACTTAGAAATAACAACACGGGTAAGAACACTGAAAGAAACTATTCTAAGATTGATCCTCTCACTAAGTGCTATAAATATAAGGGATACGGCCATATTGCTGGCAACTGTCCCAGCCCAAGTAGGATCAATATAGTAGAGGGTACCGCAGTCATCGCTGATGAGCCCGACAATAAGTTTACCTATGAACCTAATGTAAGTGATGACTTTGATGAAAAAGATAATGACCAATCTCTCAATTGTATTCAGTCTGTTCAGTCACCTCCATTGAGTATACCTGAGTCACCCTTTCCTTCCCAAGTCACTTGGCAGCCTATAGATTTTATCCATGTGTTAGAACATCCTACAGTCACAGAGTCTGTACCCACATTTGCATATCACATTCATGACTTGCATAGAGAAATTTCCAAGGAACTTAATGAGAATAATTTTAACCACAAGTTAATAGCAGATACTAGAAAGAAATTTATAACTTTTGATATTGGTGACGAGGTGATGGTTCGGATTCATCCAGAACGGTTTTCTGTTGGACCCGTTAAGAACTTGAACATACGTGCTGCAGACCCATTTAAGATTCTACAGACAATCAATGATAATACCTATGTCATTGACCTTCCTGGAGGCTTTGGCATAAGTAAGACTTTTAATATTGAGGATCTAGTACTCTACGAAGGCTCCAAATTCAACCATAGAAATTTTCTTATAGACCCTGCAGCCTAATGGTGAGATTCCCACATTTACTCCTTTACCTGATACTATTCACCCACCGACAGAAAGATTATATAATATTTTAGAAGATCAGATAATTTCCACAAGAAATGGTGGTATGCACAAGTATTTGGTGAGGTAGAAAAACAAGCCGAAGTCGGATGACACTTGCAGTGATCGTGAGGGGCTCCCGCAACTGGATCCAGATCTTTTGGAGCACCATGACAGGATCACTTGTTTTGACTCGACTGGGTTGAGCTCTCTCCCATCCGAAGAGAATGATGAGGACATCAATTTTATTTAGTTTAGGATTTTATTTCAGTACCATATTTTTTTTGGCAATTATAGTCATATGTAATTTTTTTGTGTATTTGAGATTCTGAGAATATTTTGAGATTTGTATCAAGATGTATTTTGAACCTATTTATAGACCTTGAGATTAATGAGAAAGTATGTCATTCTTGATTTAAAAATTTGTGTTGAGTTTTTGCTCTTACTCTCTCTCTGTGTGATACAAGTGAGATCCAAATTATTAGAGTTTGTGATAAATCCTAGTACAATTTTAGGATTTGTGATAAACTCTAAAATCTATCCCCAAATTAAAAAAATTCCCCAAACAAAATTACCCAAACCCTAACTTCCCAAATCCCCAAAATCAAAACCCTAATCTCACCTTCTTCTTCCTCCTACCCTATACCCCGACCAAACCCATCACCCCCCACTCATCCTCGAATCCCCATCGTCCCCTTCCTTCAACGTCGACACCCCAGCACGCCCCACTCTCGCCCTCGTCTCCCTCACCCGACCAACAACCCGATCGACCACGCCATCGCCCTCACCCTTCCCTCTC
Source organism: Hemerocallis citrina (assembly GCA_017893485.1). NCBI lineage: Eukaryota > Viridiplantae > Streptophyta > Magnoliopsida > Asparagales > Asphodelaceae > Hemerocallis > Hemerocallis citrina. Next base: position 265,132,936 of record CM030364.1, read on the forward strand.
CCCGTCGCCTTCATCCCCGAACCCCTCCCCTCCTTCGACCGAAACCCTAGTCCCCCACATCATCATCCTACAACCACCACAGCCACCCCCTTCGCCATCGACCTCATCATTGAACCCATCTCCAACCACTGACCTCGCCCCTGTGCTCCTCCCGAGCGCCCACATCGGCCAGATCCCGAGGCCCCTATCATTGTTGTTGCCGCCATTACTCGTGAGGTTCTTGCTGCCATTACTGTCTCTTTGATTGTTGTACTTTTCACTGCTGTTCAACCCAAGATCTACATAGTGTTCTTCGAATCCTCGGTATACTCTTTCCACTTTTGAATATTTGTGTTCTACTGCTCTGTTATCTATTATATTATCTGATTTGCCTGTCGTCCACAAAACAATTGAGATTGAGTGTTCCACTTGCTTGATTGAAGTACGAATCAAAATTGAATCTTTTACTTGCTAAAACACTTAGGGATTTAATTATTGATAGTATAGTTGAATTATTAATTGGGATTGTTAAACGTGATTCAGTTTTTGAAAATTCATCAAACCAATTAATTGTTTAAAATTTCTAACTTTGATCATGTTGGTAAAATTAACCCGTTAAGATTCTTGAAAATTCTCTATTTTAGGGTTAGTTTTACATCAACTCTCTTCGACGCTTCGATCTCCGTGCTTCATCTTACCTTCTTCTAATCTGAACCACGAGTATTCAAGACACATTCCTAACAAACTCCACCTTGGAATGCATACGAGTGTTATCACATGATGTGTTATTCATCTCCAAACTTTAATGAACTCCATTTGCAAAAAAACTTAGAACAATAGTTTCTTCTTCTAGTTGAACTGATCTCTACCCATTCTCACAAAATCCAGTATACCCCTTCAAGGGTACACCTTCGTAGATATACTCACGAAGTTGTCAAACTCTACACAAACTCCACCTACCCTTAGACATTCTCCATCTCTCGACGATATTCTAACGTCGTGGTCTCGTCTCAATGAATCTAGTTGCGGCAACTAGCTGAGCTTGCAGGAATAACGGAAAAATGAACAACACTTGCGCAAGTATTTCGGATTCCCCAAAGCTTGTAGAGATTGTTTTGGCTTGGCCCAACCACTCTCATACCTCTAATCACCTTACGACGACCTTGAAAAACAAACAGAACTCCACCGCGACATGTGTACCTACAACCCCGTGCATCAAGAGTTTCCAAGGAAATCAGATTCCATTTCAACAGAGGAATATGCAAAATATCCCTTAAAGTGAACATATTTAGACCTAGTATCTTCAACTCAACTGTCCCCTCACCTACTACTTCACAAATCTCCCCATTACCCGTCGTCACACAATGCCCTGTAGTAGACTTATAAGTAGAAAACAACTCCCTCTCAGAGCAAATATGAGAAGAACTCCCTGAGTCAAGAAACCAACTAGAATCCACTTCTAAAGGATTTGAAACAAGACACGAATCACCTGAATCAAAGGCACTAACCACATTAGCGGCTGAACTCCCGTTCTTGGTGCTCTCCTGATTCTGTAATTTCCAACAATCTTTCTTGATATGCCCTGACCTCTTGCAATAACGGCAACAGATTGAATCCTTTTGCAAAGCAATTTGTCTTCCCCCTAAAGGACCACCCACTGCTAGACAACTTGTGGGAATAAACGGTAATTTCTGAGTCTCCTCTTAAGTTGATTTTCCTTAAATACTTTGATTACACCATCTACCGAAATACTCTCCTTGGCAGATCTACCGTGTAGCATGGTAGTGATCAAATGCTCGTACGAATCCGGCAGAGAATATATCAGGTTGAAAGCTTTATCTTCCTCACACACATCTGCGTTGATCGCCTTAAGTTCAGATAATACCTTATTGAACTCTGTAATGTGGTCTTGGAGATTGGTACCTTCCTTCATAGATAAACAGAATAACTTTATCTTCCAATGCATCCGATCTAATAACGACGAACCAGAGCAGTCAGCTATGAGTTTTTCCCACAAACTCTCTACTTCAGTTTCTTCAAGAAATCTGCATTTGACCTCGTCCACCAATGATAGTCGGATCAGACTTATGGCTCTTTCACGAATATCTTCCCAACCGTCATACTTCATATCAGTTGGCTTTTCTTTCTTCTTAACGGCTAACTGCAAACATTTTTGAACAAGGACAACATACATGTCAGTCTTTCAAAGATTGAAATTGATCTTTCCATCGAACTACTTGATCTTCAAAATACTGTGACCTGTCATCTTAACCAAGGGACTCGACAACCTGAAGCTCTGATACCAGTTGTTGGGATTGGGGCATCAACCAACGCCCGTTGTCGCAGCGGAACTAAACAGAGCAATGAGGAAGTTGAAGTAGATGAGACGAACCAATTGAGCAAGCAAGTAGATCCACCAATCCAACACAAACTCAACGATGACTTATCCCGGTTAGCTTTTACTTAATCCGGAAGGAAATATAGGGAAATCTGATATTCAACTAGAGGAGATTACAAGGAGTTACTGATTCACTCAATACAAGGAATTAAACTCACTCACCAAGAACTATCTCTCTGTCGAGCCTCTTTGCAATGGAGAAAATAACCTATGAAGTACTCTACTCTAATATTGGAGGAGCTTCCAATATATATAGAAGAATAGAGAAAAATCTAGCTTTAATCTTAATTCTCAGTCGTTGGATAAAACCTGGAAAAGAAGTAACTGAATAGAAGTCATACGATCTAACTTGGAGTTGAAGATTGGGCTGAAACGACCTAACAAATCGAGACCCAAAACAAACAGCGTCGCGGCCGGTTGACCGTCCAACAAGACCGGTCGACCGTCCACCTCTCAGCCAAACCCAGTGCAACTACGGTCGGGTGTGCGGTCGGGGGTGCGATCGACCGCAACTATGCCTGCACTATTGCTGCTCTGTTTTCTTCTACTCTCTTCGACGCTTCGACCTCCGTGCTTCATCTTACCTTCTTCTAATTTGAACCACGAGTATTCAAGACACATTCCTAACACCCCTTCGTTGGAGACATCCTATTGGCAATCAAAACCGTTCATTTTGTTATAAATGCCTAAAGTTGTCTAAGAATGTGGAATCGATTCATCTGAAATTTGTTTGTGCCTACAATTAATAGTTTACAAACTGCTCAAATTTCTTTATTTTTATAATGATATGATGCAAGAACAAATGAAATTCCAACAACTTGATCGTGGAGACATCCTATGGGCAATACAAATTGTTCATTTTGTTGTAAATGCCTAATGAAGTATAAGAATGCGGAATTAAGTCATCTTAAATTTGTTTGCTCCCTGGTTTACGAAATTGAACACCATAAATTTCTTCATTTTTTATAATGACATGCAATCGCAAATGAAGTTCCAATGACTTGATTTCACATGAGACTGTTATCTATTTAGAACAAGATGGACGGTTCAAATCAATCCCCAGTCCCTACGGTATGAGAATACGGCGATTAGGGTGTCACCCAAGCTAACTTACCTATTCGGTTTCCAAATTTAAAATCCAAACCATTAGATGTGATTTACATTTTAAAAAGTATCTGTGTACAAAATTTTAAAAGAATTCAACAATTTTTAACCGTTTATCATGCAACCGAAAAATCAACATTTTATTAAGAGTCTAGAATTACTTCAATTTTAGGTCTCCTGATAAGTAGTTAAAAACTTTTTGAATTCATTTGAAGTTTTGTACACAAATAATTTTTGTAATGTAGATCACATCCAATGGTGCGGATTTTCATTTCGACAATCGAGAATGAATTTTGAGATATTTCCCTAGCTAAGTTAGCTAGGTGACACCTTAACCCCATAAGTGTGTGTGTGTGTGGCTGATCATGCGAGACTCAGTCTCTCCCACTTATTTTGAGACCTCTTCCGTGAGCCCATTGTTAGCAACCCCTTGAAAAATCCAAATTGTTCATCTCACAGTTTTAAAAAGCGCTAAAAAGTGCACGAAAAGCATTGGTATGGAAGAAGTGTTCTAAAGCAGTCAAAAGCATCAAAAATTGTGCCAAATTGTTAAAAACACTTAAGTTGTGCTTTTTTGACATGTAAAAAGTGGAAACTATATTGCTGAAAACATGATAGATGTGAAATGCATGTCAAATAACTTGATTTCACATCCTTGGGCTATCTTAGGCATGTAGAACAAGGTGAACGATTCAGACTTTTTCATTAGGGTCTCATAGCAATGAGCTCAGAGATGATGTCTCAAAATATAGGGAGACCGGGTCTCACATGATTAGTCCCTTATATATATATATATATATATAACAAGATGAACGATTCAGATTTATCATTAGGGCTATCTTAGGCATGTAGAACAAGATGACGATTCAGATTTTTTATAGGGTCTCATAGCAATGAGCTTAGAGATGATGTCTCAAATTACGGGGAGACCGGGTCTCACATGATTAGTCCATTATATATATAGCGAAAATTCTCATTAACAAAAGGACATGTTAATTAATTAGTGTAGTCTCCATTTTCTAGAGATCATTTCCCCTTAATTTTCTTCTTCATATATCCTCAAAAGAGAGATGGTAATATATTTTTTCACGTGAAAAAAAAAATGTTTTTTTTCTATATATTAATGACATTGTACAACTTTTTAAAAACTTGCTTATTTATTTATGTCTCATTATACAGTTTTAAACTGATTTAATGAGTAACTGCACGTATTAGATTACTAGCATACCTACCAACATATGGGAGGTCATCAGCATATGAGGAAATCTCCTTTATGCCACGTTAGATCTATATTACCTAATCACATAATCATGATCGGAGTGTCATATTCGAAGATCCTCAGTGTGCAGTACCACCTTGCTTATCCCATCACCATACACCCTGTCGGGTAGGCATAGTAGAAACACTACACAGGTTATTGTAATGGTAATGACTAGCTGTTTACATATTCACGATGTCACTACCACAGTGAGCCTATACTGACAAGAAATCACTTTGCATGTAGACAAGAGCAAATTATATAAGCAAATGTATAAACATGTGTATAGAAACCTACTCAATTAACCACAGTCGTGGATTAGCTTTCGATTGAAAACAAAACCAAGAGAATGTAGTGTACATCTATCAAATTAACTACAGATAAACGAACAAAAGAGAATTACCTGAAAACCCCAAAACAAAGAATATATATATCGTGTAACAATACTATGCTTGGCAGTTAGGAGAACAGCCTGTTGGTAAATTCCATAATTAAAATCGCCAGTGGGATTAAAGCAACTAGTAGTTCTATCTCCATTCTTCCAATCCGACCAGCTAGGCATTGATTGGAAATTGTTGCTGCCTCCTCTTCCACAGTCTAGAAAATCCTTACAGTTCGGGATGTTTGATTTGGAGCAGGCATCCTGTAGACACTGATTTACCCTCTGAAATAAAAATATGCAAATTAGGGTCATAATGAGAAAAATAAATTAGCGGGGAAAGGATTTTGAGCTGTACTATGTATAGATCATATGATTAAGATGAAACTATCATACAAAAGTAAGAATGACGAAGAACTTATAATATGATATGCAGTAGATAAAACAAAGATTTTTAAGTGCAGGAAAAAGTGATCAACCACATTCTCCTAACCCCAATACCAAAACTCAACGAATTTAAGTTTTAAGCCCCATAGGATATCATTGATATGGACTATAATGGCAACAGAGGGCTTTCAGTGCATGACATCCTTCTTTACTTTGTATTCAAAATAAGAAACACTGTATGTGCGAATTATGCTGCTGTCATCTACTAACTTATTATGATTTACTGGATTCGGATGTCTCTTTTGGTTCAGGTTGTTGTGCGGAGAAACCACAGGATATTAAGTTGGTGGCTATGAAGAAGCTGAGTTAGTTCATCATTTTAAGGTCTGGCATATCAATTGTTGTTACTGTTATGGGTAGTTTACTGATGCACCATAATAGCTGTTCGCAGTTTGAGGTACAGGTTTTATTAAATTTAATATTAAAAGGTCATCCTCGCAACAAATTATGTTGTCACATACTATCAAAGGTCTTTAGATGTTAATTAGATAATTGCTTTATAAGTTAATCATACTTTTATTACAGGTTAACTACACAACCCCAAACTTCTATTTGTAAAAAATTCTGCATCCTGGCGAACTAAGATGATGCAACTTGTCATGGCTCTTATTAGCGTAGCAAAGGAGTATAAGATTCAGGCAACAGCCCACACTCATTACGAACTTGAATGAGGACATGATGGTGAATGTAAGAGAAGACTCTTAAAGACTCTGCTTGAAGCCTCTAAAGATGCCATGGGGCCCACCAATATTTTGGACGATTCGGGAGATATTTAAACTTTTAGTTGAATGAATTATATGCTTATTTATGGTTATTTACGTTCAGGATCCTGAACTTTGAGATGTGATAAGGTTTCAAATATTGGAAATTTTGGTACGAAAATATATGTTTCCATTTTGGACCTTAACTCCCTTTACGGGGGCATTTTGGACATTGTAATCTGCGGGTGCGGGGGTGAATCCCACATTCACTGGTAGATTACCTTGGTTGGAATAATCATGTAGTTTTAAAATGTTGAATTTCAATGGGAATCAAAGGGGACTTTCATTCCAATCATTCACTGTATGAATCCTGGAGTACAAGGGACATCAAATTGCAAAAGACCAGTAGTCCTCTGTAGTAGATCATAACTTCTCCCTTCATCCACCACCCATCACTCCCACCACCACCTACCATCATTCGCCAATGCCACCATGCCCACCAAATGCACCATCACATCCTGCCTCCCCACCCCACACCCATCACATACTTGCACATTCCTAGGAAAAGAATGTACAAACCAAATACAAGAACGGAAGGGTCTTGTATTTGGTTATCCAAGTTTTCTAAAGTCCTGATTTCCCCCATCATATTCCCAAAAGAAGGATTTGAAATGAACTTCAATTAGAGGTGCAAATGGATATCGACAAATACAATCTGATTTGACTCTGTATCAGTATTTTGACTCATATGGATATACAATCTGATACAGACATGGATATTGCTAAATAACCAAAATATCCTAATAGGTTGTGCAAATCACCGAATACATATCCGATCATAGCTAGTATAACTTTAATATAAAAAAAACCCATTTTACGTTAAAAAAATTAAAACAGAAAAAAATTAACTCATTTATTTAAAAAAATTTACTATTTAATATATCCGACTAATATCCGTTTTTGTCCAGAATTAGAAACCGTTTGTATCAACTATGGTTATTGAGATACATATTCAAAGAAAATTTGTATTCGTAAGCGGAATATAGATGTGTGGTTACACACATATCAGGTGCGTATCCGATCCGATTGCCCCCCCCCCCCAAAAAAAAAATTAATAATAATAATAATAATAATAACTTCAATTTAAAATAAATGAACGAGAGGGCTCAATCTTCACTGCTTCTCCCAAGAATTTCCAAATTGAGTGGTGAAGGAAGCGAAGTGAGTGGTCTAAGCCACTCCCTCTAAACCTTTTCAAACAAACTGTTGCAAATTGCAAAGAACCAAATAATAATAATAATAATAATAATAATAACAACAACAACAAAATATTTCTAAGAAGGCTCAAGCTTAAGCATTTACTTTAATTCCATTTCTCTTTATTAATATGTTGAGCACTTCAAATGCATATGCTAGCTGTAAGAAACTGGATAGCGAGATGTAAACAAATATTTGGCCCAGTATAAATGGATGTGAGCCATTCTCAACTGTCACAGGATCCCAACCGTAAACAGGATCAATAAAAGTAGTTTATGCAAGTTATAAGAATTGAACAACGATAATTTGACTTCTACAAATGGTAACAATAAAAAGAAACAACTTAAATTCTAGAATAGGTTCATTAAGCTTATCCTATGAGTATATTAATTGCATTTCTATCTTGAAAATACTTCACTAACCTGTAACCCAAATAGGTACCACAATGAACCTACGACATGCCCAGCCAACACAAACATAAGAAGGTTAATGACAAAGTTTGCCCATGCCGACTCAAATATGAAGCCACTTGCAGACTGGCCAGCAAGCAAAGGCAGAAATCTGAGAATTCTAGGAATATACTGGAGAAGAACTGTCGCGCGTAAAAGATTTTTTGCGTAGTTAGCTGCTGAAGATCCCAAATTGTTCGGTATCACAACCAATATCATGACCTGAACCAAAACAAAGAAAAAGGTAAGCATGACATATAGATCATAAACAAGAGATAACTGATACAACGAATTATCAAATAGTTCAGAATTCCTTTCCTGTGTTATCTTTTTCAACAAATATGCATCAGACACATTAAGCAATGTTTAATAGTTAATAACTGTAGAAGTAGCATTTTGACAAAAAATTATGATGAATAGTGAACAGGGATAGAAACGAAAAGGTCGGAATCTTTAACCGAAATTTTGTTTCTATGTTCTGATAATCATCCTTGAAAAGTAAACTGTGGGCTGCATGTCTAACCGTAAAGAGAAGAGACAATAAGATGTTAGATTCAACATGCATAAGCAACACATGGATGATATGCAACTTATGTAAGAACATTGTAAAGTAATAAAATCCAAATTAGAATTATAACTTCCTTTGTTTTTCTAATTCGGCTGGGGCCTATGACTCTACTCCTATCAAACGGCATAGGCTAGGTTTGTAGTATTTCTTCTCTGGTAGAATGTGAGAGATTACCTTTAGATTTACCAGAAGTGGAGGAGGAATTAGTAGAAGGTTATCAAACAGAGTATTTGGGTATCAAATACACTTTATTTACCTTGCTTCTAACCTCAATTATTAGTTTCTTCGTTATTTATAATGGTTCTTTACCTAGGTGGGTGGTTTTTTTTATTCCATACATTTACATTCAATAAATGAGTCAATTTTTTCTTTATATAAAAATGTTGTTTATTCTACCCCTGTTGAGGGAAAAGGAGAAGAGGGAACGAAATTATGTTAGATTCAAAATGCATACGCAACACATGGATGATATGCATCTTATTTAAGAATATTGTAAAGTTAAATCGAAATTAGAATTAGAATTTCGTTTTTTTTATTTGGCTGGGGCCCTATGACTCCATCCCTTCTACCGAAAGGAGTAGGATAGACAATTAAAGGGTACTGTTTTCCTTGTATAAAAGTGTGTTTTTTTCCACCCCCTGTGAGGATTAGAGTGAGGAGTATATAATCACTTCTATAATGCTAATTTGCGAAGATAAATGAATAAGGTAAATAACCAACAAAGTTAAAGAGATAAACTGCACTGGATTAGATATGTTGCTTGCTTGAGTAGGGATATGTTGGTCTATTACCTTTCTTGAAAAATATTTATAAAAAAAAATTATCTATGTGAAAAGGCTCAAAGAAAAAACAAAGCGAAAGATGGAAAAATAAGGGAAAATTTCAAGGAAAGAACAGACTAAGTAACCAAAGTAACAAAGAATATCAGCATTCCATCTTTGTATGTTATAGAATTCCAAGTTTCACAGCACAATTGTTGGAGAACAACCATTAACAACTAAGTTTATATATGAATAACAATGGAAGGGAAGAGTCAAAACCATAATAAGTACCAATACATATCTTTATGAAGACAATCGACAAAAGAAAAGCAACCAAAATAATTAAACGCCAGCATTATCAAGAGAAAGTAATTAACCTGTGGAAGAGGCAATACGACAAATAGATCGAGCACAAAATGACCACGAAGATAATGAACAGCAATTTTCTTTGGCTCATCCACTAAATCACCGGCACCCACCACTCTAGATTCAGGAGCCACATAAGCCAGCCTGAACTGCAACAGAAAATGCAAACTGAGAGGTTGCAGTGAAGCGGAAAATGGATAGAAGAAAACAACATTGGCAAAGTTAGTAACGTTTGAAGTTACTGATCAGCTGAACATCAATTGTGTTCTTCCAATATGTGGAATAGAATCATTTCCAGGGAACTATTTAAATGTAATTTTTACGGGAGACATGGAAATATGTATGGTTGGACATCTGCACATTTAAGTGTAAATTTTCTAAAGCTGAAAGGAACGTGTACTTAGAAATCATGGCATTCATGGGTATACAAATTTCAAACCACTTGATCTTTTAGTATTTGACTATTTGATACATATAGAACTACATGGGAAAGACACTTTAGCATGGATCCATACCCGTGCAGGATGCTTTATGGACATTCCTTGCACACGTGTCCAAGTATATCTTACATGCTGAGCACTTCTTACAGACGTATACAATTTCTTCTGAACACATAATCACGTTTTCTCATTCCTTTTACTAGTTAAATCTTACACTTGTATTTGGACTATGATAATGGACCTTTCCAGTTTTGTAATGGAATATGATGCCGTATTATTCTTCTATGGCCAATATATATCATTTTTTTAAGTAGCTAATAGTTATATTGGCAGGTGCTATTTGGGTTAAACCTATGCATAATTGTATTTATATCACTGACAAGTAAGGAAATGCAAATAACCTGGAGAAACATATGTAGCAAATAGATGAAATCAGTTATGCTTCTCACAACTGCAATTGCTGTCGCCATATGCCAGTTCAGAACAATGCATTTTTCACGCTGCTCATCACAAGAAACAAAAGTTGTCATCAGAGGCTAATATGAGAAAACTTGAGATTAGGCATGAAATTTTAGCTCAAAAGAAAGAAATGTAACAGAAAAGATGCTGTCCCTGGCTGTATAGAAAAATGTTACAGACAGTAAGACATGAATGAGGAAATTAAAATAATAAAATATCCACACAAAAATTTATGAGAATTTTGGTCACAAAAGTTTGGCAAAGGAAACATGTTACAGGACAAACTCCTTGGAGACAGACTTGCAATGTAGTTACTCTGTCATGCAACAGCAATTGCAGTAAATGCAGTTGGAATGGTTTGGTTGCAGCTGCAATTGCAATTTGCATGATTAAGAATAAGGAGGAGATAGCCTTTGACGATGGTGCTTGGAGGTGGCGGCCGCGGGTGGTGGTGGTGGTGCTGGTTAGGAGGCGGCTGGCAAAGGTGCACAGAGGTGAATGGATAGAAGATTATCTTTATCTTTTATTAATTAATTCATTGTTACATTTCAATTTTAGTTGGAATTTATTTTATGCTGCCCTATTTAAAGTTTGACCAAGTACACAAACAAAAGGACAGCGAGATACTTTTAAGTAAGAAAATAAAGTTTTACTAGAACAGAGAATTTGATTTGAAAAAATTGTTAGATGATATCCTAGCCAATTGGACCTCATTGGTGTGAGACCAACTCAACTGTAACCCTTGTCTACTTATCCCTTTCACCATTTTCTTCCTCTAGCCTAGCTTTTATTTTCTTTTAATGATTGGTTGCATGCCTCTTTAGTAAATTCATCCTACCATATTCTCTACTTCTACAGTTTTGCACCTTTACCATTTCCATACCTCGGATTTAATATGAAGCAAGAAAACTATATTACCAAGGCAATGTGGTGCACTATAGGAAGAAAAACAAAACCTCCTCATTAGTAAGAGACAAATAAAATTTAAAGATTGTAGGAAGACCCAATAATGGCACTCAATGAGTCAATGGTAATAGAAATGTGATCATCAGGGAATAATAAATTAGTGGGACATCCAGAAGAGACGAAATAACAGTTTACCGATGTTTTACTGAACATAAGGTACAACTTTAGATTAATTTATTAACCAATTTATTTCTCTCTAGAAGAGTAACCATCTGAAGGACTTACTTCCTAAGCCTAATACAATATGCTAAAAGAATATTTACACATTATACAAAAAAGGAAGTGGCTGCAAACTTGTGTTCAATATTTATTTACAGACATATCATTACGAAATAACTCTATGCTGAAGCAGAATATTGGAAAATGGTTTAACATTATGACCATGAGTCAAAGATTTCATATTCAAGGACAACCAGCCACCAGACACAACTATATATTCTACGAATTTATATATGCTCACTAACTACATATACATTTGACAACATCATTAACTCTTTAAAACAAAATTTACTCTTAAACTTTTCACGAACTGAGATGCACCGAAGTAAGCCTAATAATTATTACCATTTCTAATAACCTAGATGATATCTAGGAGAAATATGTGATTCCAAAATAACATTTTACTAAATACCTCATACAAGATAGAACAATAATTTTATGTCTCATACTATCAAAAATACGCTTAAACTGACAGAGATTAACAAAATCAAGTTGTTTGCTAGATTGATGAAATGTAAAAGCGCACCTGTCTGACAGAAAATAAGAAGAAAAATAATGGATCGATGAAAATTGCAACCAAGCATGAAATGACAAAGAATTTGTTCCACTTCTGAACAAACTTGGAATGTGGATTCATAATTGGGAAGTATGAATTTAAAAATGAAACGGACATTTTTGCCCATCCTTCCGAATCCCTATACAGAATGTTGCGAAACTGCACCAAAATATGGAAAGAAAATGATTCAGTGATACATATCGTACATACGAAATAGTGATAGTTCATTAACATTGTAAATCTAGAAAACTATATCAGATTAGAAATCAAACGAAATAATGCTGAATATGCAGGGCTTTTCTCAAGGATGTAAAATAACTTATCAGTTGTATGATTAATCTACACATCAGAACAAACAAGAAAGAAAACTAAGAGTACACTCTATTTCAATTCCCCTTGAACTGTTGGGAAAAAGAGAATACTATCTTTCTTGATCAAGTTTACAAAAAGCATAACCAAAGAAGCACAAATACAATATGTTTCAGAAAAAGAGAAAGAGTATATGATTACACTAGGGGTACATAGAACAGAATAGCTTATTCTGTAAAATTAGGTACTTTATTTGTTAAGTACCTGAGAATACTGAAATGATACTCTCACCCAATACGCACCCAAAAGGGATGTACTGATCTCTGGAGAGTACCCATGCTTCCTAGGAGAGATATTTCATATTTCATTATATTCAGAGGAGCTAAAGGATCTTATTTATAGATACATGTTGGGCTAGATGGTTGATTAAACCTAGATACCTCCAGAGAATATAACTAAAAGAATGACAATGTTAATATGTTGACAACTATGAGAATAGTGAATAAGGTGGTCAATAATCTGATACCAAATTTACAAATACGCACTAGCTAACTTGTCCAGTTTATCACTCCCCTGCCAAAATTACTAGTACACACACTAACTTGGTCAACTTTATTGCTCCGTAAAGCTATGGCATGAATTATTATACATACTCATATGGTCACAACTAAGCTGATTTACATATCTAGTTCGAATAATACTTAATGTACTACATTATAAGTATTTCTTTTTTATACAAAAAAAATAGTAGGTCTACAAAAATGTCAATACAATTAACGCTACATGTTTGGTTTAATCATGGAAGTTCATGCTCCGTACTCATTACCTTCTGTTCATGGTGATAGTCAACTTCAATATAGTTCTCTCACAAAAGACTGAATTAAAGGTAATGTGGATGGCTTCTCCATCATCACAATATAACCTCATAAGATCATCTCAACTTCTCCTAGACACTGTTTAATCCAAACCATCTCATAAGTGGTGGTGGCCATAACATGACACTACAATTTTGCATTTGATCTTTAGGCATGATAGTCTGCTTTGGAATGAGGTGGAGAAAACTAAATGGATCTTAACTGGAGAGTGTTATGAGACATCTTACCACTTAAAAGGATAATTTAAATTAATTAGTAGATTAGTACTGATTTGAAATATTTTAGTTAACTTAGATTCTACCTCGGTAGTGTACTAGTTAAGGTATAAATTATGAGTAATTATTTATTTTCTAATTTTGCAATAGGATAGAGATGGAATAAAATTATTAGTTAGTTTCTAATAAGCTTCAAGTAATTAGGTATACAAAAGGTTTATGCCTTCTTCTTCTCTAATGCAGTTGGTTATTTTTCAGTTAATGATTACCCATCTTCTTTCCGGCCCCTTCCTGTCTTCTAATTTCCGTAACCCTCCAAATTTCCCTTCCTCGTCCCCTTCTTTCTCAAACTTCTCCTTGGTCCTACACCATACTCTCTGGTTACTTAATTCCGCCCCTTCACACTAAAATTACCCAAGCATACATTGCAACAGCATCTAACTTCAACTACATAATAAAAGAGTGCACCATATTAAACAACTTATGAAGCTGCACAACAACTAATGAATTTTCACAAATATTATACCTTAGTATCAATATGAAGCGGACTTTTATAACCACTCGGCTTAGCCTTATACGCGGCCGGACAAGTCGTGCAATCAGGATTATTGCACAGTCCCAACGGCCCTGACATCATCAAATGTTCATTTCTCCTTCCATGTTGATTATGATCCATCTCCTGATCATCAGGCATTATCGCAAACGGTTTGTTGCGCTGTTTCCCGTGCCTAGGCCCCAAAACATCATGAACCTGGTTCGTGTACAGAGGACCACTCATATGGGAGGATCTTTCGCCACGCAAAGGACCAGGACCAGGACCACCCGTGTGACGCATCCAAGCGTCGTCGCTCTCAGAGGATGAAGCCACCGGTATAGAGAGGGATGCACTTCGAGTAGCCGTTCTTCTCGGTCTACCATTTTTGTCAAGCATGGGGACCTCGTCTGTTACCCAATCAGTCATCCCTCAAGAATTATGGGACTGCATGTAATGTAATTAACTCGATTTTAGCAGCAAATTGAGTAAAAATTTAATCCTAATTTGAAATTTATGGATAATTGCAGTTAAATTTTGGTTATTAGTGAAAGTTTAATCAAGAAAAAAATATATATTAAAAGTACCGAAAATATCGAGAAAGAGTGAGCTGTTGTTCTTTCTTTCGACTGTTGGGTTTCAGGAGGATCGGTGAGGTCACCGGTGAAATAGGGGAGGCGGAGGACGGGACCGCAGACGGAGGGGGTATAGTTGGCGATTGGAGCAGGGTTTGGAAGTGGCGGTAAGTTTACCGGTTGACGGCCGCGAGGGAAGGGAAGGAAGGGAAGGAAGGGGTTTTGTTCTTCTGAAGAGGAAAGAAGACGGAGTCAAGACTTTTAAGCATCGAAGTATGTGAATACGGTAGTGGGACCCAGTGCGGACAAGTCTAAAAACACAATGACGGACTTATTGTAAATTGACTACTTGAGGACATATTACCTCACAAAAAAAAAAAAAGACTACTTGAGGACATAATAATCCTATGCGCGAAGAGCGTGGAGTGTTTCTTATAGGATAGTTTGAGAACTGTTGGATTGAGAGGGAAGTGGGGAGTTTTGCTTTGAGATGCGTAAATGTCCATAGAGATGATATAGGTGCGTGGCGGGCATAGGACTGTTTTTGAGATTGAGGATGCGGGTTCTACAGAGAGAGACTGGGTCGTGACTTGTTGTATGGGACAGAATCGGATGATATGCATGTAAAATTCATGTGTTCATGTTTACCATTTTTCAAGATACAACTATTGATGGATTCGTATACTTTACTTTCCGGGCGGGGGTCAACTAAATTCATCTTGACCTTTCATTCATTCACTAGACAGTAGATAGGAAGGATAGCAGTAGTTGAGAACTTGAGATTTAGGACCGGCTCATAACCCACTTTTTTCATATGCACGAACTTTTTCCAAAATAACCCACGTTTTGAAAGTATTTACCAAACCCACCCACTTTCGAAACTAATTACCAAAACAACTCACTCATTATCTCATATAGCGAATTTAGTGAAAACATCATCGCTATCTGGGATAGTGAGTGTATGGTGGGGTGTTTCTCCACTACTTGAAAAAAAATTGAAGAAAATACCAAATTTACACTCGCTATTGCATATAGCGGGTATGTTTGTACTACACTCGCTAATTGAAATAGCGAGTGTATGGTCTTGAAGAAAAAATAGCAAGTTTAAACTCGCTATCTTAGATAGCGAGTGTGTATGTACCACACTCACTGTTGCCGCTGAATCTGGTGTGGGAGCAATAGACATAATTTGTAAATTCGTAGGAACTCGAACAGACTGGATCTGCCTTCTTCCCCTGTTGACAAGTTGACTCCTTGGTGCTCCCGCGGACCTGCACAAACGTTCGAAACACCGGGATGGATTCCGGTGACGAACCCTCCGACGCTCTTGTCAATACCAGAAAAAGTAAAAGAAAAGAGCTTCAGTGCACAAAGAGTGATCACCCATGACAGTAGGAGGTAAGGGGTACTTATAGTCGCCGTGGGGATCTGCTTCGGGATAAGAACGAATCCCTACTTCCCGGTGTGACTGGATAGAAGTGGTTGTAACCACCTCTAGCGGATAAGGACGAGACAGGATTTCCTCATATCCTATTTGAACTGGTCCTTAACGGGTTCTGACCCGCTCTCAGTCGAACGGATCCATTCACGGGTTATCGGGTACAAGAGGAAGGACCCGGTTCCCGTTTCGGATCTGTCTGTAGGTGAAATTACCATCTTGCTCCTGTAACTTCAAGATTCGTGCCCAATTTGAATGGTTTCGATTTAACCCCATTTTTAGCCATATCACAAGCCCCCTACTCCCAAAGACTGTGTGTTACGGCCTTTTAGGAGTAGTTTTGTTGTTTTAATAGCGTACAGAACTTTGTCGGAGTT